>OZ012684.1:91117820-91320187 GCA_963942565.1 Maea johnstoni | reverse complement strand
TACACTGCTGCTCTGCTGTTGAAAATAAAGCACATGTCATTCACCACATGTAGCCAATCAATGCTGGTTTCTGATGTCTTCGATTTTAACTTTGACATTTTCAAGGTGTCAAAAGGTTGTAGGAGAGTAGGTCTAGATTGGCTTTATATTTGATGAAATGGTTGAAGGCGTGCCAACATCAATGGTTTTAGTTTTTGAAGAAAAATGCTTGAAGGCTAGCACATTACTGAGGTTGTTTTCAACTTTGAACACACCTTCAATGCCTGCCATGTTATGTATGCCCCAAGATAGGGGATATAATTCAAATGTAGAAGTTTTCCATATTATATTGGGCTTATATTGGTTCATATCATTATTCCTAATTGGAAGAAGTTAGGATTGGTTGAATTGGTTGAGAATGTGAAAGGAAACACACATGCATGCATATTGAACCAATTAAATGTATAACTCCTGTAAATCAAATCACTAGAAATTGCACCACTACATACTTGCAAACATTGAAAGATATACGAATTAAAAGAGGATGTGTTGATACAAACTAAGATTTTTGTGCCAGGTAAACAATACAGATTACCTTTATCCATTCATACTTTTAGCAGCCAAAACTGCCTGACTGTGTTGGTGATATCTCTCTAACAAAAGCAATATCTCAGAAAATATTTGAATATGTGTGCTGGGAAGTCACTGGGTTTGTATTCCGCTTAATATTTCACAATACTAGCCCAGTCTTTTGAAAGCAGTGCAGTAGAAATAGGCTCAAATAGCTGATTTAGGCTGGCATTGATGCTAATTTTTATGTATTTCAGTTTACTGAGATACATCTTCATATGGGACGCTTGCGGTTTCTACTTTACGGATGTGGTTTGCGGTTTTTCTCCTGGACGCGAAAAATTCTGTCATTTCTTGGAGATTGGCGCGTGTCGGGTGGGCGTGTCTATTTCCCTTTGTGTGGGGTCTGCCTCGTGGGGCCGTTATTGGTTGGCCATTCATTTCGTTGGAGGTTTTTGATTGGCATGGGGGGCGGTGTTGTTGTGCGGTGTTTGTCGGTCTGCATAATTTGTGCCTTTCTTCGTGGGTCTGCCACGTGGGGTTGTTGTTTTGGTTATCCATTCATTTCGGCGGAGTAATTTGATTGGCACGTTGGGGCGGTGCTTGTTTTGTGGTGTCACGCACTGGGATCCAATCATGTGGATCTTCTGTTGCAGTCATCTTTCGTAGTGCTGTGCCACGTGGGGTTGTTATTTTGGTTAACCATTCATATCGTCGGACATATTTGATTGGCACTTGTGGTGTGTGTATGGCGATGATTTTATTTTTCATGGTGCCTTGTTGATTCCTTTCTGTTTTATCGAGTTATCGCCCCCCGATCCAAACATGAGTACCTATTTGGATAGATGAGATCGTCATCTATCTGATTCTATTATTTTTTTGTGTTATCTTCAGGTTGGGAGCGACATAATAGCTATTCGCTACAACCAGAAGTTGACTTTTTTGGCATTGGCGTGGTTTCGGTCCGCCATTTTGGTATCGAGTTCCGCGAAGTTTGAACCCCGTTTTCAAAGCTTTGATTTGTGGCCATCTCTATCTTTACAATTACGTAACTTATAGTGTTAGCAAGACAAGTATCTATAGTTTTTGGGTTAATGTTTTTGGTTTCGGAAAATCCAAAATATTTCGAGATATTTGTCATCACGCATCGGTGATGGCGTGTTGACCATGGCGATAAGTCAATTTTCCATGGTTCCTCGCCGATTCCTTTCAGTTTTATCAAGTTATCGCCTCCCGATCCAAATATGAGTACCTACCTGGACAGATGAGATCCTCATCTATCTGATTCAATCATTTTTTAATTCCAACTTCAGGTTGGAAGCGAAAAAATAGCTATTCGCTACAACCGGAAGTTGATTTTTTTGACAATGGCGAGTTTACGGCTTCCCTTCGATATGCATTTCACACAAAAAAACATACTATTTTCAAAAAATTGTCACGTCGCCGTTTCTGGGTCAAAAGTTACAAATGACCCATCAAAATGTTCGCAAGAAAGAGGGCTTTTACCCTATTATCATAACCTGTTTGTTATTTTTGGAAAAAAATGGCGTTGATCTTTTTGAAAATGGCGAGGTTACGGCTTCCCTTCGATATGCATTTCACACAAAAAACATACTATTTTTTTAAAAATTGTCACGTCGCCGTTTCTGTGTCAAAAGTTACGAATGACCCATCAAAATGTTCGCAAGAAAAAGGGCTTTTACCCTATTATCATAACCTGTTTGTTATGTTTGTTATTTTTGAAAATAAATGGCGTTGATTTTTTTGACAATGGCGAGGTTACGGCTTCCCTTCGATATGCATTTCACACAAAAAACATACTATTTTCAAAAAATTGTCACGTCGCCGTTTCTGGGTCAAAAGTTACAAATGACCCATCAAAATGTTCGCAAGAAAAAGGGCTTTTACCCTATTATCATAACCTGTTTGTTATATTTGTTATTTTTGAAAAAAAATGGCTTTGGTTTTTTTGACAATGGCGAGGTTACGGCTTCCCTTCGATATGCATTTCACACAAAAAACATACTATTTTCAAAAAATTGTCACGTCGCCGTTTCTTGGTCAAAAGTTACAAATGACCCATCAAAATGTTCGCAAGAAAGAGGGCTTTTACCCTATTATCATAACCTGTTTGTTATGTTTGTTATTTTTGAAAAAAATGGCGACTTTGGAAAAAAACGGCAAAAACGGCTTATTTCAATGTTGATTTAGGAACCCTGGCGAAATTCTCAATTTACTTATTAATTTCGCCACTAGAACCGAAAAAAAAGTTTCAACTTCAAGAAAACAGACTCTAAATAATACATCCTGCCCATTTGTGGAATTTCATTCGTAAAAAATGAACTTTGAAAAAACTGGAAGTAGTAAATTTCATTTTCCTTCAAAACCAATGTTAAGGTACAACTTTGAGATGGTTCAAGGGATAATAACTATGTAATGATACAACTGCTGTATCTGGTATTGTCATTGCATCTGTCAGGAGAGTAATTCAAGTTACTCCCAAAATATCACCGAAACAGACCAAGATAATTTCATTGTCAACACACCAATAAGATTTGATAATTAGAAACGTCTGATTGTCATAAACCCTCCATCAGGAGGTCAAACGCAAAGGCTCAAATAGCTGAAACCCATGTCTGTTCTGCAAATGGGGCAAAACAAAATCATCTTTGAACTTACTTAAGGCTATAATTCATTTGATACTATTCTACAATTTGAAATGATTTTCATCTGTAGTGATATATTTTGGAGGACCAACAAAAGATAAAATGAGCATTTGCATTCTAAAGTTATATTCAAGTTGAAGGTTGATCGTATGTGTCTATCAGAGTAACAGAATTGATTGAATTTACACACCTAACAACTGAGCATGCACACAGCTGCCCAGCATCCTCCACTTTACAAGATAAATACTCAAGTGGCCAAAGATGCATTTATCTGACTGAGGTCTGACAATTGACTTGAGCCTACTCACCTTATAACTGACCAAAAACCCTTAGATGTATGCTGCTGAACCATTCACACCTGATCACATCTCCCCTAAAACTGACCATGAATGTTGATGGTTGAAGTGAACAAGTTACTTGACAAACACTGCCTAATTTCTGGCCACACACTGTGTTAGAGGAACACTGCTGGACCATGGTAACCAAATTACATTATTCCCCCAAATGACCATGCATTATGGCAATTAGGGTTCAGCCATCAAAGAAAAAAGGAGAGATTGCTTATGCTATAGGGCACACTAGGACATCCCATCTTTCAAGTCAGTAGGGGCAATGGAATACAGAGTTATGTGGTAGCTCCCTTAGTTACATGGATATTATGTGGTTGTTCAGTTAAAAAAAATAAAAAAAGATCAGTTTAGTATAAATTTACATAAAAATGGTATTAACAAGTCATGTCCCTTTTAATATAGGAATTTCATATTGATATTAAAAAGGAGCTTCTAACCACAATAGCATTAATCAGCATGATATATATATATATATATATATATATATATATATATATATATATATATATATATATATATATATATTAGAGCTGCACTCACGGAGGGAGATCAACTCATGAGCTCACCACCCGTTTGACTCGTTAGCTCATGAGCTCGCGGATGTTCCGATTTTCCAAAAAAATACTTATTTTCCAGCCCAGCTATTAAGAAATAAATATTTATTGGCAGACATTTATTAACATTGCCATGTTTATTTAATTATAAAACGTGCTGACGAGGTACAAAGGTCAACAACGCTTGAATGTATACATTGGAGATTGTAAAGAAGACATGACAGCGATAAGCAGTTATATATGTTGATAATTTGTGTTAGGTGCTCTGTGTTACGTGTGTGTTCCCAACATAGACGAGCTCACGATTAGAAAATTTCAGCTCGAACTCGGCGAGTTTGCTCCAGGGCTCGAGCCACTCGAGTTCGTGAGTGTTGAGTGCAGCCCTAATATATATATATATATATATATATATATATATATATATATATATATATATATATATATATATATATATATATATATATATATATATATATATATATATATATATATGTATAGATATTCTACCATCCCTATTATTTGATTCGGATGACATGTTGTCAGAATGGGGTCAAATGACAGAGAAGGAAAACCAGAAGGTTGAATGACCGAGAGGTATTTTAATTATCTAAGTATCAAGCCCCTGTACAGGAAATGGATTTTCGTGTTTTATTCGCTTTTTCTGCCATATTCATGTCTACACCAACATGACGACCGCAACCGCCACAACCATCCCAACATACTACTCAGACCACGACTTAATAACAGTCTTCAACAACTAGAACCAAAAGCCCCAGCACAGACCATCAATAGATATCATCTTGACCTTCAATATAAAGCAAAATCGGTATGTAATATAGCTTTATTAATACTTCCTGAAATACACCTATGACGCTATTAGCGTCCTTCTTGTTAACATTTAAATGACGTACGGCTTGTATTGTGTGTGATCTAGCTGGACATAACATTAACCTTAATTGACTTGCTGTCAGAGGCAGGATCTTCTGCAGGTCGTTGACATGCCCAATAAGATTTCTTGGGCATTCAGGTGCAGATTCCATGATATAACAGCATTGTTAGGCCCCTACCCTAACAAGTTTTTATTTTAAAAAATCCCTACCCTTAAGTTTTGTTTTGCCCTCCCAACTCTCAATCAACGTAAAACATGCATAAAACACACATTTTTGACCAAAAAAATAATGCAAAAAGATCTTTTTTACCAACCTACCTACCCTATTTCTTTTCAGACCGTTACAGGAAACAAACAATATTTTTTTCTTGGCCTTATATAAAATCTGCCACAGACTCTTTAAATGCCTCATGACCTGAAAAAATTGACTATTACTGTCACATTTGGACACAAACAGATTATTTAGTCAGGGTATATTGACATTTTTCCATACTCGTTCTAGCATAGAAATTGCTTCAGTAAGATGTTATACTTAGGAATTCTTTTCAAAAGGCATTCAAAAGAGAATCATTAGGGTAGTTTTTTCATTATTTCTCCTTCAAAATGTAACAAAAATATTCAAGCAGTTATGGACCAATGGGTTGGGATAAATGAGTTAATCTATTCACACATGTAGCGCCACAAAAAAAAAAAAAAAAAAAAAGCAAGAACGCTTTATTGGCAATATCTATCTAAGGAATATTTTGGAAAATATTTGAAGGATGAATGCTGAGCATAACACAAGAAATATCTTCCTTTTAAATGGTTTTGAAGACTATGATTTATTCATAAGTTATTTTCCTACATATTGTACATCCAGGCTACACATGTTAAGAGGCTTGTCCAGGCTTGGATGGGTGAAACAGTAGTCACAAGCAGTGATGAAAGGAGAAGGAACCCTGCCAGTATAAAATGAAATGTGGTCACTAATCATAAGTGATTTCTGTTGTTAGACAGTTGTAGGGTTTGTGATTGTGTTCCAGGCCACACTTATAATGTATAATGAAACCTTTGATACTTGAGCAGCCTAGGTGCTGAGCATGAACAGTTCATTAGGCTTTGTTCACACATCAGAGATTTTCACCATGTATTAGGAGCAAATGTGACAATCATATTGTAAATTGGGTTTACTATACAAATTGGTCAAGTAATTATTCTCCAGAGTGTAGCACTACATATTTGAGTATTTGGAAATTCTGCATATAATTTCCTTATAATGTGATTGATTCAAATTCTGTTAATCTATAGTTTGACTAAAGGTATTCTTTATATAAATTTTGCATCTCGTTGTGGTAGACTCCTCGTCTTTGGAAGAACCAGATTGGCGAGCAGGCTCTTTCTGCTAGGTCACCTCAACACAATTCTATTGAGGATAAAGAGGCTATTGGTCAGTGGAATAATTGCATTATTTCCCTATTAGGACATTGATCCGGAATAACCTAGAAATTGTGATGGCAATTCCGTCTAGTTCTCTTCCTCGTAAAGCTTCCTCCTCCCCTTTCATTATGACATCCTCAGTTGAGTGAAAGGAAGGATTCAACGCCCGTCAGCTATCATCAACTCTTGCTGTCTCTCTCTCTCTCTCTGGAATTACACATTGCCATGAGTTGGCTCACTAGGTATGTTGTTGCTTCACATTTACTGATACACTAGTAGCTATTCTCTTTCTTCACATTGCAATGTTTTTATAGATCTGTGAAACGGAAGATGAGGTGCACTAAGGATCTGAGTTAACAGGATATTATTTTCACTACATGCATATTTCTCCAATTCTCTATGGGATTTCTTGGTTGGGTAGAGGAGTATATTTACAACTTAAATCTTAGAGAGGTCACCTTGATTTTTCATTATGTGTTTAGAGTGTGCTAATGGTTATTTTTTTACCTATCTGTAATGCACTGTTGGGTGCTAAACTTTCATTAGCTGTAGATGCTAATTAGTATTCATTGATAACCATATAACAATACTCATCCATTTTTGCATTAGAATTGATACTTTGGACAATTATAAAAGAGAGAGAATATATATAACATTAATTGCTTTGGGTAATGTCACGTATAACCTTATGGTTTAACAGGACAGTGACCGTATTTTGCGTGAAAATATGTTACCCATTACATGAAAGGAGTCAAAATGATCAAGAGTATCATCCTAGATTTGATGGGTTCTGTCATCCACAAGCTGTAGATAGCAGAGTGTGCACATATGGCTATTGGTGCTTACATGAATGACCGGCACGTACAGCTAGCTTTCATCATAAAAGCCTCCACCCTTGTCTGTGGCAAGTATAAAGGTCAGGGTGTGCTCTTGCGAGGCACCATTTGTTGTACAGCATTGCTTATGGCCGTGAACTCATTGATAGGTGGCTTTGGCACTAAGTGCAGGCGTACAGACATTAACCCTTTTATCTATAGGTTAAAAGGCCTGCCTGATGATGGTTAAGTGCGTATGGTATCTAGGATTGATGACGTCACTGCCCTCTATACCTGCAGAGCTGCAGAGAGTAACCCTTTCACTCTTGTGTGTTTGTATATGTGTTACCTATGACAAGGAAAACCGTGGTTGCTAACAGACATTTCCTCAGTATATCACCATTGCATGGCATTAACACATTAAAACTTAAGAGTTCCTCCAGCAAGTGGATTTTTGATAATTTTGAGAATGACTGTAGAATTGAGAAAGATTTTACAAAATATTTCAAGAAAAGATGTTAGTTATATTTTGATTAACATTTTCCTATTTATGCTTTTGCCTGCGAGATTTCATTAAAATTGTCAGTCAGGCTGCTTTGGCCGCTGTAAGCATTAAAGGGTTAAGGAAAATTTCTCAAAATGTTTGAAGAGTTGTTGGACTCATTTAGTTAAACAGTTATCAATCAAATATTTTCAACATCTCTCCCTTATTACATATATTAAAACTGCATGAAAAGGCCTCAAAAAATTGTTTCCTGTAATGGTACGAAAAAATAGGGTAGTTAGGTAGGTAAATTTTTGGGGAGTAATTTCTTTTTGAAACAATGCATGTTTCATGGCAGCTCTAGTTTCTTTTCCTTTTCTAGTAATTTCTTTGAGTGAAGTCTTGTTTTATGCCTGAACTGCAGGTGAATAGGTTATTACGTTTAGACTTGTTGTAAATATGCTTCACTATTGAAGAGTGCTTTAATTAAACCAATCCATCACTGGTACATGCTTCAAGAAATAGTCAGGTGGAGTGACTTATCATTTATAAATGACTTGATCATAACTCTGCAGACTGACTAGGGGTATTCGGTGCTCTGGGTAGAACACTTGAATGCTCTTAGGTTAAAAGGGCTTGGCTTTACCTAACCATTTTTATACCCACAGTTCCTACTTGCAAAATGGTGTTTGGGGGCTATGATATACATTAGAACAGCTTGATTATATATAAAGCGTTATGATGTTGAATATTTGTAGAAAATTTCTTGATTGAGTTCTCGTCTATATTTTCTCTGTAGAGAACATTAGCAGTTACCTTACTGCTAATGACTTAGTTGCACCAACATGCTGCTTAGAGGCTATTAACAGGCTAAAATGGCCGCCCCCAGTGCCTCTATTTTGTGTCTATTAGGAAGTGTTTAAACATCTTGTATGAAGCTTGGCACTGGTGGGAACTTGGGTTTAAGTTGAGAATACCATAAGAAACTATTTGGGCCTCTGTTTTATACATGGTGGAATTGTCCTTTAAAGATGCATAATTAGGTTGTGTCCGCATAGAAAAAGTAAGTTTCCCCTTGCTTTTAGTTTATACCGTTGCCACCATAGATATTTTCTCCTATCATCATCATTGCTGCACTACCTTTACTAGAATTTTTTGTGACGGCCCTTCACTGGCAGATTGTTTCAGCAAGAATGCACAAGCTCACTTGCCAATCCCAAGATCAATACTTGTGGGAAAACAAGTTGATGGATTCATTTTGAGATGTTTAGGACGTTAAGTGCTTTGATCTTAAACCATTGTCCCAAAGCCTATCAGAAACATTGAGAGCTTTTGGGTAAGTGCTGGTAGACATGAATCACATGACCAGATGCTTTTACGCTGAACAGATTCAGTTCCCCATTGTGCTGAGCTTACTCAGGCTTCAACGGGTTTGATAAATAATTGTCTGTTGAGATGGTCTTGTAATTGTTCTTCTTTATGCGATTACCAAGAGCTTACTTGCATTATTTTTGATTTGTTGCAAATTCACCTGAATGGTTTGAAGTTGAAAAATGGACCATTCTTCATCTAATTTGAGCAATATACAGCTTCTATTAATTCCTATACCTTTAGAAGGTCATTCCTTTAATTCCAAACGTTCTAGAGGTACCACCTATCTTTAAAGGTAGAAGTCATGATTGTCTGTATGATAACCTAAACATTCAGTAGCACCTAAAACAATACATTTTGGTAAACACCTTCTCAACAAAGTATTTTAAAGAAATGGTTTGAAAAAGAAATGTTATATCTTAACTCAAAATATACATCATTTAAATGATCTCAAAGTTTATGGGAAATGCTGAAAAGAGCATCGGTCATTTTCAAAAAGGGAATTATCCAGTTTTTTTTCCAGGAATGTTTTGGGAGGTTTTAGTACTGGATAGCGTTACACATCCCTGCATAGGCAGATGTTGCTTAGGATACAAGAAGGAAGGTGATTTCCTGCATTTAGGGGAGACTGTGTCTGTACTAGTGATTGTTGCCTTTCCTAGATATTCTAGCCCTTACTTATTTACGATCAAGACAGATAAGCAAACATTGCTGGAAGATTAAACACGAGACTGGAGTTTCTGAAGCAAGTCGCTAGGTTAGAGAATTGTAGTGGTGGTCTAATGGAGAAACATTTAGCCCACTGTCTAGTGTTATTTATTATGATTTGAGTGTTATAGATCTGTGTTTTAGTGTTAGTGGGGCCATTCTATCAAGGAAGACTGTTCAAAGGTATGTGAAGTGATAGTGTCAGGCAAGCAGTGATGATACATTAGGCCTAAAATGAGAACTTTGATTGTATGGATTTGGTCATGGGCTTCCAACTAGGTACTCCTTGTATCAGGGGCGTATATTAGTAAGGGAATTACAATTTTGTCATTTCTGGAGGTATCCTGTATAGACCCAGTACAGCTTAGAAGCCCTCAAATGGGCATGAGTGTGGCTCAGCACCAACTGGCGGCCATCACAATAGGCTCTCATCATATCAGGCTCTATTTGAAAATTGATAATAAACCATGCATTTTATATAAATGAGTAGACACCAAAACATTTCGGCAGCTCCAAAATATTTTTTTACTTTTTCTTTATAATGTTTTTTGCCTTTCTGAGTGTGGCTGGGTGAAAGTTCTCAGATCACTGAGGCCACATTAGTTTGGATAGCTTACAGGCCATTTCCTCAATGTAGTATATGGCCAGTGGAACGTAGAAAGTCCGCTGAGAATCAATAGATGAAGGTAAGGAAGCTGCATATACCAGAAGTAAGTCCCTCTGGCGCTAAAGAAGAATCCATATTTCCTGCGTCTATAGGCCCTCCATGAATTGCTAGATATAAGGGTGTCAGACCCACAGCCTCAAGGGTACACTAGGCTATTCCTAAAACTGCAAATTTTCCTATAGGGGATTGATAACTCATAGCTCTGTAGTCAGACCATTGCTTAATGTTTAGATATATCCTCCAGCATATAAAGACTAAACACACTTCCACCCTGAGGATCCAGATTACAGCCTTAAAGCATTCAGGATATGACAAAAATGAAAGCTGTTTATAGCTCATATTTTCTAGGGTAATTGATCCATGGGGAAATCACTTGAACATTCCCTGGCATTATATGTGCTATCAAGATATTGGTAGAAATATCTGATTTCCATATATGTGTGGTGATTTGTGAGGGAAAATGGTTTACATGTAGGTCTGACTTTGATGATTAACAGTGACATCTTATTGTGAACACAGTTTCCATGTACATTAAAGATGCTTCTTGGTGCAAAAACTTTTATACTGGTGCTGAGGTGTTTCACTGTAGTTTTAATCTAATCATCTGGATGCCAGGTCTCCTCTAAGCCTTGACATGCCATTTCTAGGGTGTTTTATACAGCTGTTGTCTCTTCAAGATTGTAATTGTTGTTGATAACTAAGGAACGGAGCATGCATAGCACATTTTTCTTTAGAGATCACACCATTTCCGGCTCAGATCAGTGTTTGAGTCAACACTATAACAAAACAACCAATCCTCAGGCTTATCTTTTTTATGAGAACCCAGAGAATTTCAGAAGAGATAGATAGGAGAGGCATAAATCTTTTATTTGGCTCTTCTTAAATATGGTATTATGCCCATATGGGCATCTTTCTGAAAATCATTCATTTCAGTCAGTGGTGTGTATTCCTTAGGTATACTGATCCGTTTTCCAGGTAACTGTTGATATTTCAAGGTTGAATCTTGTATGAAAGATATATTGGAATGATTCCACCTATAAACCTACTGGTGGCTAATTTGGCTAATACAAAATGATGCAAAAATTCTGAAAAATTAACTGAAACCCTGGCACATGGGTACTCATCTGACAGTACCCAATGAGAGCTTTCCAATGAATACCAACATGCCAGGGTTTAAATGTTTTTCAAGAATCTTTTCGTCATCATGCTTTGAATGACAGACTAGCCTTTGCATTGGAAGGGTTAAATTGATCTCAAATACAAAAAAAGTAAATGGAGTGATGGTATGTCTCAAAGGTTCTATTCAAATTGTGTCTGGGATGAGGAATTGTAATAACAACTGTATGTTTGTTTGCAGCATACAGAACTGTTCATACTTATTTCATTTAGAAGCTTATTTTCATTTGGAAAATGAGACACCACGACCCTAGCTACCTAAAATGGAACTATACACTGGATTGGCTAAAATCAAAGGCCTCCTGAAACATAGCAACCAGCTGAAGTTTCAAATTACAACACTTCCTGGGATTGACTATCAGTGGTGTGCAATTATTCAACTTAATGTTTTGAAATAATTCGAAACCTCTCAAAAAATGATAATATAGGGAATAACGCAGTAATTGTTGATTATCAATTAATTATCTGTCTGGTCTACCACCAGATAACCTACATCTATGCCGTTACAGCTGCTTTTGAAGATTAACTGGATCAGTAATGTTCCCATTACTGGGGTTGGCCTGACTGAGTAATATGGGCCCACTGGGGCTCGCATAACTCTGATAATCTAAATGATTTTCAATGCTTAGCTGTATATCAACCCAGGCTGAACCCAGGGGTATGGCTGAAAGTTGGAGATGCATCAAAACCATGTTGAACCCAGGGGCATTGCAGAAAATTGGTGATAGAGGGATGATCGCTTGCCCTGGTAGCTTTATATTGAGAGCACCGCCCATGTGGGATCCTAGTCATGCATACCTTCACCCTTTTATCATCCCGTTGATGAGTTAATTATGTTGGCTGTACATTGATGCTCACATATGGGTTGAGTAATCAAGGAGGTCAAGAAGGGTTCATAGCCTACAAGGGTAGGTTTTCTACTATATTTTTTTGTTTTTAGTATGAGTAAAGGTAAAGGTTAAGGTATTCGGTTTATAGTCTTGTATCCACCGAAGCGCTCACAAAACCTTCCTCCCCTAGCAGGCCTGTACACACGGAAACCATATCAAACCCCCGGGGGATATTCCAGAGCAACTGGCAGCATATAGCGCACACACTCTAAGCACTGCCTTATTTATGCTAGGTACCCATTTTGCAGCTGGGTAGACTGAAGCAATATGGAATAAACTGTCTTGCCCAAGGACAGACCAAAGTGCCCCGGCCGGGAATTGAACCAGCAACCCTCTGATTACTAGTCCGACACCTAACCAACCGAGCTATTTTGTCCTCTCAAGTAAATTCTGATATGTTGAGTCTATTTGAAGAATTCATCCAGTGAAGGAAATCCACACATTTCTTTGCATGAAACGACTCCTTTGATGACTGAAAATATATATAATCTAATGTTTGATATGGTGATCATCTCTATTGTTAATGTGTAAATGAATGAAGTGCATGGATGGGATTTTGATGTGATGATATTTCTTAGTAAGCAATACGATGGAATGATGGTTGTTCACAGTGTTATGAATTTGCAGTCCTCTTTGCAATATAAATATGTATTATTTGACTTATTCTTTGTATTTGGATCTTTCCCCTCCACAGTGCTTTCAAAGGAACTTCAATAAGGTAAATTAGCCATCATCAGTGTGTGTGTTTTCTTGTGAATGTTGTGCTTATGGGTTTTTCGAATACCTGTTGTGCTTGATACTTTTCATCATTAATGAAATAGTAAATATTCCTTTGTTGATATATCTCTTCGTGATATAGCCTTTGAGTTTCTTTAAGAGAAAGTGAATTGTTTCTTTCTGAACCTTTGACATCTAGGGTTCATCAAAGATAGGCAGAATAGCAGTAGACAAAGTATGCTTAAATAGTATTCAATGTATTACCTCCACTAGTGTGGGGGGAAGCGCTTGTTGATAGGTAAAGGAGAGTTCGTATTCCTTTGTGTCGAGTGAGAGGATGCTGTATATTGTGCTCAGATGAGGAACGAATCTAATTAATGTTGGCACTTTTACATGGCATGATAAAAGGATACATTACTAAAGGAACTCTCTGTCTGACATTGCCTTTATCCTGAGACATCATTCATGCTGTGGTATTGGAACACCTTTAGTGGTACTTTCATGTACATGTATAGCCAGCACAGTTGTGTAATGATTTACTTTATACAGGTGTGCTATTATCATGCCTCCTTCAGTAATCAAAGTTAATGCTTGTCTCTTCAACCAGTTTTTGTAGTCAAAAGGCAATCTATGAAACCAAATTATGTTTCTCTTTTAATACACAATTTACAGGTAATATTACACAACTTACATTCATAGGGTGAATATAATCGTCTTCCCCGTTGTAGGGATTTTCATGCCTCTGTAGAGTGCTTCTAAGGCACAATAGACACTTTGATTCAGTAAAGGGAACAGCGGAAATGTTGCAGATCCATGAATTGATTTTGCATGTATCTCATGTGATGATTTTTCTTCTTATTGTTTTGTATTTTTGTTCATGGCAACAAAGAATATTTGAATTAAGAGTTTAGTATCGTTGATAAGTCAAACTTCTTTTTTAAATCGTTTAAAAAAGATGGGAATCACAAAGAAAAAAATGCACATTTATATTTTGTGACATATTTTTACACTTTCACTTTGCAGAACTTTAACTAAGATATGTATTAACCTATCCTCTTGTTTCATTTTATGAAATGCACAAAAAATGTGCATTTTTATAGGAATAAGAAAACGTAAGTCTCTTGGACTTGTGCACCTAGAGAAGTATCTTTTAGCCAGAAGTAAACTTTAGTGACTGTAATAATTGTTCTTTGTAGTACTACACATAAAATAGTCAATGTTAATAGTGCTATAGTAGTGAATAAATTGCCACGAACCCATAAATGTTTGTAGTAGATTTGTGATTGTGTCACCTTGTTCTATATTATTTGTATATGAAGTGTTTTCCTAGTTGACCTTAAAAGAGTTATCGTATCTAGCTTATTCACGTTGAAACTTACAATTTTGAAAGTTTTTTTTATTTAATATTATTTTCAAAAGACCATAAGACTCCTAATCACCTAAATGTAACCCTTTTTGGAACACCAGCAAAACAGTGAAAGAGAATATATAAACAAGGTGTCCATGATTAAAACCTGGCATCATCAATGAAAATTGAGTAATGGGTCAGATCAAAAAAGATATCGTCTGTTGTGATAAGTGTTTCCCTAATAGAGGATCATCTTCACTATGACGAATGGGTGTCTGTTCTTTGGATCTCTTTTGTTATGCTCCTGGAATAAAATATTCTCAGGTTTAGGGAGCGAGACATATTCATCACCTTGCAGTGAGGAATTATTGACACCCTTGAGCCTCATCAGCCAACACTGATCTACTTCTGATGATAAAGCACAGTTTTTGTCCAGCAGTAGCACCACACGGCCAGCTTGTCAAATAAAGATATCAACTACTGTTGAGACCTATTCATTTGTGAGAAAAGAATCCATCAGTCGGCAGTAATCAACTAGAAGCCACCTGCTTGAAATCGGTGGAAATCACATTGCTGTGCCCAGACAACTGCTTTATTGACTTCCTTTCACTTTCTGGCATGCCACATGTCTTCTAACCAACAGTATAATTGTGATCAGATTGCGCAAGGGTGACCTTTCATTTCCACTGTATCTCTGTTTCCCAGAGAGAGAGAGAGAGAGAGAGAGAGAGAGAGAGAGAGAGAGAGAGAGAGAGAGAGAGAGAGACAGACAGAGACAGAGAGAGAGATAGAGAGAGAGAGAGAGAGAGTGTAGGGGTCAAGATCCTAAAAGATTAATTGCTATTGATTTTACACCAATACCTGTATTTGAAATTGCTTAAGGCATGACCCAATACACTATCTGTATACGAAGTATGCTAAGGATAACACTCAACTATCATGCCTATTTGACTACAGAATTCCCTATTCAGAAGACATTTAGATTCATTGTGCATTTCCTGGAAATGAAGGTTCCTACAAGGTCGCACAATTTTGCAAAATAACTTAGGGCCTTACTTGACTGTACCTCTCAAACATTTCTGAGCATTCATACGGAAGAATGTTCTTATTAGCAGGTGTCGTAGATACAAGCAGGTAAGTATGAGAATAAAAAACAAAGTATAGTTTATGGAGAATGTGCTCAAGGAATTGACTGATCAATTTGTGCAGACAAGAAATTGAATAGATACTGGACATAGCTGTTTGTATAGCATCTGTCTTCAAAATGTGTAGGCCTAGTGAATTAGCTCCTGTGTATATTGTCAGTCTATTCTGCTGTTTTAGAAATAGAGTTGTGTATGTGTGTGTGCCATAACCCTTTTCATTCTTAAAGTAAGAAACCTGTATCACATTCTCATTCACATTCACATTCAGTGTTTCTAATCTTTGTGTGATCTTGGTAATGTGAAATTCTTTGCTATGATGGAGATGATGATTAATTACAAACCTATCCACCGGAGCAATATATATGCAGTCCACCATAATTCGAAAAAATAATTACATTATAAAAGGCTCATTAATTCTCTGTCGGACACTTGTATACGTCTTTTATGGCTAAATATTTCAATGAAATTTGCTTCTACTTATCTAATAACTTTTCTCCCTATAAAAAGTATTGACACATATGTTTCTAGGTATAATTAGACCACAAGGCACTCAAAGCATAAATTGGTGAACTTCATTCCATGATTATATTCTCATTCTTGACTAAATTGAATATTACTCTGTAAATCTTTAATATATGGATGGATTAAAGGCTACCAGATATTAAACATAATGGTCTACTACCCTTTAGATTGTTACATCCAGCTCCTATTAATGTGTAAGCCGCACTCAGCTTCTCACCTTATACCCTCCTAATGGGATAGCATCAATCTACCTATTGTTCAACATGGCTATTACCAAGCCTGATGGATTAAGGGTTGAAACTGACATCATTGGGCATCTGTAGTAATTGATGAGGGATTTAGGTCATTGCATAATAACGAGAGAAAAATGTCTAAAGAGGGTATTCATTTTGCTAATGTGTCTATATCAAGGGAGATTTGTGGAGACATTGGCCAGAATACCATTAATCAAAGTGATCTTAATTGCCGGGTAAAAGCAGTGCTCAATGGTGGTTAACTTATAGCATCGACTATCTTCAACCTGAGTATAATTTTATCTTAACCCATTCAGAACTGGATACTGTGCTATTTTGTAAATGTAAAAGATTGTCAATTTCTGTCTCACTTATATTATTGATAGGTTCACTGTTGTGTCAACTTTGATTAAGTGAGGTTTTCATTTCTTGATTGAGTTTTGAATTTGAGATTTTAACCTCAAGGTTTTTACTGTGGGAATAAAATTCTAAATACAAATTCAATAGAAATGCTTTAAAATGGTTCAATATGTTGAAAGAGAAATTCAGCATATTGATAATAATGATATTTTCATCCAATGAGATCAATATTTATAAGTCGGATTAAATTGGGGAAAAAACAAACTTGACATTAAAAACTAAAATTCTACCTCTGCTATTCTACCAATTTCTTTTCTGGAATTCTTTGTGCTAATCACAACAAAAATTTGTATATATTTAAGTTTGCACACCAATATGCATGTTTATACACACCTCACCTTGCACGAAACACACTAATTAAGGTTATCCATTATTCATAGCGACCATGTTTTAAAAATTGGCTAGAGAATTATATATGTATACTATATATATACATAAATACACACACACACACTTTCAGTTATTGTCTCTTCTTTTGCCAATTCAGTACTAAAATATGACTATGCACATGTTAATTACCCTCTATATTAAAAACACATTTTCAGGAGAAGTCAGTGGTTCCCTGCTGACTCTTCTCCAGTCATTTTAGTTTTGGCCTCGAATTGAGATGAAGACCCAGCTCTTAACATTTCCCAACAAAAGTATGACATAAGAACAGTTATCAACAATTTAATAGATAGATAAAAAAATCGTTAAATAATTTTCGAAAATGTGGCCCAATCACGGACGACGAATTGTGAAAGCTTTAACATGTCCAGTTCCAGAGCAGAACAAAGTATCCTCTAGGGAAGGGAATGGGTTCAGATGTCATCGCTAACCCACACAGACCAATGATTAAAGATGATTAGTTTTGCATCGTTTTTCTAGTGTTGTCCTGCCACTGTAGAATCAGTGACATTTATATTTCATACTTTCCATTCAATGTAACTCTATCCTCTGAATGCAATGTAACTGCCAGCAGACTGCCTGCAGGATTTGTGGTGGAGGTAAAAATGGTGAATTAGGGGGGAAAACATTGATTGATTAACCCAAGTGATTGGGATTTCGCACTATCTACACCTGTGATGTTCATCTTGTGTACATGTTTTGCAGGTTTCAGAGCCCTGGTCGGAAGATGACGCTGGAGAGTGTCCAGCCAGAGACAGCACAACATTCCTCAGGAGGCGTGGACAATAACGGATATGGCGCCACAGAGGTATGGCCACAAATAAGCTTACCCAAAGTATTTGTTCAGCATTCCTCAAAAGGGGTGGGCGATGATGGTGCCACAAAGGTAAGCATGTGAAGGAACTTACACAAGTATAACTCCACTAATCCATAGCAGGGCTGGTTGGTAATGGTGCTACACAGGTAAGTAGAATAAAAACTATCACTGAAATATTACCTATTTTATTTCACATGTTCTTACAATAGGACTAATCAGATTAAAGTCATTAATAACTGATTGCTCTCAGTAGTTCAGTCTATATAGTATATGTTAGTATTGTAACATTTATGGTTATTTTTGGTGATTTTTGGGTCTTATACACTCTTCAAGTAAAACATGATGAATCCATTCATTAATTGCATGCAGGTTCAGATATTTTCTGAAAAGTATTTTGGTTAATAATATTTTACAAAAATGTAAATGGTTAAAAATAGATTCTCAGTAAATATTATAATCAATACATGTGAGTCTGTCTTTGCTATCCTTCTAGAAGCATCTGTTACCAATAGTCTATGGCCTAGAAATTAAGGATCTGTCCAGAAGAGTGTAGATTACCTTATAAGGTCATAAGTTCCTTTTTGCCAATTTCACAACATGATATTTCAGTGTGTTTATTGTTTAACCCTTCAAATGATGAGGCTCCATTCATCCAAAGCACAAGGACACAGAGATTTTTGAAAACCATCTTCCCTGTCATTTTAGTACTCATTGTATAGCTCTCGCTGAGTACTCTCAGATGAGTATCCATGTGCCAGGGTTTCAGTCATTATTCAGTTTTTTTTTCATCATTTTGTACTGGCCAAATTAGCCACAGCATCATAAGGGTTATTTTTTCATTGGTGAAAATCATTGTGACTACTCACCAAACTTCTCCTATGTCATGTTTGATATTATTTAAAAGGAAGCTTGAGAAGGAGGTCCTACCTGGCTGAACTTCCTAATCTACTTAGATCCTCTGGAGAGCACCAATTTACATGCATTTCAAGTCCATTCCCACATGTCAGTAGCATGGCTTGTCAATTAGAGGCAGGCAACATAGAGGTTAAAAGGTTTCAAACGTAGGTTTATGTTATCAGAACCTCATGTTAACCAAATAATGGACCGAATTCAAATAGCTGTTAAGGTTTCAGATGCAACCTTTATCGAAGAGCTATCTTGTGAAATGAAGTAACCAGACCAATAAACTGTTGATATAAAACAAGCAAAATTATAACAAGTGAACATTATTGAACTATTAAACCTTATGCTGCTGGTGGCTAATTTGGCCAATACAAAATGATGCAAAAAGGCTGGAAAATGGCTGAAACCCTGGCACATGGGTACTCATCTGAGAGTACTCAGCAAGAGCTATATAATGGGTACCAATTAACGTGACAGATCCTCAGCATCGGAAGGGTTAAGTATACATGCTGACTTTTGAAAAGGCTTAGTATCTGCAACCATGAGATGAAATCTATATTTTTCCTAAAGCTGAGAACCATTTTTTTTGACGCAGTATTACTTCAGTCTTAATTATGTAGTATCTAATGAGCTCCCTTGGGCACATCACTTCTTAAATCTGTATTATGCGAAAAAGCTTTTACCAATTAGTCTCTGAAGTAATGTTGCGCATATTTATAGACAGATCATAGCTTGTCTTTAGGCCTTTGGAGCTTGGAAATGTGAAACATTTCTATGTGATATAGGAGTTGAATGGCAAAGAGGGGTCATCAGCCTAATTTATAGTCTAATAAAAGAGGGGGAACTGAACCTCAATCATGGCCACCTTAGGCTTAGGAACTTCCAAAAACAGTTAAGGCAGCAGGAAGATGATTTGTGAGGGCAGCTCTGGTTATTATTTATGTATAGAGTACCTAGGAAATGATTTCATAAATGTCTAAACTATGTACGGGATATCCTTCCCGAGAACTGGGCTTCCTGGCTCACCGGCATACTAATGAGGTGATGGGAGCCGGGGGACATCATGCGTTAGCTAGGCTTACTTCAGAGGTTATGGTGCATGGGATGCTACTCATGATTATATGTTGTACCCTTGAAGAAGTGTGTTTTTTGAGAAAATATGAAATTAGTGTTGAACTAGCTACTGCATACGGCTTTAATTTGGAATGCTAAAAATTTCCAGCCCTGCTGGAGGGTATTTGTGCTCCTTTAATTTCGCGTATTCAAGCACTCAAACTATACATAGATACAAAGCAGGATATTTATTTGAAGGATGTTATTTTGGCGCTACCTTGGGGAGCTAGAAAATAGAGAAAAATTAAATGCCTGTAAATAGTACCAGTATTTATTTTTGCTATTTTGCATATAAAGAAGGGATTGTGAGGGATTAGGCATATGTGAAAGCAGCAACTGTGTGTGTGTACCTATTAGGACAACACTAATGAGCTGCTGCTTCTTCAGTGATGTGCTTGAGAAAATGAGGAAGTTAATGGAGATATCAAAAGTTGTGTGCTGTATTATGTCGTTGTAAGGTCTGATGGCACATTGTGAAATTGCTTTTGCCATTTGTCTTCTGTATCTGCATCTGTAGTTGCAAGTCTGTGCAAAGTCTTGCTCTGCAGCATGTGAGAATGTTACTAGTGACTTGTGATTGGTCAGTAGTTTTCACCAGGAAATGGATATGTTAGTCAGTCAGGGTATTTGTGAATAAGCCTCAACATTGCAATAAGAGCAACAATAACCAAACATTACATACTATTCCCTTTTCCTAAAAGCCTATGTTTTAGAATGCAGTAACTATCATTCTTGGCTCTGCTGACTGTGTGGTTTACTGCCGTTTAATTAGGAGGGCTCTCGCCTTGTGGCACATGTCCCTGTGAATACTCAGTAAGGCGCTTAGAGGGCACGGTCAGAAGTGCTTGCTGCATTTTCAAGTGACGAGATCAGCTTCCTCCTAGCTGCTTCTGGGTATTGGTATTACATATGGCAATCAGCCATTTCCCTTTTCCCCTTGATTGTTTTATACTTCGGTTTGCAGACTGCAATGTTTAGTGGTAGGAATATTTATTTCCTCAGTAGCGTAAGCAACAGCAGGCCATTGTCCATGATGTAGGACATCGCACCTTATAAACCTTGCATAGGTTATGCTGCGGGGCAGAGGGAAGCTCTAAGCTCCTATTATTCACATGTCTGACCATTTAGAACAGCTTTCATGTTGTTAAGACTTCCCTACACTTCATGCACCGGTTTCTTTGTCGTGACTGCTGTGGTGAAAGCATTGACTCCTGATGCAACTGATCATTAAATTTCTGATCTTTTATGCATCTACTCAGTAACAGTAGTCAGTCAATTGTATAATGAATGAAAAGTAAGGAGAATCATACTCTCACTGTGGGACAATTTTTAGCAGTTTAAAGTAGTTAGAAATTAGCCTTCAGACCTAAAGTAGTATGGCATTGAGATTTAAAAGTCTAGAAAATATGAGTTTAAAAAACTAATATTAGAAGAAACGCATGATGAAATCTCCCTAACTTTCTCATTTACTGTTCTTCTATATGAATATTATACAGTGGTTGATCCAGGTTTTCACTGTTTTATTTATCAGGGGGTTAACATGTATAACAAAAATTCCCAGAATGGAATTTTCCTGAAAATTTTAAATATCATTAGCAATATGCAAATCCGTAAACCTATAACTTTGCCCACTGAAATTTTCAATCTATGATTCTCAAAGTAACCTCAACTGAATTCCTCTGGCTGCTGTGGACTGTTGTTCACTTGAAAGTAGGTCTTGCATTGAACAGATTGGAGGCTTTGTTTACACGCGGGAGGTGAACTTTTAATGCACCATGTAGGCATGACGTCACCCGCCCAATCAGGGGGACTTGCCACAAGCACTGATTTAGTTTCTACATGCTTCCCTGACTAGGAAAATACCTGATACAGTACCTTGGGGCTGAACAAATAGAATCAACCCGTCTCCCTGGGGAGTCCCTCTGGTGACATTATCTACGCCTAATGCTTCAACACTGTTTTTCTTGACGGTTCCATTCAAGCAAAAGTCTCCGATGCAGCCAGGTTTGAAATCAATGTGCTTGGGTGCACATAAATCAATAAGCTTTTTGACAGACACATTTATATTTGTATTAGGCCAGTGTAATTTCAGACCACTGTTTGTATACACATTTATTTTTCTACGGCAACTGCAGCTAACAGCTAACTGCATTGGCTGTGAAGGCTGCTGCATCAGATGTAGCTAGTCTGTTTTCAAACTATTCTAGTTTTCACCAGACAAAACAATGATGGAGGGTGTGAGTTTAGCAAAGGAAAGGAAGTAATAATGGAAGGTTTAGAAGGTCTCTTATTGCATTCTTTTATGAAAAAAATAAATGTTTCACATAATCAGTTTATATTCCCAGGCTGAAATTAGTTCAATAAATAGCAATTTTCCTAAAGGAATTATTTTACCCATAACACCATTTCATTTAATTGGACCCTATATCAATATTGATTTTAATTACATTAGGTTTGTGGGGTTTATTTTGGAAGTGCTTTTCTACAGAAATTTTATTTTGATAATAAGTTAATATGGCCCCAATGATACATATAAGTAATTCATCTCTTTGACTTATATTTCTAGAGTGATGTTAGCTGGTTAATTGTAAGAACTGGGGTTTTCTAAAAATTAGTCCCTTATTATGCATATCAATCCTTTTCTTTGGTGTCTAATTTGTTTTCTCATGGATAAGTTTAGTTGGAGAACATAAAACGAGCACTATTGTCTTATAGGTAATCATTGCCTGAAATCAATATCAATTTGACTTTGGAGAAGGGAGGGGTCCTTTGTCGTGCGCTGCACTCGCGGTTAAATGTCCCATGAAACAATCTTGTCATCAGAATGAAGTTTATTTTCCAAGGCCTGCTATGAATAGCGGTCCTTGAGAGCCCGCCATAATGCCTCCATCTCACCAATAATGATAATAAACACTCAATCAGAGCCACCGCTCTCCCTAGCCCTCCATTGTGTCAAGCTCCAGTCAGACAAACCAGGAAAAGTGGCCAGTTAAGGTGGACGTCTCAATGCTCTTTGCTCCCCACAAACGAAAAATACAAAATGGAGATTTCTAATTTTTCCAACTTCCTGCTTCAGAGTCGTACGGGGCTGATGGAGAGTATGATGTCCACCTTCATCTCAGGGGATACTAGCGAGCCGCAGGGCATCGATAATCCCTGTATTCACATAGAGGATGAGGAGGACACAACCTACAAACTCGGACGCATTCATTTTAATCTCAAGTACGACTTCGAGCAGGTGGTGCTCATACTGAGAGTGCAGCGAGCGGTCAACCTTCCCGCCAAAGACTTTTCCGGGACCAGTGACCCTTACGTGAAGGTCATGCTGCTGCCGGATAGAAAGCACAAACTCGAAACAAAGATAAAGAAAAAGACTCTCAACCCAAGCTGGAATGAAACATTCCTCTTTGAAGGTAAGCTGCTGCTTGTTCTTTTAATCACCTACTTTTTTTGGTTGACTTAAATATATATATATATATATATATATATATATATATATATATATATATATATATATATATATATATATATATAATATATATATATATATATATATATATATATATATATATATATATATATATATATATATATATATATATATATATATGTGTGTGTGTGTGTGTGAGGAACTAGTCCTGTTATCATTGTAATCTGCCATCACATTATTTTGTTCAGAACTCCCCAATTTTTCAAGATTTGATGTCAAACTTCATCATCTAAATAATATCATTTTTTGAACCAAACTATCCACTTAATATAGAAAATGCAGTTATGGCATATCTTATAGATGATACATTGGGAATTTCTGCTGCTGGAATCCTAATTGAAGTAGATGATATACTAGATTTATAATGAAGATACCAGGTGTTATTTCATAATGCCCATGCAGCTATGATAATTTGCATTCGACTGATGTCACAATTTAGCTGCTAAAATCTTAATTGAAATAGGTGATTTACAGTGATGTTTTGTGAAGAAACCTGTGGGTCTTTTATTCATTTTGCCTGCAGTGAATGATTGTTCTTTGCGTACTTGACTTGAAGGTTTTGCACAGTTGAATTAAAACTCCAACAGAAAGGTAGATTATACCAATAGCCCATATGATATGTGAGACTGTTCTTGCCTCATTGACCATATAAGTCAGTCAGAGGGAGGTGTTCTAGCCTAGGGCATGAGAGGTCCCTGGGGCCCAATCACATGCTTTCAATTGAAATGTTGTGCCTGAATGCAAACCAATCACAAGCCAAAATCAAATCAAACTTGCAGAATTGGGTTCATTTCATGTGACTGCATCCACACATGTGGTCATCAGGAAGTGTAATTAAGCTCTAGCTGTATGCATGTATGGGATTCCATGAACTGCTTATTGTGCTATAATGTCCTTTCCTCAGTGAGGACTAATGGGGAATCTGGGAATTTGGGTTCACTCATGCACAAGAACTATTTCTCTGTACTACAGAGGTCATACAGTTGATATGTGAAACAGGTGTCTATGAAACAACTCAACTATATTTAACAGTGCATGTCTCTAAATCAACTTTTTTAAACCCT
This sequence comes from Maea johnstoni, assembly GCA_963942565.1. Lineage (NCBI taxonomy): Eukaryota > Metazoa > Annelida > Polychaeta > Spionida > Magelonidae > Maea > Maea johnstoni. Next base: position 91,295,493 of record OZ012684.1, on the reverse strand, counting down.
TCCAATGCTGAGGCTACTTTTACGAAAAGTACAGGGATGCAAAGATTATTGAAAATCATCTAAGCCCTGTCATGTTGGTATTTATTGGAAAGCTCTCACTAAATTCTTAGAGACAAGTACCCATGTTCCAGGGTTTCAGTCATTTTCAGGGTTTTGATTCATTTTATACTGGTCAAATTAGCCACGCGCAGTATAAGGGTTAACAGTGCATATCTCTAAACCAAGCTTTTTAAGAACTGCTCAGTTCGCTTTGAGTATTTGCTCGGCTTCTACAGATTGAGGTTAATTGATTTGGAATACATTCTAAGTATCAAAGCATTTTCCTTCATAATATTTGCCATCCTATTTGTCTTGGATCAAGAAAAATACCATAGTTGATTGCATTATTATACTTGAATTTGTAGCTCTAATCAATTGCTACCTTTGCCAATTAGAAGTCAAATTTCACTGCCATTGTTATCATGTAAAAGAGCTGGATCAGTCATTGAGTTCAAAAATAATTATTTTATTTCATAAAAATGTTTCCAAATATTTTGAATTACCTTGTTGTATTATTCTAACACTTTTATTTATGTTATATAATAATTGATTTTACTCTTCAGGCCACTCCAATTTAATTACCTGTCTTACGAGCTCCAGAGTCTGGAAATGAGCCATTTTGGAATAAAAAAAAAAGTTGAAAAATGTGTTTTTTTTTAAAATTATTTTTATTTTTTTTAGAGTCTGCCGACTAGGACTGGTAGCGAGATGTTTCTAACAGCCTATTCTCAACTAAATAAAATCAATCAATCCTGTAACCTGAAGGTTGGGAGATATACTCAAATCTGAGGCTCTGCTACAGCATTGATAAATCCCTGTAGTTGATTGAATCACCCTTACAATGAATATACTTAAAACTTGCACTTTTTTTTCCTTTTTTTTTTGGAGTCTGACAGAAAATTTCCAAACCACTTTCATCCGTAAGACACCAAAGTCGACTTTTATTTTTTTATTTTTTTGGAGTCTGACAGTATTTTTTGTCCACAAAAAGCTTGTAAGACAAGTAATTAAATTGGAGTGGCCTCAAGAGATTTTCCTTGGTGATGGTTTGGCCATAAGTTAGCCCGTATGCTGCTGGTGACTAATTTGGTCAATACCAAATGATGCATAAAATCTGAAAAATGACTGAAACCCTATAGGTACTCATCTGAGAGTACTCAGTGAGAGCTATCCAATGAGTGCCAACATGACAGGGTTTGGATGGTTATCAAAAAACTTTGCATCCTTGTGCTTTGGACGAAAGTAGCCTCAGCATAGGAAGGGTTAAGAGATTTTCCTTGGTCTGATGGTTTGGCCATAAGTTAAGTGTTGTCTAGATCCTGATGTGTTGTTGATCCTGCTCTGGCGGGTGGGGCAAAGCGACCCAGCTACCATGTGGTTCCCATCAGGAAATGCACTGCATTGTTTTCCCTTCTCGCCTAAGGCATCAAGACAATCATGTTAGGTAATGGATTCAGCACATTTGGAACTCCATAGAGAATATTAAATGCTATCTGTGAAATTATAGTCTGGTGCGTGTTTTCCTATACGTGTCATAAAAATGCAGTATCAGCATCGTAGCGTATATCTTATCCTTAAGAATTATGTGATGCCCTCAGTGTTTTGTATACAAGATCAGCATGCATGGGTCTTTACTGGGCCGATGGGACTGATCCCTGGGATAGACAATGTTATCTTGCCTATAGAGTCTCCCTTTTTGTCCCTTGAATGTTATATAGGGCTCATTTGTTATGAGCTTCAGAATTACGCTTGGATTGGCAAAATACCTGAAAAAGAGTTGTAGCTTGATGTCTGATCAACCTTCTATTGTCATATATTTTCTAAAATATGCTTTGGTCTGCAGAATGTCAGCAAAGCGGTGAGTCTCTGTAGGCCTAGTGCAGGGATGAATGGACTTCACCCTTGTGGCACTAGGATGAACTAGGTCACATGACCAGCCAAGCATGGGGAAAGTTGGATAGTTTGTTTAAAAATTAAGGAGAAAAGAGGGAACGTGAGGTAATGTAGAAATTGCTTCTATCCCCCTGAAGTTGCTTCTATCTCCCTATTCTTTTTAAAATGTTTGAAACAATTGAAATAAGATGATCAAGACAACCCCTTAGGAAAATGAACTTCTGACTGCTGTTTCTCTGGTTATCATATGGGTGTGTTCAAACACTTAAGTGTGCAAAGTCTAGAGTAAATCTATCACAGTGTACAATCAAATAGATATCGAATTTGCAGTCAAATATATTTGTTAATTTGGAGAGGAGGTCCATTCCTGTGATGTGTCTGGTATCACAGTTGATTGGCTATTGGTGCAGCTTGTGAAAGGTATATGGTATAATATAGCAGTAAGCCCAGTACACATGTTATCATATGAATCAGAGCTGAGTGTATGTATAACCTGCTGATTACATAATGTTCATGTAAACTACAATTAAAAGGCGTACGGTAAGACATTTCTGGGCACTGTATTACACCAAACTTGTATTACTATACTCCCTATTGGCATTCCACTGGGAATAAAAGGGATGTAATTTGCTATGATAGCAATAAATGCTTCAACAAAATAATCACTTAATCCACTTCCTTATTGTCACAATCTTTATACAATCTCACGTTTTTCCTAAGTTTGCCAATATGTGTTAGGTTTGATTGGAAATGCCTCCCCCTTTGAGAAAACCTCTTAAGCAGAGTCCTAATAGTGGCTATAGTGTCCACTAATACATTTACTGCCTTTATCTACAAACTAAGTAATATCCCCCCGAGGTGCTGATCAGAGTTATGGACAAAGCGCTGATGGGGATTCCCACTTACAATCTTTGCACGTGGGATAATGACATTTCAGGGCTCGTTTCTCTACCTTTCTCGTGGGTTGTGGGAGAGCTGGGGCGGGGAGCAGCCGGGCGGTAATCCGATTTTTTCTTCTCTTTGAGTGGGGATCATGTAGTGGGTAAATAGGATATCCACTATGGTGGGACGGGATTTGCTGATGATTAAATCCAATCAGATTCATTTGCTGGCTGAGAGACGTGGAGGGATTACGCCTTCACGCCAGTCCTGTCAGCGGAAATTATCGCAGGCATGCTTCAAAAACACTTTCTTATAGAACTTGATAGTGCTCTCTGCTGCATCTTTGTGCAATCCTTAATTAGCCCATAAATACCCAAAGAGCCGGGGGATCTGACAATGACTTGGATTCAGATTTGGTCTATCATCATTTTTTTTGCCATATTAACCCTTGTGAGTCCAAATTGAAATCTTCCCAACACATTTCCGATGCCAAATTGTAGTTGATATTATGGCCAACATCCAGTGCCAAGTTGTTCATGTTTGATGATCTTTTAAATTGTTGGTCCACCATAGTCATGTGACATATCAAAAGAAGCCTTGAATTGGCCGCAATATGCGGACGGCCAATTGCCTAATTTTTCGAGCTATTTGTCTTTTAGATTGGTGAGCCAGACTCTCCTTGTAATGACTTTGATTATCTTGCATGCATATATGTATGCATGATTCACAGTTGGGGAGTGCAGGAGGTGGACATATGCTATATTTTGGGCTACCTGTGAAGGTCAAGTGCAAATTTCTTTTTAGTCAAAAATATGTTTACCTGCCCAAGCAAAAATTGATAAAGACCCTACTGTTAATAAAATAGCTTAGCACTCGTTAGATTCTTATGGGGCAGCCCTTAATGTGACCAGGTTAAATGTGGTTATAAAATGTTTATTTCTAAGCTGGGGGGACTCTATAATTTCCCATTACTTCACTACTCCACACTGATTTAGTGGCAGTTTGCATTGACAGGACATATACGTTTTGTCTGGTTATATAGCAGTTGTGTTATAAAGTTGGATGAAGACTTAATGTGTCTAGCGCCATTTCTTTTTTCAGCACTGACTGCCCAATGTCGGCCTGTGCTGGTGCCTCAATAAGGCTCTAATTGCTGTGCAATCATAGGCAATAATGAGCTGGCAGATGCTGCCTCATGATGGCTTTATTGCCTAGTTGATTGCATATTGATTGCTGGTAATAAGAGGTAGCTCACCAGAGTAGTGTTTAATGAGAAAAGAAGGCAGCACTTTATTCTTCTGCACTTCAAAATATTAGAAAATAGTGTAGAACTTTTGTTGATATTAGAAGTAAGTTGGCAAATACATAAGTCCATTGGGGGGGGGGGGGGGGGGGGGGGGTTAAGCTTAGGTCAAGCTTGACATTTTGCTTAACCAATCACATGCACTGGATGATAAACTAGCTAGCAATTGATACATCAAATGTGACATATTCTCAAACTCTGACTAAACACATTTTTTGTGAAATATTTTTTTATAAAATATCACCATTGAGTGCAAAATATATGACTACATACATTTACTAATGGAGGACAGAAAATATATACGACAGGGCTCTACATTAAGTAAAATTTCAACTAGACGAGATGGACATGCTAGCTACTCAAACTTTTTACTAGTCATGAAATATTTTTTCCAGTGGTAGTTTTTTAAATATAGATTTTTCGATGTGCAAAGTACAATTGGACGACTGCTTTAGATGTCATGATTGTACAGGAAGAAAGCCACAGTCAAGAAATCAATCACCATGATTTTTCAAATTCAAAACTCCAAAGAAAACATGACAATGTTATTCTCAGCAATTGGTATTACTATTTTTTGGACTGTTTAAAAAAAAGTGATATTCATCATAGATTTCAAGATCGTACGTTATCTGTTAATAAGTCACATATGCAATTTAGTCATGGCATCATTGGTATCTTAAAGAATTCAGTATTAGTAAACTGCTGCATATGTCAAGATGAAATCAAAATCCATCTCATTAATTTCACATGTCACTTGTTCAGATGTTCTCATCAAATGTTGTTGTTGTGGTAGAGGATGTATTTGAAAATGTAAGATAATCATTGATTGTAATTTCAAAATCAGCAGTAGTCAGAGCCTTCATTTGTTGTGAGTATTCATTAACATACTACCGAACAGTGCGTGAACCGATTGGAATACTAGGTTTGGCAAGGAAGGACAAAAAGGACCCAGTCTTGCAGTCTTTTCGAGATCCACCTCTCTGTTTATTGCAATATGCATGATTAAGTGTTTTTTTTCTATAATATGTAAGGCAATCTTGGTGATTGAGTCATTTATATGGTCTATGCTTCCAGCAAATGTCTCAATTTTCATAAGTGCACAATCAGCTTTTTCTTACATCATATTTATAATTCATCATGCACAGTAAGCTCCTTAGTTTTGAGTAATAGGCCTACATTAAGGCTATATAAATATTATCACTGAAATAGTCTTTCCTTTTTTTTGATTCCTGGAGGAATAGATGATTTGGTAGTGGAGGTCTTATCAGTTGATTGTTACATCAGAATCATCAACTGGATAATGTGTAACAGCAACAAGATGGCTCCACTGATTTGGTAATGTTTGACCATGCCAAGCCTTACAAAATGCTACCTCACTGACTAGGCATATTCAATGATTATGTTAATTTCAGGAATAATGTTTAGTTGGTTTATATGGATTAGTATAAGTTTTGCCATCAGAACAGCATGTTTGGTCAGGCACCAGTGAGAACATGTGAGGTCTGTATATCAGCATATCCTATACTCCAGCAGGCAGTAGTGGGAACATGTGAGGTCAAAGTATTGCCATGCCCCATGTTTGAGCAGGCACCAATAGGAAAGTGTGAGGTCTAAGTCTAAGCACCAATAGGAAAGTGTAAGGTCTAAGTATTGCCATATCCCATGCGTGAGCAGGCATCAATGGGAAAGTGTGAGGTCTAAGTCTAAGCATCACTGGGAAAGTGTGAAGTCTAAGTATTGCCATACTCCATGTTTGAGCAGGCATCAATCGGAAAGGTTGAGGTCTTAAATATTGCCATGCCCCATGTTTGAGCATGTCTCAATAGGAAAGTGTAAGGTCTAATTATTGGCATATCCCATGCTTGAGCATACATTAGTGGGAACTTGTGAGGTTTTAACTATTGCAATACCCCATGATAGAGCAAGTGTCTGTAGCGACAATATTATGATATTAATATATTGACTGATTTTCCTATCCCATGCTCCAGTGAGCATCAGTAGGAAGTTGTGAGGTCTAAGTATTGCCATGCCTCTCACCCCATGGGTTGGCAATAAAGGGAGCAAGCTCTCTGCTTAATGTTTGTGAGTGATAAGTATGTGCTGCCCGTAGGCATCGTGTTTGCCATTAGTTCTTCCCTAGATGTCCATCAACCGCTCTCTTTAAATGCTTTAATGCATAACAGCATTGGCTAGAGCCCTGCCCTCCTAATGAAAACACCCCAGCTCCTGTTTCAATGGTCACACGCAGTTCACTGCTGGAAGGTATGCTTTTGTGCACTTTAATTGCTAAATAGATGCAGAGAAATTGCTTGATATCAAAAGGTCTGTGTGCAAATTAAAGGAATAGCCCATGAAGACATAACCAATTTTCTATCTTAACAATTTCATTGTGCTTTATTGTGTTTGCTGTTAACTGTACATTATTCTTAAATTGCTCTGAATAAATATGCATGATTAATTCTTATACATGTTATGAGTAAGCCAATCTCTTTTATTTGACTTATTTATTGCAATTTGGATATTTTGTAAGAACTTTCATTTTACCTCTTATGTTTGCATGTTTCCAGATTAACTGTGTGCTGTCATACACAGAGCTTTATGAATGAGAAATGATATATATATATATATATATATATATATATATATATATATATATATATATATATATTGTGTGTGTGTGTGTTTGTTTACTTTGAGCACTCACGAGTCATGAAGCAGTGATGATATACACCACTAAGCAAATCTTGAAATCTTGCAATGTTAGAAACTTCTCTGGAGACAGCTCTTTTCTCTGGCATAATTTTATGACAAGCATTCAGCTCCTAGATAGAGCAAGGTTTGGAATGACAAGCAGATTCTATCAAAAATCTTGACTTGTATAAGAAAGGGATTCTTTCCGCTAGGGCATCAATCATTTTCAGATGGCAGATGCCATTTTTGATTAGGCCGTGTGCGTGTGCATTGAAGCAAGCCATATCTGCCAATCCTCCCTCCATCTGGTTTATTAAGCTGTTGATGCTATCGATGCCTTGAAGCACTGTGACTGGATAACAATATGCCTTAACCCATTCATGCCTGTGGCACTTCCAGGTAGCTTTATCATTTTATTTTATTGATTCCCAAAGCATAATTGGGAAAATCAATGACTTAAGTCTGTGTCAAAAATATGGAAGTATATTTATTCCTCAGAAACAGAAGCTCAACCTTTCACTCACACAATATTAAAAGATACATGTATTTGTATCTGGTTGAATTTTGATCAGGCCTTGAAAGAGCTGAATAAACGTATGGAACAATTTTTCTCAATAATTGCCACATTAAAGTCTGTTTTTCCTTTGCAAACACCCATTTTCTCCTTGATTGAGTATCCTGACGCAGGTCACAATAAATCCTATTACTGCCCTGAACTAGATGTCCAGGCTTTCTTATTGATCTTTATTGCCTGAACTCTTATTGCTTGGGACCATATTGCCTAGTTTGATTCTTTGATGTGCAATAAAGATAAGTAATTAATGGGCAGAGACATCAGTGAGTTGTTTTATTTGACTGGTATGTTGACTACAGAGCAATCGTGTGACTGCCTGATCTCTCCAATCTTTAACCCATTGAACATCTTAGTGAGTTACTTCCATGTTGAATTGAAACAACTAAGGACTAATACCAGACTCAAAAGACCTCAAGATAATCAGGCTCTTGATCAGGTGTGGCTATAGGTGGTATTACAGTAGACTGCAAAAACTGTTGTCAAGGCAATCCAAATTGGGACCCAACTTTGACCAGCCTGGCTAAAGGTTATTCTTTGGGTGTTTAACCCTACCAATGCTAAAGCTACTTTCATCCAAAGCACAGGGACGCAAAGATTTTTGAAAAACAACTAAACCCTGTTATGTTGGTATTCATTGGAAAACTCTTAGATGAGTTCCCATGTGCAAGGGTTTCATTCATTTCTTTTAGTTTTTTTGGCCAAATTCACCACCATCAGCATAAGGGTTATCTCTGTTCAAGTGCTTTTACATGGTGACTACAAGGCAAAAAAAGTCATTGAGCTTTTATTTTGCTATGGATCATTTCACATTCATTTGTATTGAATTCAACGCCACCTTCATAGTCTAGCCTGTAACATGTTAATCCCCTCCTCTTGTAGCAATCCACAAGTGCAAAATCATATGCCTGATTTCATTTCATCCCGGCTTACTTTTCTCTTCAGAAGCTGTTCAATAGATTCAGCAGAGTATCATTCATAGACGGCACTATATTGATAGATGGTGTTCCTTCATTCTGCTCTTCAGGAACTTGTCCCTGTCGATGTAATGGGTAAATGCTTTTGACTTTAGCTCCATCATTCTGCACCAGATCTGCTTCTACTGTATGGGAAACAGGAGATGACGATGTGGCTTGGATCTGAGGCTTATAGAAACCATAAATCTTCATGTAGCAGATCCTAACTTCCCTGTGAAATGTGATCATATTTGGAAAAATCTTTAAAATACTGAAATTTTCAGCCAGTCCATAGCATTATCTAGTACATTTTCCATCACCATCACATATTCAATTAATCACATTTTATGTATGAAGAGCATGCCTATTGGCTGCAAGCAGGGTATATCAGTTGATCAGCTGTGACCCATAACCCAGGTCACGTGCGAGATCTGATTGCATTAATTCCACCCAGATATTTGTCTTCGAGATATATCCTAAACTCAAATGTATCACAATATGAAATGGCCATGTTTAATCTGTTTTTCTTTTTTGTAACTGTTATATATTTAACTGACTTCTTCAGTTAGAATCATTGATGATACTAACTGAAGAAGTCACTGGAATTCTTTAGTGCTAAATTTAACCAACTCAGGGCTCGAAATTAAGTTTTTTTCCAGGGAGCCCAATTGAAATCCTCAAAGGCCACTTACATGTGTTGTGTATAGAAATTAGTACAGTTTTGGGCTCCTTGCAGAAATTTGAGGGAGCCACTGGAGAATTCAAGGGAGCCCTCGACTCCCGGCACCCCCTAATTTCGAGCCCGACAACTCAAAACTTTAAGGTTGATACTTTTCACTCCTATGTTATGCATTGCTTTATCTGAGATGCATGAATATCACTTTGGATCGGAGCTAACAGAGACTCCCTACCTAGTCATTGTGTTTTTCTTGATTTTATTGTCTCTGCAATCAAGTGAAATGCCATTGCCATCATTTATGTTTTCAACTGGTTGAATAGGACCTGCTGGATTACTGTGCAGGGTAGGGTATAATCAGGGTTACCACACAAGGCAAGCTCTAATCATAGCCACAGGCATCATGATGACAAAACATTGCTATTCACTTAAATGGCAAGGAAGGGAATTACACAGTCTGCCATTCACATGGATTTGACTAATAGTTAAAGCCTTAAGGGAGAATGCATTTTACCACGTCGATTTCCACGGCCATTAGTGATTTCAGGTAATGTTTCAAAGGCATGGTTGCGTAGCAGCAGTGAGTGTTTTTTTAGAGACTGGAAGCGACTGGTAAGCGTTGAGCAATTGCCTTTCCTTTGATGGTTGAACCCAGGTGTATTGATGAGGGTCACGCAGGTTTAATTGTATAGATTAGCTTCGCTGGGGAATTCTGGAATAATCAGGGGGATTTGGGATCTTACCAACTCCCCCTTATCTTTTCCTTACTAGATAGATGAGGTGCTTAGGTGCTACTTTTAAACCTGAGGTCGTGAGAGGTGATGGACTAAGGATCTACAAGCCTTACACACATAGTACATAGAGAAGGGTAATGGCTTTTCTTGATGTGTGGTTCTCAGCTGGGGTTAGTTTGCCAAGGGGAATGTTTTCCCAATATGGTTGGTGCATAAAGTTCATCACAGTACCATTCTAAAGATTCAGGAACACTTGAAAAGAATCCTTCTTATAGAAATCTGCCTTTAATGGGAAGTGCAAACCATGCTCTTAATGCACTTCTTATATAAAATGTACATAGTTAACCTACTAAAACGATCTCATATTCTATTGAAACATAATACCATCATTATCCTTCTTTATCTGAAGAAATGTATGCTTATTTCTCAGAGGTCAACCTATTGAACCCCTTGATGGTCAGCTCAAGTTCTTATGGTAATAGCATTTTATCTCAATTCTTGTATGTCCAAATTGTAATTTTCCTCACATATGTCTGATACCAAATCATAATGGGGATCATTGGCCAAAATTCCCTACCAGGTGGTTCATGTATGGCACTGAGATATAAAATTTTGATCCACCATAGTCACATGGCATCAAAATTCACCTTGAATCGAGTACAACATTCTGACAGCCACAGCCACAACAAACGCATATATGTGGGCTTGGCATTGGAAAGGTTAATAGTATGATTCCTCTGAAGATGAATTGGGAAATAAAATTATGAATTTACAAAAAGTTGTAGGTTTAATTGTGATATACATCACCTCTTTTAAATTCTTTTTCAAAAAATGTGTAGGACAGAAAGTTATTAGTGAAATAGTCAGAGGCCTTCCTGAACTGCTGCAGCATGCAATGGATGGTTGAATGTTTTGTGAATGTCTGTCTGACCTGCTAAGTTCAGAGCATCAAGCAGAGCTATATAAAGTGTGCAGAACAATGAGTGTGTAAGATCCCATTTTACAACTTGTTGTATTTTGTGGGAGCAGAGGTATCTAGTAAATTACCCAGTGTTTATAAGGCCATTGTCAAACCTTTCAGAGACCTATGGTCTATTTTTCAGATAAAGCACTGATTTTATCAGAATCAAATAATTTTTTATTTGTGATGTTTTAGATAGATTTCTAGCACACTTAATTTGAATATTTCCTACTAGTAGATATCCCTTTCACTGTTGTAGTGTATGTAGAGTTACACTAGGGTACTAGTGCTCTGCATACTTAGTGAGTGTTTGTGACAGGCCACACCATGGTATTGATTTATTTTGGGCTACGGGTCAAAAAGGCACACACATAATAGGCAGCATGTGATCTATGAAAGTGTTGACCATTTGAAGTAAGAAAGAAAATACTGTCTTGAGATGAGACACCATGGGAAATCTGAAGCATAGGAGTAAATCATGCTCTTGTTGGGTTGCCCATTGAAGTAAAATAGTATTCAAGTGTGGTTGGGTTCTAGGAGGGCTAATTCTGCAATTTGCTATTTTGTCTCTCTCCATTTACTACAGTTATTCAGACAAGATATAGATTCATTCCAATGGTCACACTCTCCCCCTAAATGTCCTCTCAACCTTGTATGACACTGCCCTGATCTCACATCTACGGCTGTCTGGCATGCTATGTAATGAATAGTAGACAACTATAGCATGGCATTGTTACCTTCCATTACAATTAAAGCACATGAAACAGTTGCCAAAGAGTTAGTTGTGTTCCTGGTTACTGCAGTTTCCTCCACCATTACTGATGGTAACCAAGATTTAAGCTCAATATGTCAAAAAAATTGGTTGTATAGACATTCCCCCCACCCCCTGGATACTTTAGTACAACAACCAATCCCATCCCATATAATAGGGCAATATTTTGTTATGTTTAAAGCTGTCAAGTTTGCAAGTATGGCTTTTCTTTTCAATCAAGTATTTTCAGAAAAATCATAAGTCAGGGTCAAGGACACTCAAGCCTTAACATGTAGCATGAGTGAGGACCTTTCACCCGAAATGGTCTCTATAATGGCCTGAGGATTGCACAAGCATGAAACCCAGGGTTGTCAACTGAGTATGTGACTTGCTCCTATGTGTATACTCTGTATGTCCTGCATAAAACCTGGTCCTTCTGGTGGGAAAATATAATTTTATCAAATTTTTGACCAGATCACCATTCAAACTTCAAGTGTATTTCACACCTAAACCCTAATGTTTTTTTAGAACAAATTGCCAGGTTTAGGTATATAGTATAAATGGTAGCTACAGGGGTAAACCCTTATGCTGCTGGTGGCTAATTAGGCCAATACATCATGATGCAAAAAACCTGAACAATGACTGATACTGTGGCACATGGGTACTCATTTGAGTGTACTCTGTGAGAGCTTTCCAATGAATACCAATATTGCAGGATTTAAATGGTTTTCAAAGATCTCTTCGTTCTTGTGTTGTGGACAGAAGTAGCCTCAGCATTGAACTGGTTAAACAGTGTAAGCTTCTCGTCAACACCCCTACACCTCATCAGCCTCCCCTCATTATGCTATTGTTCTCCAATGACTACTAGTCAGGGCTTATTTTCTTTGCTAAAAATAAAACAGGCTGCTCTGGGGCCATTCATGCTGCTGCTGTCAACACAATCAAGCCTTCGTGCCACACTGTACAAAAATGTCTACTCACAGCTGATGTGCTGGCCAATCACAATCAGCTAAACACAGACAGAGAAAAAATACCAAATCAAAGAAAAAGGTTCTCTTTACAATTTTTTTTTTTAGTTCTGAAAGATTTGATACAATATACTAGTAGGTGCAATTATTACAATAATTAAAACACATTTACACTTTTGGTTTTATTTGTTTTATTTATTTCATTTTCTTATATATCTCGGAGAATAAATCATTTTAGAGGCTGCATCTACCTATTTCAGTTTCATGCTGTTATATTAGCTTATTTTTCATATATTTGAATCAAGTATTGATGTTCCATTCTGAGGTATGTGTGTCAGCTACGAGGTACAAAGTGTGCAGAGCACACATTGAGTTCGATCTGAACAGGCAGCTTTGATCTGCTTCCCCAAGACAATGTTGACACTGAGTGCTTGGAGTCTGTGGCCTTCCTTTGGAGCGAAAGCCTTATTTGATATCTCCATAGAGATAATGGATATGGCGCTGCTCAGCTTCTTTTGTTCTTCACAGCAAAGTGGAAAAGTTTTGGAAACGAGTGGCTTACTACGTAACGTCGACATTACATTGAGGCAGTTTTGCGTCTCAACTATTGGTTTTCATGTGGGAAGAAATACCAATATTAATCATCATCAGGCTTTGAGCGTAAAGAATGGCCCCTGAGGGGAAGGATGCCATTTCAGACTTCCTTTTACTGTGGAAATGGAGGCAACATGCACTACAATTGATTGAAAATGAAATGCACGCACCTTTTTATCACCCAAGTAGTGATAAAAAAATATTCAAATTTTAATATTCCAACTAATCATCATCTTATTGTATGGAATTAGTAGAGGTGTTATACTAAGCATAAACTACATTTACTTTTTTTTTTAAGTATTAATGATCCAACTCTCCATTTTACCTTGGATTAAGAAAAGAATTTGTGTTGGTCTTCTAAGATTTTACAAAAGAAGTGTAGCATTCTGAAAATGAATTAAATCTTGTGCTATGTTGATGACATTTGAGTTAGATGGAATTTCGATAAGTAAGTGTGTGAATATTGTATGTGACCTGCTTACTACAGTGAAAACTCACAGGGAGTGAAAACGTGGTAGATTTACACAGGTGCTCATTGTGCAGTGTTCTTTTCTGATGGGAAGGTGGCTGCTGGGAATGAACATGAAAAAGTGCTCTATGCACTCAGGTGCCTGCAGTCGGAACAGAAGTGCTCGATCTTTCAGGTTCCAAAATGTCAGTGTATGGGGAGTGATAAAGATAAATCATTATTATAGTGGAGAATAGAATGAAGGATGGAGTAGATTAAGTACAGACTAGAAGGAGGATGGGTGATTTTTGATAGTATCCAAGCTACCAGACCACGTTCTCCGGGAAATATCATAGCTTACAGTCAAAACTTTTCTGAAAATCTCTCTCCCTTTCAACGAAAATGTTCCCAAGCAACAACTCTTTCTTAAATATGTGAATAATTTTTCTTTACTCATGAGCAATTTTTGAAAGTATCCAAGCTACCAGACAACACTCTCATGAAAACATCATAGCTTACAGTCAAAATTTTTCTCTCTTTGCTTAAAGGAAAATGTTCTCAAGCAACAACTCTTTCTTAACCCTAGTGCTGCTGGTGGCTAATTTGGCCAACACAAAATGATGCAAAAAATCTGAAAAATAATTGAAACCCTGGCACATGGGTACTCATCTGAGAGTACTCAGTGAGAGCTATCCAATAAATACCAATATGAAAGTGTTTAGATAGTTTGCTTTGCATCCTTGTGTTTGGACGAATGTAGTCTCAGCATTGGAAGGGTTAAATAAATTGATAATTATACTTTACTTCTTGGTGATTTTTTATAAGTATCCAAGCTACCGAACAACCATGCTAATTGAACTCTCTCTTGGTTGTCCTGTTTGCGCTGTAGCATGAGTGTTGAGATGATGGGGTGTGAGTAGCCGGAGGAGGAGGAGTATAATAAGTATGATGAGTAGCCCCCTGGCACATGGCTGGTCATGCTCTCAGCCAATGAGGTTAGACCTCCCATTCTCCACCTCACACCTACCCTGATTAGACTCACTGAAAATCCATTCCGCGTTACCACATCATCTCCCCCTCCTCCTCCTCCTCACTGCAAGGCAGCAGCATCTGCTCGCGACGGAGCGGGCAAGGTCGTTTCTCTTACCGCTCTGTGGGGAAAGATACACAAGAACCTGCTCTATTAACCTACAGGAAATAAGATTTAGAGGAAGTAAGGGAGCAATAATTAGCCCTTAACCTTTCACAAGTGCTGGGCACAAGAAGAAATTGAAAGATATCCCCACGGAAATTTTTATTCAGTCACTGTGTCCCAGTGGAGACTTTCTATAGCAGCATCCGTTGAAATTTTTCAAAATGATTGTGGTCAGCAACACAAATTATATTCGAAAGTTTTCGAAAGGGGAGTATTATGTAAATGATAATGTCAGAGTGCGAGTATCATGAATAAGGCATCTATTATGTGTTTCAAAACCAAAAGAGATCAGTTGCATAGAATCAGGTTCCTCAATCTTAGGAGGTGATATGCAAAATGAAATGAAGTTGTTGAATATGTTATTATCCTGTATCTTGTTATTGTTTATATTTTTCAGAACAGGTTTTTACGCACAAGGAGAGGTTGCAAACAACTAGTGCTTTATAACTGATTCTTAATTACTTTAAGACATGGGTATTTATCATAGGGATATAAAAAACGTATACTTTATGTTAGATGGAACATTCAATATATGACAAGTGTATGGCATTTAAAGAACCAAATCTGCCAAAAGTAGTGTCTATAAAGAGTAAGCCATATTGAATTTTAAAATTTCAACTAACGTTCTATACATCAGCCTCCAGCATAATACGCTTGTGTGTAGTTCATTCATTGGGCATGTTGCAGCATGTTGCATCAGGAGCTGGTTGTACAAGTTGCTGTAATGGGTTGTGCAAGTAAGCACCGATCAAGTCAATTTATTTTTTATGAGCCCCAGTCAATGTATTGGAGTGGTGGCCCCTTGTAATTGCATCATATGTATACTGTTATTCACAGTGGGGCTAAGACGCTCCCACCTAGTCTGGGAGATGCACTAAACCCAAGTGGAATTAGCTGCTACGGCAACACCCGGGGCTTTTATGATATGCAGGAGCCTTACATATACATGGCTGACAGTTCACATGCAGTCTTAATACTATGGCCTATATAGCCTCAGAGTAAAGATATAGTATTTTCCCAATACAAATACCTTGCATGTAGGTGTAGTATTGTATGAATATTTGTGAGCTGTCGAGGATTGGTATTCTCTTACCATCATGCTTCAGTTGCACTGTGTGAAGGTCACAACGACCTGGTATCTGCAGTAAAGTTAGGATCTTCAATAATATGCATGTTTGGCCATTAGAAATGTTGCCTCTTCAAAACACAGAGGCTGTACACGCTTAAATCAGAATACCTAAAAAGAAAAAAGAGAAATCGGTTATACATGATTGATATAATACATTTCAACTTTATTTCATTCTTTTGTATTTTTCAGGTTTCCCCCATGATAAGTTAAAAAACAAAACATTGTATCTGCAAGTGCTGGACTTTGACCGGTTCAGTCGAGATGATCCAATAGGAGATGTTGAGATACCCATGTGTGACGTCGACCTCTCAAAAGAGACAAGTTTCTGGAAAGCATTGCACCCCTGCAAGGGATCCACGGTAAGCCTAAGAATTTTCTATTACAAAATTTGGAAAAATGTCCTCTCTGCTTCAGAATTTGTATCATTTGATTGCAGGTTGACCTCCAGGAATTGCTCAGAAGCTTGATGTGCAATATATGATAGTGCTCAATGTTCAATTGATGTTTGCCAAATCATTTGAGTTTTTTACATGCTAAATCAAAGTGGTAAATAAAAATCGCTGTTCAGCACTTTCTTGATAGCTTGTTAGTTCGTGGTCTATAAATTCATATTAGGTTTCCTAATTAAGGCGATGGACTCCATCATTGTCAAGGCAAGAGAGGCAAAATAACATGTGATACTTATTCACTGCAGCGAAGGCAATGCCCTGTCTCAGCCCTCTTAAGGTGTAACAAACTAGAATAAGGTTTATCACTATCAAATAAGCTTTGGCCATGCTGTGTTAATATGGAATAGCAATCACGCATGTGGAAATGCTGTCCTTAAGCAATATTGCAAGATTATGATGCCATCAGGCACTTTTGTGTTAAAGCTCTTGCTGCACATTATACAAGGATTTCCATCAGTGACTTCATATATGTGTAATTGTATGAAAGGATTTGACAACCTTGCGAACAAAGGACAATGTTTGTTGAATGTCTCATGATATTTCCCTGTACAGTTTTATGTTCCTATCCTTATCAAACTTCTTATTTTGCATTTATTCATAAATTTCATCAATCATTCGATTTATTCATATTTCATTTGGTTTTATATATTGTCCAAACTGCTTGTAACAGACAAATAGGAAAAGATGTTCTTGATTATGTTGACAATTCCTCTGGTAAAACGTTCGCAAATCTAATTACCTCATCCCCATGTGTAAAAGTGGCCATTTCAGAAGGATGCACGTAATGATTACTTTCAGTGCTGATGTAATATGCATGTCATAGACGATAAATTGCTTCAAATAGCCCTCCACAACCTAAAGTGTGAAGCTAGTTCAACATTCTCTTAGGACATCACAGCCACATTTATTTGGAGCTTGGCGTCTATAAAGGAGAAGCTGTCTCCACTCTGCCTCCGTTCCCTGTAATAAAACTGGACAAATATGTGCACTCTCTTGGTGACGCGTGCCCTGATATCTTGCAGTGGCCCTGCAAAAAAGAGTGCAGTTCTATATTGTAATAAGAAGGCAAGATTGATTTCTTTGCCATTGTTACCATATGCACACCAAGGCTTTCAGTATGATGTTGTCCCTCTTCCTCCACTCTCCCTTAAAACCCTCTACATATATATGAAGAGCCAAACCTGCCAGAGAGACCACCTGTCTATGAAGACCAGTCCCAAAAATCCCAGATTTTGTTTCTCACCTGTTAAAAAAGGCTACCTGCATTATAAGATCACTTTTGGGCTATTATCAACAGGTTTATAGAATATTTCGCCACTGCTGCAACAATCTCTTCATTGATTTATTTTCTCATTGGCATTGAGATATATGCTAGAAGACCTTATTGCATAATTGTATGTAAGGGATAGTGCACTCATACCATTACTATCCTTACATCAGAATACCTTTAGTTCAACCCTGTTTCCATTATAGTAGTGGTTATCTACATACAGAGTAGAATAATTTCCATACCCCTAACATATCCCTGCATCTATCACCATGCCTTTACAGCATATTATTTGCTGTAGTACCTCTTGCACTCATGGTGCATACAGGTACATGTACTCACTGACCCTGAAAAACCATTGTGAAAACAACATATCCATGTAATAAATAGGCTAACCTGGAAATGCCTGACTGTTTCACTAGCATCCACACACATCTGACCATACCAATTGGACCTAAACTCTGATTTACCTACCTGCATACTACAAAACCTTTTTAATATATACCCAATGGACTCACCATTGGAACCCTTAATTCACAAACAGGAGACAGTATTACTAGGATATTAGGCAAGACTAATTTCGTTCTTTCTTTTAGGGATTCCAAAACAAAAATTGAAAATTGTAAAAATGCCAGGATGTAGATTTAATTTTTCTTTTTTAAAGATGGTTATTCAGAGGTAAATTAGAATAAAATGTTTGCATCCAACTTATGTATAGATCATATGTTGTTGTAAGATATTGTAGCAATGAATCTGATAGCTGCTAGTTCTTGGTCACCATCAATCCCTACAGGGATTTAATAAAAAAAAAACAACTTTTTGATCATTTTTCAGAAGATGAAAAATCCCTAACACAATATTTTGTTTTGGTCTGTTCCAACATATCCACATCAAAAAGATTGATCCTGAAAAATCTACCTCTCAGACTGGTGTAAAAGAAACTATTACATAAGTAAGGAACAAGGTTTCGAGATGCCACTCGCAGGAATTCAACATAGAATGTTTAATTCCTGGATAGGATTGCTTTCAGCTCAACCTCGTGGACTGAGAAAGCCCCAGAATACCTTATAATGTATACACTATGATATAACCCTACTAGCACCATTTTTTGATTGAATAACTCCCAGGATATATTTTCTGTTCCACCTTTTCCTTCTGTGCTGGTTATTGATACCTATATCCACCATCTCACACTATTCTGTAAGACATTAGGCAGCTAATGCAGGAAACACACCCAATTTGTTTTCTATTTTGTCTGGTTAATGGGGAATGGATTGGAAAACAATGATGCCTAGATATCAGGGGCGGTTATTTCTCATTTCTTCCAGCAATTTTCTTTCCAATTTGCTGTAGTTTGTGAAGGAGATGAGATGGATATTTTGCTACGCCCTCACACCCAATGACAAGGGCTGGACTGGTGTACTCATATGCTGAGACGCTTAGTCAGTGCATTTAGTCTTGTAATTTGCACTGCAGGATGTAATGGGAATCTGCAGTATTACTATCCAAGCGACAACACATCTCTTCCTGTAGGAAATAACATGAAACAAATCAAAACATTCGAAGCCTTTAATATCTGAAATTTTCTGAGAATTTTTTTTTTCTAAGAAGATTTGAAAATAAGGTATTTCTTAATGTTATAAAAGCACAGAATTTAGCGTAAAAGATTAAAGTAGTTTATCAGCCTGTAACCAACATTTGACCTATATATTTTGTTTTTGTATTAAACAATGGCTGACGTCCTATTGTTGCCCTGTATAATGTATTTTACCAATTTCATGGAAAATAAGGAGTATTACATTTTTTTCCTTTTTGTTCCTGTCTGTTTCATGCTCCTGTTAGCTTTTCCTTATTAATTATTTTGCACTTGCACATTTTCAATTCACATGTTTGGTCTCAGTTTAGTTCCCTAGGTTCTAGGGCTCCTTATAATCGGCTAGCCATACACATGCCAAGGTGACAGCCCTGTAACTATTGCCAGCACAAGCTATACGTCGTCAGCCTGCAGGCATTATCTCGGATCAACAGGACTATGTAAACAGCATGGCGCCACTCTCTTCACAAGGAAATCCCCTTTCACATGTGATAAAGAGCAGTTGGATTGCTTAGAATTGCTATTTTTTGCACAAATTACTGCAAAATATAGCTGATTTTGAACTCTTTTTGGAAATTCAAAATATGTATAGCCATTCTATAAGTGGTAGCAAAGCAATTATATTCTTGGCCAATTCTAACTGTTTTTGCTTAAATTTTCTAAACTTCTAAACTAGGAAATAGAAATATTCAATAACAAGACAGGCATTTTTAATTGTCAGGAAAAAAGTGGACAGTATTATACTACACACACACACACACACACACACACACACACACACACACACATATATATATATATATATATATATATATATATATATATATATATATATATATATATATATATATATATATATATATATATATAAATATATATATATATATATATATATATATATATATATATATATATATATATATATATATATATATATGTATATATGTATATATATATATATATATATATATATATATATATATATATATGTGTATATATATATATATATATATATATATATATATATATATATATATATATATATATATATATATATATATATATATATATATATATATATATATATATATATATATATATATATATGTATATATATATATATATATATATA
Source organism: Maea johnstoni (assembly GCA_963942565.1). Classification (NCBI taxonomy): domain Eukaryota; kingdom Metazoa; phylum Annelida; class Polychaeta; order Spionida; family Magelonidae; genus Maea; species Maea johnstoni. The sequence continues at coordinate 91,275,260 of OZ012684.1, read as the reverse complement.
TATATATTTGTCTCAGTTTCAAAGCCTCTAAAAGGTAGCAATTGTGACGTAACTATTTTCAAACCAACCTACAACCTGCAATCATTTAATCACCTATAATTCACACCTATAGTGTACCATTTTCACTTTGGTAGCAATGGTGATTTATGCTGTACTTGGGGCCAGATATTGTGTGCACAATGAAATATCTACCAGGTGTTTTACCTTTTTGTAAAAAACAGGATGTCTGTTTGATTGATTAATGTTTTCCTTCCTCAATTACGTCACAAGCTGTGCCCATGCTGTCTCAGGAAGTTAATCTACCTGACAATAGACGCAATAAGTTAGCAGCCCTCTCCAGGTGTCTGAACTAATCTTGGCTGCATGGGTTCTGGTTATATTGGGCTCTAAGTTTCATGGTGGCTTATATAATAAGGTACTGGTGCTTGAACCATTTTTTTTGCAATGTGGGTCGTGGTGACATTGGGACTTATATCATTGGGCGAATTTTTTGACGGATTAAAGGTCATATAAACCGTTTTAATAAATGTTTGTACTGTAATTCCTGCTAACATTAGTGATGGCTTATAGATTCTAGGGACTGGTGTTTAGAACTGTCTTTTTAGGGTTGTTCCTGATAGCATTCCACTATTGCTTCACTATGGCATGAAGCATTGAGGCACTGTTGTACAAGCCAATCTTTACAGAATGGTTTCGAATAATATTGGTCTTTTTTATGGTTTAGAGGCTTTGGACATGGTGATTACACCAAAATGTTTTGCTGATTCCTGAAAAGATTGTACTTATATTTCACAAATGTATACTATTAGGCATATGTGTTAAAGCCAATTGTCATTGCATTGTTTCTAATAACATAAGACTTGGTTTTAGGCAACAGTGTTTGAACCAATCTTTGCAGCATTGTTTCTAAAACCATTGGACTATTGTTTAACATTAATGGCCTAAAGGTTTTAGGCATTAGTTTTTGATGCAATCTTTGCAGCATTGTTCTTAATAAAATGGGACTTTTATTTTACACTTAGGCCACTCCAATTTAATTACTTGTCTTACGAGCTTTTTGTGGACAAAAACTACTGTCAGACTCCAAAAAAATTAAAAATAAAAGTCGACTTTGGTGTCTTACGGATGAAAGTGGTTTGGAGATTTTCTGTCAGACTCCAAAAAAAAAAAGAAAAAAAAAGTGCAAGTTTTAAGTATATTCATTGTAAGGGTGAGTCAATTAACTACAGGGATTTATCAATGCTGTAGCAGAGCCTCAGATTTGAGGATGTATATCTCCCAGCCTTCAGGTGACAGGATTGATTGATTTTATTTAGTTGAGAATAGGCTGTTAGAAACATCTCGCTACCAGTCCTAGTCGGCAGACTCTAAAAAAAAAATAATAATAAAAAAACAACAACATTTTTCAACTTTTTTTTTTATACCAAAATGGCTCATTTCCAGTCTCCGGAGCTTGTAAAACAAGTAATAAAATTGGAGTGGCCTTACCTGAAATTAGTGGTCGGACTATTAAGCAAGAACTGGAGCATTTGGTGAAATTTCTGAATAAATTTTGTGAAATTGCAGGGCCAAAACAAACGAAAACAATAGAACTTTCGTTTAAGTGACACGGAAAGGCTCCATGGTAACGCTCAAGAGTAAACAAATCTATTGCACCATATTTGGTGCACCGATTCATCAAGTGCCGCGGTACACCACATATGTGCCAGGCATGTGCCGGCGCATGCCGCGGCACAATAATGTTTAAAATCGTTTGCCTTGAAGTTACGGCTATGTGGCCGTAAAACTCGAACCAAATCGATTAATTGTTCAAAATATTTTTCGATCAATCGATACCAAAAATCCCTTCGCATCCGAACCCTACCTATAAGATTCAGGCATCAGTGTTTAAAGCAATATTTACAGCATTGTTCCTAATAATGTTAGGCCTAAAGGTGTGCATCTGTATTTGAAGCATTCTTTGCAACATTGTTCCTAATAGCATTGGAGTATTGGTTCTAATGATATTGGACTATTGTTTCACAAGGGCCTAGAGGTTTTAGGCATTAGCGTTTGAACCAATCTTTGCAGGCTTGTTCTTAATAATATTGGACTAGTGTTTCACAATGGCCTAAAGGTGTAAGGCATATGTATCTGCAGCAAACTTTGCAGCATTGTTCCTGATGATATTGGACTATTGTTTCGCAATGGCATACAGGTTTTAGGCATCTGTGTGTGAACCAATTCCTGTAACCATTTTGCAATAATATATACAATATTAAAATGGCAGAAAGGCTTTTTTTAACTGTTGGAACCTATCTTTGGAACATGGTTCCTTTGGGTTTATGTTGTCTGATGGCTCTGGTCTTTGGCTTTATGCACATGTGTTTAAACCAATCTTGTTTCCTATTGGCTTAAAAAAAAATCAAAAAATCTTTGCAGCATGGTTTGATAAACAAAATATAAAATCTTAAAAGTTTGGTAGATAGTTGTAATATTAAGAAGAAGAAGAAGAAGAAGAACATTCTCTACTTTTACTTATTTCCTTATCAAACCTCGGATTCTAAAAGGCTTAGGCCAACAAGATGCTGTAAGGACTAATAGGATTTCCCCTTGGTTAGCATTTTCCTCATGCAAAGTTCTTGATGAACTCTCAAGGGAGGCCACCATGTGTAGCAGCGCGTTAATTCCCCAACACCTGGGTATCATCATCATTGTTCATCTGATGATCACCTACCTAATTACATGATAATAACTCAATATAGTTTGATTGATCGTCTGGAAAAACATGCCCTCAGGTGGCCCCACACCTTCCTATACTGATATCCTTATCATGCTTATAGAATCTCCTTGACTGACCTAGCTTGCTTCATCTAGGTGGTCTTTTTTAAATGAAAATGTCAATATATGTACAAAAAAATGATATTCTCATTTTTCTTTTACTAGGCCCAAAATTAAGATTTTTTTTCCAGGGAGCCCAATTGCAACTTTTAAAGCTTCTTAAAGATGTTAGGAATAGAAACCAGTACATCTTAAATTTGAGGGAGCCACAGGAGAGTTCAAAGGGGGGGGGGGGGGGTGCATATGGGCCCCCAGCTCCAGTTAGTTTTGAGACCTGTATGTTTACAGTTCATGTTTCACATACAAATAAGAAAAAAGAAATTTTGCACTTGGTTTGTCCATATTCATTTTAAGGGATTTATTTATTTTATTTTTCATTTCATCGAGACTATGTTATTTTTCAAAAAAAAAGCAACTGGTCATTAGCTAATTAGATACCTTTAAATTACAAGATAACTGAATATAGAAATGCCACGTTTTGCTGCAGCCAGATTCATAGATGCTCCAAGTACAATTAAATCTATGTAGCTAGGTGATTGGCCAACTGAAGGTTTAGTTCATAGCATTAACCCTTCCAATGCTGAGGCTACTTTTGGCCAAAGCACAAGAACGCAAAGGTTTTTTAAAAAAGATGAAAACCCTGTGATGTTGGTATTCATCGATAGCGCTTGCTAAGTACTCTCAGATGAGTACCAATGTACCTGGGTTTCAATCATTTTTATTAAAAAAAAACTGTGTCATTTTGTATTGGCCAAATTAGTCACTCCAGGCATAAAGGTTAACAACAACCACTTTCACAGATGCTGCACATGTATCTTGCCTTCCTTTGCGTCACTGTGTTGCATGTGTGCTCCTGGCGACCTGCCTGCAATTGTCATCCAGTGACGGTCAAATCTTCATCATTGATGTCTGCTAAGACTGGAAGAGAACAACACCATCAGGTATGCTGCCTCCCCTGGGATGGCACGTCCTTGTGGCCATACCAGGCAGCTGATCCAAAATGCACCACTGCAGGCGGCCCAGTGTCTTATAGCCAGCAGGCCGGCGTCTGGCTGTCAGTTGGACACCCAAATCCTCAAAAATACCACATTAGGACACCCAACTTTTTTGTGAAATGAATTTCTAGAAATGCCAATTTCAAGCAAATAATTTTTAAGTGATCACTTTAATGTGACATTATTTAACCCTTATGCTGCTGATGGCTAATTTTGCCAATGAAAAATGACACAAAAAAGCTGAAAAATGACTGAAACCCTGGAATGTGGGTACTCTTCTGAGAGTTCTTAGCGAGAGCTATCTAATAAATACCAACATGGTAGGGCTTAGGTAGTTTTCAAAAAGCTTTGCATACATGTGCTTTGGACAAAAATAGCCTTAGCATTGGAAGGGTTAAAGGTATTATTGAGTTTCTAATTAAGAAAATGTATCCTTATGGTTGTTAACCCTTATAATGCTGGTGGCTAATTTGGCCAATACAAAAAGATGCAAAAAACCCCAAAAATTATTGAAACCCTGTCAAATGGGTACTCATCTGAGAGTACTCAGCGAGAGCTTTCAAATGAATACCAAGATGACAGGGTTTCAATGGTTTTTCAAGAATCTTGCATTCTTGTGCTTTGGACGAAAGTAGTCTCAGCATTGGAAGGGTTAATTGAAGATATTATTGTTTACCTCAGTATATTGGATGCCCAAAATTTATATGATACCCAATTGTGGGCAGCCACTTTCAAAATCCTGGCTATGACTATGACTGCAGCACTTATGGTGATGTCCCGGTACTCCCAAGCTTCTCCGCATCTACTGGCTTTTTCATGAGTGCTCGATGGATGAAGACATTAACAAATTATGCATGGCCAGGCTCACCTGGTCTTGATGCTTAAGAATGGCGACGTTTGCGGAATACTAATCTATCGGTAGTCTAGATTGGAATTCAGAGTTGTTCGTCTTTTTTACACTTTCATACTGGTTCTTCAAAAATGATAAATGTGACTTAACTCAAGAGATATCTTTCTGATGAGCGATCATTGAAAAACGTTTTTTTTTTAATATTTACTAATTGGCAGTCTAGAACAAATTTCTCAGCGGTTCTTGCTACAAAATTTATTATAGTGACTATTCAGCAGATATATTTTCAATGAAAATATCATTGAAAAATATATGAAAAATGATTTGTATGCAATGCTACTGACAACTAACCATATATCATTTATTCTTTATTGCCAAGTTAACCACATATGTGGCATAGCAAACTACTTCAAGGGGAATCTATGAGTTTCATAAAAAGTATAACTGTTTTCAGTTAATACTAGATTAAGTAAAAGCTTAAGAAAAGAAAAAGCTTGAATATAACCAGATAATTACCATTCTCAGAATTCCAAACCATGTCTTGTAATCCATGCCAGACCCCCTACTTATTAGGGGCTTAAAGTAATTGAGCAAAAAGATATGCCCCTAATACAGCCCAATTATCTAGCTGTTTGACATTAACAAATCAAGTAAAAGTGCCTCAGTCTCTATTTCTTCTCCCACTTTCAAGGAAAATTAACTTAACTCCAGAATTTTTACAAATTGGTTCCCATGCAGTTTCTCATAGCATCCCTGCTGGAGCATCAGTGGTCACTGGCGTACAGTGATATTTAATTAATGATCCCTAAGAAACGTGAAGAGCAGAAGAATCTAAATCATGTGGGGAATACATATAGGCATGTGCAATGTAAATTACTTTGATTATCAGTTAATTTGATAACTATAAATATTGAACGAATTTCAATGCATCTGTCACAGTTTTGTGAAGACAATTGAAAGCAGGCAGGTTTTAAATCTGAGTCAAATTCATCTTATTTAGCTACTATTTGATTTGATTTTATTCGGTCTAGTACGATGTGTATTACATAGCATTTGGCATACAAAAAAATCATATATAAAGATGACTAGTTGGAGTGTCATTAACTGCTATGCAATAGAATTCTAACCAGACACAGGATATATACACTAAAAGTTAGAAACTTTTTTCCATAGTGGTCCCAGAATGTGAGGGTATTCAAGGCACTCCTTAGTCCAACCTGCCTTACAGGCCAACTGTCTCTCTAAAACACCCTGTATTTCACCTGCTTGTAAGTACCATTCCATATATGGATATCAACTCATCCATGATGTTCATAGATATTCGTGGACCTGTTGTACCTTCGACAATAATGTAGGAATAAAGCACAAAATGACAAAATATTTGAGTTGTGGATTTGGTTCTAAATCACATCTTTCTTTCAAATATTTTCTGAAAAATGCTCTGTTCGTAAAGATATAATCAAAAGAGTGATGGTATTTTTAGGCACCATTGGCATAAATGGGTGAATGTGTTTTAACTGTCCTTTTTTCTACTACCATTTCAATTTTCTTTATCATTTATTGCACCTAATCATTGCAATATTAGTAATATTTCCACTGCCAGGTAACTTATGGTTGTGAGATTAACAAGTGACATTGAGTGTTTTTTAACTATCAAAATTACAATTTACATTGTCACACTGATATGGCTTTTTACATAGGGTAATAGAGGACAACTACAACTCAGACTTTTCTGAGATCATTGCGTACATGTAAGTGTTTCCATCATTCCTAGGTATCCTAAAATAAATGATAGGAATTTCTCAGAATGATATCATATTTAATGCTAGATATGGTGCATACAGTATAACAAGATTTGTGAAGTTTTCAGAATAGTAACTTGTCTAGGATGAATTATGTAGGTTCAGAATAGTAGCAATAGTATCATATTTCATGCTCAAGTGTGTTAGTTAAGTTTATCCGTAGATGGTCTCTATGTACATGAGAAATTAGAACCTGATAGCATGGGACATTGAGACCACATATTGCATTACTAACTGGACTAAATCATTTACAAGGCACTTCATCTACCTCTGCTCCTTAATTGCTTCATGGTCACCAACGGGATATTTTTACTGACTAGACTGCATTAAGGGTAGGACCTCATGCCAACCCTACTCCTGTAGTCAAATGTTGTCTGTTTTACTTGCTGTCGAATCGGTCAGATCTGGGACCTTTATAACAATGTTAAATGCTAGAAAAAAATCAAAGGTTCTTGGCCCTTTTCTCTATAACAAATTTCACCAAAACACGGTTACTTCAAACATGCATTTTGAGTATCAAATTTTCAAATATTTGATGGAACTTAATGGCATTGTTAAATTTCAAATTAATTTTTCATTAAATTTGAGTGGAGTTTAAAAATAAATTAAAATAGGATACCCATCCGTACATACCTCTCTTTCATCCCATTTATGATTTTAAAGGTCTCCAGTCCATAATTGTGGATAGGTGCTCAGTTTGAAAACAATATGCATGCTTTCTCGATTTCTTTTTTACCCCAAAAATCTTGCACCTTGCCTGGATAGTACTTTTGGGATAATAATAATAATAATAATAATAATAATCTTTATTTAAAGAGGGTAACTCAGTCCAATGGTAAGGATCTTCCCTGAGGCCCTCTGGCATGTTTACAAGTAGTCTGAGGGCCCCAGGGTTACAAAGTAGTACAGTACATTGCTTTTAGGTATCGAGACTTGAAGGAAGGTAGAGATGGTGCACATCTGATTGCTTCAGTTAAGCCATTCCAAACTTTGGGCCCTGAGTATGAAATACATTTTTGGCCAATTGATTTATTACATTTTGGAAGAGCTAATAGTGAGGAGGTTGCATTTCGAGTACCATAGCTGTGGTTTTCTTGTGTGTATGAGAAAAGTTTGTTCATATAATGGGGGTTTAACTCATTAAGGCTTTTGTATACAGTGACAGACTGTTGGTATTCCACATATTTAGAAAAAGGGAGCCATTTAAGCTTTTTGAATAGATCAGAAGATGGAATTGACAAATCGGCATCTAGTATTAAGCGGGCTGCCCGCTTTTGTAATTTGTTTATCCTGTTTTGTTGATTTGCCGGACAGTTTCCCCACACTGAACAACAGTAATTTAAGTGTGGTAAAATATAGCAGTTATAAAATAACAACCTCTCTTTAACTGGGAGGTTCTTTTTTATTTCTTTTAAAGTATGCAGGTTGAAAATGATCTTTTTGCAGGTTTTGTCAACTTGCTTTGTCCAGCATAAAGATTCATCTATTGTTACCCCAAGAACCTTTTCACTTTTTGAATTTTCTAAATAATCGTCATCAATTTTGATTTTAAGGGTACTGTCTAAATTCATTCTTTTCTGTCTTGTGCACAGAAGCATAGATTTTGTTTTAGCTTTGTTGATAAACATTCTGTTTTTTGTGCACCAATCTGTAACTTTCTTCAAGTCTTGATTCAAGTTCATCTCAATTTCTGCTACAGTATTACCTACAGTATAAAAGGATGAATCATCTGCATAAAGACTATTCTTATTATCTACACTACTATCATGCATAAACATATCATTGATAAAGATAATGAATAATAGTGGCCCTAGGATTGACCCTTGTGGGACACCTGCTGTGATTTCTTTAAAATCAGAAACGCAACCATTTAAACTTACTTTCTGTTTACGGTTGCTGAGATAAGAGGAAAACCATTTCACAGAATTTTCACTTAGTCCATATAGACCCAGTTTCTTTACCAGAATGCTGTGGTCAACAACATCAAATGCTTTCTGAAGATCTAGAAAGATTGTGCCCACTAATTGGTTATCATCAATTGCTTTCAGCCAAGTGTCAATCATTTGTAGCAGGGCTGCTTCACAGGAATGTTGAGGGCGGAATCCAGATTGGTATTCATATAATAGATTGTGTTCTGATAGATGTTTATATATTTGGTCATGAACATGCCTTTCAATGATTTTGGACAAAACTGATAGGATAGATATAGGCCGGTAGTTATAAGGATCATCTGTTAAACCAGATTTGTGTAATGGTAGTACTCTGGCTTCCTTCCATTTATCCGGGAATATACCTGTATTGATACTTTGATTTATTATATGGGTAAGAGGCTCAGTTATAACACACATTCCTTCCTTTAAAAATGATATTCCTATATCATCAAGACCTTTCGCTTTCTTCTCATCTAGGTTTTGTATACTTTTGAACACCTCATGAGGTTTAATTTCTGGAATTTGAAACAACTCATTATCTGGGAGTTTTGAAGATAAAAATGCATTTAATGCGTTAGATATTTCAATATCAGTGTTAGGGTCACTACCCTGTCTGATCTTTTCAATGATATTTGTGAAGTGAGTATTGAAAGCATTTGCTATTTCTATCGGATTGTCAAGATTTTGATCATTTACATTGAGGGACTGAGTCATTTCTTTTTCATCTTTTGGATTGAGGTCATTTAGTAACTTCCACAGAACCTTTGGATTGTTTCTGTTCTGTTTAAGAGAATTAATAAAGTATCGTGATTTTGATTTCTGAATAATAAATTTAGATCTTTTCTTCCAATACTTGGCAAGGGCTTGCTCCCCATGTTTCTTATAATAGTCCCTCATCTCTATACTCTGTAAAATTTCCTGTGATAGCCATTCTGGTTGTTTAATATTTTTTACTCTGTGCTCTTTCAGAGGGGCATGAATATCAACTATATTATTGAAATATGTGTAGAACATTTGAAGGCATTCATTAGTATCATTGCACTCAAGAATTCTACTCCATGGTTGATTTGATAAATCCTGTATAAAATTGAGTTGATTGAAGTTTTTCATATCTCTGTATTTAATTGTGTAATGAGTTTTCTTCTTGACTGATTTTAGTCTTTTAATATTAAGACATATGGGAAAGTGGTCACTTAAATTTATTTTTGGAACCGTAACTGATAGCTTGGATTTGTTAGCATTTGTATATATATGGTCAATTAAAGTTGATGTTTTAGATGTGACTCTTGTTGGCTCAGAAACAAGTTGTTCTAAGCCAACAGAATCTATAATATGTTGCCACTGAGCAGGTATTTGGCCCATCAAGTTGATATTAAAGTCTCCTAGTATATAGAAATCCATATCTGACATATATACTTTCTCAATCATTTTCTCAAATGAATCAAACCAAACCGACTTTGCACTGGGTGGTCTATATACTGTGCTTATTAGGAGGGGTCTCCTATTCTCTACCTTCAATTCTATCCACATTACCTCTAAATCATCACATTCTAAGTCATTTCTTCTTACATACTTGTGTTCCTTATTAATGTATAACAAGATACCTCCTCCACACTTGTCCTGTCTGTCTTTACGTTCAGTTTTATAGCCTTTCATGGAAAATTTTGATTTTGCATCTTTTTGCGATAAAAAGGTCTCCGTCAGACACAAAACATCTATTTCTTTAATGTCTTTTTCTAAGTATAATCTTATTTGATCGATTTTGTTAGTAATGTGTTGAACATTGAGATGACACAAATTCAGCCCTTTTGATGGCAAAGAGAATGATGGTGAAGAGGCTAGTTGAGACTCACATGGCAAGACAACTGGGTGAAGAATGGAAAAGGAATCATGTTTGCAACCCTTGCAGAATATAGCATTGCTTGATTGTAATGCAGGCATTTTAAGAAATGAGAAATAGTTGATAAAGTGCATAAAATTAATGTTCATAATATAGTCAGACAATCTGATAAATGATAAAGCATTATGATTGAGAAATTGTTTTTGAATTACATTATTGTCTATGTGAATCTTCACAGAAGTACATGAGTGGTCCTTGTCAGTTCTCGGTTTTGTACTGGCACTCTCTTCTTGGCCGTATTCCTAGTATGGGCACATTTTCCTTTTATGTCCCAGATGTCCACATTTATCACAGTGCAGTGGGGCACCATACCAGCAATTGTGTTTCTTGTGATTCCTTTCTCCACAATTGTAACAACCTGCATGTGAGCTTGGGTGCCTCTGCTGATCATAAGCATAATAAGACCTGTTTAGATTTGGAGCTATTTTGACATCTAGTTTAAGATGGTCAGCTAGCAACCGACTACCCCTGAAATTTAGGTGGACGTTGTCGTGCCTGTATAGATGGAAGGATTCATTTGTGGTGAGTTCTATTGGGTAGGGTTGAAACTGGATGCCACATTTTGAACTTAACTCCTGAAGAATTTCATTAGCCCAACCTACTTTATATTATTGTTCGTCATACCTGGGCAGTATGCCAGATGTATTCCTCATCAGAAGATCTTTCAGGCAATATGTGCTTTGTATATATAGGCTGAATTGCCAAATAAAAACTGGAAAGAGGAAAAAAAATAATCCTCTCAATTTACCTCAAGCAAGGATATGTCAAGAAGTATTTGAATTCATTTTCATGAAGTCAGACCTCTTTTCTCTTGAATCTTAAAATAGGTATAGCCAATTACATTAGAATGGTCTGGGACATATGTATTCTACCAGTGCTCCCAGACGTTGTCCTAGCCGCTGCAATACACATCAACTAATGAATGTGTATAGGCTCTGCCAATATTTGTAGCTTGTAACTGGAAATACTCAATTATTGGTGAATCTGTGAGATTAGTCTTACTTTGCATAAGCCTAGAAATGAGCATGGTCTGGCATGGTTCTCAGCAGCTCAATCAGCCGACACCGCCCCTCCTGCAAGCCCAGCACTTTTGCCTTTTGGCAGCACAGTAGCTTAATGGAACATCTGCCACCTTCCAAAGGGTAATCCATATTCCAGTTCTGACCCAGGTTCAACCTGACACCACCGGCCTGCTTCCAGCACCATTGTGTACATGGCCTAGAGTTTTGTTGGTACTGCCATGAGCAAGCCCTCCTTGCCTTGGCATATAGTTTTGTTGTTATTGCTATGAGCAAACCCTCCCTGCCTTGCGCTCCTCCATCAATGCTATTAGTAGGTGGCAGTGCAGTATGCTTTGCATTTTTACATCTAATACTTCTCAGCACCATGGTTGACTCATTTACCTCATTCGTATGCTTCAGATGTTGAGTACCATCTGTAAGTGTTCATAAGATTTTCTTTTGTTATTTGGACTCTTTGTTATATCATTAGCATCATGTGTATGTTTCAGATGTTGAGAACCATCTATATAAGTGTTCATAAGTTTTTTTCATTACTCGTCTCTAGAGTTATCTTTATTGTATCATTAGTCTCATTTGTATGCTTCAGGTGTTGTGTACTATCTTTAAAAGTGTTCATAAGTGTTCATAGCCTTTTTTAAATTGTTGGACTCTTATAGAGTTATTTTTCATTATGGTTATATAGGTGGGATGGCTTATTCTTCATTCGTAAATCTGATATCAACTCAGGTACAACATTGACAGTGTTGCTTAATAGGATGGCATATAGAGGTGTGAACATCTGCATGTAGAATTTCAGGAATCCCTGGTATTATATTTGTTAGATTTTCTAATTACGTTTCTTAATCCATGCTTCGTGTATTCCATTGTTCAGTATGAAAGACCAAAGAAGTGGATCTGCAGATTACATTTCTTGTAATTAATGTCCAAACTAAATTAATGTCTAGACTATGTCTTGAAATTAATGTTTGGCACCTTGAATTAGACTATTTTAGTTCCAATATCCACAATTTTAAGGGACAAAAGCATGGCATAATAAGCAGCCCCTGACATAAGCAATAACATATATTCACTCCTGCTCAGGTTGATTTAACCGAAACCAGAACAATAACTTGCCCTCTATTAATTTGCAAAGTTATATGCTTCATACTTGATGTATTGTATGAAGTATTCTGCCATCCAGACATCTCTTTTTATGGTGAACTATAATAAGCATGGACAGGTTAGGTATTCAGAATGTTTGTACAACTGTCATAGATATAGAAATTCAGTTGTTTGTGCAGGTTAAAGCCAGAATTTGTAAGACTTTTCCTAAATTACAGCTAACTCAGTTTAACACACTATTGGTGCTAGAGCCGTTGTACCACATTGGAAATGCTTGAATTCTCTGTGTAGACCGATTACCACGGGAACTATTTTCTGTGGGTTGAACTTATCTAATTCGTACATGCATGGAAGCACTAATGGTGGCCATGAGTAGTGGTCTAGTAGCCAAACAAACTGTAGGGGGACTCGGAATAGATGGGGATGTTTCTTCATTATTACTCAGACTACCCCTGGGCCAGATTCCATTGATTGTGTCTTCCGTATAGCGTGTTAGCATATCCCTACCCAATGGGTGTGTAAAATTGATAGTTTTAATGTAAATAAAGACAAGAGAGTGTTTCAGGACCCTCAAGGTAATTAACAATTACTGCCTCAAATCCTTTTTTCTTGGCTCTTTTATAACTGTACCACCATTGCATTGACCTTTTACATGATGTGACATGCATGTCTTTTGAATCATCTCATTAAATAAGATACCAGTGGCCATTAAGGTAATACCTAGATTGCACCTAGGGTTTATTTTGGACGGAGGGGATTTATAAGTAGCCTTGAAAGAAGAAAGCACTTAAGGGGTTAATGCAGGAGTATAGTTACTTTGTTTTTCAATTAGTCTATTTGTTAAGGTGTTGAGAAAGGGAAAAGAATTGTTTGATACTCAATAGGTCTTAGCCAGGATTTTAAAAATGCCTGTACAGTACAGCAATTTCAAAATTTCTGCCCATCTAGATTTAGTTAGCTACTCAGCTACTTTAAATCCTTATACCAACTAGATTTAATAGCCTATTGTGTCAAAAAGGTCAATTTACACTTCAGCTATATGCCAGAAAGATGTGGTTTGTTAGGAAAAGATTTAGTTATTACCTCAAAACAGTCAATATTGAAAATTCTTCATAGAAATACTTGCCGTCCAAAAAGGAAATTTAGATAAACTGCCTGCCCAAAAGACAGGCAGGATGGGTCCTGGCTAAGTCCCTGCAGTGAATTATTCAATGTAGGATCCATCTAGTGTTCAGAATTGGTTGGATTCCATTAATAATCTTGTGTTGAGCAGAACCCATGGATAAACTTATATCATCAGTACTAATCTACCATGACTGCATTTATTATAGGAACAGATTATGGCCTATGGTGATCTGTTGAGTCACCCATCACGGTTGACGACATTAAGGTCAAGGTCACACCATAAGCTTAGGATTTTCTGCACTAAAATCTGTCAGTTGGTCAGTCCCTGGGGAGCATTTTATGTTAGAGCACATATAGGAATTTCCCCACTTGGAAACAAAGACAAGTTTTTGCTCAATATTCATACCTTCACCATGTGACACTCATTGGTCACCAACCTGTGCCATGTGGTTCAGTGTTGTTAAGTTTGTCAATGAGATAAGACATTCAATGAACCCATATCCTCTGTGTTCATCAGATGTGCTGTTTTCTTAACATTGAACATGACATCAATGGGAATCCACCTTTAGAGCACAACTAGTTAAAATGGGCAGTTAATGCCAGAGCTAGATGTGAATGTGGTACAAATTATGATTCAAATTTGATTATGAACCCTGCACTTTGGATAAATGAAGGAGAGTTGTAATGGACATAATACAACCCACAATTTAAATTCTGTATGCATTTGCTATTAATTTGTAAGTTTTATCACAAGTATTCATTGCAGTTCACCATCAATTTTCAATTTAAAGGAACCTTGAGCATGAATGGGCCAGTGCTTGATGTTGGTTCATCCTTCTCGGTTTCCTGCTCAATCCCCTCATCTGGAAGTAATGCGTTTCCCACCCTGTGTATTGGAATGGTTGAGTGACATATTGGCTTCGTTATTATAATAGCATCCACTGTTCCCTTGGCTTGATCTCCAGCGAGACTCTCTGAGGCCTGTTTGATGCAGATATCTCCTGGCGGCCAATTTCTTTGATGCTCTGGTAGGAATTAATGCTAAGTATATTGCCTAGGACCAGAAATGAAAGGATTTGAAGGTTGCCAGATTTCAAACTAATATGGCTCACAATAGTATGTAGACATATATCTCATGCGGATACAAAGGGGGTTGGAGAGGTCCAGAACTCCCTTTTACAATTCAAATTGTTGATTTTCTACTAAGAATTGTCACTTTTCTTTAGTTTTGCATGAAATAAAAGAAATAGATCTACCGTACTAGCTGGATTCATGGCTCACAACAGTGTGTAAACATATCTCTCATGCGGACACAATTAAAGAGGTTGAAAGGGTCCGGAACCCACTTATACAACTAAAATTGTTGATTTTCTTCTTAAAATTATCATTTTTCTTTAGTTTTACCTGAAATAAAGGAATCAGATCTACCGCCTTATACAGAAGTCACCCCTACACATGATCCCTGGATGTGCCCCTGTATCTGGACTTGCGTGCCTATAACATCCAATCCGCTGAGTGCTGATGCTGTACCTCAGTGAAACTATAGACATTAAGTGGGCTATTTGATAACAACTGCTGCCATCCATGAGGCTCATAATGCTGTAGTTCTTGGATTCTTTTTTCAATCAACTATAGTATTGCATCTGTGGTATAGTATGAAGGATATGGAGTGTAGGAGAGGTATCTACATATCTACATGGGGAGTTTTAGGCACCTCTCTCCCAGATTGAGTATTGATCTCTTGGCCAGGCTCTGGCTGCAGTCTAACCCATCTTTATTGAGACCTGAGCCACATACTAATAAATTAGTAATGGTATGCAAAGGTTTCTGTAATAACACAAAGCGGCATGTCACATGTTAACTAAAACTCATACCCAATGCTGTTATCTTCTTTTGACATTGTAGTACATGCATTTGATAACTATTTTTCATTTATGAGTAACCTTTGTTATTATCTTTTGTCATTGTAGTACATGCATTTGATAATTATTTTTCATTATAAGTAACCTTTGTTATTATCTTTTGTCATTGTAGTACATGCATTTGATAATTATTTTTCATTTATGAGTAACCTTTTTTATTTTCTTTTGACATTGTAGTACATGCATTTGATAATTATTTTTCATTTATGAGTAACCTTTGTTATTTTCTTTTGACATTGTAGTACATGCATTTGATAATTATTTTTCATTTATGGGTAACCTTTGTCATCTTATGATTTTGTAGTACATGCATTTGATAAATTCTTTTCAATTTATAAGTAACCTTTGTTAATTTCTTTTGACATTGTAGTACATACATTTGATAGTTATTTTTCATTTATGAATAACATTTTCTTTTGACCAATCAGTACATACATTTGATGATTATGTTTCCTTTGTGAGTAACCTTTAGTAATCTGTCCTGGGAATGTGGGTTCCCTTAGGATATCTTGATATAATCTGTGAGTCATGGGGCATGACCGAGTCAATGGGAAACATAAAGATGTCAGCAAAACATCCCATATCTGTCAAAGCTATCAGATAAAGAACATAAAATATTTAGGACTACATTTATTTTATGGACCTTTTCCATCATTAAGAAGGATCTCCAGGCATGGCTTTCTTGTCATCTGTCATGGAGACATTTAGGTGGCGAAAAAAAGTGTAGGGGATTTTTTTTGTTGGGGGGGGGGGGGGGGGGGGCAGTAATTTTGGAACATAATTGGTTTTGAGGAAGCAGTCAACAATATTGACAAGAGGGTGGCATGGTGTGTGATGAGTAATTAGGTACACATAATTAAGGAAAAGGGAACCTATAATTTTAGTACTAGATACTGAGATTGTAGAGCTGTAAGTATCGTATTAGTACAATTTATGTTTGTCGGTTTGATAATTACCGCAAAACAGAAACATTGTCTCATTATGAATATTTGAACCGAACAGCTGAACATAGGCTCAATCTGCATTATCTCCTTGTTTTGCTTCCCTGAATAAATATGTCAAGTTATGAGCATAATATCATAAGGAAAAACAGGGAATTTGGCCATATCATTATGAATACCATTTAGCTGGTATCATGTTATTGAAATGTATCATGAAAATCTCATCCATGGTACATTTGTTGACCTGGACTTCAAACCAGCTATTAATGTTTGACTATAACAAAGCAGGCAGAGGAAGCAAAGCACAAGGCGTTGTAGGTACCTATCCTACCTGCTGCAATAAATTTAATTCCAAATGTTACATTTGGAAAACTGTGAGGGAGGGAAAGCAAAGCACAATTAACCCTTCCAATGCTGAAGCTACTTTTATCCAAAGCACAGGTCGCAAAGATTTTGGAAAACCATCTAAACCCTGTCATGTTTGTATTCATAGAAAAGCTCTCACTGAGTACTCTAAGATGAGTACCCATTTCACAGGGATTCAATCATTTTTCAGGTTTTTCGCATCATTTTGTATTGGCCAAATTAGCCACCACCAGTTTAAGGGTTAAGGCATTTTATAATCCACAGTATATCTTATCTACCTTCAACTTATTTTAAATTCTAAATGTTTCAGTCACAATTGGGAAACTATGAGGAAAGCGAGGGATATGTATGGTTATTACACATGCTGTCTGTTCATGATGAGGAAGGTTCTCAATTGCTTGTATGGAGAGAATGTGGAAAGGACGAATATCTCTCTCTCTCTCTCTGACTGCCAGCACCGTAGGGAGTTGCCTTTTATTTGATTATTCTTATTGGTGCAGAGCTGATCAGGCTGTGGCTGCAGTAAAAGTGGGTATGTATGTGATCAGTATTCCTCTCCTGCAGCTGGGATCCGGCGCTGCTCTACTGTGAACAATGCTCGTAATGACTCCAGTGTGCGGCAATTCACACCGCTCCTTTCCCGGCCCAGACAAGCTCACTCGCGCTGGAGCATAGGGGTATGCTACGTGCTCATTTCTTAGAATGTATACAATCAGCAAAATGCAGCAGTGGAAACTTCCAACCATAAAAAATCTCTCTTTTAACCACATGTATACCACTGGCCTTGACAAGCTCTCTCTTGCTAGAGATCTAGCATAGGGGTATGCTAAGTGCTCATATCTCAGGTATGCCACATTTTCAACACTATGCCTATGAAAGAAACACGAGTATGTTTCAATAATGTTATGATTTGAAATAACATTAAGGTAGATTTGGATTATCTTAATTGTAATTTGGATACAAATGATAGAAGTGTCGTACTTTGAATAGGGAGTGTAGATTATTTACATGTCTCTCCTTCTGAATTATATTGAACACTTGCGTAACCAGAATGCTAGCCTTATTCAATGAATACCTCACTATTTCTCATTTATTTCAATGATTCTTTTCTGGGTTATAGTAGGGGTGTCATCGATATGGCCTATATTAATAGATAGATAACTCTCCTCAAAGAGTACAGCCTGCTTATACTTGTCAATACACATATCGATGAAACGGAATATTGAAAAAATGAAAATGAAGACTTCTTGAAGGAGCTGAGCAATGGATCTTGCAAGCATTAATTGCCAGTTACATGCCTTTCAGAAGCTGTTCTCTACATTGGCATGCCTCACTTGTCTTGTTGCATTGCAATAGGAAGTAAAATATGATAATGAAGAACCTTTATATTATGGTGAAAATCCACAATCAATACTTTGTGATTTTCCCTCATTGCATAGATAGCTTTTAGTGGATATATCAATGCATCATATCAAAATAATCAAAATCAAAAACAAAATATCTATATATCGAATCTAGAAAAAATTCTAAACCGTGAAATCCTTAGGTTGTATTGAGAATAAGTTATTCTCAAATATTGTTGTTAGATCAATAAAAGCATTTTGCATCCCCACTTGTTAGAGATGTTGTATCTGCTTTTAGCATGCTGTGGGTGATCACTACAGCTGTCAGGTGGGGATTAACGCACACAACATCCTCCTGCGCATTCAAGAATACTAATCCTACAAGGTATTTAAGCTCTGTAATTATCAGGATTACATATCCCCAGACAGATACAGTGTGGATAGAAACACAGATTAATTGGTGATTACCCGCAGCGACTCCAAAATGACTGACACTTTTGTCAATGTAACCGTTTTAAAAAATCTGTCTTTCAGAATTTTTGTTTCAATGATAATCAAAACCCGCCCAAAAATTCTCCTTCAAACATTTTTCGAATGAATGCTCTGTTCCATATATCCCTGTCAGCGTGAATAAGTCAAGGATCATTAGCTACCATCTTGGTATCCCTAGGAATGGAGATGATAAAAGATGGTAACGAGATGGTAATATAATGCAAGACCAATACATGTAGATGTTTAATGTTACTCTATTTTCTAAGTATTTTATTGATAATGGGTGATCCTTTTTGTCTACTTTATTTTGGAGTTCAAAAACATATGAGCAATTAACATATGGAGGGGATGAATACTTAATCCTGAAAAGCTTGGCATTCATGTAACAATTAATCTAACTACAGACTAAGGGACCACTGATTTATGTATTAAAATATTACGCATGACTTGATGAAATATTGACACAATTATGAGAGTTGTCATCTGGGTTCTGAAAAAAATATTTTCCTCTTAGTATTTTCTGAAGAATGTTTTTGTTATAAAGGTAACACCAAAGTAGCCAGCTACTATAGGTATAAATAATTCAAGGAGGAAGAAAAGGAAAATACTACGATGAGAACATTTTGTTTTTCATCCTATTCTCTCAGCAATCCACCAACAGCAGATCTCCCCTTTTAACCCATTGACACTCAGACTTTTTTCTAGAAGATGATCATCTGCCATTTTGATACTTTTAGAAAATTACTTGTGAACAAAGCCAAAGTTCACAAAATATTTGAAGGGGAGTTGTTTGACTTCTGATCAACATTTCTCCTTTTGACTGTTATCAAGAAAATTCTTTTGTTCGTAAAATATTTCCAAAATCGCCAGGCCTCTTTTGGCCGCTCATGTAAGTGGGTTTACTATCCCTACCCCTTCCCCTCCACCTACCTAGTTGTCTAGGTATATTAACTGAAGGGTTCTCTAGGCGTTGAGGACACAACGCTTTAATGCTATCCCATTACCGTCTCCTTACAGGCGAGTGAAGCAGCTAATCGCCTTTGATTACAGTGTGAAGAAGGCCTTCCTCTCTCATCCCATTCTCTCATCACAGTGCTTGCTCTTAATTTCCTCTATCAGGGCCTTGCTTAAGTGTCCTCTTGTGTTGTGGAACACATGGTAGGCAAAAAGCCTTTGGAGGTAAAGGTACGGAGATCTGTAATTATCCACAATTTGATTTCTCAGCGCAAAACAGATAAACACTGTCTGTTTTTGCTGTGCTGGTTGTTCTGTTGGGTATAGTGGTGCACGTTGGCATATAACATGTTGTTCGTCCTGTTTTTAACCCTTCCAATGCTGAGGCTTCTTTCGTCCAAAGCACAGGATCGCAAAGATTTTTTAAAACCATCTAAACCCTGTCATGTTGATATTCTTCGGATAACTCTTGCTGAGTACTCTCAGATGAGTACCCATTTGTCAGTGTTTCAGTCATTTTTCAGGGGTTTTGCATCATTTTGTATTGGCCAAATAAGCCGCAAATTGGTTAATATCCATTGGGGTTTACTGGGATATAGAGATGGTACAAAATTGCTGTGTATTAGTAGTATTTACCTTAAAGGGAGGTGCTGTAAGAGCTATTTAATCAGGGGAAATTGATGTTGGACTTGAGCGTGAGAGATTTTCCTTTATATCTTACTATCAATATTAAGTATGCCTCAAAAGGAATACATACGTTTACCTATATCCAACATCCTCAAAAGAGATACTGATAGATGTTGATGAATGGGAATTCTTTCATGAAATTAATTACCATTTACGTCATTGGTTGAATAAGCTGTTTGAAACCAAATATTTCATAGATGTCCCAACAGACATCATTTTGAGAATGAAATTATGATAGATATATGCGATCCATCTAAAATTGGGATAAATCTGTCACTGTCTTTAGTTGTATAAGCTTAATTTTTATCAAAAGTTTTGTTTTGCCAAATTCACATTATTCATAAGTTTTTTGTATAAAAATATGGCAAAATTCATAGTTCCCCCATTATCAACATATACTATTACACAAAATAAAAGGCTAAAGTAAAGTATTTTAGGGGACGGTCCATATTTTCTGGCAAGCTAAATCCTATGAGTTAACCAGAAAACTTTATTCATTTGTTGAGGAAGAAAATGCTAAAATGTTGCACCTTGTTGGGCTAATATGCTCCTATTGTTACGAGCATTTTAGGGTTTTCCCAAAAGAGACATTGAATAGAAATATCAGAATAGAGGCTTTGAAGGCCTGCCCTGTTAGTCGAGTGGTCAGAGGCATTAATACTGACTGCTCATAGAAGCTTGAGAGAGGATAGGCCAATCAGGGAATTGAATATTTTATTATTGAGATATTCTTTGAACTGATATGAAAGTATGAATAATATCTATTATAGATAAATGATCATTGGTCAGAAACATTTCCACCTTTTCCGGCCATTCAATAAAAGTAAAAGTAAGGCTGTGTAATAGTAGTTTGAAGATGAAATGAGCTTGATATTGAGAAGTTCATGGTATTGATAACAAAAAATACATGGCCTTGAATGTCCATATATATTTTCAGTCTGGCTTCTTAACCTTTATGCTGCTGGTGGCTTATAATTGGCCAATACCAAATGATGCAGAAAAGATGAAACATGATCAAAACCCTAGCACATGGGTACTCATCTGATAGTACTCAGCGAGAGCTATCTATTGAAGACCAACATGACAGGGTTTAGATGGTTTTCAAAAATCTTTGGATCCTTGTGCTTTGGACGAAAGTAACCTAATGCATTGGAAGGGTTAATGTAATATTTTTTCAATACATGTTACCTTGAGAAGATTGCACAGGGTGTCATTTAGATATTAGAAAGTGATGGAACAATATCAATTTGGCTAATGTGTGCGGGTGAAGCATGTAATCACTCACCACAGCCAAGTCCACAGATGATTTACACTATACCATATCAAAGGGAACTGCCCTTTTCATGCCAGCTTGGGATAATGTCATTTGTAAAGTTATCACTCATTAAGGCTACCTCCCCCCTAATTCTGAAGTAATTCCCTGATGGACTAACCCTTCTAAAATAACCACTATAAGGGAATCATTTTGTATCCTTCAGAATTTTATCCTATCATTTTTATTATCATAATTGCTGCATTTTATTCTGTTTAGGGATTAATCTAGAAGGGTGAAGCAGTACGGTTGATAATCATTCGTAGTACAAACCCCTAAAATTATGACCAATATAACCATTTATATTTTATTCATACCACAGCATTGAAATGTAATATTGAGTTTGATTAGCTTGTGTTGATGGTCAGTGTGTTTTGGTCTGGTGGTAGTTATTGTTATGTTCTTGACCTTGACATGAGATTTTGTGATTTTGCCACCAGATGTGAAATCACAGGAGCCAAGTTCGCAAATGGATATATCAACTTTTAATCAGTGCACTTTGAGAATGTTTCTTTTTTTTTATTATTCATTATTTTTGATTTTCATTTTTATGTCTTTTTATTTTCCTAATAGTGTCCCAAAATGCATCTCAGAGCACCTACTTTTCAAAATCATCTGGGGGAGCATGCTCCTAGACCCAGTTTAACCCATTTAAGTGCTCACAGCAGTCAAAAGCAGCCTGACATTGTTGATGAAATCTTGCAGGCAAAAGCATAGTAAACATAAAATTTGATGGAGAAATGTTATTCACGACATTACCCAAAACTCTCCTTCAAATATTTTGTAAAATCATTGTTAATTCCAAAGTTATTTTCAAAGGTATCATAGATCCAGACGACAATTGCTGGAGGAACTCTTAAGCATTAAGGGAATTAATTAGTATAGCCATCATGTTTCTGGCACACTGTTACCTGTGCACTGCATCCTCAGAAATTTATTTGCTCCTAGATTTTAAACACTAGAAGCCAAATCTGCTCCTGCCTGAAAATGTTAAGGTCAATCCCTGCTGGGAGATACATTTTGACAAGGTGTAGGTGTAGGTGTAGGTAATTGTTATAATAATCTTAGCAATCATCTGAAAAGCATCCCATGCCACCCACACCTATATTACTGCACCTATATTTATCACTATTATGTGGTACCCGTAAGATGTGGTTCTGGGTGCTAAAAGTCTTTTGAAAATGGCTCGGAATAAAACAATATATATATATATATATATATATATATATTTATATATATATATATATATATATATATATACCGTATATCTGGTTATTTTGGCTGTGTGAAATTTTGGCTCCTTTGGGCCAAAACGGGGGTAAGGAAATTATGGCTCATATTAATTTTGGCTCTCCCAGGGTCTGAGCCAAAATTACCTTACTTTTGAAATTATCTTACTACCTAAAATGACAAAATGTCTGTCGCTGCATAGCATGTATACTAGTTCAATCTGTTAAAAGTAACTCTGTACAGAAATAGTTTTGTTTGAATTACAATTTGATTGGGGTAGGCTTGATGAGTTCTCACTGTGTAAAATGCACTTAGTACGTACGCATTGGGAGTACCTGATCAAGTAGTTAACTTGTAATTGAGTTTACCATAGTGAATAGAACTCAGGAGGTTTGTAGTGGCACCCCTTGTAATTACAAACAAAGGGATTTTGCAAGGGAGTATGATCAAAAGACAACTGTACATGTGTTTTCTAAACAAACTATACATAACATGCTGCTGAGATTTTTGATTGTAATCATGAAGCATGCCACTTAGGCCAGTGATTACCTCACATTACATGCCATGCAGTGACTGACATCTGGTGTCCACACTAGAAACTAAGCTCAACACAACCTGAGCTCAGGGTTGAAGTCGGGGTGTTCAAGGTATGCATTCTTGGCTTTTATTAATTTTGGCTCTTTAAGATGGAGAGCCAAAATAGGCCAAAATTAGATTACCTCCAAAAAACCCAGATATACGGTATATATATATATATATATATATATATATATATATATGTATATATACACACATATATATATATATATATATATATATATATATATATATATATATATATACTCAAATAACTATGATTTGATACATTCTGATTGATGTTTCTTCAAAAAGGTGCTTTAATCTAAGAGATATCAGACCTGCTATTTTGGTTTCAATGCAGTACATATTGGTAAGGCTAATTTGTATATTTTCCCAAACCTTCTGTTTATCTTATATTTATTTGTCTTATTAGATTCTCATTAGTGCCATTCTGCTGATCCCCTATAAAGATGCACTAGTAAATTGGGCCAAAGCATTACCCCTTCTGTTTCACCATCAATATTCCTCTCACCAATTTGGCCTTTCCATTGATTTGCGGAGTAATCGCTATCAGCGGACTATTTGTTGGATTACCAGTGTCATGTTTGAGTGATGCTTGTCAAGTAGAGGGCCTAGAAAGAGGCCTCAGTACAGCAGCTGTTTTCCCTTCATGTAAATCCCTGAAATGTTCTCAGTTAATACCTTGAACCTACAGCAAGGATTACATTTTAACCCTTTATATAATGCTGGTGGTGGTTAATTTGGCCAATACTAAATGATGCAAAAACCTGAAAAATGACTGAAACCCTAGCACATGGTTACTCATCTGAGAGTACTCTGCAAGAGCTATTGTAATGAATACCAACATGACAGGGTTTAGATGGTTTTCAAAAATCTTTGTGTCCTTGTGCTTTGGATGAAAGTATATAGCCTCAGCATTGCAAGGCTTAGATTAGCAACAGGAATATGTGTCATATTTAGACACCTAGCTTAGAAGTTCTGACAGGAAAACAGGGGTTATAACCCAAAAGATCACATGATTGTCTGAGATATGGCATCATCATTTTCTTAGTCGAAAACATTGAGGCCCATAGGGGTGGTGGATCTAAGTCTATGGATCCACATTAATTCCAAAATTAATCTAATGGCCAGTGACTCTGCTGAGTCTGGATCTTTCCTTCCAAATTGCAAAACAAAAATTTCCACATCAGATAGACCACGGTGGTCCTCTGTATTGAAATGTCTACCCACACTATGGGTATTGTTATTTTGAGAAATAAATCTAAAATGCTCACACATCCTCTCCCTGAGGGTGCGTTTTGTATGACCAACATATTGTTTATGACAACGAGTACAAGAGATACAATAGATAATATTGTTTGTCTCACAATCACAATTGCGAATTGTGTTGTATTTTCTCCCTGTGATAGGGCTATTGATGGATCCTTTTTTAACTAATTTGGGACAATATCTACAGTTTGGGCGTGAACAACGCTTTTTAGGCTTACCTTTTTTCAGGTTATTGGAACGTCTGTCCTGTTGGACATCCATAGGATTAATGCAAAGAGCTCTCACCAGGTGGTCCCTTAGTTTTTTAGGTCTTCGAAAACCTTTTGTAATTTTCCAGTTCAAGATTGGTCTGGTGCTGCTGGAGCGGTCTAGGAGGTCCCAGTTTTTCCGGATGATGTCGTTGAGAAAGCCACCTGCTGGGTGGTAGGTGCTAATAAGGAAGATTTCTTCAGGAAATTCCTTGTCCACAGTCCTGTCTTTCAGAGGCGGGTGGATGAGTATGTGCCTGTCTTTCTGAAAAGCCTTATCAAAAGATTCTTGAATGAGGTCAGCCGGGTAATCTGCTTTTAAGAAATATCTTGCAAGATTCCTGCTGTGAAATACAAAATCATCTGTATTGCTGCAAATACGCCTCACCCTTAGGAAATGGCTATAAGGTATAGCCTTTTTACAATTCCTAGGATGACAAGATTTATAACTGAGATAGTTATGGGCGTCTGTAGGTTTAGTGTAGAGTGAGGTGGAAATGAGGCCATCCTCAATTTTGACAGTAACATCTAAAAAATGTACTTCTTTATTGGAAATATCAGTTTCAAACTTAATGGATTCAACCGCATTATTTAAATGTTGTTCAAATTTTCTAAATTCAATCATGCCATGTGTCCAAATTTGGAAAATATCGTCAATATATCTGACCCAAAGTAAAGGTTGCTTTGGGTATGTATAAATAAACTGGTCTTCAAACCAGCCCATAAATGTATTGGCAAAAGATGGCGCCACTTTGGTGCCCATAGCTGTGCCTCCAACCTGAAGGAATTGTCTGCCAGCAAACGAGAAATTGTTCGTAGTCAGAACTTTTTCTAAAAGTGTACATAAATTCATGATAGAAGGTTTTCGGTTATGTTGGCCACTTGCCAGAAGAGCTAATTTGGCAGCTTCAATGCCCTGAGCGTTCGGGATGTTTGTATATAAACTAGAAACATCCATGGTGACTATCAGACTATCCGGTGGTAGTCTGTCTAACCTAAGTAATTTCTTAAGGAAGTGTGTTGTGTCTTGAACATAAGACGGAAGAAGTTTAACAGTAGGTTGTAGAAAGAAATCTACAAATTGGGAAATCCTTTCTGTCGGGCAACCATTGCCCGACACTATGGGCCTCCCTGGGGGCTTTTTGGGATTTTTGTGGATTTTTGGGAGCATATAAAAGAGGGACGTCCTCTCTTTGCTAACATATAAATATTCATAACATTTATCGTCGATTTGATCATCATCAAGCAATTTCTTCAAGAAAGTGTTTATATCACAAGTGTGTGTGTTAGTGAGATCTTCCGGGGTCTCAATATAAAATTTTGGGTCTGAGAGTTGTCTCATACCTTCGCTTATATAGTCTAAGACATCTTGGACTACTACTGCCCCTCCTTTGTCGGCGGGTTTTATGACAATAGATCTATTGTTGGAAAGTGATTTTATAGCTGCCTGTTCACCTTTGGACAGATTATGATGTCTGTAGGAAGGGACATTATGTGTCAGAAGGTCCATCTCATTTTGTCTAAAAAAGAGTTCCAGTTGAACAACTGGTGGGGGTTTCCATTTAGAAGGTTCTCTAAATTTTTGATGACTGAAACCATCTCTGTCATCGTCTTGTGATGGGATAGATGGCCTGCCATCTTCCTCATCTTTCTCCGGCAGAGTGCTGAAGAATAGTTGTCGTCTTAACCTAGTGTGAAACTTATTGAGATCATCCCTTAAGTCACCAAAGTTCGGTTCCCCTGGGGTGGGACAAAACTTTAAACCCCTTTAAAGTACCTTGATTTCATCATCTGACAGTTTGTGGGATGATAGATTAACAACAAGTGTTTCCAAATTGGAATTCGAACTGTTATTATTGGTATTCATACTTGCATACAAATAAAAATCATCCACCTCTGGTGGAGAACATACATAATCCTGGGGTAGCAGCTCAGGTATATTATGCTGGAAGACATTAATCAGGTGATATGGCAATAATGGAATTATACATACATATGTAGGTCTCTGAATCCTGAGGATCACATTCTCAAATTTTCAATAGAATCACTAGGGAGTACTGTAGGCCCAGCATGCAATAGGTCCTCTATGGTACTCAAAATACACAGAATGTTAATTGGTTGTCCAATTATGGTCCTGTAATAAATAAAACATCCATAGATGAATATACATAAAACAAACACAGTATTATTAGATATATGCATGTACCTCATGCAATTAAGATTGGACAAGTGTCCAGACATGTGATAGAGATAAGGCACGATAGGTCTTATGTGATGATTATAGTATACAACTTGAGAGTTGGTACAAAAAGAAATGTCTATGTCAAACTTGGCACAGACTGTAAAATATCCACCGGATTGTGTAAAACAATAACCCTTTGTATAGATATACACCTCTGGTGATATGGAGATATGCAGATTAAAACTTCTAACTGAAAAGTCATTATACAAAATAAACTTATACATTTTGAAAATTATTATTCATAGCTCAGTCTGTGCATGTACCCCGGAGTGCATGTTCTAATACTTATTGAGGCTATCATAGGCCTCGGCTATCTTCCTGACAACATCAGGAGTTCTGGTTGTATTTTTTTCTTCTGAGAAATGTAAAGATTAGCAAGCTGGAACTTTTGGCTGTTTGGCTTATTTTTCTTTTCTTTTTTTTGATATACTGTGTTATATTAGAATATTCAATTGAAGAGGCTTATGGCTTACATCAAGGGGATCAAGGATTTCAGGGGAAGAAAGTCTTTCTTCCTGAATGGGATTTTTTATGCCAAAATAGGGTAATAGTAGTTCTTTTTATGAATTAGATGATGACTGAATTTTGGGGGTATGTCTATGATGACATGCTTTCTGAAAAGGCCTGCTGCTGTGGCTGGGCAGTCTAGTGCCCTGAGCACCAACTGTTCATTATGTCGCTCCTCTGTGGAAAGTCCATGCTCAGCTTTGGACATGTGAGTCTGTAGCTTGTGACTAGTTATGCTTAGTTGATGATTTATACCAGGCACTCTACTGGCATAACCCTTGGGCTGGTGGTGGCTGATTTGAACAAAACAAAATAATTTGAAAAGAAGCTGAAAAACGGCTTTAACCCTTGCACATTGGTACTCATCTGATAGTGCTCAGCAATAGCTTTCAAATGAATACCAACATGACAGGGTTTAGGTAGCTATGAAATATATTTGTGGTACAGTATCTTGGACATAAAAGTAGACTCAGTAGCACAAAGGTCAAATCACAACTAAGCCTAAAATGATGGAAAGAGTGATGATAATTTAGCTAGCCTAGCACAGTGGAAAAAGTGATGATTACAATCCCAAAACCATAAAATCAAACTCTAAGCCTACAGTAATGAGGATGTGCAAGTTATGATAATTTTGATTATCATGTAGTTGCCCAAATTTAACCCTTCCAGTGCTGAGGCATCAAAGCACAAGGACGCTAAGATCTTTGAAAACCATCTAAACCCTGTCATATTGGTATTCATTAGATAGCTCTCACTAAGTATTCTCAGATGAGTACCCACATGCCAGGGTTTCAGTAATTTTTGACCTTTTTTGCATCATTTTGCATTGGCCAAATTAGCCACCAGCAGCAAAAGGGTTAAGGTAAAGTTGGAGGGTTGGGTCAAAAGGCAAATCTGTTTGTATTGTTGACTGTGTTTTTTGTTGTTGAAGCCTTTTCAATACATATGCATTTTTTTATATATCATAAACAATATAGCCTGTGAAGGTTTTAGATCTGTAATGCAAAGGAAAGAGCATTCAATTGACACAGGTATCCAAGTTTATGGATATTTTGATTCATATTTGGAAAGTAGAAAATAAGATTTGTATGGGCTTCATGTCACAATAACAATTGTTCAACTTATATGTTTATGTTGACAGCTTCAGTTGTGCTGTCAGCTTTATGCGTAGCATTAATTGGACTGATGTGATATAAAATCCTTATTGCATAAGTTTCACCACCCAAGTGTGGCTTACCTGTATTTATGTGGAAAAACAGCCTGCATGGCCTCATAATTCCGTCTAATTGACAGTACTCTCCGAGCCCCCGTCTCACCCTGGGTCCGTCCTGACCCCTAGCAGCCCATAAGCTCACCTTGCCTCACCTGCACCACATCCATGCAGATGAGGGTGCTAATGAAACCTGAATATAACCGTAATTAAACTGGGAATTATGTCTATTACAATCCCTGTGAAGCCCCCACCATCTGCTTCCCTGCAGTCTACGCAGGCGACCCACTCTTACCTATACTGTGGCTTAGGAGCTTTATCCCAGTCGATCAGTGAAGCTTCTTGGTAGGTGATGTATGGACTACACCTGGCTTGTGAAGAAAATGGGACATATCCTGCAATTTAGGCATATCCCCTTCCTGTTGATCATGTGTTCTTAGAAAGAGCAGCAGAATACCCATTAGGTTGCTAGTCTCTTTGCTCTACCTGTAATTATTGTTATTTATTCATTAAACCTCTAGAGATAGAGAAACACCCGTACAATTGAAGCAAAGAAACAATACGTACAGTAAAATACATGTATTAATACATGTATGTTCTTAAGATCTCTAAGGGAGGAAGCCTAGGATGGGTTTTAATCTAAGGACTTGAATTTTATTTGCCACCAATTATTCAAACGTCTTTGCCTTGTCAACAAAGTAGTTATAATTGCTTAACTCGGTCCCTGTGCTGCTGGTGGCTAATTTGGCCAATATAAAATGATGCAAAAAAACTTTAAAAAATGACTGAAACCCTGGCACATGGGTAATTTTGGTTAAATTTGATATAAAGAAAAGAGCCAAAATCATTTTCTGACTCATGTGCAAGACTATGGGATCCTTTGTATTTGGTGTCTGTGCTCAGTGATGGTCTAGACATTTACAATTGATCTGATTAAGAGGGAAATGGTGTAGGCTTTGACATATGTAAGAAACACAAAATGACCCTATATATGAAAGCTAACCCCATAACCCACCTTAATTGGTTCCTGAAATGTGTCTTTGCCCTTCATAGTGCATATTGAGTGAATTATGGATTTCACCGGCAGCAATCTCAGCACAAAAAGGTTTTTTGTGTAAGCTGTATATGCAGTGATAGTTCTTTGTTTGTCCCATCTCCTACAAATCCTCTGTGCAAATTGAAATGAATGGTATTGCCAGAAGTGCTGTTAGCGTATGTGTTATTGTGCAACCTTAAAAGCCTATGCTGACTTTTATTGATATGTACATTGCAGAGTAAAGTACTCTCTGGATTTTAATGACTTTTATAGATTCCTCAAGTCATGTATAGGTATTATCTCTTATAAAGCTATAGTGTGTTTGGTGTACTCCAATCATGAAACCAGTTTGGGTTTTTGTATACACGTCTTATAAAGCTAAAACATATTCCTACCCAGTAGTGCCCAAAAGTGACCTGACTATTTTTTTTATTTGGGGGGGGGGGGGATATCTTTGTGACTAGAGCATTTTTCTTTAAGAACAGAAGAAATGTTGATTTGAGCATAACCTTTAACTGCCCTTCAAAAAATGTGTAAATTTATGGTTAATCTCAGTAATATTATCAATAATAATGAGATCTGATGAGACTTATCAATGGAGAAACTACCTAGTGGTCATAACCTAGGTGTACTATATACTATTACCAGATTAATTGGGCAGTTTTGACTGCTACATGCATGAATGGGTTAAATTATCTTTGGTTCTTGTACACACATATTCTGTATTATAGTCTTGGTGTATGAAGTGTCATTCAATTTTAAAACTATCTTGGGCTGGTAACAATGGTTTGATACATGCCTTGCAGGTCCTACTGCTGTTGTTGTGTGTTTCAGGGTAAACTGGGAGAGGTGATGCTGTCACTGTGTTACGAGCCCACAGTAGGGAGGATACATGCCCAGGTCTCACTGCTGTTGTTGTGTGTTTCAAGGTAAACTGGGAGAGGTGATGCTGTCACTGTGTTACGAGCCGACAGTAGGGAGGATACATGCCCAGGTCTCACTGCTGTTGTTGTGTGTTTCAGGGTAAACTGGGAGAGGTGATGCTGTCACTGTGTTACGAGCCCACAGTAGGGAGGATACATGCCCAGGTCTCACTGCTGTTGTTGTGTGTTTCAGGGTAAACTGGGAGAGGTGATGCTGTCACTGTGTTACGAGCCCACAGTAGGGAGGATACATGCCCAGGTCTCACTGCTGTTGTTGTGTGTTTCAGGGTAAACTGGGAGAGGTGATGCTGTCACTGTGTTACGAGCTCACAGTAGGGAGGATACATGCCCAGGTCTCACTGCTGTTGTTGTGTGTTTCAGGGTAAACTGGGAGAGGTGATGCTGTCACTGTGTTACGAGCCCACAGTAGGGAGGATACATGCCCAGGTCTCACTGCTGTTGTTGTGTGTTTCAGGGTAAACTCGGAGAGGTGATGCTGTCACTGTGTTATGAGCCCACTGTAGGGAGGATACATGCCCAGGTCTCACTGCTGTTGTTGTGTGTTTCAGGGTAAACTGGGAGAGGTGTTGCTGTCACTGTGTTACGAGCCCACAGTAGGGAGGATACATGCCCAGGTCTCACTGCTGTTGTTGTGTGTTTCAGGGTAAGCTGGGCGAGGTGTTGCTGTCACTGTGTTACGAGCCCACAGTAGGGAGGATACATGCCCAGCTCTCACTGCTGTTGTTGTGTGTTTCAGGGTAAGCTGGGAGAGGTGTTGCTGTCACTGTGTTACGAGCCCACAGTAGGTAGGATACATGCCCTCTCACTGCTGTTGTTGTGTGTTTCAGGGTAAGCTGGGCGAGGTGTTGCTGTCACTGTGTTACGAGCCTACAGTAGGGAGGATACATGCCCAGGTCTCACTGCTGTTGTTGTGTGTTTCAGGGTAAGCTGGGAGAGGTGTTGCTGTCACTGTGTTATGAGCTCACAGTAGGGAGGATACATGCCCAGGTCTCACTGCTGTTGTTGTGTGTTTCAGGGTAAGCTGGGAGAGGTGTTGCTGTCACTGTGTTATGAGCCCACAGTAGGGAGGATCACTGTGGTGGTGATGAAGACCAGGGAACTCAAGGCAGCAGACGTGGGTGGCACTTCAGGTAAAGTAGATTATTTTGTTGTCTCCTGAAGGACATGCTCCTAGGCCAAGTAATGGATCTGTCCCTAGAGTCATCACAATATCATTACTCTTGTTCTTAGAATTGATCCATGCTCTCAGCTCAGCAATAAGCAAGGTAATGGGTGTAGAATTTGGGACATATTTGGAAAATGCTTATTTAGCTATTCCTTCAGAATGGACTTTTTTCTCCCCATTTTTTTGGTTTTCAGTTTAAAAAGAAGCAAGAAAATAGAAAGGATAACTCCAGGCCGTGCTGTGCAAAAAACGATTTGATTGTGTGTTTTTTAAAAAGTAGCAGGGAAAAAGAAAGGGAAGCAATCTTAGCCATGTAAATCCCCATTTTGTTGTTTTGAGTTTAACAGGAAGAAAAAGTTTTGAAAGGTAGAATCTCAGTCATCCTGTGAAATTTCTTATTTAGATACTGACAGTAAACCCTTATAGGATAAGTCACTTTCCTCAGTGTAATTCAAATATGGAACTAATTTATGTGAAGCTAAGACATTCTATAATTGCCAATGTTCCATATTACTTGTCAAGTGATGTGCACAACTGATATTCATTCGACCTTAGAACAAAAATTGTTGAAGTCAATGTCAGATATTGATTATCACCAAGATATTTCCATATTATGACCATTATTTTTCTGTACAGTCAAACCTGTATTAAGAGCACCCGAGGAAAGACCAAAATATGGCCTCTTAAGACAGGTGGTCTCTTAATGTAGGGTCATATAAACCATAATGTTAGACCAGGGGAAATGAAAATGTGGTTGCTCAAATAGAGGTGGTCTCTTGATAGAGGTGGTCACTCGGGCAGGTTTGACTGTATTGCTTAGGCTATTCATGTGACTATTGGTCTTTTGGACCTTGTCACATTGGACAGATTATTTACGTGCATGTCCGTACTGGTCATTGATGTTCACATCATTAATGGACAAATCATTAATGCAAGTGTTTTTGTGACGATTTATTTCAACACTGACCAGATTATTAATATCCACATTGGTCTGACATGACCCATGTCCAAACTGGACAGATTGCAAATGTCCATAAAGGTCTGACCTAATTAGGTCAGATTACTGATGTCCATATTTATCTAGCAATTCAAGTCTAAACTGGACAGAGTCCATAATAGTCTATGCATTTATGTCCACATTGGACAAGTTATCAATATCCATATTGGTCTGGTCTTTAATGTTAACAATTGCCAGAATATTCTGTATGTACAGATTGATGGGACCATTTATGTATGTAATTGTCTACAGTGTGAGTTATGGAAAGGGCGCAATATCAAATGGCAATATTATAATTATTATTAGTAGTAGTAGTAGTAGTCGTAGAAGTAGTAGTAGTAGTAGTAGTAGTAGTAGTAGTAGTAGTAGTAGTAGTAGTAGTAGTAGTAGTAGTAGTATTTATTATTACAGTAATAATGATAATAATAATTATGATAATAATAATAATAATAATAATAATAATAATAATAATAATAATAATAACAATAATAATAATAATAATGTTAATAATGATAATAAAAATGATGATAATAATGATAATAATGATAATAATAATAGTAATAATAGTGATAATAATAATAATAATAATGATAATGATAATAATAATAATAATAATAATAATATTAATAATGTTAATAATGATAATAATAATGATGACAATAATGATAATGATAATAATAATATTAATAATAGTAATGATAATAATAAAAATAATAATGATAATAATAATAATAATAATAATAATAATAATAATAATAATAATAATAATAATAATAGTAATAATAATAATAATCTTTATTTCACAAGGGTAACACAGTCCAATACAGGATTTGATTTTCGCTGTAGCCCTCAGTAGACAATAGGTGTGAGTTGAAATAGGGCACCAGTGGATTTATATAAGTGAAGACTGGTAATGTCAAGTTAGACATCTCTGCAACTTAGAACATATAAACACGTATATTTCAGGCGCCAAGAAAATACAATAGAAACAAATTAGCCTAATGGCCGACTGAAAATTTATTGAAGGAAGCATGTTGATAATCTTGTAGGAGCTAATGAGTTGTGAGTCAGGTTTGATTGATTGTAGATAATGAGAGAAAGACAAGCAGTGGCGCTCTGATGGATTGACTTGTCCCTGCTTTTGGCAGCATCAGGA
The DNA here is from genome assembly GCA_963942565.1 of Maea johnstoni. Lineage (NCBI taxonomy): Eukaryota > Metazoa > Annelida > Polychaeta > Spionida > Magelonidae > Maea > Maea johnstoni. The sequence continues at coordinate 91,241,093 of OZ012684.1, read as the reverse complement.
CAGGCACAAGTTGTCGCATACGCAGCATACGCAGCACAACACGGCCCGGTTAAGTCGGCTAAGTCACCATGAAATGGTCTGGGAAGTGGAGGGGTAATAGATGACTGTGAGAGCATTCTAATGGCCGCTGCTCTTTTCTCCATGGTCAGTTGAAATGCTAATAAGGACTCTGATGGAGTAGGCTCTTGGGTGTCAAGTCCTCAGTGCTACATCTTTACATGGAGCTTCATATTCAGCAGGTTTTTACATGTGACAGTAACTATCAGGCTTTTTGTTATAACTCAGCATCTGACTACTTAATCAAATAATTCAGATAGACTGGTGGCTGGGCTATAAGCACCCAATTTGTCTTATTAACCAACCTGAAATTGGAAAATATTGCAATTTGATGGGTATGGATATAAAACGAATATTGGACATACATATTGTGTTTAACAATGCCCAAAATGTCCAGATTAATAAGATTGTATAAAAAGTGTCTGATTGGAGAAAAATCTACTCCATTACCCAGGCATGGGGTCAATTACTTTTGAATGTAATATATTACAATTACAATTACTTTGTATTGCCCCTATTACAATTACAATTACAATTACTTTTGAAAATCACCATCCCTATTACAATTACAATTACTTTTGAAATGTAATATATTACAATTACTTATTACTTTTCTAGCTATGGTGAATGTGACCCTCCGTCAAAATGTTATAACTTATCTTTTATTTAGTATGAGTATGTTTTATAACAGCTGTTTAATACTTCTTAATGTGTGTTATATGCTGATAGTTCTGAATTGAAGAGTTTAATGTAGATAAACACATATCAAAAATAGAAAGCTGTTCCCTACCTTGAAAAGGGGACCTGTATTTCTATAATCCCACTAAGATTACTGACCCCAGTAATGATAAATATTTTGTCTACCATACACAACGTCGACACTGCTTTGTTTAAATACCTTGTTGACAAGAAAATATGTTTACTTTACGCAGGAGTTCATCTAATAAAGGGTTCATCTGAATCAAAGGTACTGATTAATGAAGGCAAACAGGGGTGTCCTAAAAATTAAATTAAAAGAGGTATTGAAAAATACCAAACCCACAATACTTTATACAGTATAATCTGATAAACAACTCGCTCACCCATCCAAAAAGCCTTTCAAATGAGCATAACATTTGGTCTCCTTGAGTTCAGAATATGCTCAAAAATCCTCATGTACATGCATGTGCAGGTGGGGATTGACAGTGTCTGTGGCTACAGGACGTTACAATTGCAATTTTATTCACCTGGGGTTTCATCGACCTAGATCATTCATGGAAATGATGATACCCCAAAGTCTTGAAGTCTACCAGCTTCAACTGGAAATCCACATATTATTATTCATATCTCATAATAACTATTTGTCACATACATATAGTCAGAAATAAGCTGGAATGTATGTTGAGCAAGTTGTTTGTACATGGGAGACAGTCTAGTCATTTAAGTATTAAATAACACAATATGACTACGGGATATTACAAAGTCACCATGATTAGAGCACAACTGCTGAACTGTGCCTAATAAGGTTTGATAATATTGTTTAAAAGGTGAATATGAAGGTAATGAAACAGAGCTTTAAGGTAGCCTTTAAAGTTTCAAGGAGAACCATTCTGAGAAATAACTCATACATTTTGGGGATGTCTTGAGGGGTGATTTTTGAGGGTTAGAGTGTCCACATAACTCTGACACCCTGTAAGCAATAACTCTGTAGGCAAGGCATCCATACCTATCCTATGAGAGGAATTGAGAATAAGGATGGGCAGCTTATCTCAGAGCCTTCTAGTTCTCATTGGGGATTCTACAGCTCTTTGCACTCAGTTCCATTGTACACCTAATGGCAGCTATTCTTATCTTTATCAAATTGCAATTAAATCAACTTCCTTTGGCCTCTGACCTAGATTGCAACTTACCTAGACAGTAAGACAACATTACCCTTTAGGAGATGCAGTGAATAAATTATACTGCCTTTCAGATGAATTACTAAACCTTTTCACAGACTTGTTACTGAAATCAATCCTTCACTTCAATTTCAAGCTATTTGAGACAAGGAGTGACAATCCTGTATCTGTATGGATAGGACAATGGAGTCATATGGAAAAGTGACTTGTTTGCTGTATAGTTGATTTTTTGGTCATAAATGGGGAAAGTAATAGAAAAGTAATATAAAATTACTTATTACTTTTGGGGTCAGTCTATTACAATTACTTATTACTTGAAGATTCTGACTATCTATTACTTATTACAGGCTATTACTTTGAAAATCGGTCTATTACCTATTACTTTTCTATTACCTATTACTTATTACCCCATGTCTGCCATTACCCGAACTAGGAGAAAGCAACAGCATTGCAGTAATGAAACACTCGTTTAATGCTCAGAGAGTACAAGAAAAACTAATACATTTTGAACATACATGTATATGTTAGTGACTTACACTTAATTGAACTATTGACATCAATGATATGAGTGGAATCTTCCCTTTAATCTTTTCGGTGCTAGTGGCTAGTTTTGCTAGTACAAATATTGCAAAAAAGCTGAAAAATGGCTAAAGCCCTGACATATGGGTAGTCATCTGAGAGTACTCCGTGAAAGCTATGTAATGAATACCAACTTGACAGGGTTTAGATGGTTCTCGAAAATCTTTGCATCCTTGTGCTTTGGAGGAAAGTAGCCTTAGCATTGGAAGGGATAAAAATACAATGTGTGAATTAATAGCACTTATGATAAGTCACAGTTGTACCATGTATTGCCAGTTATGTATGTGATAAGATTGGAACTATTTAGAATAGCCAGCTGCTGACACTATGTAGATGCATGTCACTTAACTTCCGAACAAAACAGGATTAATGGTTCTTTGCCATTATTCAGAGTTCAGCAAGCAGTGCCTTAATTTGAATTTATTAGTCTTCTACTGATAACTTATTTACAAATTTAAAAGCAAATCTTTGCTAAAACTCTTGCTACAACACTTCAATATATAAATCAACTTTGAAGATTATATTTTCAAAAAACATAAATAAGACCATATCCAAAAAATTTAAACATATCTCCAGAAATTGAGATTTTGTGATAATGACAATGGTTTTTGAAATACTACGCTTGCACATGTGTTAGCTCACTGAGTATTCAGTGGAAGCACACACTAGGTGAATATCCCGTCATTTGGTGTTACTTTCCATCATTAAATACATCTCTGTCAGGCAGTTTATTGAAATCAGCACCACTCTGGTTTATCGCATAGTCCAAAGCACATTGATCATGATGGTATTCCAGGTGTGTGTGATAGATCACACAACCAGTACCACTTCATCTCAATCCATGTCCAAGGTCTGGTATTTGTTTGTGCCAGTCTGAAATGTAGAAGCTTGACTGGCCCAGTGATTACCTGTAGGTTTCCAGCCTTGAGCATTGAGTTTAAGGTAGCCGCATGGCACCAGTGAAGTGATATTGTAATATAATATCAAGGATATTTTGTTTTAATGTTTCATGAAAAGGTAGAGAAAGAAGGGAGGTGGTGTGAGGAAAAGGGACCCAACAATAATGAAGAAAATCCACATTTATTAACCTTAAACAATAAGGGAGCAGGGAAGAAAGTGTACATAAATCAAACATAACTTATGCTGTACTTTATAGGATTTCTTTATTTCTCTAAAATAATTTGAGATAAACAAAGCTGTTTAATGTGTACACGAAGAAAAATGTAACAAACAAAATTTTTAAAATGTGAAAATTTAATTGTAACCTACCTGCAATTGAAGTTATATTGTAAACTAATGTATGCATTTAACCTGAAAAATGCAAATACCTTGTTTTGTGCCTGTAGCAACAGCAGCTAAATAAACAGCAATGCTTGTGACTGGAATAATGCTGATTTCCACAGTTGAATGTCGTTGTATGTTCCACTGGTGTGAACTAGCTACCTTAACCCTCATGCTGCTGGTGGCCAATTTTGCCAATGCAAAATGATGAAAAAAAAACTGAAAAATGATTGAAACCCTGTTATATGGCTACTCATCTGAGAGTTGTCAGCGATAGCTATGCAATGAATACCAACAGTGCAGGGTTTAGATGGTTTTCAAAAATCTTTGCATCCTTGTGCTTTGGATGAGAGTAACCGTAGCATTAAAGGTGGCCAGCAGATGGGGGCTGCAAGCTTCGATAATACATCTATCCCTGATGTATTATCCCTAATAGCTTATCACAGTGCATGATTAGAATCAGTCCTGGCCAGAGTGCGAGCCAATGCATTAACACCATATACATTTAAGCAGTAAGAATCATATCAAACTTGTGATTAAGAAGTCTGGTTGGCCCACCAAAAGTCAGAATTCTTAAGCTTGTGGATTTACGCTATGTAGAATGAAGCCATCCAAAAAATTAAATGTTCACCAATATCAAAAATCAATTCAACTGTATAATTTAGGACTGCTTGCCTAATCTGGGTAATAGATGATCTTTAAGTAAGGGTATTGATTTAATACTTTGATGCTTATAGAGGGTGGGCAAACTCCATTTCAATTTGGAGTTGAATTTAACCCAAGGTAACTATATTTGCAGAAAAGGCCTTATGAGCAATCATGATATCAACCTGTGTCGTTGTATCACACAAATTAAAAGATGATATGATTTTTATGTACTAATTACAGCTAAACCAATTAAAAAACTAACACATAGTTATAACATAAGTCAAATCTAATTTACTTGGTAATTTGATCATCAAATGTTGTGAAATAGTTAGAAGGGCCAGTACATACTTGAATAGGATTAATATATTCCAGGATCACTTGCCTTTACTTTTAAACCACATGGTGGATATAATTATTTGTATATTATTTTCAATATACCTCAGCCAATTGAATTAAAATCGATGCATTTGTATTTATTGTACCATTTACAAAATGTTATAATTCAGTTCAAAGGAACAAATGATCCAACCAATTTCAATACTACGTTTCACACTGAAGAGTCGTTATGTAGGTGATGATTATGATATATCTATCAACATATTAGTACTGCCATGAATTTTGTTATGATTATTATACTTTTGATTATCTTGATGCAGAATCTTCCAATGGTAATCCATTTAGCTTAATGTTGAATTTGGTTTTGTTTGGAAATGTTGCTTTTATGGAAGACATTGTTATAGTCATAGATGCTTACCATATAAATGCCTATTTTTTCATCTGTGTTCATTAGCTGTATTAAATGGCCTTCAGAAAGTGATTTTCTATGATATCAATTTCAAGTCCAGTGTACAGGCTAATTTCAGTTATGAATTAAATTTTTTCAAAAGTAATGAATCGTGTTTCACAGCAAGTGGATAGTTTCAGTTAATTTATAACAGCAGCAGACGATTTTCAAGGCACGCTCTTTACCATTTAAGGTTAACGAGCATGCTTTTATCCGGATTGCCGATCATGAATTGAGCACACCCTATCACATTATGCAATGCGCCCAAGTCGTTGCCACAGAAAGCAAAAGATAATGTCCTCTCCCACAAAAACGAAGAGGACAGACAATTAAATAGACAGAGGGATGTGGTGGGAGGGTCGGGAAAGAGGGGAGATATGGGGGGTTGTGAATATATAGTTGATGGGTCACGATTCCGTCTTGATTATTGAAATGTGCACGCCTTAATTGTCATGCGTGCTTGCTAAATTCTTCTATTTTATGCCTTCATCCATAATCCAGATTTTGTCTAGTCCGGACAGGAATTTAGGGTCCACATCCATCCGGATTAAACCAGTTCACCTGTATTCTACCAAAAAGGTAGCTCAAATTTAGTCAGGACGTTTTTTGGGGTAAATTATCAGATTTCACTATCAAATTCGACCACAGAAAAATACAAAAATTGTCCATTGAATTTTTTGAACAAGATAATGAATTCATTTCTTGTGCAGGTTTAATGATGTATACTGTTTTAGCTTTGGACATGTCCTAGCCCAAGGGCAAACTTTTCTCTGAGTGAAGATGATATCCTTAGATTGCACTATAAAGGATCCCACTATGTAAGAGCATCTACTTAATGTCTCTTTGTATCTGCACAATTCAGCCTGAAGTGGACACCTAATAGCCATAAGCTAAGGGGCCCAAGAAACTTATATTCCAACTTTCTGAATATGTGACCTTCAAAAGTATATACATAACTGTTTGTAATCATATTGCTGTTTTTTATATGAGGATTGTTTCGAAAGATATTAGCTCTATTTGTTTGCACAGGGAGATCTAATATCATCAAAATATTAACTCATTCATGTGTGCAGATTTGCTAGTAATTGATAAGCATCCTTTGGACATAAGGTACTTGGATAAATAAATTTGGAACCAAACTTAAAGTCCCAAAACATTTGAGAGCGGGGTTCTAAGAAGATTTCTCCTACATATATATCTATTCCAAATTTTGGTTTGGACTGAGATTTATTGGCAAACTTGTTTTATGATTTATGGGTGCTACAGGCATGAGTGGTTTGAAGGGTCTTAGCAATTCTTAGTAGCAGTTTATTGTATTCAAAGTTGTTAGTTCCACATTTGAAAAGTACATAAATGGACTGTCTTAGAGAAAAGTTTGGTCGTTGAAGAATCATAACATGTTGTTTCTTGTTTTGAATACGTGCTCTCTAATACAATTTGGCCAAGACATAAGGTTAAAATGCCTTGTGGATTCCCTTTAATGTTGTTTTTACAGCTACTGTATGTTCCTCTTCCAGGAATCAGAATCTCAGGCATGTAAAATGGGCTGAGATATAAGGTTTACAGGATAATGCCATTATTCTTATTGGATTTAAAAAAAATAAAATTCACTCGATCTTGATGTATTTCATAAAATGGCCATATCCTCAGCATACAGCCATTTACTCAATGTGTCTGTTTTTGTTGAACAGTCATGTTTTTGAATCTTAAAATGTAGATAAATGTTGGAGTTGAAGATACAAAATATTGATAAGATTTACACATACCATATACATTTCATTTTTGCCTTCAGTTATTTATCTAATGTAAATACCATTCTCAACACCTTCCAACGCTGAGGATACTTTCGTTCAAACACAAGGACGCAAAGATTCTTGAAAACAATCTAAACCCTGTCATGTTGGTATTCATTGGATAGCTCTCCCTGAGTCCTCTCAGATGAGTACCTATGTGCCAGGGTTTCAGCCATTTTCAGTGTTTTTTGCATCACTTTCTATTGGCCACATTATAGCCACCAGCAGCATTAGGGTAAGATAACAAATGCTATCAGACAACTACAGCAGCGTCGATCCTTATCCGCTCATTAGCATAAAATATGCCTGTTGAGCTATGTGGCTTACTGCAGTATTGGGATTTCACATTCCCAGATTCAGGTTCCTATCATTAGTTATAGGCAAATGTTTTTGGCAAAGAAAAAGGGCAAAAACAGACAATTATCAAGGAAAATTATCAAAAACTATCAACACCACTAACTTTCATTTTTCATTTTTATTTTTATTTTTTTTTATTCAATACATTTATCCTTTGTATACTCTTTTGGATATCATTGTCTCGCATGGTGGCTAAAAAGATTTCACATTGGCAAATATCAATTACTAATAGTCTTGTTGAGAATATAATCTCACTTAATTTTTTGTCTGTCGGTGTTTTAGTTGTTATACGAGGAATGCTTGAGAAGGGTAAGCTACTTAATTCGATGCTCTATGGTTATTGGGGGTGTGAGCAGGAGTACACAGGGTCATTATTTTCTGTTTTGATATAGACTAGGGCTTTGACATTATGTGTATATGTAATAGCAAAATATAATGAAAACTTACATCCTTCCTCTGTAACTATGAAACCCTAACAAGATATCTCAAAATGTACAGTTATATTTATTCAAATATAGCATATATAAAAATGGCAAGGTGTATCTTTCATACTTAAGTACTGTTGTAGTTCATGATTATTCTAGGTAAACTTTGATGATTTTAGTTAAAGTGGTGTCTCACTTCTCTGGAATTAGGTATGAAATAATGGGTGGATTTCTATACTTGTTGTTGGAGCAAATAAGTGTTACACATGTTGCTACTGGTGGTGGTCGCCTTTTCAACATTCATGGTCGCGTTATAATGACTTCAGCCATGAATTTTGATATCATAGTAACAAAATAATGTTGTCTGGGATATTTCATTGTTTTTCACTTTGAATATCAATGTTTAAAAAAGTTCCACTTCAAATTGATCTCTTTCATCTATGCCTTTGTATTAATAAAACTAAGTAACAAAAAATATTACACAAAAATGGAAACTATATACTTGTGAATTTGTGAATTTTGAGTTTCAATGTGATAATGGGACAAAAAACTTTAGGTCTTTCTAAATTCTTGACAACTAGCATACAAATATATATAGATTATGAGGCTCAATTGAATAAAGTGGAATTAATGAATTATGCAAAAAATATCTTTACTTCGTTTTCTAATTTTGATGGTGGTTGCAGTTTTTTTCAGATCTATTATGGAAAGGGGTAAGCTTCCTAATAATATTGACACATAAGGTGCTGGGGAAAGTAGAAGGTCTGGAGTAGTATATGGAAAGGTTTCTTTTCATAAGATTCTCTCTTGATTAGCATTCCAGGAACCAGGATTTGAAAACAGGGTGTCAAAACTTAGGAGTCATGAAATTTTGGGGTTTCAAAATCTGTTACACAATCTACAAGAATAATCATACTAACCCTATATATTGACTTAGCAAGACACAGTATGCTTGACTTACACCATTTAATGTGCCCATTGTCTTGTATGAGTAAAACTTTTGTAACATTTCCTTGGACTCGACAAAGCATACAGAAAATCTTACAAAATACAACTGGGTGTCTTTTTGCTACGTATATACAAGTCTGGTGTTTGGGAGTCAAAATGACTCCCTGACACCTGGATGGGTATATCAATCGTTCCAGCCATATATAACTTGCATAATAATAATAATGATAATATTAGGTTCTCACAGACAATGCATACATAGGCAGCAATTCTTACTAATGCATTTATATTTCTAAAGATATGCCTTAATGCAATGTTAGTAACATGTTTTCTGCCAAATATTTCCCAAGATTATGAGATCGTTTTAGCGGGATATTTTCACTTTTGACTCCTCTTCATATGTGGATATTTGGAGTGTAAATTGATATTTTCCCATTTCATTACGCTATATGCCTAGGTAGAGGAAGATTCAACATTTTCCTCTATAGGTAAATAAGGATAATACTTCAAGTGATTGAAAATATGTGAAAAAAATGAAAACTTGGAAATATGTGAAAAAGATCCTTTGATATGATTTTGAAGTAGACAGGACTTAATCAAAATTTTCTTCTTAAATCAACTGTCAAACAAATTAAGTCTAATCAAGCTGCCTCTCACCAAAAAAGTTACATAAAACTGCACCTCTAACTTTTTGTATGGAACTGACTGCTTCATCATTGAAACGGCAAATAAATATATATATATATATATATATATATATAATAATTATATATATATATATATATATATATATATATATATATATATATATATATATATATATATATATATATATATATATACATGTATATAATTATATATACATATATATATATATATATATACATACATATATATATATATATATATATATATATATATATATATATATATATATATATATATATATATATATATATATATATATATATATATATATATATATATATGAACACATATATATATATATATATATATATATATATATATATATATATATATATATATATATATATATATATATATATATATATATATATATATATATATATATATATATATATATATATATGTACACATATATATATATATATATGTATATATATATATATATATATATATATATATATATATATATATATATATATATATATATATATATATATAAATATTTATATATATATATATATGTATATTTATATATATCAAGAAGTTCCAGATTGTAGCTTAATCTGTATAGTAGTAAATGTATAGACATGTCTGCCTGCTGTGAACAAAAAGCTTTTTATCATCAGCCATTTAATTTTTGTCGCCGGTGACGGATAACTGAAGAATCAGTTTGCTTCTGTTTGGTGTGATTTATTTTTATAATTTCTGGCAAGTCTTGTTTTTCTACGTACTTGCATCTGGTTATTCCATTATTTCTATTGGGCTTAAATACTTCTTTGTGAGTAATTTTTATCAAATTGAAATTCTTTATGTGGCAATGAGCTGCTGCAGGTATTCATTATAATAAGTAGATCTATCAAAATGGAAACTTTATTATAATATTTTGTTCATCATGTATCTGTTATGAATAATTTCTGTATTACAGGCCACCAAAGATTTTTTACCTATCTATAATGTCGCTAGACATTCTTTGTTCCCTTTTTCTTTCTTTTTCTTCAAATTTCAAGGAAAAATACAACACTTTGAATGCAACGAAAATATTTACAGGGTATTTACTCAGTGCTTTTAGTGAAAATGAATGTCTACAACTATGCTCAATATCTATGTATCTTCTTTTTTAGATCCCTATGTTAAGATCTGGTTGATGCAGAATGGTAAAAGAGTTGAGAAGAAGAAGACGACAATTAAAATCAAGACACGTAATGCAGTGTTTAACGAATCCTTCATCTTCAACGTCACGATGGATAAGATTCGAGAAACGAGCCTGCTGGTCTCGGTGATGGATTATGACAAACTGACCTCCAATGACACGATAGGTCACGTTTTATTAGGCCGGAAAAGTGGACCAATGGAGGTGAAGCACTGGAATGAGATGCTGACCAAGTCTCGTCAGCCGGTGGCGCAGTGGCACATCCTGCGGGACCTGAGTTGATGAGGAGGGTCAGGGCCGGAACTCATGACCAGCAGCCGCCGCCACGTAAGACTGCCCACCCACCCACCATGCACCCACCCACCTACCCACCCACTTGGAGGTGCGGGGGGAGGGCACAGATAGGAGCACCACCACCACTAACAGTTAGAAACACCCACCCATACTCCCACTGAGTACGTCGTCGGCACTCCCATCACCACTGTGTGCTCCTCTAAATGTACAAAAAGAGCCACCGCAGATCAGAGGGCTGCTCTGATTCTATCTACTAGGTGAAAGAAAGGACACACAACATATCCCACTGTTCTTATCAGTCTAGATAACCTTGCAATCGGTTTTCACAGCATCTACTAGCAACTAGTTATTCTACAAAAGCCCCTAATGGGGATAGGCTTTTAGCTAGTAATACTATCTAGTAGCAAGCTGGTGAGGCGATAATGGGAGTTTTTACTGAGACTATGGAAAATTTAGATCTAAATATAATCCAAGTATGTTTTTTTCGGAAACACTTTGAGGTGCTGGGAAATATGTGAGGAAGTAAAGCTGATGATAAGAGTCGGTGGGTCTTGAAGGTAGCCTAGCATTAACATGATATTGTTATCTTGATAAAAGAGGCAGGTTGCATTATTGTTTATAATAACATTAGGAGTAGAGAATAAGAATCTGTGGACAAAAGCAAAAATATTTGAAGGTGGGAAATATGATGTTGTGAACTAATATGATTAACCTGTTCATGCCTGTAGCAGCATACAAAGCTCTGCCCATTTTAAAGATACCTTCATCATGAAAGCAACGTTTGAAAAATATATGAAGGATAGATTGTTATTCTAAATCAAATGACAGATTTTTCTTCATATGTTTAGTGAATCCATGCTCTATCCTTGAGTTATTGTTGAAAGTATCATAAATACAAAAAATAGCATTCAAAATCAAATGGCAGATTTTTCTTCATGTGTTTTGTGAATCTGTGCTCTATTCTTGAGTTATTATCAAAAGAATCATAATACAAAAATATAGCATTCAAAATCAAATAGCAGATTTTATCTTCAAATATTTTGTGAATCTGTGCACTGATCTAAAAGTATTGTCACAAGTATAATAAATCCAGACAATACTACTTAAATGATACTCTTTGAATTCTCTAGGGTCTAGTCATAAGATGCCTGGCTCTCAAGCATGTGATCTCAGGATGATCTCATGGTGATGATGCTGAGGGATCATCATAAGCAATTTGGCCTGCACGCTATACAAATGTGTGCCATTGAGAAGGTGCCTTTACTTTATAACTGGGAGACTTTTTGGGATTAATGATAAAGAGAAGGGAATTTCTCTCAGGATCCAGGCTTCTATCTTGTCGCAGTAGCTGTTGAAATCAAAATGAATCATAAAAAGAAATCAAATTAAGTGGTGTTTCTAGCATGAATGGGTTAATAGAAATGACATTTTCCCTGATCTAATTGCTGCAGGTGGTAATAAGTACTAGAGAATGAAGTGGGAAAAAGAGTAGTTTTAGAATATACCCTCCCCCGGTGTGCCTAGTTGCTCCAACATTATTGCAAACATGTGTACTTCATTGAAATAGGATTTTTTTGGTGAAAAAGGTATAATTGAAAGTTGATATTTGTATGTCACTGTGTAAAGTTTCTTTGGGTATTTTTGGAGATTTGACTTTTCTATTGAAGGTGATGAATGGGTCAAGTGCAGGTGATTGACCAGGCTGCTTTGTATTATGGCAAATATATGTGGGATGACTCTTGTGGAACTCATGAAATGAAAATAAAAGGTGGATGATGAGGAAGCTGCTTAACCCATTCACACACAGAGTTACTCTGGAAAGTATCGTCTGCTACTTTAATGCTTTTGGAAATAACTTGGGAATAAAGCGTGAGTTCACTAAATATTTGAAGGAGAGTTGTTGTTTGACTTCTGGTTAACACTTCTCCTTCAAATATTTTCCAGGTGATGCTTTTGTTAGGGAAATATTTCCAAAATTGTAGGGCCTGTTTTGGCTGCTGTGAGCATTAATGGGTTAAAGAGCTAAACCCTTATACTGCTGTTTGCTATTTTGGCCAATACAAAATGATGCAAAACACCTTAAAAATGACTGAAAATCTGGCACATGGGTACTCATCTGAGTGCTCAGTGAGAGCTATCTAATGAATACCAATGTGACAGGGTTTAGATGGTTTTCGTAGATCTTTGCTTCCTTTTGCTTTTGACAAAAGTAGCCTCAGCATTGGAAGGGTTAATTTGTATGAAGAGAGCCGCTGACAAGGTTTGTCCAGAGATTGACCTCTGCATATTCTGATTATTAGTTATTCAACTCCTCCCTGCGTGTTAGGTAACTCAACCACTAGTGTATATCTTAACCTGCTTAATTAGTAAGAAATGCGCCTTGAATATTTCAGTGCGAACTGCAGACCCGTTGTTTTTGATTTGATGCATAGGTGAATAACCTGATTGCCGCAGCAGGGCATCGTCCTCAGACATGTGCTGTTAAGGGCTGGAATGGGCCGTCTCAGCCTCATTTATATTTCAGGGTACACTGTGGCAGCTGCTCTAGTTGATTGATCAGGGCAGAGGTACTGGAAGTGATTTCTCAGCAGTTGAGGAGGAGATAGTGTGTGATGGGGCTGGATCCTGCGGCGTCTACGTCGCGCTGAACCAATGCATTATTAGTATGACTTAGGTTGGTTACAATATGAGCATTCATCTCAATGAGCGTCAAAGTGTTATATAATATAATATAGTCATGAAATTTTGAAAAACATTCCATCCGGTTTAACACACCTTCTATAAAAATTGTCCTAATAATTAAACTCTCATTAATTGGTGAATTATTCATAAAAATCTTCAAGCGGGTTATTGGAGGTGATCTTTTGTTGTCAGTCACAGAGGAATCAAGTACAATATTTCACCTGAAGGGAACCGACTCAATATGTACTTAATGTCCTGATATGACCACTGTGTGAAGAATGGTATCAGAAATGATCTTCAAAGGTTTGAAGAAGTAGATTTCATTTGTAAAAAGGTCACAAGGTATTCTTCATAGGTGTCAATCAAAGGATTGCACGCGTTAAAAGCTTGTGCTAGAAAAACCTTTGCAGAAAAACAAAGACAAGTATATATGTGTGTATGCACAAATATATAACATGGTTTGCTCTTCATAGTAAGGCTGAAATGACGAAATTCTGTGGACTATGTTCTATATCTTGGTATTTGAGGCAGTGAGTACTATAGTTTTGTGAGTAAAAAGTGCATATTCTCTCTTTGTTTTCCAACGCACAAGTTTATTTCTTTGAATACCTAAAGTTCAGCCTTCATGTTTGGAACTTGACTTGTTACAACATCAGTTCCATCACTTGTGTGCATTGATGTAACATTATTTGTGCGTGTGGGCATTACTTTACATAATTTCTACATGTGTTACATGTGTACATTATGTTAAATAGGTTATATATACATAATATTACATAGTTCATGCTTGTATTCTATGTGTATGTTATATTTACATATATTGTACATGTAAATAGCTAATATATACATGATATTACATAGTTCAAGCATGTATTATGTGTGTATGTTATATTTTACATATCTTGTACCTGTGTTCCTGTCAAGATATTTGCACCTGTGTACATGATTATACATTATCGGTACATGTGTACATGATTTTTTATGGTCTGTACATGTGTTGCATATGTTTGTTATCGTCACAAAAATTGAACATGTGTACATGTTAAATATTTGTACATTTGTACATGATGAAATATCACAGGAAAATGTTTTCAAAATTTCAATGGAAGGAATCTTGAGAAAGGTTTCTTGATCATTTGTCAGCATAGATTAAATTTGATTAGTGAAAAAACAAAATGATTCGGGTTGGGAAAACTGCACATGTCCTGAACGAATATTATTCCTTATGTTTTATGTAGATATTTACCTTGATATCAGTTCCCCTGGGCCATCTGAGCATGCTTGGATTTAGACGAGTACCGCCTCATTATTAATTATGTACACATAACATTTTATGGCTGTCACTCAGTCCAGCTGTGCCAAACTCAACCTGCCATTAAAAATCAACTTGAAAGGGATATTGAGGATGGGATCAAGACAGAGAGGGTTTGATGTCTGTGCATTTTCAACAAAAACATTAAACATCTACACTGTTTATTTCAGTGCCTTTATTTTTTTATTTCTTATATTTGAGAAACTTGAGTTATCTTGATTGGCAAAAAAATCATTAAGAAAAATTACCCTGATATTATAACCTACTTTGTGTCTATTTCTTTATTTTGCACGGTGACCAATGACAAGGTTCTCGTAATATTTCAAGTGAAAAGGGTCAAATTATTTTAATTCACCCTAGACTTTGATATTAAGGTGTTTGTTATGTTTGAGTGTAGACTTGAAATAAGAGTTTGGGTTTAAGCGGTGCAGTATTTACCCAAGGGCTGTTGGATTGGAGCAGCCTGTGAAGGGGATTTAGTGAGGGGAACCAGCTGTCTAGTGCACGGGTACCGTGGCAACAGTCGTCACGGGAACACTCTGGACTGCATCATAGTAGCGAGCTCAGAGAACACACATCTGCTTATAGCAGAGCTGTTTTTATTGCTCCTTCAGCAACAACAAACAGGACCCCTCTTTAATGCTATGCTGCATTATTATCACCCTGGGACACCCTGTTCTTTAATGCTAACTCTGTAGCATCTCAGACAATGCCTACTACACCCACTCCAGTCAGAAATGGCACTTATTCATCAAGAATTTGCCGGGGAAAGGTAACCCCTAATCACATAGTTTTGGTTTCAGGCAGTGGCTTAATTTTTTCTTTGAGATTACACCAAAAAGAGAGAGAGTTCTATTGGGTAGGCTGATAAGGTGCTTTGAGGTGGGAGGCTGCCTTCACAAGTATCATTTAGGCTTTTGGCAGAACAAAGGAAAGATAAGCCGTCTTATACCAGCATAGAGTGCAAAACAGTAAAGCTGGAAAAATCAATCAGCCTCAAGCTTCATGCAAGGTCTTAGGGACTTTTACCAAGTTTTTTTTTCCAGACTGCAAATCATTATGACAGTGACTCTGCTGAGTCGTTATGCATTCTGATATTGATTTCCCTGGGTTTTCCTTCTAAAAAGACTGGAAAACTACACTGACAACCTGATAGAAATGAAATATAGCTCCTGATATGAATGAATCAAAATGCTGAAGATTTATCATTGTCATATGCAAAGTAAAAAGTTAAATTGCTTAATTATCCCCACAGTGGAAATGAAATAAAAGGATATTTTTGTTTGGCCTTGTTTCTGTCCTCTTAATGCCTTTATTACAGTCAGACCTGGAATCATTTCAAACAGGATCTAAGTGTAAGCATTATGTAGACCAGTAAGAATACTTAAGCATTACTTAGTTAAGTCTATAAGAGTACTTAGTTAAGTCTATAAGATTCCTTAGTTAAGTCAATTACTTAAAGAATGAACTGGCAAGTGAGTGGTAGTTGATTGGTTAACTACTAGAAACCACTAGTAGCCCTGTTTTATGTTTGTGTAGCCTAGGGATGCTGGTAAGGGAAACAGCTAATTGTTGAGAGGAGAGGCTCTGCCTATTGACTCTGATCCCCTACGGTTCTACACACCAGGCAGGGGAGGGAGCCTGAAGACACAGGAGGAGGAGGAGGAGGAGCAAGAGTTCAGTGTGTTGATGCAGTCCCCTGCAGGCTGGCCTGGCTGGCTGGAAGTGAGCTTGTCACCAGCACAAATGCTGCATAATTAGGTCTACAATGTTTGTTGTGGCGCGTTTACTTATATTGTCGTTCTTTCTCCATGTAGGCCACCACGTCACATGTTATCTCCCCACATAATGGTTATTGGCTGTGGTTCCTAATTGGTGTTTTCTTAATTGATTTCCTCCTTATTGATTCTTAACCTGGCGCCAGCAACCTGTGATGACGGGAGGCCTGTTTGGCAAAATAACTCATCGATTCCTTCAGACCTTCCATGTTTGGGTTATTGTTTTCCTTAATTATTATTTATTGATACAATTTGTTTTGACCTTTTTGTCAGTGGGTGTATGTTTGAGGTCGAGGGTCAGAAGAGAAAATCACATTGTCTGTTAATAATGTTAAGTTATTCTGCTCTTTGGCTTACTTTCAACCAATGAAATCAGACATAGAGGAATGCTGTAATTCAGAACATCCTCAATGGCCTCATTAACCAGAAGGTGTATTCCTTTCAATGCAGAGCAGCTAATATAACTGATTCTATAATAACTGATTCCAGGATGGAATTTCTTTTTCTAGAAAATATTTTTTATTGTTGGCTTGCCATGATAAGGCATTTCATGATATCATTTAGGTAAATGAATTTTCTTTTCTTTGGCATTTACTCAAACATCTTGCTGTTGAGAGATGATTTTCCCACTTTAGTGTGTTTACTAACTTATAAATACACAATTTATTGTTTATATATGTCCACTATTTAAAAGAAAGATGCAATGGGAAGTAGGGTGTTTCTATAGCAAACCCCTGTAGGATCATCACTGTTTGAAAGATGCAATATTAGCCAATAGGTAAAACACACACTTTTGTTGATATATGAGCCTTGTGTTTAACATTGATAAGAAGGATGTTTGGGGAACAAAGTGTGTGTCTAAACCTAACCTCTGTTGAATCAATGCTCAAACAATGCAATACGATCTGTTTGGTAAATACATTAAATCCACTGTTTGTATATTGATCAGTGTGTGTTATTCTGTGAAAGCAGTGTGTGGAGCCTCGGTATCTAAAAATCAAATGGTACCATTTTACTTTTTGAACAAAAAGGTGAATTTATAGGTATTATAAAGGTTGCACTAGGAAGTCAATCACTTGTCCTTCTCTAGTTTATATATACTGAACTATCTATCAACCACTGATGTGGTCTATAGCTCTATGTAGGCGTTGTGTTATTTACTTTGATAGCTCTATGTTATAGCGTGCCTTTGCAAACAGTGAGGTATACTGCATGAGGTTACAGTTGAACAATTCCTGGTTGGAGCAGCTGGGCAGACCGTACTATAATGAAATTGTTGCTAGCTGCTTCTTGAATGGTGGTAGTGTAATAATGGTGATGTTCATCAGGTGACTTCCTACGACTTCTTTGGGGTGTAGAAGGTAACAGGATTGGGAAGTTATCAAGGGAGAGGGTTCGGAAAGAAGGGGGCAATTTAAAACCCTGTTTACATGGGGTGATTTTAAAGTAGACTTGGAGGGCAGGTCTTGCTGAGAAAAGGGGGTATTATTTGGTTCTTCTAAGAGCAATACCCAGACCTCCAAAGAAAAGAAATATGTGAAGAGGAAAGGTATGTCGAAGCAACATGCACTTATAGACATCACTCATATATAGTTTTGATATTAACCCCTTGGTGTCTGTAGTGACAGGAAAAGGGCTGTCTATTTTGGTGGTGCCTCTGTGACCAATTTTTTTTTCAGAAAGTATTTGAAGGAGTGTTGTTAACCCATACAGCAAGTCTCCTTCAAATATTTAATGAATTTGTGTCATAGATCTGGACATCAATTTTGAGAGAATCTCAAGCAAGAGCAGGTTACTGTAATTGTGACAACAAGAGGAAGGAAAATCAATTTATATTAAGGAAAAGAGGTGTCTCTTTGGATTGTTCTGGATGAGAAGGAAGCATTCTTTGGAAATGTGGTACACAAGTTAAGAATTGTCATAAGTATAGAGACTTATGAGCGTTCAACAGATTCACTTTCTGTGTCATCTTCTGGTCTGATACAGTTGAAATTGATTTAATTTGATAAAATTATATCTTGATATTGACATGTTTAGAAGCTGCGTGCAGTGGAATTAAGTTGACTAATTAACTCAAATAATTCCCTGAATTACTCCTTATTTCCAAAATATTTTAATTATTTTGTCCGACAGCAAAGGAGCTGTGATGCAGTTGTTTTATTTCAGAGAGTGTGTATGTACCATGTTGTGAAGGGTTCCAGATCACTACAAAAGCTTAGGTCTAGGCAGCTGTGAACCGGATAGCGCTTCAGTTGAGAATGAAGTATAGTTCTATTTCATGAAGGATCCAGGTTACCACACTAGCTGAGGTTCAGTTGTTTGGGATCCAGGTCACAACACTTATCCCTTATGCTGCTGATGGCTAATTTGGCCAATGCAAAATGATGCTAAAAACCTAGAAAATGACTGAAACCCTGGCACATGGGTACTCATCTGATAGTACTCAGCGAGAGCTATCAAATGAATACCAACATGACAGGGTTTAGATGGTTTTCAAAGATCTCTGCATCCTTGTGCTTTGGGTGAAAGTAGCCTCAGCATAAGTGTAAGGGTTAAGCTAATGTCCAGGGGGCATACCTTGGTTTCATGTTTATACCTTATTGAAGGTGGGAGGTCTTGGAGCGGGCTGTGTTATCATATGATTTACCCTGTATAGGCCATGAGGAACCTGTGTCTGGTCCATGTAAACCCACCTTACCATGACTCAGTTTTCTTAGAGAACTTGCACACTATAGGACTAATGAAACAATAATCTAGAGAAATAATAGAATGAAACTGTATACTTGTAACATAGGTATATAGATGCTACATGTATATTGTTCAGTAATCATTGTATATTGTATCCATATATTGTTGTTGGAGGTCAGTTGTATTTTGTTATTTTTGATGGAATTCAATAAAAGTTCCACAGTGATATCTGGCTTTTCATTTGTGTTTTTGTATTTGTATACTTCAGTGGTATTGACATTTATGAAATCTAATAACCCAACATGGCCTTGATAATATTTATCCAACACCATTTTCCTGTGTAAACATTCACCACTCTCCTATATGGATTCAAATCCATATTACCTTATGAACAAAGCTATCCGTCTAACCATCTTAACCCTTATGCTGCTGCTGGCTAAATTGGCTAATACAAACTGATCGTTCCATCCCTGTGCTTTGGACAAAAGTAGCCTCGGCATTGGAAGGGTTAAATTTGGAAAACTCAAATATAATTTCTGCTTTAAGGGAGAACCTACAAGTGAGGCAGAGGCCATGGTGGTTAAAATATAGTTTGTCTTGACTCTTATCTGCAAAATATTTTTGCAAATGTAGATTTAAGGCGTTTTTTATCAAAGTCTAACAAAGCAAACTAATTCTCATGTGGTATGAATGAGATGAATGCATGTTTCCTGGCTTTATAATCTGAAGAGCCATCTAGTGTTTTCTTCAGAAACTAAATCGCCCGCCACAGTCACGTCAGTGGTGAGCGTGTTCAGTTGAGGTATGACATTGCAAGAACCATGCACTGAATCACTAAATATTAAAATCTGAATTAAACTGAACGAAAAAGATTATCTCAAGAACTTTTTAACCCATTCATTATAGTGCCCAAAACCGCCTAATAAGTTTGGTGATATCTCTCTCACAACAGCAATTTCCAAAAAATATTTGAAGGAGAATTCTCGATCAAAATCCAACCCACAACTCTTCTTCAAATAGTTTGTGACTTTAAGACTAATTACAAAGTTATTTTGAAAAGTATCGAAGTTCCAGGTGCCACATGTTAAGGAATTCTCTAGGCATGAATGGGTTAACTACCCTTTTTTGCAGGAATGAACTTCAATTGAGAAGGGTGAAATAGTATTTTACGCATCAGCTGGAGAAAGATTAACCACATCTAAATATTAAACTCATATTCAACTTTTTTGCTAATATCTGTTTGAATCTTGGGTTATTTATTGTCAAGAGTAATAGAGTAAGCAGATGGTACATTATACTTTTCAAGGGAATTTGAAGAATGAGTGGGTGAATAGCTGTGCAATATGGGAACATGGAGTTTCTATGGATATATCTCTATGACTAAGGTACAATAAATGGTGATTCCTTTAGTAAGGTACAATTGGATTTCCAGCAAATTATTTAACCCATTCATGCTTTGTTCACAAAACATCGGAAGGATATTTGTAGCTTTGATGATAGTCAATATATACCATTAAAAATATTTTCAAATCGCTCTGGTCATAAGGTTTTACCAAACTTGGGGGACATTTTTGTGTGCTACAACCATGAATGAGTAACTTGATTCACAATGTTGGAATTAATGTTAGGTGGGTATTTTCATGAAAAAGCCTAATTTGGCTACTGTGGTATCCAGATATTGGTTACTTTGTGTGAAACAAATCCTGAACATTCAGTGAATCACAAATATAGCATAGTATAACAATACCTTTTGATTTGTTTAACAAATTGCAGGTTTCAGTTTAAACCAATCACAACTCAAAGCACCAAAGATGCATGACACATATGAGTATATTTCTTAAAAATGAGGTAACACTTTGAAAAATTATAGGAATTGGAAACTAAACTTTTCTCAGGCTATCAGCAAATGTGTCCACCTTATTGGCATTTGAGTATGAATGGCTTAAGGAAAGTTAGTGTGTAGGGTAGTATGATCAAAATTAATCCAGTAATTACCATTTGTCTAGGATTCAGGGAAGAATAAGGAAAAGGAAGCACTTAATAAGTATATAGTAGTTTATTTAAAATAAATAAATCTCACAAACAAGACATTTCACATATTGTATCAATTTCAACATTTTATTCACATTGGTAATCTATATCAAATGCATTGATCATTGCTTCATATAACACATTAAGGTTATCAAAACCTATATTACAATGTTATCTTTCTTCATATAATTTCACACAAGTTAAGGATTAGTACTACTTTCATACAATCTAGTCTATCACATTTTTCTTCTTTTTAACTTCAATTAACTAACATGATATTTAGTACACAACATTTTTTTGTTCTTTTTGTTCTTAAGACTCTGCAAGTATAAACACTAGATGGTAACATACATCAGCAACATAAGTTGTTAGGAAAAAGTCAACTGCTGTTCAAGAATCTACTCTCTAATGCTGGGAACTAAAGATGCACTATAATAAATTTATAAGTATTTTTTATGTAAAATCTAAGGTTTAACGATGAATTCTAGGTCCTTCTAGAGATGATCCTGCCACCTCATCGGAAATAGGTCTGTAATAGGAACGAAAGGACAAACATCAATAACAGTGATAAGAATGAACTATTCCCATACTAATACATTTAGCATATCAATATTTAATATTTAGCAGGAGGAGAAAAAAGAAGAAATGGAGAATAGAAGAACAAAATGAAGGAGAAGAAGAAGAAAAGGATAAGAAGAAGAAATTGAGAAGGAAGAGAATAAATAAAACAATAAGAGCTTTAACTACATTAAAGTAATTATGATAGCCAGTATAATACATTTATTCTTAATGCTTTCAAAGTATTCCTGAATCAACTACAGCAAAAAAGCAAACACATTGAAAAGCAAGCACATGCGATACATTCACTTTGAAATATGTATCACAAAATATCTCACTTATTCGCTGTCTATAATATCGATGTAATACATTGCTAACAATGTGATGGATAGCTGAGATTAAGATCCTCATTGTTTACATGCAAGAACTAATTCAACAAAATAATCTCACCTAACCATAAAACCTTTTAGCTTTCTTTCTAACTTTTAAATTCTCATTTTTCTACATTTACTAATGGCTCTATATTAAACCTAAATCTAAAACCTTTTACTCTAAATAAACCATAACTACATTTTCTCTACAACTATGTATACCCAAGGCCCTTATGCAATTATTCCATCAAACATGTTCTCATTAGAAGTATCACCTGAATGTATCTTTAACTATCCTAAACAAGTCAAAATATACATCATATTACTAGCTAAATGCATGCGCCAATTACCTCAAACTCTTCCCCTAGGTCACCCATATGTTCAACAGCAGCTTCCATATCACTGTCTAGATTTACAGGTCCAAGAACCTGTTATAGCAAAGGCCAATAGTCAGTAGAGATGAGAATGGCATTGACAGTGATTGCATTCGTCCAAACAATATTCTACTACTACTGCTGCTGCTACTACTACTATTACTACCACTACAACTACTGCCCACTAAGGCCTAAAAAAATTGTTTGTTTTCTGTAACGGTTCAAAAAATTAGGGTAGGGAGGTAGATTACATTTTTTTTTGGATGATTTTTCTTCCAAAAACGTGTGTTTCATGCAAGTTTTATGTTGATTGGGAGTTGTAAGCGCAGAAAAAATTGGGATAGGGATGTTTTTAAGTAAAAAACTTGTAAGGGTAGGGTTACGGGAAACCAACAACTACTACTTCTACGACTTCCACTTCAACTACTTAATTACTTCCACTTCTACTGCTACCACTACTAAAACTACTACCTGGAACAATCATTTTTTTGTTCCTGCTACTACTACCTATTACCTTTCTACTACTCCTACTATTACTTCTGTTATTGCTTAATTTAGTATCTAGACATGATGATAAAACATGAAATCGAATTTCAAGTAGAAGTGAATGTTGAACTTACCATGAATGGTGAAGGCATTTCACAGGGTTTGCATATTGAGACACCGTGGCCCGTCTTGTCGGCTATGCACTCACACCTCTGGCAGCTTGGGGTAGCAGTCTCAGCCAGACGCTTGCCGAACACCTGAGTGAAATACCTCTCGTAGCGCACTCGAGAATCCACCAGTTTAAGAGAATTAAATACACTGCCATTGGTCTGTTGGGCTACAGCCACGCATATGTCCTTGGGCATGGACAGTTGACGGACCATCTCCCTGTCTCCGATATTTGCCTGTGTGGCATCCTTGTGGGTGTAGGCAGCATAGCTGTCAGCTCCTGGAAAATAAACATGCACAATTTGCTTCAGTTAAAGTTAGTGGGAATGGCAAAGTATGTGCCTTGTGTCAAGAATATTCCTGAACCGGGCACCTAGTGTGTAAAATTCTTTAAAATCTTAAAAATCCAAATCCACAATGTTATTTTTAGAAACATACCCCTCTTCCAAAAGCATGTTCATTGTAATTTCCTAGACTTACTTAGAAAGATGTATGAAGTGTTTGGTTTCAGTGTTTGTAATTTCTCCTGCTAACTAACCAAAGGAAATTACTGGAAATTCTCAGAAATTTAGACCACCCTAGAAATTTGGGCCACTATGATTATTTTGCAAAATTAGTATTGGGAAATATGGACCAACCTTGATCACTCCCTGGTAGCTATTTCTCTGCTTAGTCAGTATTTTCATAAAATATGAATATGGGCCACTCTAAACCCATAAAAATTGTGAGTGTTAAAAAGTGTCCCAAATTAATGAGAATTTACAGTAAGTGTTTTGGTGTTTGTATTTTCTCCTGCTAACTTCGTGAAGGTGTATGAAGTGTTGGGTGTCTGAGTGTTTGTAACTTACCGAAGATGTAGGATGTCTTGGGTGTCTGTGTCCTGGCGGTGAACTGGTGCTCCATGAGGACGTGTAGTGTGATTCCTCTCTCCAGGAGGAGCTGCTGCAGCTCTGTGTAGCGCACGGTGTCCTCATGGCACGTCGAGCACTTGATCAGCACAATGTTCTTGGCGACGCCCGTGCGGAACGGGTAGAGGGCAGCGAAGCGAACGGCGCGGAGGGCGTCGTTGTGGCCCTCACCCGTGAACCTGAGAGCACTGAAGGCGGCGGCCAGGCGATCGTATGTGTTCATGATCTGACCATCAAGGGTGTGGCTATGCTCGTTGGTCATCATTCCCTCACCGCCAAATGCTACCAGACCAAAGTGATTGTTCCTCAGACCTGAAAATCCACAAAAAACAATAGAGTAAATGGATAAACACATTGTACAAAATTATCTCAGTTTGGCCATACAGAATCATACGGTAAGTGGCCCATATATACACAATACAAGCTTGGTATGGCCATCTATGAAGGGCAACAACAAATATTTTGATACAGATACACAGTAAAGTGAAACCTATCTGAGTGCAGATGTTGAAAGCTAATGGATAAGTGGTTCAGAGAACAGGTTCTTCCTGAACATATGGAATAGATTTGTTTTGTTTCATCAGAAGGTACTGAGAATGATCTATGTGTCCATTACTATCAGGCCAACATCCTTTAAGCCTTGACTGAATATAAGAATATGCTGGCTAGCTAAATTGTGTGAAACAATACTGGTATTTCCCTCTCACTTGGGTATATGGTAAAATGCTTCTTACATGTTCATCACAATCAATGAGAATTATCTGTTACGCCAAGAAAAAGCCCTCAGAATTCAGCTAGTCCCTAATATCCTATCGCATTTGTAAGTAAAACAAAAAGTCAAACTGGAGAAGGTGGGTGTATTGATTGTACATACCTTTTGCAACTAGGGCTCTCTCCATATCACGGACGACATCATTGAACTTGGTGGCCACCTGTTCGTTACAGGCCTTCTCTTCCACCACAAGAACCGTGTCAGCAGACTTGGGCTGGTTCTCGCCAGAGATTTCATAGTTGGATCCCTCGAAAGTCTCACCATCTACTCCCTCACATCGCACTGCAGAGGAAAATGCAAAATAATCAGTAATTAGGGTTCAAAAGTACCATAATAAATGTCATGACATATACCATTTACCATAGCAGTTAATAAACTATTCAAAACGCAACAGTGGGAAATCACTTGTACCTAAATTTTCATTCACTAAAGTTATTAAGCACATTTAAGGTACAAATACCTATTTTTCAGTTAGAGTTTTGTTGTTAGGGTGCTTATAGGGAGGCTTACCACAGTGGGATGGCATGGGCAGTTTGACTCCGTGTTCCGTACATTCCTTGGTGTAGAAAGCGGAGATGGTGCAGAGCTCGCTATCTGCAGCTTCTCTGGCGTGGTTCAAGCACATCTTCATGAACGGCTCAGGCTCCAACTAATAACCAAAAAGACAAACATCTAGGATTATCAAGTACCAAGAATATGTTATTATCAAAGATTGACTTTAAATCCTACCTGAGTAAGTTAAATTAAATTATTACAAGTACTTGAGACCATTTCATAATGATACATCTTCCTTAAAGTATACAACATCCACCCTGTTGTGAAAAAAGAATATTGCATTCGCTTTTCATAGATATGTGGCCTCTCTTAACAGATATAAACTAGTAGGCGTAAAAATGTAGAACAAACTCTTCTTTGTAGACATGGTCTCTCTTAACAGGTGGTCTCAGGAGCAGTTTTGACTGTCTAAGGTGAACGTATAGAGTAAAGAAGCAGGGAGATGTTGACCTACCTGTCCAAAGCATGGTCTGAATGGTGAGCTGTCCTCCTTGAAGTAACGAGCGCACATGGCGTAGGCTGGGGAGTTGACATCAGGCGCCACCTGGCGGGCAGTGTTGCGGTTCCTGCAGGAGCGGTCTTTGGCCCATGATCCCACAAACTCATCTACGTTACGGCTGACGCTGCGGCGAGAAGTCATGAGGTCGTTGCTTGGTTCGTTGTCGTAGGTTCCCATGAGGCCTCCAACCTTGCCGAAGTACCAGCCAGTGGTCTGCACCTGGCACACGTCGTAGACCATGTCGCAGTCGATATTGACGCCCAGGTCGCTGGAGACGATCACCTTGTGGCCCTCGCGGACAATGGTGGTGTTGCTAAAATGCAGTGGCAGTTCTACGCTACGTCCATCAACAGTCACCTGAGAGAACAAAGCAAACAGTCCATGCAGTTCAGGTGGTATGTAAATGTAGGGTTTAGTACAAAGGGATTCAGAATAATTTGGTGATATTTATGCAAGTGTCTTTAACTAATCTCCACATAAGAATGCTTGATTAACTCAATATTCATTGTTTAGTTTTTCTTCTTTCCAAACAGTATTCTACCATATTCAAACTTGTACTTCAATACCTTTGCTTGAGTTTTTTTTATTCCATTACCATATTTAAAGGATGAAGAATAAGCCACAACCTTTCCAAATTTGCCAGTCACAATATTCTTGACATAAAATCCAACCATGAAAATCAGGACAAAATTATTGAAATTTATGACATTTTATTTAAGAATGACTAGATATACATACTCTGTAGTCTGGGAAAATCTCAATCATCTTGTTGCCAGTTGCTACAGACAGAGATTTCTTGTTGAGTCCTTCATAGTTGACCAACACTGTAAAGTTGCCATCAATGAAGTCGCGTGCCAGAACGTAGCTGCAATCTCCTGCAAATTCGTAGAACTGGCGGTCGAAGGTCATGAAGTGTTGGCGTCCAGCAATTGTTGCATGAGCTGCAAAAAGAGAATAACATTTTTCATTAACAATAAATGATAAATAATGCTTAGGTTGTCCTAGAATATTACCCTATAAATGCAATGGAAATTCCCTTTGCAAAGCATATTAGATAGAAAGTTTCTGATTGGGTTCTAATAATGATTTCTTCTTTAAATATTTTTCCTAAAAATACACCCAATGTTTAACCAATGTACCATGTACGTCTATTCTAATATATTTCTTTGTTTGAAGTTATCCAATGTGTACAGTCAAGTATTAGTCTTAAAACCCAGCACTCGAGGCAGTTTTATACATGACCTACGTACCCTTGAAAGGTGGGATCCAGTTTTTGTAGTCAGTGGAAGGCTTGTACTTGTAGTAGGTATCCCACACTGCCCACTGTCTTACTGGGGTCACTCTCTTGGTCAGGGCCATCA
Source organism: Maea johnstoni (assembly GCA_963942565.1). Lineage (NCBI taxonomy): Eukaryota > Metazoa > Annelida > Polychaeta > Spionida > Magelonidae > Maea > Maea johnstoni. The sequence continues at coordinate 91,213,649 of OZ012684.1, read as the reverse complement.
GTTTGCTGATGTACTTCTCAATGGGGAACTTGGGCAGCTTGTCCAGACCCTGGATTCTGGCTGGGACGTACACCTGGAACTCGATCTCGCCCTGAGCAGGCTTGAACTTGATCACCTTGTTCTTCTCCAGCTGCAGGTAGTAGTCCATGAAGCCCTTGCTCTTGTCCTTCATGGAGGTCATGGTGTCCTGGTAGAGCTCCCTGAAGAAGTCTGTGATGGTATCCTCTACCTGCCAGTAGTTCCATGTCCACACAAGCTGCGAATGTTACAACAGAAAAACATTGGCTAAAATCACAAAACAAAAAAGCAAATCACATGCAAAAAAGAAATTGCTTATTAATTGATTAATAGTAAGATACACCATTACCAAGTAAAATTACATACAAAACAAGTAAAAATGGGGTTTGATGGAAGAGCTTTTCATATTCCATTCAACATTTATCAACATCTAAAACACAATAGAAATTTGTGCATTGCAAAATCCTACCTGATTCTTGGCCTTAGCGGCATACTCGAGGGCTTGTCTTCCGAGGTCGTACTTGCGGGCGAGAACAAGGTATTTCTCCATTGCGTCGCGGGCGTACTCCACAGCCTCTTCATACCGGTCCACCAGGCATTGGCGCACTCTATTTCTCATGTCTCTGAATGGTGCCAGGGCATCGCTAGTGCTGTACTTGGCCATCTTATCCTGGACCTGCTGGGAGAGCCTGACCAGTCGGATGTAGTGAGGGTGTGTAACAACCTTGTTCTTCAGTCCTGAAAAGTAATCCATGCATTTTAAAATCACTCATGCTCACTGAGGTAATAATCTTTGGACTTGGTATTGGAATTCAACCAAATATTTCAATACTGAGATTCTATGGACTGCAGATAATAAAGCTTATAATTGAAAAGCAATAATATAATAGTTTTTAAAAATAATTATAAATTTAAAGAGAAAGTTTGCTATCAACGAAAACAGGCCTGTAGCAGCTAAAAAAGACTAATGATTTTGGTGATGCCTCTGTAAGATTTTGACTGAGCATGTAGCTTTGACTTACTCTGTGTGTGGGCCACGAGGTTTCTGTAGTACTCCTGGTAGTCGATGTTAGCGATGCTGTCTGCGTGTCGCCTGAGTGCGGTCTGGAGAATGGTGTAGTGGCGGTTGTACTGGCTCTGCATGGAGTAGGACATGTCGCGGTACCTCCTCAGCTGCTCAGCGTAGTTCCTGCGCAGGCGGTCCGCAACGGGCTCCAAGCGCCTCTGCAGATTGTTCATCACATCTCTACAAGTAGGAAATCAATAATTTAAAAAATTAGAGAAAAAATAATAATAATAATAATAAAAAATAAAAATTAAAAGTAGGCAAGTCAGACACAACTCGCTCAAAGCTCATCCTTTATTCTCGGATACGAGTGGACCATAAACATCATTTCACACAATATGCCCAGAATGTGTGCAGGGAGGTCATCAAGAGGCCATGCTACTAAGAATCATTTGTCCTTTCTATTAATTACTTAAGATTGTTTTTGTTTGCATAATAGAACTAAAAAGGAAGTGTAGCTTTAAAGCTCCTATCTTTAATTTTAAACATTTGTTTTTGCAGCCATGAGTTGAACCAATGACCTTAATTGCAAGACATGAATAATATTTAAAAAAAAAAACATCTAAAAGTATAACGTCTTTCCCATCCCATAACTTAAATTCAATAGATCTATGTGGTTTAACATACATGCTTTTTATTAGGTATAAAATATCCATACTATCAAGATGTTTTTGGTTTCATGATTTACGCATTTAAGCCTAGTAATAAAGCCATGGCTGAATTTCGGTCAATTGATGGTAGCAACATACAACGAAAGAAGCATCTAAAAGGAATGATACATGGAAAAGGCGTGGCACTAGGTTTTGTGAAACGTACCCAGAGTACTGATGGATTGTCTTGACGTAGAACTCGTCGTTGTTGTAGAGGCTGTTGAGGTTGTACTTGATGGTGGAGATGTCCTCGTTGATGGAGTTGGAGAGCTCCTCCATGCTCTGTGCCACGGGGGCGAGGGAGTAGCGGATCTGAGTCTGCTTGCTGCGCACCTCGCTATTCCACTGGTTCCTCATGCGCTCCATCATTGGCTCAATCTTGTTGATGGTGTTCTTGATCATGTTCTGCAGGGTGATATAATAGAACAGGTCAGTGGCACTGAATGATCAGGGGCACATACAGGGCATCAGGGGGTGGGGATTCATATTATGCCAAAATTTTGAATATTAAAGAGCTATACATTGATATGAATGAAAAGTCTTATTTCAAAGTTCACTTACATGCAAAATCAAAGGTAGGTGGTAGTCCTACAATTAAAATCTCATACATCAAATTTTATCAATGACGAGAAAATAGAAACCCTGGCACATTGGTACGCATCTGATAATACTCAGTAAGTGCTATCCAATGAATACCAACACTACAGGATTTAAATGTTTTTCAAAAATCATTGCATTCTTGTGCTTTGGATGAAAGTGGCTCTAGCATTGGAAGGCTTAATAAGGTAGTGGCATGTAGATGCATGAGGTGCTGATGTTACCTTGAGCTTGTCCTTGGTTGCGGGTTCCCAGGAGATGGCGCTGTTGAGCAGGTGGTTCTTCTTGAGGTTGACGGTCAGCAGGCCGATCCTGCTCTTCCTGTTGTTGGCCACGGTGTAGGCCTCGGCCTTGATGGCGCGTGGGTTCAGGTAGCGCGCGTACACGTGAAGCATGTCCTTCCTGCTGCTGGGGTTGTAGTACATCTTCATGTCGAACTTCTGCTGGCGCTTGTTGATCAGGATGTTGGTCCTGTACACGTCTCTGTCCAGGGTGGTCACCAGAGAAACGTCCGTCTTGGCTGGGGAGGTCTCCATCTTGGCCTCCAGTTTGCCATTGATCACTGGGTTTCTCAACTGAAATTGGTCAATACGATCGTTCACCTTATGTCATATTAGATCTGGTAGGCGCTAAGAATGAAGCATGCTCAAATTTCAATTTTTTTACTGTGAGTTTTCACAGCATAATTATTTGCCTTGAATTTGGAACAATATAACTTGTTGAAGGATTTTGATCATGGTAGTAAAATGGTTAATTTGATATCTCTGAATAGGAGGTTCAACAACCTATTAACAATTGCTGGTTTGATCTTGGTAGTACAATGGTTAATTTGATTTCTCTGACTAGGAGATTCAACAACCACTTGACAATTACTGGTTTGATGGTGGTAGTACAATGGTTAATTTGATTTCTCTAAATAGGAGAAACAACCCTTTAACAATGACATGCTCACGGTTTGATTGGAGTAGTACAATGGTTAATTTGATTTCTTTTATCAGGTCCAAAAAACCCTTGACAATTGCTGGCCACTGAAGGCTTTTCGGAAAGACCAAAAACTACATGATGAAACTTACCACAACCATGAACTCTTTACGAAAGAGGTTGATAGTGCCGTAAATGTTGGAGGTGACAGTTTGGCCACGGGCGCTGACGTATCTGACTACAGAGTTGGAGGAACAGATCTTTCCTTTCTTGGCCAGATGGGTGTCGAAGCCGATGTCGAGGTTAGCCTTGGGGTAGGTGAAGGTGAAGGCAGCGGTGTAGTTGATGTTGTTATTGGAGACAGTCTTATCCAGCAGGTTGATGGAGTAGGTCATCAGCTCCTCTGTGCCATACTCCAGGGCGAAGGCGTGCTGGAGTCTGGTGTTGGTCATCATCCACGAATCCTTGGTCTTAAGAGCCTGAAAATTTAAAAAATCAAAACATTGTACTTACAAGATAGCATCAACTTTCTCAAAAATGAGCCAATGGTATTTCATTCAATAGATTTATATAAATTTGCATTTGTCAAGTATCTGATTCAAATCATTCAACTTCATATGGTATATGCATGTCATCAATGACCCATTGAGTCAAATTAGTCTAATGCCCTTAGTTAATGGAAGCTGACCATAATATCATAATCCAAGTGCAGAAAATAAATAGTGGGGAGCATAAAAGAAATTTCTTTGACCAGTAAATTGGTTTAACTGATAAATACTGGTTATCAGGAATAGACCCAGTACTGGCCTCCATTATTAATGCCAATTAATAAAAAAAAGTATTCGTTAAATATATAATCATTCCTTAATTTCCTCTTGAAAGCATGGTGCTTTATGAATAAATATATTTCTTCACACTAAGCCTGTGGAATACAAACCTTGGGCATAGCAGAGTGGTTGATTGTCACAGTGAACTCATTTGATTGGCCAGACTTCTGGTACTCCATGCCAATGTTCATTTTCTTGTTGGGAGACCTGACTGCATCCCACTGAAGCATGGCATTGCTTTCAACCTTGCGCTTGTTGTCTTGGTAGTCCAGTCTGGTGTGCACTGTGCGCACAGGGGTCTTGACCTTCAGGTCAAGGTCATACCTTAATGGAGAAGATTAACCTTGTCAGTCAGAATTACAATTTTCCCCCGCATATGTCTTATGACAACAAGTATAGGGGTTCTGTAGTTAAGTGTTACCACAAACATATATGCGTGTGCGGCATTGAAAGTGTAAACATAATATTAAACAGAAATTCATGCTCAAGTCTTATCTAGAACAAGATCAGGCTGAGAGCTAAACAGCAATTTAAATATAATGAAAGTCAACTTTAAATGCTAAGATTTCCTTCAGACATTCCAAAATTGAAGTGTCATTAACACAAATGAAGATGGTACAATCACATATTGTACGTTCAATACAAATAATTACTAGCTTAATGGAAGACTTCATTGTTGCAGCTGTATGCTGAGAACTGAAGATACACATCAAAATTAAAAGTTCTTTATAGGTAATTCCTATGGATATAATTATTTGAATACCACTTAATGTATAATGCTTTCAACACCCCATACAGAAAAAAACTAGTACAGAATGATGGGACTCACTTTTCCAGGATTCCTCTTGAGAGATCGTTGTAAGTGACTTCATAGCCAAGCACACTCCTGGGTCCCCATGAGAGTTCGGCGGCCTGGAGGAACTTCTGTCGGGAATACTCGATCTCTCCCTTGGCCTTGACGGTGCGGGATGGGAGGATGACCTCCAGGGCGACCTCGCGGGCGTAGCGTGAGGAGGAGCTGGGCCTCTTGAAGACGAAGTTGGTGCGCACATTGCTGTCTGGCTGATCCACGTCCCAGTTGAAGAGCAGACCACTGCTGATCTCCGTCTCCTTCAGGTCCAGGGTCATCACGTTGTTCATGTGGCGAGGATGGCGCATCTGGACGCTGGCCTTGTGCTCAGTTCCGGACAGGGAGTAGGTGGCATCCATGTCGATGATCTTCTTGTAGTTGTGGGCAATGTCATAGCTGGCGGTGTAGCGATTCCTCTGAGAGGTCAGGTCGACCTTTGCCTCCAGTTGTCTCAGGGCCCTGAATGGTGAGCTCAGCTTGAGGGAGGTTCCCACAGTGGCGCTGCCATAGTAGTCACCGGTCAGCTTGTAGGTAGCCTCACCTGCGATCTTCTGTCCGTCGTATTCCACACTGCTAGCGGTCTTGAAGTTGGTCAAGCGGCCATCATGCTTAGCCTTGAAGACGATATTCTCAAAGTTCCTGTATGGGCTTGAGAAGGTGATGGTGGTGTCGAGTCCTGGCTCTGAACCGGTATCCAATTTCCATGTGATACCAGTAGCAATCTGGCGGCGGTATGGGTACTTGAGAGTTGCACCGGATTTGAAGTTGTAGTAGTCACCATCGTGGTTGACAGTTAAATCCATGGTCTCGTAGTTGCTGAAGGGGCTCTTGAAGTTCAAGGCAGCAGCCAGACTAGCTCTCCTGTACCTGAAGCTGCTGTCCAGCTCAACCTTCTTGCCTCTCTGGTACTGGACCTCGCCGTGGTTCTTGAAGTTGCTCCAAGGTCCATTGTGGTCAAAGGCTACTGCCATTTCCTCGTAGGAGCTGAAGGGAGTCTTGGCAGCCAGTCTACCATTAACACGGGTGTCCTCGTGGCTGAACTGGGCATCAAGCTCAATCTTCTTGCCGCGCTGGTACATCACTTCTGCGTGGTTGCTGAAATCACTCCAATCTCCACGGTGATTGAATGCGGCGGTCATCTTCTCGTATCCTCTGAAGGGTGTGGAGACGTCAATCTTTCCCTCAAGCTGCCTGGTGTTCTTGAACTCCAGCTCTCCGATGATCTTCTTCCTGGGCTGGTACTCCAGCTCAGCCTGGCAGTTGAAGCGCCTCAAGTTGCCACTGTGCGTATACTTAGCCTTAATCTCCGAAATCTGCCGGTAGGGTGACTTGAAGATGGTGGATGCGCGCAGCTCATTTCCACTCAAGGTGAATTGGGTGTCTAGCTCAATCTTGCCCCTGTAGTACTGTATCTCTGCATGGTTCTCAAACCTGGACAGGTCTCCCTCATGGTTGACCTTAATGGAGGTTTCTTCAAAATACCTGAATGGGGTCTTGACAACGGCGGACCACACCTTGCTGTTTGTGTTGGAGTTGATCTTGGCTTCAATCTTCTTGCGTCCGTAAGAGAGGACGGTATTTGTGGTAAAGTCATCCCATCTGCCTCCCTTGTTGAATTCAACACCGAAGTCTTCCACGAGTTTACTATCAGGGCTTGTGAACTTAACTCTCAGCTGCATGTTGTGGTCCAGGAGGAATTCGTTCTCTAGTTTTGCCATCTTGGACCCGTAGAAGGCCTCGATGCTGTTGCTGAATCGCCTCCAGTGTCCCTCATGTCCGAATTTAAAGCCCATGTTTTCAAACCTTGGGAAGGGGCTGGTGAATTTGAGTTCACCTTTGGTGATAGCAGCATGTGCAAATTTACCCTCAAGCGCCATCTTCTGGCCATTTCCCCAGGTGGCCTCGGTTTTGCCTCCGAAGTTCCTCCAGCTGTCAAAGAAGTACTCGTATGTGGACGTTGTTGTTTGTCCAGGGTATTTGATAGTAGTGCTGCCAGTCAACTTGTTGTTGCTGACGCTGCTTGTGCTGACGTAGCTGATTCTCTCGTAGCCTCTGATGGGGCTGTCCAGGTTGAAGCTCATGTTGGTTGTGGTTCCTCTTCTGTTGACGTAGTCATAAGCAAAGCGGGCCTTTGTCCTGGATTCATCGTGGTTGAAGTTGGCCTTCACAGAGATGCCAGTTGCCAGTTCCCCGCTCTTCTCTGCCGCCATGGATACAGACTGCACATGTCGCCATGGTGTCTTCAGTGCAATGTTTCCCTTCACATCAGATCCTGAAAGGGTCAGTTCGCCGGAAACCTCAACCTTCTGTCCAGGCTCGAACTCCAGCTTGGCCAGGGAGTTCCAGGTTGATCTCCTCTGAGAGTGGTTGATGGTCAGCTCGGTCCTCTCATAGCCGCGGTAAGGTGTGGTCAAGCGCAGATTGCCCTTCACTTGCCTGATGCCATTGATGTTCAGAGCACCAGCCAAGCTCACTCTGAATGGAGTTGTCAGGCTGATCTTGCTATCAATTGTGTTTCTATTGAAGGTGTTGTCCAGGTCCAGCTTGATCTGGTTCCTGTTCCATAAGGCAGTGGCTTGTGTCTTGAAGGTGTTTTCAGCATTGCTGTGGTCCCAGGTCAATGCCATAGTTTCGTACCCATAGAATGGGGTCTTGACCTCAAACTTGCCCTCGTTATCAATGTAGTACCCTCTTCGGGTATGCTTGGTCTGGAAGGTAGCATCAATCTGTTTCCTTGGTGCCCACTTGGCCTTGACGTTGCTAGTGTAGGTCCTGGAGTCGTCAGAGTGCTTCACAATAAGAGACATGTCCTCGAAGTTCCTGAAGGGGCTCTTGAAGGCAATGGAGCCCTCGACATTACGGCTGCCCAATCTCTTGGCACCAACGGCCAATTCAATTTTCTTGTTCCTAGCCTCTGCGGACAGACTGCCAGTGAATTCCCTTGGGGTGATCTTGTGAGTCTGCTTGTAGATTTGCCTCTGATAGTTAGCAATAGGAGTAGTGATGACCAGGGTGTTCTCCATGTCTTTCCAGCTGGCCATCTTTACTTCCAGATCAGCCTCGTACTTCCTGCCAGAATCCATATCGTACTCTAACTGGGTTTTGTACATGGTTCTGAGGCTCTCATGCTTAGCCTTAATGGTGATCTTGGGGTACTCCCTCATGTAGTTGTTAGTGAGAATGAGGTTACCTTCCACCTGAGGACCATTGTAGTTCTTGTTGTATGTATAGTCTGCGTTGAGCACGACGAAGCTGCGCTTGACGCGCACCAATGTGCGGAGAGATGGTTTTCTGGCATTGGTGTCTTTGATCTCAGCCTCTATGAAGACCAGGGACTGCCTGTTGTCATTGTGCTTCACATCAAAAGTAGCCTTGACGTCGGTACCTTGACGCTTCAGTCCAATGTCTGTAGAGATCTTTGTGGAGGGTGTGCTCAACTTGAAGTTGCCGTTTCCGTTGGTGTTCTGTCCTCTGTGGTTGAGGTTGTAGGAGAGATCGGTGGAGTAGAGATGCCCCTCAACAGATACCTTGCCGTGCACTTCAGAGTTATAGGGGTTATACTTGTAGGATCCCTCAGCGGTGTAGATCTTGCCGTTGATGTCCACCTTAGCCTTGCCATTAGATGCCTTGGCTAGGTAGTTATACTGAGCCTCGAGTCCGTATTTCCTGGTTCCATACTTCACCTCCAGGGCTCCATCAAACTTCTTCAGGTTGGGTACAAATGTGGCCTTGACTTCGGTTTTGGGTTGCTGTGGGAGTTCTACAGTGATGGTTGCCTCGTGCTTGGGGCCAATCTTGTAGGTCGCAATAGCCTTAGCCTCTTTCTGGTTGTACTGGACGACAGTCTCTTCACGCCAGAACTTATTACTGAAAGTAAGAAACATCCAAACTTAAATACTAGGGAGTTTCACAGTGTTAAGACAGAGTTTATTGCTAGAATTGATATAAAAACATGAGTTTTTTCTCTTTTTATCCTACTTCCTTAAAATTGCAGTATTAAGAAATTACCATATTGAAAAACCTCAGCTTGGGAAGTCTTTAATTCTTATACCGAATAAATTCTCATCATGACATATTGTAACCTATAAATGCACCAGATATATCAATTCTAAAAGAAATTGCTTCACAAAAATTAAGGATACAGCATTTTGTCATTAACTTCATGCTTTAAGAAAATGCATTGTTAAAGGTGACTTACTCAGTTACTTCATCGATGACCTGGGAGATGCGGAAAGAGTTGCCTGGAACCTTCATGGTCACATCGGCATTGACCTTGAAGAGCGGACCCTTCTTCTTGGCGTAGTTGACCTCAATGTCCACCTTCTTAGGGGTGGGTCTCTTCTGCCAGAATGGCATCATGTTGGCAGAGGCAATAGTCTTCAACTGGTGTCCATCCCACGCGTGGCTACCAACGAAGCCAACAGCCACTTTCTGAAAGAATCAGCACCGAAATATCTATCATATTTGTGTACCTTAGCATCTGCAACATGCAATATCTGTGTAATGGTCAGTACTTGCTTAGTTTTGTAAGAACTATTATACATAAACATTCTTGACTTGTAAGGAAATTTATCTTCAATATTTCACATTGTGAAATGCTTAGTTATGAGATTATAAAGTAAAATTGCCAATTTGATTCTTTCTAATACTGGTATTTACATTAACATACACACACACACACACACACATACATACATATATATATATATATATATATATATATATATATATATATATATATATATATATATATATATATATATATATATATATATATATATATATATATACATATATATATATATATATATATATATATATATATATATATATATATATATATATATATATATATATATATATATATATATATATATATATATATATATATATATACATATATATATTGAGAGGAATGTTAAAGAGTTACTTACATAGAGAGGATACTTGAGGTCAAATTTATAAGCATAAGCCATACTGGGTTTCTTGCTCTTATTGGAGAAGGAGGAAGAGAGGGTTAATCTGGACTTCTTCATCTTGTAGTTGCTGCCGTAGCCGAAGTCCAGGTTGACCTCAGACACCTTCTGGTTCCTGACGAAATCAGCCTTCAACTCAAGGTTCAGGTTGGGGAACTGGCTGGACACAACAGCACTGGAATACAAGACAATGCAATCATTACTCTGAGAATTCATAAACCTTTATAACGATAATGCAAATAATATAAACAGAATAATTATCTTCATCAAAAAAGCCAACACACTCTGTAGAAACCACAAACTATCTTTATAATAATCACACTATATATATCAGAGTTCACTTTCAAAGGCAATGTCTGAATGTGGTAGAGCCATTTGAAGGAAAGCTGTTAGTTTCCTTTGCTATTGGCGTTTCTCCTCAAATACTTTCCTTATGTTCTCATCTAAGTGAGCCCCAAATCATCAGACTGTGCAACGGATGAAAAATAAAATCCATGCATGCTTAGGAGTTACTCTTGAAATTGTCATCTTGGTCTTTGATGCTTTTGAAAATTCAGTGGAAATTAAGAATTAGTTTGCAAAATATTCGAAGGAGATTTAATGTAATGTAATGTTTCTTGACCATATGTTCAGATTAACATTTCTCCTTCAAATATTATCAAGACTAGTCTTTCATCTGAAAGATTTTCCCAAAAATGTCTGGCTTCTTTTGGCCGCTATCAGCATGAATAGTTTAATTGAAGATATGTAACTGTCTATTTACCTGTTGGTCACATATTTCTTGAGAGTCTTGGTGCTGAATTTCTTGCTCTTGTGGCTGATGGCGAACCTGTGTTTGGGGCTGTTCTTCAGCTGGTATTCTACCTGAATACGGGAGGTGATGGAGGGTCCCTTATCAACAAAGCCACTGATCTTGCTGTTCAGCCACTGGCTGCGAAGCTCAGTGTTGGTGATGACATACTTAAAGCGTTTAGGATTTCCAACCTTATCGACTTTGCCTGAAACACAATACAAGATCACAATACAGGATCACAATACACAGGATCACAATACAAGTTCACAGTACAGGATCACAATACACAGGATCACAATACAAGTTCACAGTACAGGATCATAATACAAAATCACAATACAGGATCACAATACATGTTCCCAATACATGTATGAATGTTCATTGCATATCATTTGGCACATATCTCTTTTATACTAGCAATAACACAAAGAAAGACATATATGTACATTACATCAAAGAGAATCATAACTTTGCGTGTGTAGCAATATTTCAAGCTAGACCAGAGGTAAGCATTGAGATATTGTTGATGAAAATGACCCCTCTCTTTTAGAATAGTAAATCTATCTCCCCAAGAGATGAATGGAAGGCAGCCCTTTATCTAATAGTTTCATTCTTAATTTAGCACAGAATTTAAATTTCCACCTTTCTTAAGCCCCCCCTCAAAATTGACCAAATTTTTGTGCACTCAATACTATTTTTGTGCCACCTGGCTTTCATTTAACATAAAATGACCAACTTGGCCTCTGACTCTCTGTATTTATGTAGAAAAAGAGAAATAGCTCACCTCTGAAGGTGAGGGGCTCCTTGAAGACGTTCCTGAGGTTGAGGTTGGCCAGCACGCTGCCCTTCTTGTTCATCATGGTGGATCCGGCCATGGAGATGTCGGGGCTGCCGGGCATGCTGATGGTCAGGCTGGGCGTGTAGGTGGTCTTCTGGGCGCGGGCGTCCACGCGAAGCTCGGCCACCAGGGAGTAACGCTTATCTTCGTCCAACTCCAGGCTGCCCTCAACACGCTTCAGGGACGCGCTGTTCTGGATGGAACCTGGAAGAAAAATGGAAGCACAAATATTTACTATCAAAGCACCAATATGTGCTACCATCTACTGATCTGAAACTTCTTTGACATATTTATTGATTAAACTCGCTCTTAATCCTTATATAATTTTGAAATGACGACTCCAAATACTTTTTTCAATCAAAATAAAGTTACAATTGATTTCAATTTATACCTTCAAGAATTAATGTCAAATATATTTCAAAGGAAAATGATGCAAACTTCATACAATCTAATAAATTCATAAATCTAGACATAATTCAGTTATTATCACAAAAAAAGTATTTTTCATAGCTTTTAAACTTTTCCTTACCAGACAGTCCAACGGTCTTCCATGGGGTGTTCATGTTGAAGTTGATGGCCTTCTTGGCTTTCACTAGGCCAAGGTCAAAGACGAAGTTACGGTTAACTTTGGATCCTGGGGTATTAAAGCCTACATAAACGACATTGGTCAGCTGGGCCTTGACCTGAAAGGATGAAATCATCATGTTGTTTAATGTTGACAGAAAATACAGTTGAAATCATATGCATACTGCCAAGAAGGTTGGAAATAAGACTTTGCAAAATTGTCAATATTGCCTATTTTCAGGATGTTTTGAATCAAGCAATATTTTAAAAAAAACTAGTTATCATGTTTAATATTATCACAACAGAAAGTATTTAATCAAGAAATGTTTTACTATCTCTTTTCATTTACTGCATTTCAGCATTAAATATTAGCTGACAGTGTTAGATTTTTGATAGCTAATGAGAAAATGTCAAAAATGGTTTCGGTTGGCAAAAAAGGAACCTTTTTACAGGTTTTCCAAAACCAAATGTATAAGACAAGAAATGTTAAGATTTACTCATTCTACTCATGAAAACCTACCTTCTTCTCTTCATACTTGGCTTCAAATTTGTAGCCATTTGGTGCATCCTTATTGAGGACATCCAGCTTCATGCTGATGGGGCCGGTCAGAGGGAAGTAGGGGGCGTTCTCCACGCGGGAAGCATTGGCATACTGCAACTCTGCGCACACGCCTACTCCCAACACCTTCTCCAGGAATTGGCTGGACATGCACTTGGTGACCTCATAGCGATCCTGTCTGATCATACTCTGTTCACGGAGAGCATCACGATGTTCAACAAAGAACGTGCTCCTGAAATGGCAACAAGTAGTGAGCAAATACTTGGGAAAACGCTTATTTCAAATATTAAGAATAAAAACAATAATAGTAATAATAATCACTAGATCAAAAAAAATATTCATTATTTCAATAATCACTTAAAATAGTTATCTTCAATCTAAAGATAGTAGACAACGTTTGAGTCCTGATGTTTTAGTAGTACATACTTTACATTCAATATGAGCCACTAAATCAGATTTATGTTGTTTTTTATCTCTTAATAATTTCAATATCACATGTCACTAAAGAGTTACTTGTAAGTATTAAGATAGTCAGTCATTGTCAGAATAGGTTAACCTTTGCAGGAAACAGTACTTTGGTACTGGGTAGGTATTGGTTATCTTTGCTCTTTTTTAACCTCAAAGGTTCATAAAAGTAGAACACTTATCCAACACAAATTATCCTCACAAGAAAAGAGACCATACAAATTGAGCATATAATTTCTTTAAATATAAAGAATAAGTTTCCAATAATTACTAAGCAACTTCTTTGACTTCATCTACTGTATTATAATGCAAAACCTACTTGATGCCAAAGATCTCCATCTTTTTCTTGGGGAATTTGAGGTTGAGGTTGACGACCTTTCCGTCCTGGACCTGGATGAGGGCATTGGTGGCCACACTGGAGTGCAGGGAGGTGGTCATCTTCATACCGGCCTTGGCCAGTCCAGCGTCCACACACATGGCTGTGCTGATCTCTACAGCAGCGCTACACACAGGAAAAGGCCAATGTTAAAGGCATCTTGTACATAAGAATCTCAAAAATGGGTTCTAGAAACATAAGACTTAAAGTTGCATTGGTAATATAAATGTCAGTTTATCATAATCATTAAAATTACCTATTTAATAATATTGAATGATTTAGAATTTAAATATCCCTGGTCTACATAATATGTATTACTTGCAATTTGCAATATGTAACAGTTAAAGATATAAAGATATAAAGTTCATAATGTAACATATTAATCACTATAAAGGGTCGGTAAGGGCTCAGTTATTTCACATCATATCCTCACCTTGGTGCCAGTTCTCCATTGATATCAATTCTCTTGGGGTTGCGGACATCCATCTTTCCCTTGACCTTGACATTGACTGAGACGACGCCATCGACGGCGAGCTTGAGTGGCAGACCGCTGATGGTGGGCACGATCACGTTGCTGTTGAGGAACATCATGTTCCTGGCCACCTCGATGTCGTGGGGCTGCGACAGCTTGATCAGGAGGTCCAGAGGATTCAGCTTCTCTTTCAGCTGGCTGAAGGGCATGTCCTTGAGGTCCATGTAGCGGATCTCGTTGCCGAAGATCTTCAGGTACATGGAGCCGCTTGGGTCCGCACTCAGGGGATCAGCAAACTACAAGACGGAAATGAACATGAATAAGTACATCTCATTGCAGAAAAATTAAGTTTAAAGTTATAACAGTATAGTAAAGAATAGTTTATTGACTGCATCGATGTATGCAAAATATATGAACTTATACAAATTGCTTATAGATTATGTCTTCATGGTAAAAATCTACATTCCAAATACTTCAGGCACACTAACCTTGCTTTAAATAATTGCTTTTCTATGTTCATAGACCCATCCCTATAGGGCACATTCTACAGTGATAAGAGTACCAATGACACACATACCTGATCATCAAATGTGGCCTGTGGGTCACGGCCGCGTCTCTCTGGCTGGGCGTTCTCTGACTTCTTGCTGTTGGGACCAAAGAGGGATTCCACGAGGAATTCCATACCCTCTAGTCTGCCGCCGACCTCAAACAGGTTGACGGAGTGACCGAACATGTCCACGGTCAGGTTGACCATGGCTGCGCGTGGGATGAAGGACTTGTGAGACCAGATAAGGTTGGACTCGACCTTGGCACCAGTGTTGAGCATCTCGGAGAAAGCGGACCATTCGTAGTTGCGGGAGAACTTCCTCTGGTCGAGGTTGAACTCCTTCTTGAGGACCTCATCCTCAAGAATGTGGCGGAGGTCCTGCTTGTGGATGTCGGAGGTCTCCATGAGGTTGGTCAGGTGTGTCCAGATGAAGGAGCCGACCTGGTTGACCTGCTCGGTCTCCAGGACCCTCTTGACCGCGTCCAGGTTGTCGTGGTTCGGGCACTCCATGACGGCGAGGTATGCAGCGATGCGAAGCTCCGGGTCTTCCTCGGCATTCCTCAGCAGAGCAATCAATGGGGTGCGCTAAAAACATGACAACTATCATAAGCACCTTGAAATCATGATCCATTAATTTTCATAAGAATAAATTATCATAAAACATTTATGCCTTGAAATCAAGATTCATTTTTAAGAAATCAAGGTAGTTTTGGGGATTCTGGGGCCCAATTTTTAAAAGCTTAGTACTCTATGATTTATCCATTACATATGATGTCTCAATGTTTATGCAAATATTTCTTACTTTAATGTTGTATCCCTGTGAACCTGTACCATGTTACACAAAACACAAAAAAATATGGACTTAGTGTCAAAATTAAAAAGAAGTTTTATTTTCCTCCAAATACATGTTACTACATGCATTGTAATGATGCATATATGATCAAATTCAAAAGGTCTTGGACAGGGCCTTACTAATTTTGGTATATTTGGATATCATATTTGAAGGAGAAATGGTAATCAGTGGTGTTTCTTCAGGCAGAAACTCACCTCGGCTTCACATGAGGTGCGTCTCAGTGCCTTGACGGCAGCGAGGCGGATCTCGATGGGACTGGTCTTCCTGCTGAAGCAGCCAGCGATGACGTTAGCGGCAGACTCTGCGTGTCCGGTGTTACCAAGAGCCTTGAGGGACATGAGGACGGTGTCGTAGTTGCGGGGGGTGGTGACACAGTTCCTGCCGAGGTGACGCGTGAAGGTCTGGACCAGCTCCTGGACGACTCTCTCTTCTCCGCAGAACTTGGCCACTCTGCAGTAGCCATGCACCAGGGTAGAGACGGCCAACAGAGATTTGCGGCTAGGCTTGGGGGTATCAACCAGATCCTAGAGAGAAAAAGATAGAAAACATTCAGTGTGCAGTCTTCTCATCTCTAAATTGAATAGAGATTGTAACACAAATAGTCACTATTTAATCCAACTTGGCTCCACTCAAAATTGTGCAAACACTCTCTATGAAAATCTTTTGGCTATGTTGAATGCTGGAATGAAGTTTGTTGTACAAAGCTAGACAAGAAAAATGAAAGTCCCCTATGCAAATATAGTTTCTGATATAAAAACAGCCTATTGAAAAAAGAACACATTATGTACCTTTATAGCTGCAAGCATTCCAGAGGTAGGCTTGGGAGTAAAGGCGACAGATGTCAGCCAGACCTCGGCCATGACTTGGGAGACCTTATTGGTGGTAATCAGCTGAGTCATGAGGGCAACACTGGCAGTTGATCCAATCATAGGCAAGACATCATCCATGTAGGACCTGCAATTACAAACACAATTACTCGCTGAGAATTAAAACTACAGGCAATTAGGAATTCAGATTAATGTCACTTTTTCGTGACAAGCATGGCGGGGCCTCGATCTACATTATCAAGAGATCTGACTTTGTCATCCAGGCATATTCATACAACTCAACTCATTGCGCAATAATAAAATTTATTATTTTCATTTAAATTTATTTATTTATTATTTTTATTTTAATTTGAAAAATTTGTTTTAAATTTTAGTTTACTGCATTCTTTTTCAAGAAACAAACATATAAATTAAATAAATAATTAAGAGACCCTCCTTGGTCTATATTTAGGAATTTAATTACTTTCCTTATAGAAACCTATCAGAGTAATATCATTACAATAACGATAGATAACGACAGGTACCCTTGCACTGTTTAAAACAGATATTTTGTGGAAGTATAGGATCAAAAAAAGTGTTCATGTATCGTACCTGGCCTTGGGGCAGGTTCTCTGTGCGCCGTTGTAGATGTTTCTGAGGCTGTTGATGTCCAGGCGAGACATGGTCATGACGAGCTCGGAGAAGAGACGCGGGGTCTCCGGCCTCACATCCTCGTTGCTGATGCGGCAAAGCTCGGCCAGTTTCTGCTGTGCATCACGACTGTCCCTGCTCAGTTCCTCGCTGTCAGGTCTGTGCTCAAACAGAAGATCACTGCGGAAGATCACAGCTGAAAATAAAACAGTAAGTTATTGTAGATATTACTGAATTAGTGTTTTTATCCATTGAGGTAAAAAACAGGTAGAAATCAAAAAAACTCAAGAGGCATGTGAAGAAATTTAAATGCATATTTGAAATGAGGTTTTCCAATGTATAACACTGGATAAGGATCAGTTTGTTATACAATTTGAAATGAGGTTTTCCATAGTATAATGTCAGATTCGGAACTGTTTGTAATACAATCTAAAACGATGTTTTCCATAGTATAATAATAGATTAGGAATTTTGTAATAAAATTTAAAATGAGGTTTTCCATAGCATAATATCTGATCAGGAAGTGTTTGTACTACTCATATGGTATTGATATCTGAGAGTTGTTGACAGTTGAAGGCAGCTACCTGGTGCGTTGTTGGTGCCGTATCTCTTGCTGACGTAGGTGAGCCTCTGCTCCACCTTGGTCATGGCTCCGTTCAGATGCTTGGAGAAAGGTCTGAAGACGTTGTTCTCTGTGCAGGTGGTGGACTGCAGGTAGCCGTCGTTATGGATGGTCTGTTCGCACGCATAGAATCCCCTCAGCAGAGGAGCAGACTGGTATTTCTGAAAGACACAACAATGCCAGTACGGTCAACCAGGCCTGCAGCAAGACGAGCAACACAACAACACTGGTATATGGACTTTGGTACATTAACCCATTTAGGTCCAAATGGAAATTGATAAAAAAAAAAGAGATATAAGATAGTTAACGATTAAATTTTTCACAAAAAAATATATTCAAAAAGATAATGTTTTCATGAATTAGACCATGAGAGTCAAGCCTGAAGGGCCACATAAGTTGGATAAGTTAATAAGGATTGCATATCTGAAAGATATTTGTAGGCAAGAAGTTTAACCTTCTATATCTTAACCGTTATGGTGCTGGAGGCTAATGTAGCCAGTACAAAATGATGCAAAAAAACTGAAAAATGACTGAAACCCTGGCACATGGGTACTCATCTGAGTGCTTTAATAGCGAGAGCTATCCAATGAATACCAAACTGACAAGGTTTAGATGTTTTTCAAAAATCTTTGCGTCCTTGTGTTTTGGAGGAAAGTTGCCTTTTAAGCATTGGAAGGGTCCATCAATATAGTTTGAAGAAGCTTGAGGTTTACTCACTGAGTCTACTCTGTATGGGGTAGCTTGGAGAGAGCTGACGTGTCCGTGGCGGTCAGTGCAGCTCATCAGATCTTTGTTCTTGCTCATCACGATGGAGTTGAAGGTACGGCGAAGTACTCTGTACTCCGCAGCGCAAATACCTGACACATCAGTCTGGAATGGAAAGAAATAGTACTTGAACATATATACTTCATTCAGTGGTACATTATCATATTCAAGACTTTGTTAAACACTGCAGTATATTTATATTATTGACAAAAATTATTACATGATGGCAGATTCACTGATTTTTCCCCCAAAAAATCAAATTGTGCAGAATCTGCTTCTCTGACAAAAAGTTTCAAACAGACAGATTCCATGCAAGGTCAATCTTTTTTCTAACTTCTCATTATCTTTGAATTCACCCTTGATCACCCTTACCTCTGTCACATCGGCCACTCCCTCGCGGATTTCAGTATCTGTCTGGAAAGCTGAGATGAGACCACGCTTGATGTTGAGCACCCAGGTCTTCTCGTCGGCCATGGGGCACACCTCCTCAATGCGGCCATCTTGGAAAGCAAATCTCAGTGGTTGAGCTTCCAGCTCCCGCTTGAATTCAGCGTTTCTTGCTACTTCGCGGCGGGATTGGTAGTTGTCGGGCTGGGAGTCCTTCAGAGTCACATCTCGCAGCTGAGAATGAAATAACACACGTCTCAAAACTCATGAAATAAACAGTCAATCTAAAAATACCTTAAATGTAGTTCATATCCAGCATTGGATGTGATTGTACAAAAAATACCCTATGATACTACCTCTATAACACTACCTGACTACTGCACCCACTACTACTACTACTACTACTGCTGGCAACAGTAGTGCTGCTGCTGCTGCTACTTCACATTCTACCTAATCCTGTCAATGACAGGTAATCTAAGAAGTTCAATAAACTATAATTGCAATGATCAAGCACTTATCAGCTTAAGTGCTGCTTAACAAAGGGCTTCTCAAAACCAGAGACTATTCTGTAATGACTGTATTCATAAACCACATATAGATAAATGTGTCTACATATCATATCTTCAGTTCATCTATGTTCAAGTCCTAGAAAAACCCATGTAAATCGTCTAAATATGACCACTAAAACCATCTATCAAAGTGTTGTAAAAATTACGTTAGGATTTTTGTGATGACAATAACAAGTGATTAATTGGTCTGATACACCACAGCACAGAGTTAGAGGCTTCTATCCACCATCACCACCTTATGACTGCCGTCTCCACCGCTAGATGGGGCGGCAACTGACCTGTGGAACCCCTAGCGAGAATAGACAACACTAATCCAAGAACCCTTACTCTAACCATCTCTAACTCTATAACCCTAGTTAGGGGATTCCAAGATCATAAGTTTCCTTGACCTCCTTGCTGAGGACTGTGCGGATATAGTGTCTACCGAACCAATGCCTAGAGCGGCCCCTATAACAACCTAATGGCATACACTTGGTTCAAGTTGGAGGTGTATAGAAATGGAATGCTCCTTCCTTATAGCTTGGATTAAGAAAAGTTTGGTCTTCTAAGCTTATAGATAAATAAAGAAATGAATGCAAACCGATCATTGAAATATTAGAAACGAAATAATTCACAAGCTGAATTTTTTTTCAGAAAGATGAACTCTTACTTCTTGAATTCGTCAATAAACTTTACATGCATAACACCTATAGGAATGATTACCAAGGATAGGTGTAAACTTACATTGAGAACGAAGTCGCATTTTGAGATGACTTCGATGTCAGCCTTTGCTTGGATGTGTAGACTGGAGTGCTCCTCAGTGGCTCCCTCTACCTTAGTTACAGTATCAGTCTCGTAGGTGTACGTGTATGTGTTGCCTACTGTATACTGAAAGTTATTACTCTCACCTAAAAAACAACAACAACGATAGTAATATATTGATATAGCCATATACTTTAATTACAGTTCGTTAAAGGCGCACAGTTAAACTATCTGCATAGAATAAGTGAAATGAAAATTAAATAATATCCCCAAAATGACTAAAATTCCTTTTCAGCCATTCAAGATGAAATCATCATTCACATCTAAAAAGGCTAAGTGAAATACGAATGCATTATTTTGCTATTTGAACCGATTTTCTCATCACTAAAATTTGAAATTGCAACCGCAGAGGATCAGTCTTTTTGTCCTGTTTTGCAATATCAATGAAAGAAAGTCTAACAAACTAATATAACCGCTAAATATTTCTTTTGAAAACTTTGCCGTAGGATATATCTTGTCTGTTAAATGAAAATTAAAAAGCGAAAAAATAGCTAGTTCGTCATTTCTAAATACTGGTATAGACAGTAAAATGGTAACAGTTACTAATATGTATGAAGGGACTCTTGGGTATAGTGGCACATGTAGGTGTAAATAACATTTATTTAAATGATTTGTACCAAACAACAAGCACTCTTTCTTGTGTCAATTAAAATGCGCAATTCTTTTTTTCACTTCTTGCATAAGTATTTTTCCACTGCTGTCAAAACGTAACTAAGTGATTTACTATGATCATGAATAATGATGTATATGTGACATATTTCTGGTCCATGGACCTCCGTATCACGCGACTGGAAAATGATACCATTTAATCAATACTGAAATCAGGTTAGAGATGCGATTTAACTTTTTTTTTCAAACCATGGACAGTGAACCTGGTACTTGAGAGAGTAATTTACATCATCTATATAGTGATTGATTTGTTTTAGCAGGTGATCAGCTGATAACCACTTAGCACACAGAGTATAAGGTTATCAACTCTTAAGTTTGGAACTTAGATTTGAGTGATGTGTGTGCTCTGATCAAGGACAGATTGCGGTGCAGAAAAAATATTAACCGTGACACACGTGCAATAAAAATGCCAGCATATTATCATAGATGTTAACAAAGTAATGCCAGAATGTAATATAAGGTGTTTGGTACAGCGAAGTGCTGCCATCTGTCGTTTGTTTTTAAAACGAAGATATCCTACTTGTACACAAAATAGGTCCAGTTAAATCAAACTGGGGAATTTTCTAATTTTCTGAAAATTGTAATATAGGCACCATGGTAAGTGGGGAATGATTGCACAGTTTATGTCGTTTGCATTATATCTTAGATAAATAAAAGAAGCCCCCAATGTGTCTTATCAGATGTTTGATCAGTACTGAGTGGCGAGTCGAATCCCTTGGAAAGAACCATCTAGAAATCAGCTGATCCGAGCATCCTATCTTTGTTGATAGCATTGCTTACATTAAGCATCTGGTTTGACTGCTTTGACAGATGGATTTCCATTACTCAACCCATTTCTACTGGTTATCGCCAGGTACTTTTATAATATGTCTCATTCTTATTGACACTGGCGTCAGTCAATATTCTTATCAGCATTTCAAAAACGTCTCATTTACCCTTAACTGTGATAAGGGGTGATGTGTTAAAACAGTATCAGATGCAAAGTTAAACCTTCGGTCTTTTCTCATCATTGTATAACCCATCTATGAGTACTCAGTGAGAGTTATCCAATGAATACCAACACGACAGGGTTTAGATGTTTTTAAAACTCTTTGCGCCATTGTGCTTGGATGAAAGTAGCGCCAGCATTTGAAAGGTTAATCAAAATGGTGCATAATTGAAATTGGCTACTAGTACTTACTTGTACACTGCTGGGCACAGGTAGATACACTGTCCTCCAGCACTCGTACATTAAGTGGAACTGAAATCAAGAAAGGAGAGAACAGTTAGCTGAGGCATATAACAAGCAGTTCAAGAAAACGTCTCTGTGGGATAAGGGTATGCAGTGGAATAATTGAAGATGAAGTAACACCAAAGAAAATGCGAATATTTATTAAACATAACATTCTACTTGGCAAATATGTATTAATGGACTAAAACAAGTACTGAGTTAGAACCTAGGGATGTGAACAACCCCTTGAAGGGGCTTAAGGTCAAACACTATTAAGCGTTATGAGTCGGTTCACACTCATTTTCACAAACGAATAGGACCATGAAACTCTTTTCGTAAGAGAGATTCACTATTGGCGGTTTCTTTTAACTCTGTACATTATAACCTACATTAAATAGAGATATGGATATGTTCCCTTTCATGGAATAATAGTTTAATGCTGTGAGGTGGGGCCATGCATAATCAGACCAACAACAATATTATCAATACTAATCTTGTCAGCTACCCCAGACCACTTGTGGTGCCGCTGGGGATTCTGTGTAATCTCACCCGCCACTGGACCAATAAACACAACATGTCAAGTAGTGCTGGATTAGTGTGAGGACTATCTGATAACAGGATTAGTAACAGAGGGTGTCAAATCCGCTGTTCCTATGCTATCTGTACAGAAATACCCTAGCTGGCAAGGTAGCTTATGACTCTTTGTTCCTCAAACCCACGATCTTCAATAACGCTATTTAAAAGAAATGCCCATTCAGGTGGGTCGCAGCGAATTCAACGACGCAGTTCTTGCAAAAAAGTTCCCACGATTAAAGGCTGAATGATATTTATTCCTAAATAATTGAAAGAGTTCCTTATCAAGTATCAAATAACGCAGTAAACGCTTACATTTGCGCTAAAGCTTGTGCATGCTTAGATGAATAAGGTGCATGTTTCGCTCCAAAAAAACGTTTAAAATTCTCTTAAACGTTAGACTTGAACTTAAAGAGAAAAAACAACATTTGAAAGAATTCAACCCGGAGTTGATGTGTGACCTTTACTATAGCTCAATGTCATCAAACAATGGATCGATGACAATTCATTTGAGATGGTGATGGGTGGTCAAAGTTCTTCTTGATATAGGTGCGGTACATTGTTGACCTTTGC
Organism: Maea johnstoni; assembly: GCA_963942565.1. Taxonomy (NCBI): domain Eukaryota; kingdom Metazoa; phylum Annelida; class Polychaeta; order Spionida; family Magelonidae; genus Maea; species Maea johnstoni. The sequence continues at coordinate 91,190,651 of OZ012684.1, read as the reverse complement.
AGATACCGCATAAACAATTTCAACTTGAATGCCTATTCTGTATTTGGCATCAAGCCAGTTCGGAAGTCATCAATATCAACAAATGACAAGTGGTTAGAAACCGATTGGAATTTTCATAAGCTTTTGCGAATCGTACATATAGCATGGACTTTGGCTACCCACCCGGGTCGAATATAATACTATCTTGTCATTTTTATCAGTTACTACTTTTATTAGATGAATTGTCCAAGATGACATATTGTTTGGTAGGTCGAATTTCCTTTCATAGTCGTGTCCTTTGCAATGAAAACTAATAATTCGATTGAGGTTAGCGCGACAAATTTAGTTAAATTTCAATTACATAAAGGAAGGGAGATTTAATGTACTTTGATAGTTCGAAACGCATTTTAGTCCATTTGCTTAACATCCGTCACTCGAATCAGTGTCGCTAGATTCCCGCATCCTGCATTCAGTAAACCGTTGCCATAGCAACCCGCACCACTCGCTGATCAGCTGTTTTACGAGGTAAACAACTCCTCTTTTCGGACGCATGCCACTACTTGGAACCGTGCCAAAAAAGTTCCACCAAAATATTACACGTTCTTCAAGTCGGCAATACGGCCACCCTAAACTTCAGCAGCTAGGTCGTCGGACTTATATTTACCAGGCACTTCCTGGTGGGGTATCAACAGCCGCACTTATTTCTAAGACGCATTAGATTTACTGTATGCTTTTTCATCCATAATACTGCCACGCAAAGTCTTTTTCCTCATGTTTTTTATTAATTGATGCCTTTTCCTCTAGAAAAGTATGTTACTAAGTGATGCATCTTTCCTTTACAATCCAAACTGTCGTTTATTTCCAAGACGAATTAGATCAACGTTATACCATTCTGTACTCAAAGCTTCCACGCAAAGACATGCAGCTACTTCATGTCAGTGTTAACGTTGCAACAGTCTTTTCATTCTAATCAAAATCGTCATTTATTTTTAAGCAGCAGATGCTTGGGTCGTTGCAAATTGTTGTCGCTTTTGTTAGCAGTTACAAATGATGTTTTGATTATTAGAGATAACACTCTCATTGAAAAGGCTTTATTAAGAGCTAATGCAAGAACATTTTACAGAAACCTTTTTCGTGAAAAAAATTAGCAGAAACAATATATCCATCCTCAAAAAGACATGAGAGATGTGTGTTTGATGTTAGGAAAGTAGCGCACACTTTTCATATGATGAAATTTCAAACATGGTTTGAAATGTATAATTACGATGCATACGCTATTCATGAAACGATATTTACTAATGAGTGTTGAAGTGCTGCATAAAGATAGAACTTATGCGCATTTAATCCAGAATGCAGCAATCGCCATCAAGCATACAGTTCCCTTCCCAGTTCCATTAATTTCAAAATCCGTAGTTCCGAACTTGTTAATAAAAGTTCACCGCGAGTATAAACATCTCAGATCTAAGAAAAGGCGCATTTCAACGAGTGCATCGATCGCCATCAAACATGTATAGTTTCCTTCCCTGATCCATAAATTTCAAAATCCGTATTTCCAAACTTGTAAATAAAAGTTCAGCACGAGTATAAATATGTAAGAAAAGGCATACAGTTCCCTTCACAATTCCATAAATTTCAAAATCCGTATTTCCAAACTTGTTGATAAATTGACAAGTTCACCACGAGTACAAACATCTAAGAAAAGGCATACAGTTCCCTTCCCAGTTCCATTAATTTCAAAATCCGTATTTCCAACTGAAACCTGTTGATAAAAGTTCATATACGTATAGACATGTAAGAAAAGTTTTGACTTACTTGCCATTGCTCCGGCCAGGAGGCCTAGAAGCAGTAGGTTCCGAAGCGCCATAGTGCTTCTTCTATTCGCGATACGCGTTGTTGTTCTGCCCAAATCTCGGCAGCTCAATCTTTATATATGCGCTCCCCTCACAATGGGGTCCAAAAGTCAAAAGCCAATAGAAAGATAAAACCTGCTGCGTAAGCGCTAGGTTTATCCAGCTACAGCTCTAAACAAAGTACACTGGAACTCAGCTACATTGTAACAGCTAATTAGCCTCATCAACCAATCACGGGAGATCTAGAAAATCTCGTGAATATTAAGTAGGTCTAATTTGCATATCATCATCCCCGGTCCTAGCTCGGTGTGCGTGTCCTAATGTTGTGTAAAACTGATAATATTATGTAATACCAATTGCCCAATATCCTAAATGACGTCATCACTGAATGGCAGCTGTTTGTTTATCACTGGGGGATTGTATACGTGATGTTTATTATTGAATTATAAGTTTAACTTATGATAAGAAAACAAATCTGTATAACTCTTTACTTAAGGAGAGTACCTTGTTGGGGATGTGCGTTCGTCTCATCTTACTTCATTTCAGAGAGTTTAAACGTGATAGGATAATCACAATCATATTTTACAAAGATGGTTGCACGTGCTTTCGATATTTTGAAAAATTGTAAAAACTAAAAAAAATGATCATAAACATTCATGGACTGTATTATGTTGCACAACTTCCAACTTTCAAATAGTTGTGTCGCATGTAACTCATTAATGTATTACACATTATTGCACATTGATTTAGAAATTTTGCATAGGTTCTTGATTAAAAAGGCGAATTCTCTCATAGTCTCATTCATCGAAAACCATTTGTACTGATTGACCGTTGCATTTTCAACACGTGCCAGTACTATTCTTCGCGAACTTCTCTGTTCAATGACGATGATTCAACTCATAAATCAATGAACAATCAGGTTCAATGAACAACATGGTTCAGGAGTTTGATATTAGGGCAATGCTGATTCTGCACTCCTCGGTGTACATCTCTTAAAGGCATGCCTGCTTTTTATAAATTACAAGTACAAGCGCACCCTCTCAGGGAACTGGTTCGGAGAAGAATTAATACAAAAGATAGATTAACCATTCCTTGCCCAGATCGCCCTTTGAGATGTAATTCATTTTGGAAATAAAGTTTCATCCCCACACAGGAATTGGTTTCGATTCCAAATATTGCTCACATCAATGTAACGTTTTGCAAGTGTGAATATATAAATTATGTTTTTAACAAGATGTACAGTACTGGAGACGGCATGACTCCTTAGTAGATTATTTTGTTGAGGGTCAGTTGAATCTTGATATCCCTTAATATCATTGATATATAAAAGACAATTGCAATTCGGATATGCATTCATGATATCAATTTACAACATGCCATCGACGAATTTTGATTTTTTGCTTTGATTGAATTTTACATTAGCTTGGATTTCCACAAATTTGAAGGTATTTATCCGCTACAAACTCAGAAAAAAGGCAATTTAATGAGGCAAAAGAGACCATGATTTCAATACACGTGACTGTAGAACTTTTTGTGACCTATTCATTTTAGATGAAACATAACGTAAGGTCATTTAGATAAATGCACTTTGTGCTCAGTCAGAAAACATGGTCAAACAGGGTGCTTGTCCTACATAACAAAGCTCTAACACAATAGTAGCTAGCACCGGTGACAAAGTCTGTAGGTTTAAAAAACAGTCCACCGGTCAATAACTTATCTGCGTTCGCATAAACACATTTTTGTACGTGATATCTATTGACCAGGGACGTATAATATGGCAACTAATAATAGCTATTTCAGAACTACTGACAAGGCCTGAATTCTTAGATTTTCCATAAAACAGAACATTTGAAAGTTATGAAAATAGAATATATTTTCGTGATATCTCCAATATGTCTAATTATCTTATTATTACTTTAAAATATTGTAAATATTTCAAAAAGGCAGCACTCATCAAATTTGTTTTCATTAAAAAACTTACTTTATTTACAATATTTCCTAAGGTCGTGGAAAAATCATGAATATTTTGAGAAGACACCACAAGTAACGTGTTCCAAGATAGGATATGTCTAAAATTGGTAAATTAAGTTTGGCTAATAGACCTTAAATCAAATGATCTTATGGTCATGAAATGGCAACTATGTATAGTAAAACATGTTGTTTGTATATATGTAATGTGCTGTCTTATTTGTGTGTAGATATTTCTGCATCTGTATCTTCTCATCTTTTAGATGCGGTCAATAAAGAATACAACACAGTACAATTGAAGAGCTTTTCTTCGTTGTGAGCGGTTTTTGTTTATCATTTAAACTTTTGAATCAAACATGCTTAACATTTTCATGCATGTAGATTTCCTTAACAAATGTCGTCTGGAACTTTTATACTTTTGAAAATAACTTTGCAATTAATCATACATTCACAAGTTATTTGAAGGGGAGTTGTGAGATAGGTTATGATATATGCTTCCCTTTCACATATTTTTCTGACCACTGCTAATATTGCAGAAATAGCACCATAATGGTCAGGCATGAATGGATGAACCCAGCTCATGTTCAGGCGGCGTATGAAGGTATCGATTTCCTACCAATCAAACCAACATCTTACTAGTATACAGCATAAGAAGTTTAATGCCCTTAACGGAAATCACATTTAGGTGTTACTTCCTGCAATGATCTCTGCCAGAAAACTGTATAAACAGACTTTTGCATTGAATTATCACGTTACTTCACTGAATTATCTCTTGGGAATGTTGTGTAGTGAACAACTTATTGAAGTATAAAACATACGCTCACGCAAATATACTTCGATTTTCAAGATTTTTTTTCATTGTGTTCATAATTTGCACCCAAGTTTAAGCGAACGTGAAATATAAAACGTACGATCACGCAAATATACTTCGATTTTCAAAGCTTTTTTTTCATTGTGTTCATATTTTGCACGCAAGCTCAAAACTCTTACTCTAAGAACACTGAAACTGAGGTTGCACAGCATGTCAGAGTATACCCCTTGAATGCTGACAACAGCAAAAAGGCATTTCAATAATTCAGGAGATCGATGGCCATTAAGGATTTCCACGATGTAGTAGCCAGTATGACCTCATGATAATTGAATCCACGTTCAATGTCTGTACCAAAATGGACATCAGGAATTTGATATTAGTTAACCCGTTCCTGTATGATATTTTCTTTGTCAGGTATCCGTAAAATTGTATTCATATTGCTCAGTTCTTACGCAACCACTTATTATGTATTCCTATAAGATCTATGTAAGCTTAACAGTACATTCATAGATTTCAATCCTTAACCACTTACTATTCCTTTGTCAATACCGCTAGGGGCTGCCTCATGTTTGAGCGGTATAGCGAAATAGTCGAGTTCATCTTCAGCCTAGGCGTGTGAAAAAGTTGACAATGTATTGGGGTTAGTTGGAGTTTTTTCTCTGTAACCCAAGTTCCCTTCATCATTTACTACTGGCAGGTCAGGATTCAGGATTAGATGGATGAAAGAATTGATCCATTAATTCATATATGCATCTGTTTATTTCCCATTTTGATACAATATAAAGTTTCCACTGTTTTACCTAAACGACAATATAGCAATACATTTTGCGAGATCTGATGTAAACTTTCTATAATATTAGATCACTTTGTTAGATGAACACGTGCGTTCTCCCGTTTAGCAGCAATTTCTGAAAACATTAGTATCAAGGCTGACTTCAGCATTATTACGTGCACGCTATAACCGAGTTGTAATTGTTCACATTCAGTAATTACGTATGCACTTGTAGATCTCACTAAATGATGATTAAGTAGACTCTTGCAAAGTGTCGCCTGGGTGAAATCATTGCATTGCAGAAACCTTTGAAAAACATGCTTTCACAATTGTTAATGGAAGCATTGTTAGATGGTACCCTATACCTTCCCTAGTGTAGAGTGGTTTCACCAAAATTGTTCATTGACTATCAAACTATTATCTGTATCTTTGACGAGTTCAGTTCGGTTGTCCTAATACCGTATCATATCTTGTGTATTCCATATTCCTTAGCGTGGTTGCTGATTGTGCTAAATTATATGAACTGATAGTGTGTTTTCTTTTTCAAAATGCTGAGCTCACGTTTCGACTTTATCCTTCCCTTGTTTCATGACCCTCATTACCCGAGTGCCCACTGATAAGGGGTCATTTATCTTTGACACAAATACCTACCTATGTAACAGAATTAGTTATAGAAATGTCCTATTGACTAATCTATTCTTAATCGTGTGAAAAATGAGGGTATCAGATACGTGTTGCTATCGGGCACGTGTGTAAGTGAAAAGAGACTTTGCGAAAGAAGTATAATAATTTAGTGTGTGTTTCACCATGTGATCTCGGGATGCCGCGAAGTGGCTAGGCACACTAAGGAATAAAATCATCCACTAATGAAGAGGTACACTTAGGTATCTAAAAGGTGGGTGATGCACCTATTATCATATGGTGACATTTAATAATATTCTGATTTAAGTATGGAATACATATTAGTTAAGAACAAATGACCAAATGACTAATTTGGCAGAGTTTCCTTAACCTGCATTGTCGCAGCGCGTTAGAGTACATGTATATCCAAATGTGACGGGCTACCATTTTCTCAAAATGGCCAGTTGGTTGTCCAAACCCACAAAGAAATCGATAACACGTATTGGGGACGTTGAAGAGATATACCCCTCTGTAGCTGTACCAGTCGGTTCTCTCGTGATGATGACCGTGTATAAAACATGGGATTCCCATTCACGTTTGTCCTACAAGGGTCTTTTATAACAAGAGATAGTGTAGCTGTAATGGCAATGAATGTTATGGATATTAAACGTACTGGTGCTCACCAAGGCATGATTCATAGGAGAGTTAGAGGGAGGGGGAGGGTGGGGGTGGAGCTTTCTCTTCCCTTTTCTGTAAAAGACCTAATGTGACCATAGGTCAACTTATTGGTTAACGCTTTAGCAATTAGAGATGTTCTTGCTGTTTATTTTTTTATTTCATAGAAAAGCATGTTCCAAGATGATTTGGGTAGATTTGTTTTATCTTTGAGGGCCAGATATTTTTTTTGATTTTCAGGGCCAGACTTTTTCTTCCCCCAAAAAAGGATAGCCCTGTCTTTGATAAAATAGACATCGTGCCTTTCTATTTAATTTGGCCAAGTCGCCTGCACTAATTTCATGTATTGCTCTCTGTACATAATGAAACTTGTGTATCATTCAATGCTACTATGCTATCAGACTAACGGAATGAATTAATTTCAAAATGGACTCAATCGGCGAAAATGATTTTTTCATTCACGTCATAACCTTACGCTTACTTTTGCAGGATTCAAGATGGCAGCCTCATTCTTGCCTTCACAATTGACCCTCGCCAAAGACACAGCCCATGTAGTAGTAGGCGGGCGATTGCACAAGCAAACACAAATCTAAAAGAATGTACTATAAAGCAGTCTCATTTACATGAACTTCAATTTAGAGATATTTTGTAAGCAAAAAAAACACTGTAGAGAAACAGAATTGGTCGGTCCCACATGAAAAAATATTAGGGTCAGCCCCATAAACAGGGGAAACAGAGATTCAAGTAGACGTGTCCTCACCTAGAACCAAGACTTAGTTCAATTGAAAAATGATAAACTAAGTCACTCCCTTGGCCTTTTTAAGGACTAAGGTGCGCATTCATCTCTGATACTACTTTTTTTTCAAACTTCGCATAAATTTTCCAGGAATAAAAAAGAGGCTTCATCTGGGCGTTTGTCCTGCAAGGGTCTTTTATAACAAAAGAGAGTGTCAATTTTGGGGCTTAAACATACGGTTCGCTTCTGGATGACAAAGGTACCATTCCACTAAAAGGTATATGCTGTAATGGTAATGAATGTTATGGAAAAAGCAATGATGCGCCTGCTGATGCTCACCAAGGTAAGGCATAATTCAGAGGAGTGTTGTTGTTTTTTCATTTTTTTTTCATAGAAAAGCGTGTTCAAAGATAATTTGAGTAAATATGTTTTACCTTTCGAGGGCCAAATATTTTTTCTTGATTTTCAGGGGTCAGAAATGTTTTTCCCCCAAAAAAGGATAGCCCCCCCCCCCCCCCCCCCCAATTCCAAATGGTCAGCCCCTTAGTCAAAAATGAAACTCATCCGGCTCGATTTGTAAGAATCAGAGATATCTAATGTACCCTTGTTAATGTACTTCTCTGTAACAAATGATGCATACTAATTGGTACGATGGAAGCCTTTACGCCTGGCCACATTCTGTAATAAACAGTTCACTGTGATTGATTTATCGTTTTATAGAATTGGAAAAATAATCGTGCCCTGAAACTCTTTGAAAAAAAAATTGAGCCCTGAAAATCAGTGAAAAAAATATTGAGCTCTGACTCTGTGAAAAAAAAATTGGGCTCCGGTAGTTTACATATCAGTACTATTGGGGAAAGAACAAGGATGTGGTTACAAGGTAAATTGTTTTATCAGAACAGAAATAGTTTTCATCTGGAATCACTCATTTGGGGCTCAGATAAGGCTGAGAATGCATCTCAGGGCATCTACAACCCTCTGGCTTCTGGGGGCCTTGAGCGGTCCCCAGACCCCCGGTGCAATGCCAGTGCGCCACGGCCAGAAGGCCCTGCACACCAAAGAAGGGGGGGGGGGGGGAAGGTAAATTGTTTTCTCAAAAGAGAAATACTTTTCATCTGGAATCACTCATTTGGGGCTCCGATAATGCTGAGAATGCATCTCAGAGCATCCACAACCCTCTGGAATCATTCATTTGGGGCTCAGATAAGGTTGAAATTGCATCTCAGAGCATCTAGAACGCTCTGGCTTCTGGGGGCCCCCAGACCCCCGGCGCAATGGCAGTGCGCCACGGCCAGATGGCCCTGCATACCAAGAAAAGGTAAAAAAGGTAAATTGTTTTCTCAAAACAGAAATACTTTTCATCTGGAATCTCTCATTTTGGGCACCTTTCATCCCTGAAATATACAGTATTATCTTCATTATAAAATATTCAAGGCAAGTCTCTTTCTTGTCCTTGTTCGTACTTACCTGAAGTGATGAAAATAAATTGAGCCCTCAAAATCTGCAAAAAAAAAAATAATTGAGCCCCGAAATGTTAAAAAAAAAATTGTGCCCTGAATCTCGAAGAAAAAGAATTGTGCTCTAACTTCTATACACGGCCCCCCTGGTTGTCTAATGGTCAATGCCTAAAGACTTTTTTGGTTCCTGGATGGGCCAAGCCAGAATACAGCCAAGCAAGTAATGTTCTCCTATACACATTTTCGCCAAACTGCAACTCCCTATCTTTGATAAGATATTAATCGTTACTTTCTTTTTAATTTTGCCAAGTCGCCAGCACTTAGTTCATGCATTGCCACCAACTTTGTACATACTATTGTGCTCCTCGTTGGGGGGGATTCCCACTAGTGTGGGGTTTCCCGTCATAATCTATTTTTAGCTAGTGAGACTATGGGCAGGTCATGTCGCGTGACATCGGAAGAGAATGAAAGGCGGCTTCTGATTGGTCGATTCCACACCGGTGGGCAGCTCCATCTACTTCCGCATGTAAATACTGAGGGATGAAACCATTGATGTTTACATCCACCTGAGGCCTCCTGTGCAATTGTACACCCTGATTAAAGAAGCGATTAATGTAAGTATACTCTCGATTACTTATTTGATATATTTGTCATGATCTATATTGTAGTTTCCTCAAGAGCTGACGTTTTTGCTCTCAGACTCATGCATATTGTCGGTTCTATGACACGTTGTAAATGATGTTTCTGACACTTGCACATGTTAAATATAGTGGGTAAAGGACGACAGGTCAAGATATCGAAGCTAACCACACCTTTGTTAGTCTGAAGGGAAATTCAAGATGACGGAAAGCTTCTATCAATGCCCTCAAGCATTGTGTTTTCTTTCTCTAATGCTCACTGCTTCAAGCAGGAAGAGTCATTTGACATATCACTTATCAGTTTTAGTTTCTACAACCCAATTGAATCTTTGTTATAGCCAATTCCAAGCATCAAAATGGTCTCTAAATAAGTAAGTCTTAAGTCTTCTCCAACATTTTGGTGGATATAATTACAAAATTAACCATGATTGTGAAGTGCAAGCGGAAAGGTGAAACCAAAAAAAAAAAAGGATTCCATGTACAAACCAGACATTTTCAAGGTTATTATTGAAAACTTAACTTTAAGCTATCAAAATCTACCTTCATCACATTTTAAGAATCACTGTCCCTCTTGGAACTCTGTATTTGAATATACATGTGAATTCAATACTTTGAACAGTGGTCAGAATCCCATGCATGTCTTTGGTCAAAGGGGTGTGGCATCCGGATCAAGGAGAAGAGGGTACATGGGTACACCATGAAAACCCTGACTTAGGAACTGGCTGTTTATTCTGCACATAAAGCAACACCTGTCATTCCTGTTGCTCATTGACACCTTCAAAGATATCATTGTTGGAAATCAAAATGAGATCTTGATTTGACTAACTACTACAAATATTTCTATAAAAAGGGACACAACGTTTGCTGAAACTCTATGAAGATAGTCTAGCCTATTGTATCCTTCTGAGGGGTGACAATAGGTTGGTCAAATGGCTATTGAACCCATAAGCCTTTTCAATATTTACCCCAGCTACAATGGCAATGTTGAAAATGATTTTTCAAATATTCAAAGATCCAGAAAAAGTGAACTTTTAGGAATGAAATCTTGCATAATCGAAGTTACAGATATACTTTTAGAGCTCGCAAACATAAGAAAATTTATGTATATATTTCTCTATAGTATTGCATTTAATAAATGCAAAAGAGGACATGCTTAGGTTTTAAATATTGCATTTATAACTAAAATCTTGTAAGCCACATGCTCAACAATAAACTATTTAATAATCACAGATAACTTGGCCAAAGGCTCTCTCTAACCACCATTACGATGATTTGGATTGATATATCAATGCTTAAGGGGACCAGTATCCCAGTCAGATGTCACAACCTTTATCCACACCATACGCTAAGCCACACCCCTTTATCAGGCCATTCCCTAGAGTGGGTCAGTCATGGTCAGTGGCATGCAGTGACAACTTGCACAAAGATAGTCAACTGCTGCTCCCTCAACCCTAGCCTACATGGGTATTCTTCTGAATCAGGAGTAAATGCTGTTAGCAAAAGGTTTTATTAGAATTACCAATGAAATATACTTACCTGCTTCCCCTAGACAAAATAATTAATACTCATGCCAAATATCTTTTGGAGGATATGTATTTATCTTAGGACATCTGGTCATTTTTAAGTTCAGTTAGTTGAATAAACAGCATAAGTTGATATGCATGGTGAACAAGGGGATGAATTGAGACCTTTAGGGTTACAGTTCACATTTAAAACAATTATAGGAGTGAGATGCAGTGAAAATATCTTTAACATCTGAAATGAGAATTGGTGTATTTGTTTTGTTTAAAGCATATGATAACTTTCTTAGTAAAAAATGATAAATGAATTAATTTGTTTTCCTCAAAATTTGTTTTATCAATGAAATGCCATTGATCACTTTTTGTTATCATATAGCTATAGAAAGGTAATTAAAAAATTGGATATACATATTTAGAAAACCAAAGAAGAACCACATAATCTAGGAGTTGGTGGAATCATTCTTCTCAGAGAAAAGTTAGATTTAATTTTGAATCAAACCCCCTTAATTCATGCATGGTGTAGTACATGCATCACTATCACCTGTTTACATAGAGGCTTGTGTGTTGAGCTAGGGTAGGGAGCCTCTGATAGGTGGAGGAGTAGTAGGAGTGTCAGCTGATCAGTGGAGCCAGCGGGAGGAAAGGTGGGCTGATGTACAGATTACATGCCATGAGGGGTCTGCATGCGACTAACACCACTGACAGCTCACCTGATCCTCCCCATGATATCTTCCAGTCCATTCGTTAGAATACTGCTGGTTAAAGAAGTCCAAACTCTAAATATGAGGAGATATGACAGTTTGATTTAGAACATAGAGATGATGATCACCTTTTAGTTGTCCTCATGGAATATGACATGCCCAAGTCCAGTTTGAGAACATTGAAATACCAATCCCTCATGCTTGTTTATGATTATCCTGATTCTGTATTTTCCTTATGTTTTCTGATTTCATTAAATTGTAAACAAGTAAATGTAATGTTTTAAATTTTTTTTTGTTTATTTTACTGCTTGCTAAGCATCATAGCCATGCTGCACAATAAATGTAATGTAATTTTTAGTGTTCTCCCGATTGTTCGAACATGCCGAACAGCGTTCGTTTGGGCCTCCGATTATGATTATCGGATGCAATTTTACATGTTCGAACAAAAAAATGAACATGAATAAAAATTCTATTCAAAGAAATAGCTGACTTTCGGTAGTCCTGCCGGTCATAAAATCTGAGAAACCAAGTTTATTTACCTTTTTATTGCCCACCAAAAAGGAAACACTGCGGGATCGCTCTAGAGAGGTGGATGAAACCAGATCCACCTCTCTTAGCGTGCAATATTACCGTGCCACCATTGTTGTTGTGTTATCGGCACACCATAGCGCAATTGCACATGACGCAATTACGTTAAAGTGTGTCTTGATACCGCTAGGTGTCGTGGTACCTTATAACTAAGGTAAATAGCAATGGCGGCACGGAAAACCATATACACAACTTCGATTATGTATCAGTCATCGGTCGTTCAGGTAGACCGGTGATCGACTCCAAACACTAGTAATGTTGAAGATGTGAATAATGAATAGTACTTAGATCCTAGATGGAACAGATTGGGGATTCCAGCCCTCCTTCATGTGTTCCACAGTGATACCCAGCATTACTGTCAGTAATATTGAGGATTATATACTTAAGTTATTCTTCGAAATTCTAGATCAAGGTTAGTACATAGTATTATTTGGTAATTAAATGTAAAAAACTTGACAATTATTTGACAATTGGGTATGAATGATCTTTCACTGTAGCTTACAAAGAAAGTGTTTTAATCATTAGCTTCATTTCATATAGTGTTAACCAGTGTGCACATAGTCTGACAACTTATAAGTAACTTAACTTATCAAATAGAGTAATATTTCGAAAAATTATTGATACGGGATTGTCACACCCAACAGGAAAGCTGACTCTAAGCCATTTTTTTACTCAAAATATTTCTTTGTTTATATCAACATATTTCTGTATGTGTCAGACAGGTGATTGAAAAGGTAAATCATCTCACTTATATGGCTTACAGGTATGCAACCCTACTCACAATTACAGTGCATCACCAGTTATCTTCAGTACTAATCAGTTTGTTTGGGTTAACGGATGGTTGATCATGCATTCTAAAGGGAATCCCATCCCTATATTTTGGTCTTGACCCTATGCTTTATATAAAGTAATTTGGTAGACTGCCAGGTGTCCTGTAACTTCATTATTAACCCTCATGCTGCTGGTGGCTTATTTGGGCAATAAAAATGATGCAAAAAACCTGAAAAACTACTGAAACCCTGGTATATGGGTACTCATATGAGAGTACTCGACAAGAGCTTTCCAATGAATACCAACATGACAGGGTTTACATGGTTTGACTTTTCAAACATCTTTGTGTCCTTGTGCTTTGGATGAAAGTAGCCACAGCATTGAAAGGGTTCAACAATGCAACCTTTGTAAAAATTAGCTTTTGCCATACTCAGTGGACATAAATTTGGCAAACTGCAGTGTGGTGTGTGTCCCTGCCTTGTTTTGGTTAATCCTCTCTCGATTCCATGACTAACAGTACGCCTACTTTTCAATGACCATGGGAAGTAGGGCATGCCCCAATAGCTGAATGGTCACCGCTGAAGGGTTGCCACTGTCCACTCTGTCTCTCACCACTGCTGAGGTGCAAACCATCATGTGAAAGTTGCCAGTGATTTAGGGTTAGGCATTATCTCTCCCCAGGTACTCAAGCTTGCTCCACCATTAACAACTGGTTAGCAATATTTTAGTAGCTGTATGGCATACCGTGATTTCGCGTGTATAAGACACACTTTTTTACACAAATTTTTACCCATAATACGGGGGTGCGTCTTATACACACAGCTAGAAAACCAGGGTGTTTTACATCGAGTCCCTAGGCCACACGGACATTGGAAATCGATGACCCGCCATTACCGCACCCCATATCAGAATAAGCCTCTGGTATGTTTTCATTTCAGTTGCGTTTCTAGCACGTCTCAACTTCAGTGGTATCGGTAAAACATTATAAATCCTATCTAGCCGTAGACAGACAACTTAGTGAATTGTTTGTGTTACCAGGCCTGTCCAGCCGGTTATATTTTAGGCACACTAATTACAATACACGGCATGAATGTCCGAGCCCCTATTGTCTTTAGAGGAGCATTATAAGTGACTTCAAATTACAATCAACTTCATGTTTTTCCGAATCCACTCCTAGTTTGTTCGTTTTATACAAAATAGCTAGAGACATGGGCCGAAAAGGGGGTACGCACTATACACAGGGCTAACGTCTATACACCGTTTTAAAGGCCTGAACAAGGGGTGCGTCTTATATACGGGTGCGTCTTATACACGCGAAATTACGGTACATAGATAGATAGATAGATAATCTTTTTTTCAAGTCAGTTATAATTTTACATAGTAAACACGAGCTCCCGGGGCTCAAAATAACAATTTAAGATATAACATACAGGGTGTAACAGCAATATAAATGATAAGTAGAGGGGAAGTAAGTTGGCACATATTAATTGATGATGAGTAATATCTTCAGTCTTTCAGAACATATGTTTATGATTTTAGAGTAAATTAGCAGATACTCCTGCTCGTTTACTGGTAGGGCTGTCATCACTAACAAATTTTTAGCGATTCGATAATCGAAAAGATGTTTACCGATACGGCACTTCGATTCGATTCGCTATCGATTCACACTAAAAATTGCTGCACGCTTGGTTTTCGGCTAATATATACGCAATTAGCCCACCAAGCATTATATTTTCATTACCCGTCAATCCCCGCCCCTAACAATAACTAAAAAGTACCTACAATTTGCGATCTCGCCATTAGCGCCAATGATGTCTTCACCTGTCATCGTCTCGACAGGACCCCACAATGCATTGCGCTGACCTGCGCAGTAGGGCGCCAGAGATCGTCCGTCCTCAATTCAACTTCCGTTTTTGAATTGGAGTAAGTTCTCGCTGATTTGGACTTTTTTTAAAAAGATTTTTGGTTGGTAACGGCAATTTTGGCGTGTTATTTTTTACAACGAATCGATACCCCAGCATTTCTGGTGTATCGATTATCGCTAGGGCTTCGCCAGCGATCCATCGATACCGCCGGTATCGATGACAGCCCTATTTACTGGTATTACTTATATCAGCGGAGTAGGGTTGGGACGATCATCGATTATAATCGACGCTTACTCGGTTGCGTCTTTCATAATGATTTATCGATTATGAAACTGGTTATCGATAATGATCGGTAAATACGACACCTAGCGGCGAAACATGAAACTAAAATACTGGCAAGTTGTCATCTCTCTCGCTATGAAACTAAACTCCAAAACACGTGAATATGAAGTTAAAGTGTTCCAAAATGTAAAAGAATTATTGGTCTTACGAATCATATACTGGTATTCAGGTACCAATCCAAATTATGCATGTTGGGGATGCAAGCTGGAGCAGATCGTGAGAGCTTATTTGGTGCACTTTCACTCTTTCTAAGGAGTGTTACGAAAGGTGCAAGTTCATGTCTTGGAACGTGTTCAAGTTATCAGACGTTTGAAAAACAATAAAGGAACAGAGACAACAGGTACTTCCCAAGCCTAACCCAGGCATCTGGAACACCAGGAACAGAGATAAAATGTAATATTATACAAATATGCCATGCCAGTGTGGGTAACATGACGGAATGTTTCCCCGAGGGAGGATGGTTTTCCCGAGGGCGGAGCCCGAGGGAAAACCATCCTCCCGAGGGGAGACATTCCATCATGTTACCCACACTGGCATGGCATATTTGATTTATTATACCGAACAAAGCCCGTTTGTAATTGTAAACAAAGCAAGGTCACAGATGACTGGTGATTCACACATTCCCCGCTAGGTGTCGCTAGTGGCAACGGGCAACATGAAGCCCTCACTGATGGCATCAGGCAACATGATGATTGTTCACTGTTAAGTCAGCCAATCACGGCTTACGATCTTAAAGTGAGGTATAATAATATATAGTATATCACTAACCTGGGATGCCACCAGGGGGGGTCTATATATTTTGTCATACATAACATGGATTTAAACAAAATGCATGTTTCTTTCCCCTGCCCTTGATCAATGGTGGTGGGAAAGGGGGATGATCTGTGATCTCATTCTTATGAACGAGATTGCGGTCTGACACACTGAAGTTCTGCCCAATTTTCTTTCATGCTAAAAAACTTAGTTATATTTAGCACATGTTTATCTATTATTGACATTCTTTACCTTCACCTTTTAATTAGTAATAGGCTAATAGCAAGCAATTTTCATATAGTCTATCTCATAATTTTGCACTCTGGACCTGTACCCAATTAGCGAAAAAGTGCGATGAACCGATTATGATCGATAATCGATCGGTTGGCTGTAACTGATTATCGATTATGAAATTGCAACCGATTCCCAACCCTACAGCGGAGAGAGAGAGAGCAGGTACAGTTAGTTCCAGACCAGTTTGAGATTAGGTTGTTGAACTCTTTTAGTGATGTTGTTTGTCTTAAGTTGTTAGGTAGTGAGTTCCATACATAAACAGTGTTGATAAAGGAAAATCCATGTATAAGTTTGTATGTGTCAATGAGTTATTTCTCATAATTTTCTCTCAATTATTTCTCTCTTTATCTCTCTTCATTCAGTTACTCTGATTTCAAAATGCCCGGATCAAAAGGAATGGACAATCAAGGCTGGCCTAAGGATGTGGGTATTCTTGCCACAGAAATCTACTTCCCCTACCAGTACGTGGACCAGACAGAACTGGAGGCCTTCGACGGAGTCTCTGCGGGCAAATACACCATAGGTCTGGGGCAGGGCAAGATGGGCTTCTGCACAGACCGTGAGGACATCAACTCCCTCTGCCTGACAGTGGTAGAGCGCCTCATGGAGCGCAACAATATCTCCTACACAGACATTGGCCGCTTGGAGGTCGGCACGGAGACAATCATAGACAAGTCTAAGAGTGTCAAGACAGTTCTCATGCAGCTCTTTGAGGGCAGCGGCAATACCAGTGTGGAGGGTATTGACACCACCAATGCCTGCTATGGTGGCACTGCAGCACTATTCAACGCTATCCATTGGGTGGAGTCCAGTGCTTGGGATGGTAAGTCTACTTAATTTGATTGTACATATTTTTTACTGGTTGTACATGCAGCCATTGCAATAAATGCAGTCTCTATATACATTCAAGGTTAATGAACCAGAACTTTATTTAACCCATCAAAGCTTTATTGAGTTCCTGCAGAAATTGTCATTTTGTGATATCCTACAGGGCACGACATTAACTTTTGCAGCGACTTGCTCAGTAGGGCAAGTAAGATTCAACTTTCACTTGCCCTACTCCAACTTTCACTTGCCCTTGAAAAATTATTTTATAATATTTCATTTAAAACCAAGCAGAACATGGTGCTGACATGTGAAAGCATATTTTATAGGACAAGCTTGGATGTCCGACCACAATACTGTTTCTGGGCCCGTAGGTCTGGTAACACCTAGGATCTACTGGTCCTGCAAACTTTTTACTGGTCCTACAATTTTTTCTTAAAATTCACAAGAGAAAACATTGCATAAAATTCACTGACAACAATTATTTTTATTCATTTCATCTTCATTTATTTCAAAAACATTTGGAGGCATTCTTGAGGGACAAGAATGTCCCCAAATGTTTACTGGCACTGTAGGACCAGTTTAGGTCTTTTCTTATTGGCCCAAAGACTTTTTTGGGAATTATTACTGGCCTGGGACCAGCGGTTCGCTGTAAGCCTTGAGCCCTGATAGTGTAATGGTATTTATAGATCTTTTCACAACAGAGGAATTACTTAATATAATATTATGTCGTAACTGAGCATAGACTATGTATCTAGTTCCTGAAAAGTTCCCCCATGAGTTGTAGTACCTGATGTAGAGATGCCAATGGCCTATAGATGTCATCTTATGATCTTCCTATCTCTTGCAATTTTAGGTTATACTCAAATAGAGCCCTCTATCCACCTGGTGGGAAGAATGTTAACTTTTTTTTTGCCGTGACAGAAACAACTTTTAGACACACAAAATACTTATGACAGCCTAGAATCTAGGCTAATCTAAAAATAATTTCCAAAGGTGCACTACACATTTCCAATCCTCTGGCTGGCTTGTAAGCTGCAAAAACAGTTACTGTAAATTTCGAACTATTAACGAATCTGTATTTAGCTGTATTTCAATTTTTCATATAAGCGTATTGTAATATTCGCGTGCGAAACCATCTCCAAAAGTGTCATCTGAATAGTGGTATTCTAATTCATGTACTAATCTACCACACATGGCGGCGATACTGAGTAGACCTTGTTTAGTTATGACGCAACCCCCTAACAAGTGAAATTAAGGGTTCAAGATATTTAGATTGGGCTGTGAACAGTACAAGCGATCGTCAAAATGGGTCTATTGCAATCATTATTTCTTAGAACCAAGCAGATTTTACGCGCTAAACAAGCATCGCCACGTGTCTGTTTATGGAACTCGCGTGTCATTGAAGGTCCGTCCTGATTGGTATTTTTAATTAAGAAACTCAGATCTACCATGATTACGCGCATCATCCAAATTTGGTTGTACACCGTGAGACATTTATATATCACAACACGCACGTACGTGTGTCTATGTATGTACATATGGTTATCAACTGACCATGTGTAATTGTGACTAGATACGCATTTTGAATACAAAATAGTACAAATTTTAACGAATGTAATATTAGCTAATCGGACCCACTCGTTAAAGTTGCTAATATTACTTCAACGTTAATATTTCAAACTTTACAGTATCTCAGCTTCCTTAGGTTGAGTCTGTCAGGTCGCATAATGCCCATTTGCCATGCACCAGTATCACAGCTGAGTTTAGACTGATGTATATACTGAGGCAATAGCAGGTGAACTGTTTTGCCTAGCACCAGGCAGGCAAGCTGGGTCTTAGCCAGATTTCAGAAACTGGGTGCTCAAAATGGGCAATTATAACATGCTAGGTACCCATTTTGCAGCTGGGTAGACTGAGGCAATATGGAATAAACTGTCTCGCCCAAGGACAGACCAAAGTGCCCCGGCTGGGAATTGAACCAGTGATCTAATGATTACTAGTCCGACACCTAACCAAGTGGTGTAGCTAAGTTGGAAAACTGCCTCACTGACATCTATACATGGATGTCTCAAAATAAACTGAAATTGAATGCAGACAAGACAGAGGTGCTGGTCACGGGTACCCCACAGATGCGGGCGAAAATCTCCATTCCTAGTATTACCGTAAATGGTGTAATAGTACCAGCTCTTAATGAACCCGTCGGTAATCTGGGCGCTGTTTTTGATCCGAACATGAATATGCCTGCACATGTATCAAAAGTTATCAAGTCTGCAAATTACCACCTTAGGAACATTGGAAAAATAAGGAAATATCTCAATACTGATACAACCAAGAGTGCCATCATCTCACTGGTGACATCACGCCTTGACTATTGTAATGGACTTCTCTGTGGAATCACTGATGAGCTGCTATGCAGGCTCCAGAAAGTCCAAAACAATGCTGCTAGAGTGGTTAGTGGCTCCAAAAAGTATGATCACATTACACCAGTTCTAAAAGATCTTCACTGGCTGCCCATCAGGAAAAGGATTGAGTTCAAGATTCTGCTTTTGCCTTTCAAATGCATGCAAGGATGTGCCCCTCTTTACTGGAGGGAACTGTAAGTCAAACAAGCCAATATAAGGACTAAGATCAAACACTAAGAACTTATTACAGATACCACTCACTAACCTGAAAAGGTTTGGTGACAGAGCATTCTGTGCCTATGCACCACGCCCTTGGAATGAGCTCCCTGACAACATCAAGGCTGCTGATAGTGTGCAAAACTTCAAGAAACAGCTGAAAACATTGCTATTTCGAAAGGAGTTTAATTGACTATATGGACCATGGCAACTGTCTAATGACTCTAAAGCGCTTTTGATCGTTATAGGTGGAAAGGGCGCTATATCAAATATCAATTATTATTATTATTATTATTATTATTATTATTATTATTATTATTATTATTATTATTAACCAACTGAGCTACTTTGTCAACATATACTTATACTGCGGTATACTAGGAGGTTAGTTGGAAATTCCCATTAAACCCCCTCTGTGTTGCAATTGTGTGAACTAAATGGCCAGCAGTAGGCCACAAGTCCCTATATGTAGTATATGTGCGGACATTTATATATAATAAAGTAAAAACAGAGTAGAGACGTGTAGCTAGGCTATGTTGGCACATGCTTTCTTGCCAATGCTGACTCTAGTTATCTGAAGGTGAAGAAATAGTGTACATACATGCATATCATTTATGATGTGTGGGAATGTGCCACTTCCATGTTTAATTACATGTTGTTAGTATTCTTGTAGGGGGGCTTTGAGTCGGTATCTCTGTTTCATCAGGTCTCTGGCACTAGAGATTTACGATACCCAATGAAGATAGCAATCTAAATACTGGTGGCATTAAACTGGAGATGCTTGGTACCCCAGTCCTAGACTAGGTTTCTAGTCCCTCAAAAGTCAGACATCCTAGAATATAGGCGAGATACCCTCCATTCATTGTTGCTATTGGTTGAGTTGAAGCTTTTGAAGAAAATGAGATATATACGTTTCCATAAAGCTTTACTTTGATGCAAGGATACTTGTAGGAAAAAGAATGCAGAGGTAATAGTCTATGAAATATCTAACTTAATCTAATTTAAATTGATATCTGAATTTAAAAAGAAAGTCAGCTCCTCCTTGGATTATTATTATAATTAATTGAATTTTGATGTATAGCGCTTTTTTTGGTAAGTTCAAACAAGCATTGATTTTCTATTTTCGTTCCCAGATTTGGATACAGTACTACTGCCCAGTGTCTTAGCCAGGATTTCAAAAATACCTGTCCAAAACAGCAATTTCAAAATTTCTGATCGTCCAGATTTTGCTATTTATTTACTTCAAATCCTTATACCAGCAACAATTAATAGCCTAGTGTGTCATAAAGGGCAATTTACACTTCAGCTATGTCATAGAAGATGGTTTGTTAGGAAAATATTTGTTTATTACACCTCAAAAGTCAAAATTGAAAAATCTTGATAGAAAATTTTGCCTGTCCAAACAGGAGGTTTGTAGGAAACTATCTGTCAAAAAGACAGGCAGGATGGGTCCTGGCTAAGTCCCTGCTACTGCCCATATGACATCAGCCTTGTCATTTATATTGATATGTATATATGCTACTGTGTATAATTACTTCTTCAAATTTGACTACATGAGCTTATCACTTAACATCAGCATATTTACTCCAAAATCATAAACATATGTTCTGGAAGACTGAAGATATTACTTGTTGTCAATTAATAGGTGCCAAGTACTTCCCCTCTACTTATCATTTATATTGCTGTTACAGTAAGTTGTATCTTAATTGTTATTTTGTAGTCGGCCAAAAGCCCTGGCAGCTGGTGTTTACAATGTTAAATTATTACCGACTTGAAATAAAGATAATCTATCTATCTATAGTTATGATATTAGTCATGTACTATACTGAGACGGTGTTTTGGTGGTAGCTGACTGTGAGGAGGATCAGGGACATCTATACAGGTCTCTGCTATGATGAATGGACTTGGAGCCCTGGTTATGTCACTGGGTACACACATGTGGAGTTGTCACAAGACCTCCCTCTGCAGTCACTAGTTGGCATCCCAAACTATCCCTCAAACTTTCTCTCTTTTGGGATCTTCCTAGCTAGCCAGGTTCTTAGGCTGAGTTACTTGAGTTAGAACAAACAACACCATCACTATTCACTACACTGTGGATAAAAGCTAAGAAGGAGGATGCAGAAAATAATTGACCACATGCAGCTCTTGTGGCTCCACCCTGAGGCAAAAACCAGAACTGAACATTGACCAAAGTTTGACAAACCTGTCTATCCTAGGGAGATTGTAGTGAGATAGTAAAGACCTTGCGTGTATGCATAATTCAGGGTGTTGCTATTAATAGATTGGCACCCTGCTGGACCTCTGGGTGAGGGCATTAATCCGGCAGATGCTAGTATGATAGCATTGAGTACTAGGGGTTTTAAGAATATATTGGAAAGTTTAACCTCACAAATACTGCCTTACAAACACTGATGTTAAGTACTTGTAGATATGATTCAAGACATGCTGATAGGGAGGGTAAGACAGGTTTTTTTTCATACAATTCCCTCAACGAAAGCAGGACAGAGAGACATGGAATCAGGCATAATCAATAGAAGTTTTTGATAAAATATCTTTGTCACTATGTGGCCCTGAATCTTTGTATTTCTTTAATCTGCAACACTCATGAACTGGTGACTTAAAAAATCACAAGCCTACTAATTTATTTTTATCAAATGGACCTAAACTTCAATCTGGGCTAGATAATGTAGTATATGAAATGGGAACTGGCCACAAGTTGAGGGCGTATGGCTGTCTAATAGTGTCTCTCATGAAGGAGGTTAAGAAACAAAATGTTTGTGATATGGGATATATTTCAAACCTTCTGATTTACCATATTCATATGGGCTTCAATTTAAATCTGTGTTAGATAATTATTTTGAAATGAAGTACATATAAGAATTGGGAACTGGCCACAACTTGAGGGCATACAGGGCTTTCTATCATGAAGGAGGTTAAGAAACAAAAAATTTTGATATGGAATATATTTCAAACCTTCTGATTTACCATATTAAAATGGGCTTCAATTTAAATCTGTGTTAGATAAAGATTTTCAAATGTAGTACTCATAAGATATGGGAAGTGGCCACAACTTGAGGGCTTAGGGCTGTCTATAATAAAGAAGGAGAGTTAGGAAACTAAATGTTTGTGATATGGATTTGTATTTGTTGTTATATGGACATGGCTATGGATTTATTTCTGTATTGTATTGCTAGGGTTTTACTATATTTAGCTGTTAACTCAATCCTACCACAAAATAATGAAAACTGCCATTGTTTAAAGACCAGAATCCTAGAATTCCCACAGGTAAAATTAAATTTTCTTTACTACAAAAAACAGGAACCAGCAACTTAAATTATTTTGACACTATCAAATTCACAAGGCTAACAATAAACTATTTTCAAATTAATTAAATCTGTGCTGGAAAATGATTTTCAAATGTAGGATGCAGAAAAAGAAATGAATGGGCCTAGGCTGTGCCTGCCTATTTCTCTGAGTTCTAGACCAGACAGTTAGATCAATTCCATGTGGATAGCCAGATTATGTCATTAACCCCCAACCCAAATAGAAAAAAGGCTTAGACCGGGTTTGAGTAAATGTACATGTACCACCACCATTTCTATCTCTGTAGTGTCATAATTTAGGAAATTGTAGTAATTATTGGATAGTTAAATAAAGCAACCCCTCATTTTGATCACCCTTAGCACTTTTGCTACTTATAAATCAAAAGAAAGTGTTGTTACATTTCAAGGAGTTAATTCCAAAGACCTAGCCATCTTTTCAGCTATACTGCTGTTAGACATTCTAGAGACAGACACCTAGAACCTGTGCTCCAGGTATATCATTCTCAATTAGTTTTACTTTAGGAAAAACCTTTTTTTCCTTTTCATTTTCTTTAAGATGAAGTCCTTACAGATGAGAGAGTGGTCAGATGTACCTCTTTATTATATTGATGTGGAGCACAGAGAAGGGAGAGGTGTGAGATATCAACTCAGAACATTGGTCCCTAATTAGCCCTTAACTCCATGTTTCTGGGTACAAGTGGCATTAAGAAGTCATAAACTTCATTTACTATTGACTGAAGATAACAATGTTGGTCTGTATGTATGAATAGGCCCTTGTTTATAGTGCTTTTCAGCCTTGGAAGACAGTCTTACTTTACACTATGAAGAGAGCGCACCCGGGTGTTTTGCCCTCACCCGGAAGTTGACGTCATCTCTGTGACGTAGCAAAGCTGAATTATGCATACACGCAAATTGTGTTCAGCCCAGTGGCCTATAGCCAGGCTAGTGGAAGTGCTGAGAGCTTTTATTATATACACATGCCATAGCCTTTAGTAGATACTATCTAAGGGAAGAATGGTGAATTTCAGCGAAAGAGCCTAATTTGTTCAAACAAATTACATCAATGTATATATCTGGGCATGTGCGTGAGCAACTTCCTCTATAATGTAAACAACTATGAGAGTCCTGATTCGTCTTCATCTCCTAGTGACGTCACACTGAGACTAGATTTGATGAGGGCTTTGCAATAGGCCCTACAGTAATTGGTTTGTGGCGGCCGATCCATGTTCTCATCATCTAAGCACTTACTAACGGCGGACGGAATTGATGCAATAAGACAGAAAACTTGGGTTTCCCATCTATGGTTCATGGGCAGTGAGCAATCCACTAGATGTTAGTGTAGCAGTGAATTTTGGGATATAATTGGTAGGCATATGGCTCTCATCTAGGGAATATGAAGCTGGCATATGGACAATATAATCATAAACGCACCACTGTTAAATGTTAAAGCGGTGGCAGTGAGCATCAGGGATGTGGTGGGTACCTCTCACACAGGTGTTTGGACTACTAGGCTCCTGCCCCTGACAAGTTGCCATTCCCTTCCAAGTTGACCAAACAGTGTGGTGTACTACAATAAATGGCATACTCAAACTGAGTCCTCTGTTCGCCTGAAGAGATAGATATAAACTAATTTGACCACTTAAAGGCCACCTTGTGGTGTCTGGTAACAGAAAAACTTGAAGGCAGCAAAAATTCATTCTTAGAAATGTTATGGTTATTGTATTTCTAGGGAACATGGAGCTACCACATGGATAGTGATTATAGAAGCACTCCAGCAACTATTAACCCTTCCAATGCTTAGGTTACTTTTGTCCAAAAGCACAAGGATACAAAGATTAAAAAAACACCATCTAACCCTGTCATGTTGGTATTCATTAGATAGGTCTCGCTGAGCACTCTCAGATGAGTACCCATATGCCAAGGTTTCAGTCATTTTTCAGATTTTTGCATCATTTTGTATTGGCTAAATTAGCCTCCAGCAACATAAAGGCTAAATAATGGGAGTTGAGATGGGGGAGAGAGGGTTTTCCTTACTGGTGTTTAGTTCTCATCTCGGGAAGTCTAATTCACCAAGGAGCCAGCGAATGTACAGTAATACTAGAAGAACTATACAGTACACGTTAGAGTCCCAGTTAGGGTTTTCCTTGCTGGTGTTTATAGTACTCAATTACTCATCTCAGGAACAGGGAGTCAGCACATGTACAGTACTACTAGGAGTACTTTACTGGCAGTGAAGATAGAGGAAAGTGGGTATCCCTTGCTGGTGTTTATAGTAATCATCTCAGGAACAGGGAGCCAGCGCATGTACAGCACTACTAGAAGTACTTTACTGGCAGTGAAGATAGATAGAGGGAAGTGGGTATCCCTTGCTTGTGTTTGGCCCAGTTCCCCAGGAGTTCCACGAGGAGAGAGTGAATCACTGACAGCATGACAACAACACTGCTATTTGGGTCGCTGACCTCATAATTGTGTTAGTAGGTCATGGGCCCCATGTGGGATTATCGGTGAGCCCTATTTTAAAGAGCATGTTGTGTAGTAAGATTTTGTTGTTGACATGTGCATCCCTGCTGTGTGAGAAACCTCGTTTTTTAAGCTGGTCAATGCCCTAGAACTCCTGTGTGTTTACAGGTTTGTCCAATATAGACTTAAGGCCCTTTCCTGGAAAAGCTGGGGTTATTATTAATTCACAGTTTTTGAGCTGGTCTCTGGCAAACACTTATAATGTGTGTGTTTACAGGTTTGTCCTATGTAGTGAAAGGTTGTTCTTTTAACTAAGAATTGCACCATAGTTGCTTGCATAAATCCCTAGATTTTGTAAAAAATACATGCCTTTGAGCGATGCTGGAAATTGAAGTAACATTCTATAAAGAGCTGAGGATAAATGGTGTCACTAATTGCTATAATGGGTTGTTGTCACCCTCCATTAGCTAAAAATAAACTCCCAATGCCTCGGCTGTGCCATAATAGCTCTCAGTTAACTCCCGCAGTGACCAGTGATACAGCTAGCTTTGTTGAATTGGTATGGTATGGTATGGGATAATTTTCCCACATCCTATTATCTTAGGTTATTGGTAGATGGTGTAAGGTGGTGTTGGTGCAGGCACAGGGCTGTGTTTGGTTATGGGGCCAAGCATGGAGGTGTTAGCAGGAGTTACGAGGCCCAAGGAAATGTGAGATGTAGCAGGCATGATTATCACTGTAGGGATCTCCACAAGTAGAGCAACCTGCTGCAATGGCATGCAACAAGCCTCTTTAAATCCTGCTCCCACACTCTCCACATGGCCCTCATTTTAACCCTTATGTCGCAACAATGTTGAAATGCATATTAGAAAGACTAATGACCATGAAGATGTTTGCCTAAAATACAGGTCATGCTTAACCATTATGCTGCTGCTGGCTAATTTGGCCAACACAAAATGATGCAAAAACCTGAAAAATGACCGTAACCCTGGCACACGAGTACTCATCTGAGAGTACTCAGTGAGAGCTATCCAATGAATTCCACAATGACAGGGTTCAGATGGTTTTCAAATATCTTTGTATCCTTGTGTTTTGGTTGAAAGTAACCTAAGCAATGGAAGGGTTAACTCCTGCTCCCACACTCTCCACATGGCCTTAACTATGGGTTCTAGAATACAGGCTTGGAGAAACTCGGCTATACCTTGATAAACAAAATAAGTTCATCCTTCACCATAGTGTTAAGCTTAACATCCCTTTTACGGATGATATTTCATGGAAACTGTGCTTAACTGCAGTACTTACTTAGGGTAAATCCCCTCATTGTGGATTTACCTTGGGGTTATGCATTTGGATTATGGTATACACTATGAAAGTTATATAAGAGAGGTTATTATTCATGTAATCAGCATATTATGTAATTACATAGCAAAGTAAAACCTGTATCTGAAGCTGGAAAGGAAAAGGTTTTGTAACAATGGGCTGTACTTAACCTTGATTCACTTTTTTAAGTCCTATATGAATGCTTCCATAGAAACACTCCCTGTATCCAGTAAGACATGGGGTAACCAATTCATGCCTATATAGAGGTCCTTTGAAGAGATATCTAGATCAGTGCTAGGCTTTTGAGAAGATCTTGCCTAATATCTTAGGTAAAATCATAAACTGTAGTAAGTGGAAAGAAATGTGTAAGTTATGTTTTGATTTACATTTCTACAAAAAAAGCTTTAAGAATCAGAAATATATGACCAAATAGTTATGCCATTTGAGCCTGCTATGGATGGGCATGAATGGGTTAAATGAAGCTATATACTAATTGCTTAATGAATGAGCTGTTGTTAAATGTAAATGCCCTGGTTGTTGATTGTACAAATCCTCGTCCATGGAAACAACAAACTTTCATTTCCTATTTAAAACATTCAAAAATATGCATTGACAGCATTATATTAATTTCATAAAGTCAGTCCCCATATTTGATACATGACTGCAACTATTCTTTAGGTTGATTTTAACCTAAAGCGGTCTTTAGCCAAAGGTGGCAGGTCAGTTTTGGTGATAATTTTCTTATGTAAGCATATTTAAGAAGAAAATATTGAAAGGCGAAATGTTTGTCAGATATCAAACGTCTCCTCTCAAAATGATTCAAAAGTTTAAGCTTTATTACCAATTAGGGTTGGATACTGTCAAGAGGTACCGGTACTGGTAAATCAGTTTGAAAAAACTTCTGTAAAGTTACTCTTAACGATACTAACCACTCTGAAGTTCTCATTTTGTAGGGAGTATCCAGGATCCTATACATGTCAATTCACAACAAAAGATTTAGGGTAATATTGCAATAAAATACCCATCGTTAACAGTACTGTAAAAATACTGTATCATGTCATTGGTACCGATATCGGTACTGTACCATTTTGTCTTAAAGGTTTCCATAACTTATTATCATATAATTATTCTCATAAGTATTATAGACCCTGATACCACTTTTCACAAGTGCCTCTATCCATGAGAGGGTTAGAGAACCCATTTAGGATTTGTCCTGATTCCCCATTAGTCTTATACATATACCTCTAAGGATACCTAACATATAAACCTCAAAATGGCCAGTGCATAATTGGAACTTTGCCAATATGTGAGCAGTTAAAGGCCAAGGCCAACTCTACTTTTTAAAGCTCTTCCATTCACCATCATTCCCTCCCACTTCTAGCGGCTCTTGCTAGTTTCTTCTCATTTATTCTATAATGAAGTATAATTGCTTTTGCTAGGGAAAATGTATATTCGTTAAGTGGAAATGTGATTTTTGTGGTCAGAACAGCTGTTTACTTGAAACATGAAACAATAGTAAATTAGTCTCTGACATGCATGTTTCTGCCATAAGGTCACATCCCCCCCCCCTCCACAAAAGAAAACAGATAAACAAAAAATGTTTGTTTCCAGTGTTTAATCGAAACCTCTTGATCTTCACGACAGGTTTCAATATTTGGTGTGGACATCCGCTTGAGGGACCACCTGTTGCAATGAATTATGAGGAGATACAATGATAGAAACTCATATGTTACAATGAAAATAACCAAATGTTGCTTTGTGCTAAGAGACTTAGTCTTTCTAAAATGACATCATAAAGTGCAAAAAAAGAAAAATACCTGAAACCCTTTCAAATGGGTACTCATCTGAGAGTACTCAGAGAGAGACCTATCAGATGAATGCCAACTTGACAGAGTTTAGATGTTTTTCAAAAATCTTTGCGTTCTTGTGCTTTGGATGAAAGTAGCCTCAGTATTTGCAGGGTTAAGTAGTACTCTTGGAGGAATTGCCAGTGTTTTGTGTACATGCGGGGTGCACATGCTGCTGCTGCTGTGTTGTTGCTGGCCTGAGCTAAGGACATGTGTAACACACTTCTAGGGATGGTCATTTGATAGCCTCTCTATATACAGCTTCTCTCCAAGTGCATGGGTACTCAATAACCTGACCAGGGTACTAGAATTCTTTTGACACTATTTCTGTATGAGTTCCTGTAGCTAGGGTGCGAGGAGCAGGCTGGTATCCCCAGCTGCAGAGGGTGGAGGTCAGTGTAACTGGACCCTTTCTTGGCACTGTGACAGAGCTGGCATGAGCGGTTAGTGGAACAACGTATTCCACACAAATGAAAACGTTTGGGGTGACCTGCTCTGTTTACTGTTACCAGAATCAACCATACTGATATGATAGGGGTTTTCTCTATTGGTAGCATTAGGCATTCTAATTAAAGAGTGTATGATTAGAAATGTCATCTTATTGTATCCCCTGATATTGCTAGTGTCATGTAAATAGGAGTGCATTAGTCTTAGCCAGTAGAGCCTCTGGGCATCATTTAGACACCCAAACCATCAAAAATCCCTCCACAGGCCACCCATTATTTTTTTATGAGTACATGTATCTGAAAATATCAATTTTAAGCATACAACAAAATATTTTCACCCCAACATAATTTCCATGACTTGTATAATAAGGACATTGTGTCTCATTTGAATAGTAAATAGATGTTTAAATATGGTTGTAATATAAGTATACTGTGGTCTCTTTTGAATATTAGGGCACCCAAAAATATTACAATTGTCTATTATGGGCACCCATTTTCTAAATCCTGGTAAAGACCCTGAGTGTACCTAAGTGATAAAAAGAAATGTATTGACATACACAGTAGTTAGTCCTCAAATTGATAACACAAACATAGTATAAATTATTATCTCATATAATACATAGCATATTAAAAGGTAAATTGTATGTATGGTAGAATTAGTTAATGAAATGTATAAAGATGCTAATAAAACATAACATCAGGACATCAGGGGCGGATCCAGGATTTAAGAAGGGGGGGGTTCAATGTAGTTCCAAAAAGTGACACTGGTGGCGCCACTCACAATTATTTATAAAAACACCACCAGGAGTCAACTGCAGAGAGCTAAAAATAATAATTTCATACGAGATATAAAAAAATAATAATCTCATAAGATATAGAACAAAATACATAGAGTAAGAGTGAAATTTTGATATAAATATTTCATATTAATTATGATATGCAAAATCGAATTTGGTGATGCCACATTGTCCTAATTTTGGTCGCAAGATTGAACGGACCTCTTGCACTTTCAAACATTTAAGAAATATATTTTACCTTTTGGAGAGATTTAACAATGTGAACACCCTGGGGATGAGGGAAAGAACTTTTGCCCACTATGCTTAATTGATGTTAGCGTAATTGCGATACATGCATCTGGGGGGGGGGGGGGGGTGGGGGGGGGTGGGGGGGGGGGGGGGGGGGTTCAATTGGAGACACTCTTTCATTTGTGATATGACTAAACACCAGTCATGAGAGTCATTCAGTAAATTTCACCTTCTGCGCTTGTCGAATTCTCAGAAATCAACGCTTTTAATTTTTTTCTAATTTGGCTGTCTATTCAAGCTTTTTACAAATAATACTCTACGCCCAAAGTTGTTTGACTATTTATGCACTTTAGATGCAAATGGGTTAAGTCACCTCAAAAGGTGTTAAGATGTGGTTATTTATGTATCTGTTGTCTATTAGTTAGGTATTTTCCATAGGGGTTTGAGGAATCAAGTGATCTAGAAGTTTGAGAATCAACGAACCCCCTCCCCTAACAGACTTCAGGTTTCCCAAGCTATTCTTAGTCTGCAATCGACTGGACTGTAATTCTGTATCCGCTAGGCTAAGGAATGAATCAAGTGGTTTAGAGGTTCGAGAATCAACGACCCCCCCCCCCCCCCCCACCCTCACCTAACAAACTTCAGGTTATCCAAGCTATTCTTAGTCTGCGCACGACTGGACTGTAATTCTGTATCCGCTGGTTCAAGGCGGATAATCCCCTCAAGCAGGATGTTCATCCACTCCGACCTACACCTGGCTGACACCAATCAGCCTGTTGCCTACTCAGGGCCTGGGAAAACAAAAGACGTGGACAGAATTGCAAATTGCAACTGGTCGCCGCGGCAGGAAAAACAATTAGTTTTGATGTTTGTCCACAGGTGGCGTGGTGGTGCAAAATGACTCACCAGCCAGGGGGGGTTCGGACGAACCCCTCGAACCCCCCCCTGGATCCGCCCCTGGACATGCATGGACACTTGTTTGAAAAAAGCTTATATAGATAATGGATAAATTAGCAGTACTGCACAGAATGAGTCAAGCTATGTAATTGTGGATTGTTTTACCCATATTAATCACAATAGGCCATCTGTCATTCCTATCTGTTCATTTGTTTTTGCATTAGCATGCAAAACAAGATAAGATACTGTGATTGCTTGCTTTTTGAGTATCTCAAGACTGATAAAATCATTAGTCATGATCGACACCTAGTGGCTTGCCATGATAGCCTATCTTGAACCAAACACTTGGAATCATTTCTTTGATGTATATATATATATATATATATATATATATATATATATATATATATATATATATATATATATATATATATATATATATATATATATATATATATATAATATATATATATATATATATATATATATATGTATATATATATATATAAATAAATGTGCGTTAGGGCTCAATGGCTCAACAGTTAATAAAACAATTGAAATAGACTATTTAAGTTAACCTTTCAATGTCTGTATGAACTTAATATTTCATTTGAAAATTGTGTCTTTTAGGTCGCTATGCGTTGGTGGTAGCAGGTGATATTGCTGTGTACGCCACAGGTAACGCGAGGTGTACAGGTGGCGCCGGTGCTGTGGCCATGCTCATTGGATCTAACGCTCCGCTGGTCTTCGAAAGAGGTAGGGAAACTCTCTTGCTTTAACTTCACTGAACTGTCTGATATTTTTGTCTTTGTCAATTTGTCAGTCTTTTTCAGGTCTGTGTTAAGTGGTTCAAATCCACAGCTGCTAAACATGCTAGAGAAGTTTCTCTGAGGCTGACAGGAAAATCATTGTCAAAAAAGTGTTTTTGTTACCCATGCTTGTTGATGCAAGTGATAGGTATGAATGTCTGAAATAGTTGTTCATGATTACCATATGATTAAACAATACACACATATTTATTTAAAAACATACAAAATAAAGTCAAAACTTATTCTCCTTATTTTTCAAGGGACCTTAGAGGGAATTTTATAGGCCCTTATTACACTTCCCCATGTCAGTTATATTTAAGTTCTCATTAACATTTTATAACCCACTTTTAACTTCATAAGTAAGGCTTCCACAGCATCAATTAACACCTTTTATTTTTTGGCCGATTGCATGAAGGTTGCCATGGCATTGACAGCATAATTCTGGATCTCCTTCTCTAAACATTGGTGTTTTGCAGTATTTCCTCGTAGAATGCAATCCCAAGTCACTGTTTGCAATTGGTTTATCTGACATGCACCTGCCTCATTTTGAGTCTTTCAATAGATTTTACAGGAATATATATATATATATATATATATATATATATATATATATATATATATATATATATATATATATATATATATATATATATATATATATATATAAATATATATATATATATATATATATATATATATATATATATATATATATATATATATATATATATATACATATATATATACATATATATATATATATATATGTATATATATATATATATGTATGTATATATATTATATATATATATATATATATATATATATATATATATATATATATATATATATATATATATATATATATATATATATATATATATATATGTGTGTGTGTGTGTGTGTGTGTAAAATCTATGTATATATTTTTCTGATACTGAACCATGCACAGTATTAACATTTGATCCTGCTGCTTGCTTTGTGTTTTTAGTCTTTCTTCATTTTTAGTTGGTAATTTATTATCCTTGTTTTTCACATTCTTAAGAAAACATTCATAGCATATAGAATTACTAGAATCAGTAATAAAACAAGTTTGGGTTTCCACCATATTTTTTCCTTGACTAAGCCTTCGTGTTAGTCAGTATCACATGGCTTGGTCAGTTTCAATCAACCCTCATATTTCCAACACGAAATACCAGTTGCATTACTGGTGTTTTTGAAGTCCATCTGAAAGAAAACGGATTGGAAGGCCTTTGCATCTATTGCTTTATAGGCACTTCTTAAATCAAATCTGCATGTTCTTTTAAAAGAGTACAACTTATGAGCCTTCTTGCTAACCTGTGAAAAAAATGGTTGTCTCTTTTTCTTAAGGGTTGATTAGGTAACCTAGACATGCTTTACAGATCCTGTGCTATTCTATCTATAATATTAGGCAGTATATCATAGGCCATCTCTTCATGTCAGTTAGCTTCAATCAGAATCATGAGGAGGTTGATGATATAGCCATACACAAACAGGAAACCTTTTGATGACAATTGTATGTAGATTTATTAGTCAGTGAAATGGTATTTCAGTGCCATGTGTACATTACTCATACAGTTCCTTTGTTCTAGATCAGTCCAGCCTGAGAATAATTATATATTCCTGGATTTATGCTAATCCAAATAGTTGGTCAAAGTCCTCTTAGGTACTGAGCTGTCATACGCAGGAGATGATGATTAGGAATACAAACAATTTAATATCAAAGGGCATCTTGGGTTTGCTATTGAGGAAGTCGTTATAAAAGTCAATTGTTTATCAATTCAACTGGAAGTTCTCTGGGTAGCAGAATGAGCGGTATTTCATTTCTGTTTGTGTGATTCGAAGTTATTCCCCCACCCACCATAGTTGTTTTCAAGATTAATCCAGGTTGAATGTGAAGGGAAGCCCCCCCCCCCCCCCATGTAGTACCCCCCACATACCCTATTATTGTTTTTGCAGATGAATCCAAACTGATATGTATAAAAGCCATGAAGTGCCAGACCCCCTCAATTCTTTTCTCGAAGAACCAAGGCTAAAAGTCACTTAGCAAAATTCAAATTGCTTATTCTTCAATCTCCTTAAAGCAGGTGAATCCAAATTGATGTGTACTAAGTCATGAAGTACTGGGACCTCTTCAATTCTTTTCTGAAAAAACCTAGGTTAAAAGTCTCCTGAAAGATTCAAATTGCTTATTCTGCACTCTCCCTAAAGCCAGCTGTTTGGTGGCCGAAGTCCATAGTTCTGCCCAGGCTTCTGTCACACTTAGCTGCCTTCGTGAGTGATGATTAAACACCTCTTTGTCAGAGGTAGAGATTAGGGGGGTCCAAAGTTCTCATGGCAACAGTTCCTGATTCTCATGCCTGGAACCTGCAGGTACCACATCCACTTGGGGGGAGGGGGGGGGGGGGTCATCTCAAGTCAGATGTCGATAGTTCATGGTGACACTGACTCCAAGCACCTGGCAGCCACGTGTTTAATCCATATACATGCATTTCAATTCTATTTTTAAAACATGAGAGGGCCATACATGTTCATTTTATTTGTATTTGGAATTTAACCCTTCCAATGCTGAGGCTTCTTTTGTCCAAAGCACAAGGGCGCACAGATTTTTGAAACCCATCTAAACCCTGTTGTGTTGGTATTCATGGGATAGCTCTCACTGAGTACTCTCATATGAGTACCCATATACCAGGGTCTCAGTCATTTTCTGTTTTTTTGCATCATCTTCTATTGGCCAAATTAGCCACCAGCAGCATAAGGGTTAGGTAGCAATACTCCTGTATTAAGTGCTGCAAAAGTTATTCCTACGATAGTTCTTAAATCATACATTTTATTATCACTTGAAAATACTGTTATTTTTATCCAATCACTACTATTTCAACTATTGTTTATAATCTTTTTGATATCTAGAATTGGTAAAAATACATCATTTGGAGGAAGCTGGAAACCTAAAGTGTAGAAGGCATTGACAGGCAAGAATTTGAGATCCAATATGCCATTTTATTTATAGCCTCTGATTACATTTCTGCAGTGGATCCAATCAACTATTATGCAAACCATTTTCCCCTAATATTCTTTACAATACCAGTTAGTTATAACTTATAACTTTAGCTTAACCCATATAAGATAGCATGAACTTAATGTCACTGTGAGTTCCCTGAAGCTCCTTTTTTCCTGAAGCATCAAGGCTATACATGACAGTCACTGTCATGTAGATAAATGGAGTACTTGTAGAAGGAAGGTCATTTAGATTTTTTGTTGATAATAAACCATATTTCAAATTAAGATGAACTGTTCTACTTTTGACTGGCATCTGATAGATACCATGGGTGATTGAGTGGATTTTATCTTGTCATCTTGAAAGTGTTTGTTCTAAGTAGATCCCCTTGTAAGATCAGTGTTAATGATGTAAGTGCGTGTATTTTGTGATGCAACAACCTTGGTTGACTTATATAACTTACAGCAATATGTGGAAATGCATATTAGAAAGACTAGTGACCATGAAGTAGAAGGTTTATGCCTAAAATGCCAGATTTGCTTAACCCTTATGCTGCTGGTGGCTAGTTTGGCCATTACAAATGATGTAAAATAGCCTGAAACCCTGGCACATAGGTACTCATCTGAGAGTGCTATCAGCGAGAGCTATCCAGTCAATACCAACATGACAGGGCTTAGATGGTTTTCAAATATCTTTGTGTCCTTGTGCATTGGATAAAAGTAGCCTCAGCATTGGAAGGGTGAAGCAGCCTATGTGTATTCTTAAGAATAATATAAGCAAATTTAGACGTATCGTTTATTTAAAACAGCACCATGCTTTCCTTTCTTATTATGTTATCCAGTGGCAGTCAAATCCATATTTTGTTTGGCCTAAGATTCTTAAAGTTAATTAAAGCATTTTATATCAACAAGTCTTAATCTGCATAAAGAAGGTCTTTTGTTGCCCACTCAGGTTCATATAGGCAAATCCTTATTCTTATAGTCTCTCCATAGTTACACTTTTAATCACTTCAAGTAAAGCATTTAGGGCTGATACAGGAATGCAGTCAGGAGGGTGATTTTCTAATAGCTTTACATACAACAAAAATAAAGAAAGTGATGTCCTAGCATGATCAATCTCAAGTTTGATAGTGAATTAGTTAATGGCTGCCCCTAGTATCCACTATTGTGTAAAAGTCAAAGGACTAAAGCCATCACAATTATGTCATCTTGTACCAATATGAAATTGACATTTGCCTGAGTGACTTGTTGTCCTGTATTCTGATTTGCTGACACTATGATAGTTATAATACAAAGATAGTAACCAACCACATGTTATGATGGTAATTCCTAAAAGAGGGTTTCCTTCCTACACCCCATACGCAATTTTTGTGGAGTGAGACTTCTTAAACAATTGAAATACAAAATCATTCTGAAATGAAGGAATTAAAAAAGAGACATTCCTATTTTGTTTACATTGTTGCATGGAACAAAAACTTTAGTGAAGGTCATTATTCCTGAAGCCAAAGAGGCATAATTTTAATGAAATGAATGTAATTGTGCTTACACTATTTTGGTTGTGTTGAGTTATCCAAATGTGTATTCAGGGTTAAGGTCTTCACTCATGTTCACATACATTTTCGATGATTTCTTTTACATAATAAATGATGTAACTTAGGTTCTCATGGTGTATTATTTAATTAGGGAACTAGGGCAAAGTGGGTAATCAGAGTTTGTTTATGTTATTATTGAGAACCATCTCTCACTTAGCCGTTGAGCCCATGTAGAATTAGAGCATTGATAACACCTCACTGATAAGATAACCTTCCAAGAAAGAGGGGAATTAGTACATACTCAAAGGAAGTTATATGTTGGTTGTTGGTATTTTTGACAAATATCAGAAACCTCTAGTCAGGACTGAAGTAAGAGTATTCAAAAAGAGTCACATTTTTAGCCTGGTATGTTTATTTATCAGTCCGATATTCACAGTATACCTCAGCTGATATAGTTAGATGGTACATGTAGGGATGGAAACCTCTAAGAATCATACAATATGTAACTCTTAACGGAACTTTTTTGCATTATTAGCTTTTTAATTTTGTCATGAATAGTCATGTTTAGGACTTGGGTAACTCCTAATAATTGATAACTTCACAGTGCTTATCTAACATTGCTTCTGTAATATTGTTATATATCAATGGCTTCCCCTGGTATCTATTTAATATCTTACAGCTATATTTATGTAGGAATTGATAAGTTATAGATGCTCAGAAAGTGTTACGATATTATGAATATTTTCAGGTGATATTCTTTTTCTTATCCTTATGATATGTACATTACCTTTCAATTTGAGTTTAGGTGATTGTTTGATGAGAATATAAATTGTTTATTTTCGATGGGGGTAAATCAAGGTTACTTCATGATATCAGTACTCATCAAGGTTTTTTGTCATTGACCTAACTCGGTGGCACTATTTACATGCCATGCAGTGTCAATTAAGATATAGATAAATTACAGGTAGGCCATAAGAAACAGGTAACATGTACCTGTTAATTTCATTCATGGGCAGGTGGGCTAGAGATTAATTAGCTGGTTTCTGGGTAAAGCCTGCAGTTTTTGTCACAGCTGATCTGGGACATGTTATATGGGAGTGCACCCAGAGTGCCCTGGGAACCTTTGATGTATAAATCATGCATTATCTTGGTCCAAAGAGCAAGAACTTGATATGCTGTAAACACATTGTTCCAATGGACATGTTGTGTGTCACACAGTGGCTCTCTGCTTGCCACCAACCACTCTCATGACTCATCTCTTATCAGGAACTCCACCAGCTTACTAGTGTGTGATGAAATTAACTTACTGCAGGGCCCGGTTGCATAAAACATAATACATCTTTTGGAAACCCTTTAAAGGTTCCCCTTGAAATCATCCATAAGCTTTACCGTAAGGAGCCTTAATTTGCATAAAACTTTCTATCTTTGGGAAACTTAAAATGTTTCCTTCAGGGGCATGGTTCCCCTTGAATACATCTATAAGGTAACCTTAAGGAACCTTAAGTGGCATAAAACTATCTTTTGGAAAACCTAAAAGGTTTCCTCAAGGGGCATTGTTCCCATTGAATTCATCCATAAGCTAACCTTTTGGAACCTTAAGGGATTCTAATGTTAAGATATTTCATGCAACTGGGCTCTGTTTCTTTTAGAACAAAAAAATGAGAGTAGAGATGATGTAAGATTAACACTGGTTATTGGGCACTACGGGGGTACATGAAACCCTGAACCCTTTTGGGTATGTTCACGCAGTAGTTTCATCATCAAAAGCAAAGCAAAAATTGTGGCTAAGATGATTCAGGCTATAGAAGTTTTTGGAACATGTATGATTTTATATTCATGCATTTTTGCAACTAATGATAGCATAAATGAATTGTAAATTTGGAATGGTTAAAGTAGGAGTGTGATCGGTATCCAAGGTTTGGAATCAGAATCGGTAAAAAAGAAATCTGATTCTTTCCGATTCCGATTCATACCGACTCATACAGGGGGAGGAATTATAGCATTTAGGTTTAAAACTGAAGCAGATACTTCACTGTTTTAACATTCCCATGCTGTAATTTCGTTTTTAGGTAGTAGATTAGATTTCCTGGTGCACTGAGCTACTGACTGGCATTGTCTCGTTACTTTGCCATCTCATTGCACTGCAATAATATGACAAAGTAAGCGTCAATTAGTATCAACATTTTGCCAATTCTGGAATTGGAATGATCGCTATGAGATTTCATAGCGATCTTTTCCATGGGATTGGCGGTACCATCCTATTCCTTGGTATCGACTACACTCCTAGCTAAAAGCTAAGTGGAATATTTCAGTTTTGTCATAAGTCATCTAACACAAACATTAATACTCTGTTGAGCACCTTAGATTTTCATGGAATATCAGCACTGATTGAGTTGTCACTATCTTTATTTTACGTCGAAGAAGACAGAAAAAACCAGTGATGTGATTTTGATAAGCAATGGATCTAAAATACGGTAACTTTTAAATCTTAACATATAAGGCTTATGGTGAATCTTGTTGCAAAGGTCAAAGTGTATTGTGGAACAGACTTTTTTTACTTTTTTGAGGGAAGAATCTAAGCTGTTATTCATTATTTGAAAAACACCAATCGCATTGATTTGCTACTTTTTGCGTTGAGAAAAAATGCATACATTCATCAAACATCATGGAATGATTTGATATCAGGCTGGTAGAGATTTGAGTTGGCTTAATTAAGATGCTTCAGGCTCACTACATGTATATAGTATATACTTCTCTGGTAGTTATCAGGCCCTCTGTTGATAGAGTGGTTTATTTTGCCACAGGGCTGGACAGAGGATTAGGTTTCTGACAGAGATAGAGGATAACATGAGGATCCCATAAGAAGGATGTTGTGTTATAGTATTAAAGGCACCCCCTTGATATGGTGCTACTTAGTGATCTGCTCAGTCAGCTTCCTGTTACACACATTTGTTTGCCTTAGGTGCACTTCCTTATCTTAGGCCTTTAAGTAACTGTTGTGGCGTAGTTTCTAAGGTTTGAGTTTCATTTAGCTTGGTGTTGTAATCTATACACCAACATAGTGGCTTTTTATTTGTTTCCTTGTTTCTGTATTGGAATGTGATATTCAGATCTGTGATTTTATTTAGTGGAATGAAAAGGCACCGTAGAGAATGCTTTGAATTGAGTTTTTTCATGAACAGTTTATGTTACGTGTACTGCATTAGTTGGTGTGGTTGTAGTACAATTCCTTACAAGTATGGTATTTACCTTTATTTAACTTTTTTGGTAGATTTCGTTGTGAAATGAGATGTCTGAGCATATTGCCTTTAAACTTTAACCTGGTTTGCTTTGATCATATTTATTACAATTGTTATCATTCATAACCTGTTTTTGGTTCATCATAGGGTAATAATGGTGCCTTCCTCTAGCATATGTAATGCACTGCTTGAACCCTAACCATGCCGCCAGCACCCTCGGCTGATGTCACCCATGTCTTTACTTAAAGTCATCATGTATATTTTGCTGCACAACCTTTACTGCTCCACTTTGGCTAACAATTACTTCACAGACCATGGTGCTGAGTGTTATAGTGAAGATCTTGCCGCGAGAACCTTTAACATGACTAAACTGGGTTTGGCACCTTTAAAATAAATTGTTATGGTACGTTTCAACGTGAATATTTCCTTAACAATATCTTTAATTATACTTTCCGTCTCCCAGCGACTTAAATTGAAAAATCTAGTACAGCCCACTTCAGAAATTTCGCTAATAAATAGTGAACTGCATTTTGCAATGGCCAAATAAGCCACCAGCAGCATAATGGTTCAAGTTGAATGCAGTCACTCTACTAGCCATAAAGGCTTGTAGATCACCTGTAAAGCCATCACTGCCAATTAACACTGTCTGGCTGCTCTTCTATTAGTTGTGAGTGACTTAATTTCTAATTGTGATATATGAGCAAAAATCTCCCTCATAATTTACTTGAATGAGAGAGATTTCGGATTGGTTGAACGAAATGAATTTCGAAACAACATCAAAATTGAATTACTGCTTAGAGATTAAGGGTGGGTAATTTTATGCTTTTGGAATTAATTTGTCATCTATGTAAAGACATGAATATATTTAGCATTACCATAAAGTCTACTTTCTGGTAATTCAGTCTGGTAGATGTATAGCATTACCATTCTTATTCTTTACTACTTATAAGCGATAGCATGTGGGTATATTATTGAAAATATAAGAAGAGATACATTGTTTTTCTTAGCAATTTAACCTCCTATATCTAGTCTCTCGTGAAACTCAATGCATTTGAACAATGCTAGTTTCAGATGCAATCTGCATCTGAATCACAAGAGACTGAAAATCGCGAGCATTTTTTGCACGACAGCAAATGTCCAAGTTCGAAGCGGTATATATGATCATAGCTGCTGAAGAGAGCATTGTCTTAGCAAATTGGTGAGTATTTCATCTTCACCACAACTTTATTCATTTTTCTTGATACGTATGTGCCTACTTCTTTGGGAGGACTCTCTATATAATATACAACAAAGAGAAAATGCTGGATTATATTTAACATCCTTTGAATACTTTGGGAGGACTCTATATATAGTATCCAACAAAGAGAAAATGTTGGATTATATTTAACAACCTTTGAATCTGAAACAATTAGCAATAAGAGTAGATAATCAAATACATCTATGCTTTTGATATGTGTAGTTGTAAAATCTATATTTCATATTGGGTAAATGATTTATACTGAGTAAGTGCCATGGCCATTCCTATGTGTACATGATAGATTTTGTAGGTCAGGGCTCTAAAAAGAGTTTTTAAGATATGCATGTATGTAAAATGAGAGACCTTTTGAGTATATCACAAAGTATCTGCTCATACTGATGTCTAATAGTTGCATTCCTGTCCTCCCCCTGTATGGGTGTCATATTTTATTTAGGCCTAAAAAAAAAATTGTTTGTTTCCTGTAACCCGACCGACCCTACCATTTCATTGCCGACCCTACGTCTTTTTGCCTCCCGTCGTGAAACTTTAAAAAAAAAAAAAAAAAAACTTTGATCTAAACTACACGGAAAGGAAAGCAGGGCAGGTTTACAGTTGCACAAAGCACATGCAGCACACCAAAGCAGGCATGTCTAGGGCTAGGTTGTGTGTCATCCCCTACAGAAGAAGAAAAGAAACATAAGAAACAAGTGACAGGAAACATAAGTGACAGGTAACATAAATAACAAGAAGCATGTGACAATGTTAATTACAAAAACACAATGTAATAGGTGAATGAAATGTGTTTTTTCAGCATTTTTCCAGGACACCTACTGCTAAATACCAAAAAAAAAAAAAAAAAAAAAAAAAAGATTTACCTACCTACCTACCCTATTTTTTTTGGAACCGTTACAGGAAACAAACAATTTTTTTTGTTTAGGCCTTATACTTCTCTTATTAAGTCGTTTTAAAGTAATATATGATTGATTGATAGAGTCAAGGTTTGGTAGAGTTTCTGAAACCAAACGTAAAAGTTTTGTCACATGAAATACCATTCTAGTTATTATAAGCATGAATAATTGCTAATCTCTTTAACAATATCAGTCCATTAGTATGTAGGATATGTAGTTCATCCGAAAGAAGACTTCAACAATTAGTGAATAGATACAAACATGCTTGAGTGGTAGTTCTCTTTTTGTGTAAAGATGGCGCCAGTAACTGATAGCATCACACCATATACATAGAATTGTGGGCTATACAACAGATGAAAGGTTTGAGTAGTTAAGGAATAAAGATACTTGAGTAATAGTTATCTCTTTATCATAAAGATGGCGCCAGTAGCTGACGCGATTATGCTCTATTCGTATCTCAATGATGTGTGATATATGTTTTCTCTCTCTTAATGTTTTGCAAATAAACGGCCCGAGTAGTTGATGTTCTCTTGCCCTACTCATACCCCTAGGATGTGGCATACACATTTTCTCTTAATAAGGTTTTACTTTTAGTGAATAGATACAAGTATTCTGGAGTGATGGTTATCTGTTTTGCATATAGATGGCACCAGATGTTATTACGGTTATACTCTATCTATATCTATAGGATGTGGGTTATGCATTTTCTCTGAAAAGGGTTTTTAACTTCTAAGAATGGATACATAAATACCTAAGTGTTAGTTGACTGATTTGCATATAGATGGCACCAGAAGCTGATATTGTCATTGTCTTTCCCAAGTAGTGCAGAAATCTAGGTGACTTATTTTTTTAGATATTCAGGCACACATGTCATGTTGTATATGAAGTTTAAAGTTCAGTATTAGTTAAGGTCAATTGATAGAGCATTTGGTTTATCTGGGCACTTCCTCGTGTGCATTGTTTGGATAGGATATCTATATATGATAGAGAATGTATTAAATGTTTAATACTTCCTGCTGCCCTCCAATCTCCACTGGGCATTTGAGGTAACAGAGACACTTCCTAAATAGTAAGAGAAGTAGCTCATGCGTTTTGGCATATCATATATGAAAGCTGTTATCAAAACCATATGTTGCAGAAATCATGATGATGGGTGAAGTATATGCATGGATGTTACCCGACTAAAGATTAGAATGTGCAATATCCTTAATATTATACGCCTCCAAGTTGAGAGAGGGTCTGATCAAAGTAAAAGTAGAAGTTTCAACAGAGCCAATGGGATGCAGGCAGCCAAGTCATGCTGCTAAGTTTGCCCTTAATTGGGAGCCATACTCTTGATGTCACTGGTTTTACCATTTGATTTAAAGGGGACTTCAAGATTCTTACATTACAAGGTCTCGGTATAAATATCCAGTAAGTAGTGAAGGAAAATATATCAGAAAAGCATATCAATGAGTTTGTATCAGCATATTTGGACCGAGGCCTACATCAGGGAAAGTTGCTGAAAAAAAACACTGACCTTATATTTAGGGCTGTCATTGACGTCCATTTTTTTTCGATTCGATCATTGACATTTTATTTTTCGATTCCGATTATTTCGATTCAATTTTGAAGAACTGCACCAATAGGAAATTTTCACAAGTTCCACACTATTTTTGTGGGTAAGATCCTAAGATTTTCACAATGCAAAGACAATGAAGGTTTTCTTAACACTTTTTGATTGAATACTTGAGTTTCTCTTTAAAATTCCTATTAGTGCCGGCTAAAAATAGCAAAAAAATGGTGTAAAAGGCTGAAAAAATGTGTTTCGATTAATTGCATAATATTTTTCTTCGATTTATTGGAAAAATTATTTCGATGTATCGATACTTGTCATATCAATGACTTATATTTAAGTGTGGCAAACAGGTCATCAATATGTATATGAAAAAGATGAATGTATGCTCCTTAATATGAAATTGTGAAAGGAGTTAGGGAAGGATGAATGTATAATTAAGACATCTTCATAACTCTGTATAAGATTTTACTGTAACTATGCACTGTGTATATGAGAATGTTAGATTTGTTTACAATATGCTCACTTGGTGGAGCCAGTATATATACATAGTCAAAATATACAGAAATCAGGTATAAACTGGGAACGAACTTAGCATCTAGTGCCACCTATAGGTAGTTGAGAGTACTTTCATTTGTTTGAAATTTAATAGCTAGTTTACCTTCAGTGATTTGAATATACTTA
Source organism: Maea johnstoni (assembly GCA_963942565.1). NCBI lineage: Eukaryota > Metazoa > Annelida > Polychaeta > Spionida > Magelonidae > Maea > Maea johnstoni. The sequence goes on along the minus strand of OZ012684.1, from coordinate 91,146,564 downwards.
AAAATGTTTTTCTCATGCAGTTTTTTAAATCCAAATCTTTGCTTCCCTGTGGTAAAAAAACCCCACAAACATGCAGCAATATAGATAGTCATGGCCTTTCATGCTTCTCTTTTAACATGCATGTGTCAAGTAGGTTCCTTGAATTTAAACAACCAGGCCAAATTATCCAATTAAAGGGTTAGAGAGCTTCTAGACCTTAAGTACATCCGTTGTTGAACAGGGACCAATTCAGTTTAGATAATGATATGTAGTGAGAAACACTTTTATCCTATAACATGTTATTATGGTGTCAAGATATGGAGGTAGCTCATTCTCTGTATTTATCAGTGCAAGGACCGCATCTCTAGTCATGTCTAGATCAGTTTTATTGCCAATTGGGATCAAACTGCTTACTTTTTATATTCAAAATCATTTTTAGGTAATTTTTGGTATTTTTTATTAATCCAAGAAATGTGCCTTTCATTCTTTTCTTAGATACTGATTTCATGCACTAGAAGTAGTGGCCGTGTGTACTTAATCTGTTTATCTAACCTGGGACATTTCACACATATTGGTTAGAATCAAAATGAAATATATTTAGAGGATATGCATTAACATTGTGGATACTTCATGTGCTATTTTTGTTCCAGGTCTGCGAGGCACCCACATGCAGCATGTGTATGACTTCTACAAGCCTGACATGGCATCTGAGTACCCCACAGTTGATGGCAAGCTGTCTATCCAGTGCTACCTAGGTGCTCTAGATAAATGTTATCAATACTACACAGATAAGGCCAATGCTCAAGCCAGTATAGGTATGGAATCTATCTATTTTTGTCTGTCTGTCCACCTTTCTCTCTCTCTCTGTCTCCATATGTCCTTATCTCTCTCTTTCTTTCTCTATCTCTCTTGCTTTCTCTCTCTGTCTCTCTCTGTCTGTCTCTCTCTCTCTCTCTCTGCATTCTGTCTGCCTCTCTTTGTTGGCTCTCTGCCTGTCTTTGTCTGTCTCTCTCTGTCTCTCTCTGTCTCCCTCTCTCAGGCTCCCTCTCTCTGTCTCTCTCTGTCTGTCTCTCTCTGCCCCCTCTCTCTCTCTCTCTCTCTCTCTCTCTCTCTCTCTCTCTCTCTCTCTCTCTCTCTCTCTCTCTCTCTCTCTCTCTCTCTCTCTCTCTCTCTCTCTCTCTCTCTCTCTCTCTCTCTCTCTCTCTCTCTCTCTCTCTCTCCTCTCTCTCTCTCTCTCTCTCTCTCTCTCTCTCTCTCACTCTCTCTCTATCTCTCTCACTCTCTCTCTCTCTCTCTCTCTCTCTCTCTCTTCTCTCTCTCTCTCTCAAACACACACACACACACACACTCACACACACACACATGCCAGTGAGCAACTTATCTGAAAAAAAGTATTGGGTTTTTAATTACATGTTACAAGCTGGAAGTTTTTCATCATTTACATTTTGGACGTTTGCAAGAATAACTTGTCCTCTTAAAGAATCCTTATATCTTAGTAAATGAATAGAATGTAAAACATGGTACCAAAGCATGCATTAATACTCACCTTTCCTTTCAGATGGGACCATTGCTAAGGCGTTTAGCCTGAACTCTGCTGATGCCTTTGTCTTTCACTCGCCTTACTGTAAACTGGTGCAGAAGTCTCTGGCCCGCCTTATGCTGAATGACTTTCTACGGGGCACCAGCAATGGACAGCAGGAGGAGGAGTATGAGGGCTTGGAGGCCTACAGGTCAGTCCTCACAGCAGCAAGATCAGCATTGCGTTATGTTAATCTGGCCGTAATCTTTTCCTGAATACAATGGCCTTACAATACCTGATGAGAACAGTTTAAAATGCTGGTAGTTAATATGGACAAAAAAATAATAATTTGAAAAAAAGAATGAAAAATGACTGGAACCCTGCTACTATACAGTGATACTCACTTGATAGTGCTCAGCAAGAGCTTTGAAATGAATACCAACATGACAGGGTTTAGGTACTTGTGACAGATTTCTGTTGGGCCGTTCCTTGGACATAAAAGTAGACTCAGCATCACAAGGAATAAATATCAGTATCTGTATCCTTATTTTGGTATAACCTTTATGCATAGAGTATAACTTGTGTTGCCTTGATCTTTAAAACTAAAATTTAAGATTGGATAAAACTTGCATTCACACAAAATTAACAGCAGGTCATATTGTTTCCATTGGCCTAAAAGGGTAATAGATTTCAGTAATGCGCAATCTTACCTTATTTGATTCTAAACATCTTAAACAACATGCTTGCTTTAAAAAGATGTCTTGCACCTTGTGTTGATCTTTAATAACTAGGACTGTCTCTTTACTGATACCTATTACAAGGATTACTAGTTTGTCAAGGTGTTACACATATAAATCTTCACATTGGTTCAGTTGTTAAATATTTAAAATTTAGATCTTGATTGATTTGTAAGAAATAAAGATTTGTAAAGTTGTATTGTGAATGCTGGGCCTGTTGTCAGTGACATTTAGGTAGTCACGACTTACCTGCAATATTGCAGGAAAAGTGATGATAATTCAAAATCCAAAAACCCAAATTCTAGTGACCGCCTAGATTTTTTGAGCTTGGAGGCAGGTTAGGAGTCCATATTTCTCCTTGCTCACATTGTTCGTATGTTTGTGTTACAGGGGTGCGAAGCTGGAGGACACATACTTTGATAAGACGGTAGAGAAGGCATTCGTTGGTGCTAGTAAGCAGTATTATAAGAAGAAGACTGAGGAGGGTCTGTTTGTAGCTAACCAAGTGGGCAACATGTACACACCCTCAGTATATGGAGGCCTCATCTCTCACCTGTCCAGGTAAGCAACACTATAAGAACATCACTGAGCACGGTCTGTTGGTGGCCAAATCTAATTCTAAGACAATTAATTCGAAATTAAAGTATATAGATATTTTTTGCCTATACTATTGGTGTCCACGATTGTGATTTTTGAAGTCTAGAATTCCAAATGACACCCAAACACACCACCGGTGAAAGCCCTGCCTAGAGTTGATAAATGAAGGCTTATTTTATCATTTATCTTGCATACATTCACATCTATTTAATTCTGCTATCAGTCCTCATGATTGAACTGTTATTAATATATATGAAAGTGGCATTCTTCAGGGCTTGATGTCACTGCTATAATTGATGGACCAACAAATTTATCAAGTTGTGAATGAACTAAATAACCAAATGATGCTGCTGAATGTTTGTTTTAATGTGAGATAACTCCTAAAATATTTTTGGAGAAAATGTTTTTGAGATGATATGAGCCTCTAACTACAGTAGTACAGTACCTTTTCTAGTATTATTCCATGTGGGTACTCTTTGTTCAATAATAAAGACCTGGATCGAGAAATAGACAATGCTATATGATGGAGTTTTACAAAATATATATCCAAATAACACATACAGGTAGTATTTAAAGGGCTTAGTCTGCCATGCTGTCCAAGAATTTGCCATTTTAGAGTGTGTCTTTGTTGCATGTTGGTGCGACAATGTTACAGTTGGACAACCCTGGAAAATAGGCATTGTATTTCCATGTTAGGAAAGACGTCCGGTCATTGGTCTTCTAAGCAGTTTAGTTTTGACACTGACATTTTGATATCTACATGTATCTCAATATATTCATTTTCCAATTATTCATCCTTTGCTGATTTGATTTCAGCTGCACTAGTTTTTACACTGCATATATATTCCAATATATTTACTTTCCAATTATTGATCGTTCGTTGATTTGCTTCCAGCTGTGGTGTGCAGGAGCTGGCGGGTCAGCGTATCGTCCTCTTCTCCTACGGCTCCGGCCTCGCCTCCTCCATGTTCTCCATACGCGTAGCTCAAGATGCCAGCCCAGGATCAGCCCTAGAGAAGTTCCTCAACACAGTCCAAGATGTCCGCCCAAGATTGGAGTCGAGGCAGAAAGTGGATCCTGCCGTCTTCGATAAAACAATGATGTTGCGACAAGATACCCACCATTTAGGTACTGCACCCTGGCTCTCTGTACTAGGCAGTCCCTGATGTGGCTTAAATTTACCATTGAAAAAAATGCTAGTTGATAAATAGTCTATACATGTGACAGTATATCACAAAGAATTGTTATATATAGATATATATTTTCATAACATGATATAATAACAACATGCCCATTAGGGCAGAATTACAAAAAAAGTTGATAAATGTTAAATGATAGACATTCTTTATCCCATTTATGCTTTTTGCCACCTAAAAAAGATGTCACTGTTTTCGTCAATTTCTCTGACAAAAGCATCTTAAGAATAAAATATCAAAATATGAATGTGGATCAAAATTCAACCTACAATTCTCTTTTTTAAATTTTGTGAACTTGTGCTTTATCCTAACCTATTTTCCAAACCATTATCAATGCAAAACATATCGATAGCTCTCACTGAGTACTCTCAGATGAGTACCTATGTGCCAGGGTTTCAGTCGTTTTTCAGGTTTTTGCATCATTCTGTAATGGCCAAATAAGCCAACAGCAGCATAAGGGTTAATGTATTGATTGTTGTGTGTTTCAGCCCCGTACACACCAGAGGGCAGCTTAGATGATCTCTTCCCCGGCACATGGTACCTCACACACGTGGACGAGATGCATCGCAGGAAGTACGCACGGACGCCGCTCAGTCAGCTGCCCATGGCCAATAGCGTACCTGTGGCCGATGTCGAGATGTCAGGTCTACAGGTAACAGAGACTTAACACTTTTTCAAAGATTTTAATGTGTATTTTCACACTTTATGAACAGTATGGTTATTATACATACTGGCCACACTATACAATTGTACCTCAGTGGTCCGTTTGCATATATGTGACAATAAAGAAGTGATACCAAATTTAAAAGACTTTCTCTATACATTTATACTTTCTTCCAATTGCTAGTGTAAAATTTCTCAAAATAAACATTAACTTACAAATTTATAAAAGGCCACAAAGGTATGCATTCATTACAAGAATCTTACCAGCTAGAAATCCACTAACTACTTAAGTTTGACAATAAAAATCCAAGAGTAAACATTTTTGGATGGATAGCTTATTTTAAATATTTACTGAATTCATTTCTAGTTTGTAATTCAGGTGTAGGCATTCACAATGGTCAGGCATTTTGAGATCTGAATATCTTTACCATGAAAGTATGAATTGCTGGCCCAAAGGTTTTCTTAGTTATGAGAGATTTTTGGAATCCTGATATACCGTCGGGGAATACATCCTGGTAGATTGTATATCTTTCAGACATAATGCTCTTTCACTCCACTTATGATGGAGTTCCTTGAGTATGTCCTATAGTAATATGTAAATAAAAGCCGTGAAAATCATCAGACATAACATTATTAGCAAACATGTTCTTTGTAGAGAACAGAATGGTACATGGGTACTCATCTGAGAGTATGCAGCAAGAGCTATCCAATGAATACCAATATGACAGGGATAAAATGGTTTTCAAAAACCTTTGCGTCCTTGTGCTTTGGAGGAAAGTAGCCTGAGATTGGAAGGGTTAAGCATGAAATATTATGGACTAACATTTGTGCTTTCAATTGCAGACTAAGAAGAGCACTCTTCCTAGAATAGAGAACCAAGCTACAGCGACCTCTACCAAGTGAAGACCCCTCTTCCCAGGCCAAGACATCAGACAATCAAAACCCTCACCTTCAAGTTTTTACAGTACATGCAAGTTGCATTGAGTGGCCCACATGCAGTTCCAGATTGCCTTGTTTTAGTCTGGATTGTCATTGGCCACTCATGGGAATAAAGAGTGCATAATAGATAGAATACAAGAAAGCATTGTTCTAATACCATTTTCCGTGGTATGTTTGTTTATTAGTTATATGGACCAATGTAGTCAGCGTTACATGTCTCACATAATGTTTTTTTTTACAGCAAGGTTATTTATAGTTTTCCAAAAAAATCAATTATAATCTTTTGTGGTCACTTTACACCCCAAATAATCTAACCTAACTTATCTATCTGAGTACAAATACCAGTACTTATGAAATTTATTTTGTTTAAATAAGATATTATACAATATATACTTCATCCCTACACTACTATTTTCAATAGGAATGAAATTCTTTCATGGAGCAGAACATAATTTCGTGAAAGAGTTTGGTTATCAACACAATGGATAAGCACATCAATATACTATTTAGTCAGTTAAGATGATATCAACTAAGAGTATTATAATGGCAGCACCAGTTTTCAAGGCAGGAATTTGTTAGAGATGATGAAGTTGAGAATGGCGTCATAACTGAAGTAGGTTGACTTAGATATTTTGTTTCCACTTGTTGAACATTTGTATTAAAATTATTTTCTTAAACTGTATGTAAATTGTTTGCAATTAAATGACAGAAGGCTGTTGATTTCTTTGGAGAACCTAGCACAGTAGCTTACCTAATGCACTGTGCAAACTTAATTGCCAAGAATGTTTTTCTGTATACAAATGTAAGATGTCATTCCCAATTCACCGGTATATTGTTAAAGGAGGGTGAAGTGATGGGGTTTATATATGATGAAGAAGAAGAGTTTTTCAAGTTTCTTTGGAAAACCTCAGGAAGTTGAGATGAAGTCCCCATTCTATGAAGCTCATACTAAATACCATGTCTTTCATCAGCAGTTTTTACTGTTACTGTTGTTTGTTGTTAGCTAATGCTGTATACATAATGATTTAAGAATGAGATAGAGAGAAGAAGTTGCATTTGTAGCATGTGTCTTTAACCCGTTCATGCTTATAAGTTCCTCTAGAAAGTGTACAATTACTAGGGAAGTATGAATGCTTTTACAAATTATTTTCAGGAGAATTGTTGGGTATGTTCTAATTAACATTTTTAGGCTGCTTTTGGATACCTGAAAATGGATTAAGGAATACTGTTGAATAAAATACTTGCCATTTTTCTGGCATATGTTTTGTTTAATTCAACATATTTAGAAGTCTGATTAAATGAGTAGGAGTTATGTGGCCATTATTGATATGAAATAATCAGAAGGAAAAAATATCTTTTACGTACTTATACAATTTACTAAAAGAAAAAGACAGCAATAAAAAATATAAAACATTTGGTTTGGTTTGAAAACATCACTATTAGAGATGATAAAAGTTGTTATCATATGAATTTTCAAAATATGTGTATGATTTGTTGTTGTTTTTATCTCACCAGTCTGGTTTACCTACAGCCATCAACTGTTGAAGGAGATATGCAAATTAGCTAATGTAGTGTACTTTGTTGGATTTGGTGTCATTGAATTTGATTTTACAATTATTGTTATTAAAGAGTTTAAGATGTAAAACACTTTTACGATATGTCTCATTCAAAGTGTTATGAAGGTGGCGTTTGTAAGTTAAGTCATGATAGTCGAGTGGTAACGACAAGCTACCATTATTTTACTGATGATTGCACCAGTGTAGTTAATTGGCATAGAATTAGTGGAACAATAGGGATTTAAATTAGCTTATTTCTTTACCAAGATGTAGTAGTGGTAAAAGGGATATGAAAGTGGCCTGGTGAACTTTGGCTTCCTTAGCTTGACAAGCCATGTTTATGTGCGTCGCCCGAAGGACAGAAACTCAGCCTGATGTGTCAGTGAGCCTCTCTCATCGTGACTTAACACATGGTGGCCCGTAATGTTTAGAGTTATCTAGAAATGTTACACATGCAGAGATCCTAATTTGGTAATGATAGTGATAAAAATGTCTACCTAGAATTTGTTTTAATAACTTCTGCTGGAAAGCCTGATAAATTGCTTTAACTTATACACAAATAGGCTGATTTAGGAAAACTAGATCATACTGTCCCATTATGATAAAGTGGTTTTATGTTAGAACAGATCAATATTTATAATTACTCTGTTCCACATACTCTTTTAGATAGGATAACTATCAATGTGTCCAATCTGTTATTCAATCTAGACATAAAAAAACTGCAAACATTCAGTCATATGTATGAGATGAGGAACATGTCCTGCCATACAGTGGTGCCATCTGGTGGTTGAAACTAGAATCAATTTGCAAAATAGTGTCATAAGATATAAAGAAACCTTGTATAATTGGTAATTGTATGCAAGTTGTGTTTTTGTTTGTGTATGCTTTTATTTCTATTGCTTGTTTATTTTGCAATAAAATGAAAGGGCAGACTGGAGATTTGATGGTATCAGTGTTCTTATTTACAAACCAATACTGGGTGATGGCCTTCAAATTCAGAGGAATATGTTACGTAATGTACAATTGCAGCAATTGTCAGCATGATTTCCTGGAATATGTTAGATTTATTTACTTCACATGTGTGTGTATATATACATACACACACACATACATATATATATATGTATATATATATATATATATATATATTTATAAGGGAAAAAATATAATGAAAAAAAAACAGGCTCGGTTAAGGCTGCTGACTGTACTGGGCACCGGTATTGCCACGATCACCTACCCTCGTGATCAATTCTTATAATATATACATGCATAGCTCTAGGTACTGTCACATAACTACCACTTAATACGTGTGTATATAGGCCTGTAGACGGATATTCTGGCAGTATAGGGATGCCAAATGTCTGCCACGGTTCTACCACAGACCAGTGGTCAGACTGTTGAAATTGAAATACGACTCATTCCCTACCCGGGTCTACTTAAAAGGGCTTTTTATAGCCCTATACATAGATTCAGGTTCAATCCATTAGATATTGTTGTTTTCAAGGAATTCATATGTCACAATTGCAACTAGAAATTGGACAACCTCCTTATACATTCAACCCTTTCACCAATCTACCCTTACATAACAAGTCAGTTACTGTAGAACACATATATGACGCGTGTCCCAAATATAGCGAATTGGGGAGTTTTCGCATCATAGCGTATCGTTATGTTAGCGACGGTAGCCGCCGCTAACATTAAGAAAGTACACATAAAAAAGTACAGCATTTTTATATATAGAGAAGCGGAACCACACGCTATGTACGCTATATATAAACAGACGCTTAAATTGTGTGTTCTACAGTATTTGTATGAAAAGGCGGCATTAAGGAAACGATTTATAAAATGTGCTACCCACCCAAGTAATACAAAGTCAATATTTTACAAAGTTTTCAGAAGTAGCCCATTCATACCTGGAGATCTACTTGACCAGTGTTGTGTGAAACTGTCACACTTGAGGAAATAAAGAATAAAGTATGAATTTGCAAAATACTTGAAGGAGATTTGTAGGTAGAGTTCTGATGAACAATATCCTTTGAATATTTACTATACTGGTATATCGCTTTTGTTACAAAGATACCACCCAAATTATCAGGCGGTTTGGGCTGCTACAGGCATGAGAGGGTTAAGAAAATTTATAAGATGCACCATTTTCCCAAGTATAATAACAAGTCACTGGATGCTATCCAGACATCTAGAATAATATCACTCAAAGATAGATGGCGCCAATGCATGACAAAGTTGGCATATGTTATTCACAACCAATCCCCTATTTAGCAGCAGCAACGTAACCAGTTCACTACATTATTTGACAGCAAGTCATGCCCTTCTACAGTAGACTTAAGCAATCCTTTGATACCAGGGTAAACACACATTATCACTAGAATACAGACTATGGGAGGACAATTAAATATCCATGGGCAATATTATTATTCAATTAGCCCAAACTTTTATCATCAATGCAACTATAATGAGACTCTTCCTTTAAGGAACAATTGAATATTTCGTGCCACACATGTGGCAGAAACTAGGTTTTTATATGGCATGAGTGTAACTAGTGATTGGTCTAAGTTATATGATATTGGGTCAACCATGTAATTACCCCATTGTAACCACCTATCCTAGGCAGTGCTTATAACTACTGACACTACATTCTAACAACACATTATGGTAGACACATGGCAGACCAGTGGTAGAATGGTGGTCATGGTTCAACCGTGGGTCTGCCGCAGGTCTACCACTGACGTGTGGTCAGACCCTGGAAAATGAAACATCAACGTGTGTCTGCCCCGGGTCTAGTGGTAGAGCTGTGGCAGACCCGTTATTAAAAGGAGGCTTCTTTGTAACGGAGCCAGTGCACCTCCTCTGATAACTCTAACAGAACCCAACAGGAACAATGGAGAATCATTTTTGTATGAAATTGTTCCACTTATAATTTTGCTTTCATTTTTATCAAGATCTCTCTCTTTGTGTCAGACCATATGTATGCCCCAGATGTATGGGGTTAGCTATCTTGAGAGCAACACCAGTGATAGGGGTAGTACTGTTTACTGTGATGTAGGTTGGACTCTGTCCATATCACCCACTCAATGATGGTACAACTTGTCATGTTATCTGATATATTGATCTGCTGGAGGACTTTGAGCTTGATGTGTTTTTCGTAGCCCGGCAGTTTACAGTTTACAGTTGAACACCTGTTAACTTGCATATGTTGGCGGTATCTTTGTGAAACACTATATCAGAGAAAATTTATATAAATACATAGGATTAGGAGTGTACAATTAGATATTCTGGGGGAGGGGTTGGGGACAGTGTGGCTATTCTTTTAGGAAAGAAATCTGTCCATGAAAATCAAGAAATATTATATTCTGGCCCTGACAGGTGAGAAGTATTCTGGCCCTTAAAAATTGAGGAAGAATTCTCTGGACCCGATGAAAAAGTTCTATATTCTGTCCAAAAAAATAAATCTTGCTCTTCCAGAAAAAAAAAATCTGGCACAGTCACGAGAGAAAAGAATGCTGACCAGGTAAAAAAGGACGCCCCCTCCCCCCTCCCAGAATGTCAAATGGTCTGCCCCTTAAGCCTAACTGGGGACCACCTGTTCAAAGAGACTGTCTGGCATCTTCCAAGAAAGACCAGGTTGAAATCTTCCCCAAAGCACATAATATTTCACATTTTAGTGAAGACCACCTGTATTCGAAGACCACTTGCAAATTGTTCCATCAGTAGTATATAGGATTTGCTTCATATAAACTTATTGTGATCCTATATAGTCAACACACATTTCACAGTCTGATACATTTTCATTGTAAGGAAGTAGCATTCAATTCTTTTTAAATATATTCAAAATGAATAAATACATATAAATATATATATATATATATATATATATATATATATATATATATATATATATATATATATATATATATATATATATATATATATATATATATATATATGTAGATATGTATATATGTATATGTATATATGTATATGTAGATATATATATATATATATATATATTTATATATATATATATATTTATATATATATATATATATATATATATATATATATATATATATATTTATATATATATATATATATATATATATATATATATATATATATATATATATATACATATATACATACTGGTATATATATATATATATATATATATATATATATATATATATATATATATATATATATATATATATATATATATATATATATACATATATATATACATATATATATACATATATATATATATATATATATATATATATATATATATATATATATATATATATATATATATATACACACATATATATATATATATATATATATATATATATATATATATATATATATATATATATATATATATATATATATATATATAAATACACATACACACACACATATACCAATTTATCAATATATATATTTATTGAAATATATTGAAAAAGAAAAAGAATTATCGCAACATGATATTGCTGTTTTCTGCTTTCTTTTATTTTTGCATCGCATATTGTTGAGGATGTTGATGTTTGTTCCAGGTCTGCGAGGCACCCACATGCAGCATGTGTATGACTTCTACAAGCCTGACATGGCATCTGAGTACCCCACAGTTGATGGCAAGCTGTCAGCCCAGTGCTACATGAGTGCCCTGGATAAATGCTACCAGCAATATGCCCAGAAGGCAGAAGCGCAGGCGAAAAAAGGTATAATCATTCTTTGATATTTATCCACACCCCTTGAAGTGACCACCCCTTTAAGTTGAAACCCCTCTACAGTGACCGCACTTTGCCTTTCCCAAAATTACTTTTTACTAGTAGCTTTATAGTAAAGTGAATACCTCTAAGCTGACCACTCCTCCAAGTTTACCAGTTGTGGCTGGTCCCACAGGTGGTCACTTTGAAATGGCTTTACATTTTTTGTATTTTGGGTGTTATGTGTTATTCAAAATTACTGTTCATAGAAATTACCTATTTTCCTATGAGATTCGGGTATTTCATGTTGCGTTCTGGTGAAAATGTGGTCTAATGAAGATCTAATACAAACCAGTAATATATATTATATATTGTATTTTCCAAACTTATCCATTTTAATCCAATTCAATCCAAACCAATCTGATCCAATACAATTTACAGTATAATGATACTTTATTCTTTTGCAGATGGAAACCTCTTAGCATTCACACTGCAGTCTGCCGATGCATTTGTCTTCCATTCACCCTACTGTAAACTAGTGAGGAAATCCCTGGGCCATCTCTTACTTCATGATTTCCTGAGGCACCCTAATTTAGAGCAGCATTCGAGACATACTGTATTGCATACATACAGGTAGGTTCTCTCCTGAAAATATTACAAGAAAATGCCAAAATCCCCCAAAAATGCCAATTTCACCAATAACCCACCACCTGAGGTTTGTGTGAAATGAATTTTCATATTCAACACAAAATTCCTCAAACCTTTTGACCTCAGACGGTTAATTTGGATTTGGATTTGGAATTTTGCTTTTCATCACATTTATGCCTATTGTGGCTAATTCGTGACTAGCCAGTTGTAAGTAGTGGAGGAAACCAGAGTACCCGGCGAAAACCACCGCCTTGCCCCAAGTCACTGGCAACTTTCTCGCATAACCAGGCCGGGATTCGAACCCAGACCGTTGTGAGAGACAGCATGCAGTCAGTGGTGGGGCCTTAGATCACCATCAGAGCAGGCCCCCTCAGACGGGCTCTTGGACCATATGCATATTCAGAATACTGATTGAAAATACTGTATGTGCTAAACATGATATGGCTGTAAATTGAAAAGTAACAAAACTGTTTTGATATGACGAGAATGTTCCTTTCATTCACAACATGCACTGGTAATTTTCCGCAAATATAACAGATTATTATGAATATTTCGATGCAAGCTGTACATTTTTGGAGCTAAACAAAGTTGTTTTTACTGCTCTTACAAATTGACTTGTAATTTGAAAATATTTATTCCTTAATGGAAATCTCCCTCTCATTCTCTCTTGTTATGAACAGGTTGATGTGATGCTTGACCATTAGTTTGGAAGTTGCCCAATTTGCCTTTTGAGTATTTGTGGTAAACCCTTGAAAGAGAAAAACATTGTGATACTCGACATTGTCCAAACTGAAAGAGTGCTACTATTATTTTCCAGTTTCTAGGCTTTTCAATTTTTGTTTTAATTATACAACACAATCATATAAGTACATTTGCATCATTATTTTATTTTTCAGAAATGTGAAATTAGAAGATACTTATTTGGATAGAAACCTTGAAGCGGAATTATTGGAGACCAGCAAAGATGTTTACAAAGAAAAGACGGAACCTGGTCTCTTCCTTGCCAACCAAATAGGGAACATGTACTCGGCTTCTGTCTATGGAGGACTCATCTCCTATCTCACAAGGTGAAATACTTGCTCATCTTAACTCGGTCCTCAGTAAACTAGGCTCCTAGTCCCTAACAGTTGACATTCCCTTCTGGGTTGACGAAGCAGTGTTGTACAGTGCTGGGCATGGTAGACAGATGGCACCACCTGGTCCTCCCATTTCTAGAGGTTTTTTTCATGCTCAAACTGAATCCTCTATTCCCCTGGTGAGATAAGTGTAAACTAAATTGACCACTGTGGCCACCCCTAGACTGTTTAGTACCTGTTAACATCTGAGAGTACTCGGCGAGAGCTTTACAGGGAATACCTTTTGGAAGAAAGTAGCCTCAGCATTGGAAGTGTTAATACAAAATAGATGACACCTTATTTTGATCCCATAAGTTCCTATGGTTTCTTGTTTATATTTCTTTTCTGCTCCATTCTCAGCTGTAGTGTGCAGGAGCTGGCGGGTCAGCGTATCGTCCTCTTCTCCTACGGCTCCGGCCTCGCCTCCTCCATGTTCTCCATACGCGTAGCTCAAGATGCCAGCCCGGGATCAGCCCTCGAGAAGTTCCTCGCCAATATCGCTCACGTTCGGCCAGCTCTTGGGGCAAGAAGAAAAGTGGAACCCAGCTTGTTTCATGAAACTATGCAACTTAGGGAAAATACACACAATCAAGGTATGTTATTGTTTTTTTACAAGAATGTGTGTATAAACTTGGTGCAATTGACAAAAAAAATAAAATAAATAAAGTAATTGTTGCACAACAAAATATACATGCGCCTGGCCGATGTTATTGTATTACTTAGTTTTGACATGGCAATGCCGTAGTTAGCTTACACTGGTATTTAAGAGTTTTGACCACATTTCATGGTGAGCTATTAAGCACGTCATTCATTTGTTCATGGCCCAAGGTAACTATCAACTATCAATATATATATATTTATATATATATATATATTTATGTGTGTGTGTGCGTGCATGCATGTGTGTGTGTGTGCGTGCATGCGTGCATGTGTGCGTGTGTGCATGTGTATGTGTGTGCTTTTAGTCATTCGTAGGGCATACTTAGAGTTGTGCACTTGCTAATTCCATACCTTTCACACCATACTTTTAGCTCCCTACACACCTATCTGGAGCGTGGAGAACTTATTTCCCGGGACGTGGTACCTGACACATGTGGACGATAAGCACCGGAGAGCATATGACAAGACACCGCCGTTCACTGAGCCGCCCACGGGATAATCAACACCATTGGTGGGTACTGCACACGTTTATTATGAAGCTTATCATACGACTCGCCCTCAACTTATAAATTTAGATAAGTTAAGGAACATTTTTTTTTTGTGTCTGGTGGTTGACACCGCCCTAACCACCACATTGAATCAATCCTCTAGTGCTTGCCGATCTCCAGGCACAGTGATAGAATATATAATTTCACAAAATGTGTAGATTTAATCCTTATGCTGCTGGTGGCTAATTTGGCCATCACAAAATGATGCAAAAAAGCTGAAAAATGACGGAAACCCTGTCACATGAGTACTCATCTGAGAGTACTCAGTAAGAGCTATCTGATTATTACCAACATGACATCATTTAGATGGTTTTCAAAAATCTTTGCATCTTTGTGCTTTGGCTAAAAGTACCCTTAGCATTAGAAGGGTTAATCCTGATTTAGGCATTCTCATTTCTCCTGAACAAACCAAAAAGCAGGAAGACCTCCTTTATCCTATTTCCTGCATGTAGTATGGACTGCCATTTCCTTAGATTGCCAATAAAGGGTACTGGTTATTATCACAAACCTCAAGATATGGAGTGGCAAGTACAGATATTAAGCGACAAGTAAATTTATTCAATTTTCTGTTTTCAAAGTTTTGTTCAAACAAACATCACTGTTATTATCATTACAATTGATAATGATGTTTTTAAATGCCATTGTTATTATTATTATTATTATTATTATTATTATTATTATTATTATTATTATTATTATTATTATTTTCATCATTTTGTTTTTATCATTTCTTCTATCAGTTTATTCATTCAAGAAACCATAATGTGTGATGTATTTGTTTAAAATTGTGCATAAAACTCTCTCCCTTGAAGACTCATTTTGAGAAATATTCCCTTACAACGACAAATAAATTGATTCAAGTACCTACAAAATGATGATCACACATAACAAATTAACTGCTCCTTTACTTCCCTGTACATTTACCATGAGAATTGATCAATATGATGAACCAGATAGTGTATATGTTTTTTCAGCATGTGTACAGCCTTGCTACGTCATCACAGTTCAACATTCTATTGCCATGACATCTTCCAGACAGCATTTACCATTCCAGGGTTGGTTGGTGTACAATGGAAATTTGCATATTTGGATTGTTTTCTGCATAATGAAATCTTCAAACATCTAAAGTTTTTTTTATCTTTATGAACTATGGATAATCCATGTTCTTTTATTTTAACAAATCATATACAAAAACAGGTTTAGAATTAGAAAAAAGGTACATTTATATACAAAAAATATCTACCATACCTCAACATCTCTGAATATAATGATCTTTATCACTATTTTGTTATCATATATCATCTAAAGCTACCTCACATTCTCTTCACAATGCCTGTACCATTTACATATTCCAAATACTGTTTTGTTTATGCCATTTTGTTTAATTATCTTTTCACCGAGTTCGCGTTGAGAGGAGTAAACAAAAAATGAATGTCCCAATGAAATTAAACCTTTCACTGTGTGTACCTTGGCCTGGGCTGAATGTGCCATTTGATATACTGCCGAATGGTGTGCATTATATGTAACACACATACCGTATTCTTCCGATTAAGCGCACGGTGCGGGTAGAGGTTGGGAAATTTTTCTGAAGTAGGGGTGTTTGGCGATCTCCAGTTTTTACTGCACACCTCAATGATTTCCGATCGGAAAGTATTGGCCGTTATTGCACCTTTGCGCTCTTGCTGTTCAGTTTGCTTAGACGTTTGCAGCTACAATCCCGCATGTGGAAAGATCGTTAATTGGTCAATAGTACGATCATGTGGTGAATATGAACAGCGAGAGCACAAAGGAACTGCTAAAATTGCGGAATTTAGCGCTGGTTTGCAGACACGGCAAGAGGATAGGTATGTGGTTTCGCTTTTCTTACTTCTTCTGTTGGTAAGTTTTACGAGTTTTTCATGACACTTGCGCTGGCCATTCCCCCTGTAACTGTGAAAAATAGGCCCTGTGCGTTTATTTGGGCATGTGCTCTTAATCGGAAGAATACAGTAACATGTTATGATATATATTACAGAGTTACGTCTAATATGCGCGAATATGCAGTCGCACAAACTTAACGTTAAATCTTTCAGAAATGTGTCTAGAACTACTGATCATTCACATATTGAAAATATGATAGATGGTGTCCTTGTATGACTTACTAGTATGATAAGGTTGTCTGTAGAGGTATGGACCAATTTAAACCAACACCTCACTATTGTGGGGGAACCAAATAAACATAATATTTTCTTTGCTACTTATGTTACTACACAATGGCCCTACTGGGCAGAGTTACTGCCCTTGCAAGGGATAAGCAATCGGATAAAAATATAACAGGTCAGCTTCAGTTCATAAGAAGCTTAATATGTTATCAAGATTGAGTGATGTATTTCATGACATAAAGTGTACTTGTTTTACTACAACTTGTAAAAAATACATTTGTATATACTTTTTCAAGGGGCATTTACGTAAGAATATTATATACAGGGTAAAGGTATCACTACTTTTATTTGTTCCTCAATTGCTTGATGTATATATTTTCATTTGAGGCCATGTAGTTTTAGATCAGATTTGGGTAAAACTCCAAATAGTATTTTACATTTATCATAATGTGCAGTTTTGTAAATGTTCACTACATCATAAGTTATATATTCATCATATATTGCTTTTTTCACAAAACCAAATCCACAGAATTAAATGAAATTAACTGAAAGATCTGGTTAAAGCGCTATTAATGAATTTGTTACACCATATTTAATATTGTTGGACAACCGATTATCGACTCCAACTAGATATGTTACTGATGACTTCAGGTAGATCTTAGGCTGTTCCTCATTTTATGAATATATATATATATATATATATATATATATATATATATATATATATATATATATATATATATATATATATATACTAGTATATATATATGATTGATACTATTTTAATGGTGTTTATCTTAGGCATATAATACCACAAAGTAAATATAGCTTGTTGGTTTATTATTTCCACTGTTGTCAAACTGCTTGTTTTGTTTATTGAGTTTGTGTTGCATGCAAAAGATACACTGGGGCATTCAAATTCTACTACCTGTTTCACTTATAGGAGAGCTTGCGGAAGCATTCTACATGTATTGATGTATATCCATACAAGACATGGCTCTCAGTTTAGGCACTCAGAATATAAGTAACTACCTTTTCATCAGGTTTACGTTGAGATCAGCATTAATACCACTTTATTTTTTCCGCCATTAGCCATTAATCTATTTACGATAGCTAAGAGCTAAATCCTCACAGATTTCCATGAAGAAGCTGAGAAAGATTAGCTGTGTCAATGTTGAATTCTATTTGTTCACACAATTCCATCCAATCACAACTGCAAAACTAATTGAGATATATCTTAACATTGTGCCTGTGCTAGAATTATGAACATTAACCCCTAATGCTGGTGGTGGCTAATTTGGCCAATACAAAATGATGCAAAAGACTTTTGAAAAATGAATGAAACTCTGGCATATAGGTACTCATCTGAGAGTACTCAGCAAGAGCTACAATGTATCCAATGAATACCAACATGACAGGGTTTAAATGGTTTTAGAGCAGCAAATTAATCCTCATTTGCTGCTCTAACCCTTCTAGAATTGGAGATATTCACATTTGAATATGCCAAATTGAGACAAATGCATATTTGGTAGTATACATGTGATACGCTCACGCTCAATGGGCAACAAGCAAGAAGGCAGAGTAGATTATGGAACTAAATAAAATACTGCACAAGAAAATGCCACACCTATGGGCGGGGGGGTGGGGGGGCGCTCACATGAAAATAATCGTTAATGAACAGTAAAGAGGAGGGGCGTTTGAAGGAAAATAATAGCAGTTGGGGAAGAGCCAACAAGTGAACTGAAGAGTGCATTTTCTGATTTGGGTGCACTGCAATGAAGCAATAACATTGCCTGTTTGTTAAATGTGTTACCACTAAAAGACTATCTGACTACATTTTCTGTTTGACTTATAATAATGATTTGTCCAAATGTACATTTGTCCTAAATGGATGGTTATGTATGCCATTGTATGTATGCCATAAGGTGAAATGACGTCTTGTGGCATATAATTCCTAACATTTCTATAAGCTACTCTAGGGCCAATTTCACATATCTTTCCCACATAGGACATCTAATGCAAATTTGCAATATGTTCTTACTGATTATGACTATATATCTGAAAAGAAATAGGGTTCCATAATGTTGTTCTATTCCTTGAAATCATACTACCGCTGACGCTCCACAAAAATAGCCTTTTTGGGCAAGTGCCTTTTCGATTAAATTAAAGGACTTCTAGTTCTCGAAGGGCTATGTCAAACTGACCGCTAGCTGTGTATACATGTACATGTCATTTTACTAAGAAAGTGTAAGAACCACTCGTATATGCTATTAATTATGCGTACATACACTGCTTAACATGGTGTTTATTTATTACAATAATAAAGTGTTTATTTTGCTAATAAATCTACCAATTACAAAACACAGTGTTTGTTATAATTGTTAGAATATGAAAACGCTAAATACAACGTTTTCTCGATTTCCAAGGTATTATTTAAAGTCGATTGAAGACCAAAAGATATTTCATCAAATAGTTTTTGCAATATGGAACCATATTTCATCAAACACCTCTCCCTTTACCTTTGTTTGATTATTGTAAAAGGTTGGGTTTCAATATAATTTCTGATTTTTAGACTTGATTCATGTTTTAAATTCTAATTTTTGATTTATGAAATTTCTGGTTTTACGAACTTTCGGAAACGCCTAAACGTATCTTGTAGGAGCCAGAACTTCGATAGGTCGAGACCACTGAAAACTCCATGGCAAAGCAGTGTCAAACGGTTGCAATGTATTGACGTCAAGTGACGACGCAGTTACAACACGATGGCAATTTGGCAATGTAGTTGCAACACGGTGCTGAAAATTTAAAGATTGTACATATAATATGTATTTTTGTCAGGTATTTCATCAATAAAATATTAAAAAATATATATCTTTAGGTATTACTCTTCAACAAAATATGGTTAAATAATGAAATATTATTTTGACTCATATTCCCCCTCTCACTTAGCAAATCACATACTTTTACCAGAAATAATTCACCTTCAGTTACAAAAAATAAGATAAATTCCAGTGCATAAGTAATGTATTCTTGTAAACATGCATGATGTATCGCGCTAGAATGAATTCTATGGGTCTAAAATTTGTGGAAGTTCATAATTTTGGTCAATCATTTGTTTTAATCTTAAAGGGAAACAATCTTGGTCTATCTCTCTGTTGCGAGTCGATCTGCCCCATTCACACTAGCCGAAATTGTGCTTGCAACGTGATGGCAACCGATGGTTGCTGGGGAATTGCCACCGCATTGCCCTCCGTCGCCAATGATCGCCAGTACGTTGCCATCATCGTCAATGGTTGCCAACGCTTGGCAACTTTTTCAAACTGTTTAAAAAAATTGCCAAGCGTTGCCGTGGTCGCCCATGGTCTCCAGCATCGTGGATGAGTTGCTAGTGAGTCTCCAACTGTTTGACAGTGTTGCAAGAGGTCGCCAATACATCTCCATCAGGTTGTCAATGATTTACGTTCGCAACCTGACAACAACGTAGTGGCGACCTTTGGCAACTCAGTCACAACAGTTGGCGATTCGGTGGAGGCCATTGGAGGTGTTTGTGACATAAATTGCATTATTTTTTGAAAGATGTGTGAAAAAAAAACTGAATTGATACCCCCCGCAAATTAAAGATCGCAGTGCTATATTTTCACAGTGTCCGTTCCGCCATTGAATTCGAGGCATGACTAGTCGAGCAGCACTGTCCATCATTTCCTGTATCAAACCTATCACCTTTTCACACGTGTGCTGCTCGACTAGTCATGCCTCAAATTCAATGGCGGAACGGACACGGTGAAAATTATCGCTTCCAGCCAAAAAGCTCCCATTTCTCGCACTCTGGACGGATATGAGTGCTGTAAAGGCGTCACAACGTAAATTACCAAGGTAGGAAACGAATTCAGTTGGTTTGGGTGGCCAGACTGGGCTAGAAATGTGAGCGCCCAGTTTTTTGGGCGCAGTGGAAAAGTTTTGTATGGGGCTTTCTCTATCGTGGGTATGGCCAGTCAACCTCATAATGTAAACAAAGGCATACCTGACGATAGAGTGGCTCGATCTAATCTCATGATTACCTCTTCCCTAATCCTACTCGCATATTTGGGATCATCAATAAAGCAAAGTGGCAATATATGTATGGCATTTTTCTGTTTACACAGGCACAGGACCTCTGCGTTGAGTAACACTTACTTAATGTCACTGTACCCAGCTAGATAAAAACCGACACGAAGTTGTATCTAGGTCAGACAGAAACTGTCCATAAACAACTGGTCGTTGTTGAATGTGCAGGCGTCTGGCGAGATGTATATTTTGTGTGTCCTAATTTCCTGTTTAGTCTGACATAGACCTCTTAAGTATTGCTTCATTGATTTTAATCAATGCAATGACACCATTCGTACTGTGTGATTTGCAGATCATATCAGTCACGCCGTTTGAAAGTGCGGTCCGGCCTGATATCCACCAGAAGTCATCCATATCCCACGAGGTGGGGCTGAGTGTGATACAGATGACTGAGGGCGGATTTCAAACAGGATGTAACGAATTTATCCCCTCCCATGGTTTCAAGAGATTTGTGATTTTCAGAAAGGCACTAGGCGCGATATGGTTTCAATTGTAAATTTTTGATTGATGGAACTTCACGTTTTAAGATTGAGCATCAGTCAAAATGCAATGAATTGCGGATTTATGGACACCTTATATACTCCTTATTACTGATCACCGATACTCATGGTAAAGGACGCCGACATACTTAAAGCTACCCTACCCTGCGCTACCACCACTGATAAGACTTTTATTTTCCCAGGCATGCGAAGTCACCAAAAAAAACCAAAAAAAAAACGCTCATCCTCTGCTTATTTAAAAACGAGTCTATGCGTCACTTTTTTCATATGACCTATCGATATTCATGGTAAATGGTGCCAAATATTAACAAGAATACTTTGGCACCAAAAGGGCAATATTATTCTTGAGTTAATCAATACGTTGTCTAGAAGAAAGGAGACGAGATATTAATCTGCGAAATTAAAACTGCATTAGAGAGCAAATTTTATTGTCCACATGCATTTAAAACACAACTTATTAATTGTGCATTGACGGGCAGCAGCTCACAAAGTATTACAAAACACGAGAAACCTAGACCTGATAATTTTAATGACAGACTTTTAAAACAGGGTTTGATCTTTATTCTGAATAATACTTTACGTTAAATTAAGTTCGTGAGAAAGTATATATTTCATAAAAATGACTTGCAACCGAAAGTTAGTTTTCTTCGAATAAGTGTGAAATTAAGTGACTGTAGTTGTACGTTTATAATAAAGGAAGCATCTAACTTAAGCAATCTCCTCAACCCTCTCAATAGTTTAGGGCCTGGATATTGCTCCGAATTTTAAACAGACGTTTCTTAATGTTCTAACATCACTCAATGATGCTGTTCATCCAAATAACAGTGTCTTAATGGTATAGATCTCAACAGTGATAAGGCAGGTGGTGAATGCTGCGCTCCATGTTATGTGCACACAGGGAAGGCTCTAGTCAGTCTAGAGTCAGAACCCATAACGAGGCTAATGTGCTGCTCGCTCCTCATAGCAGGGGATTTCCAGGAAATGTGCTGGCAGTGAGCCAAGCTGGAAAACCCCAAGGAAAAGTTTTGTTCCTTTCAGTTTCATGTCGTGCTTTGGGGTTGGCAGGTTAGTCGATGCATTAACAAGGAAGCCGTTCGAATCGACAGACGTCTTTCAGACAGTGCAGCAGTTACAACTGTTAACTCCGTTTCCTGGCTACGTATGCAACTTTGGGAAACGCCTGAACGTATCTTGTAGGAGCCTGAACGCAGGTAGGTAGAAGGGATTGGATGGTATTCAATCTGTTCAATGCTTTCTTTTAGACGCTGAGTTTGGTAGGTTACCCGATACATTATCAAGGAAGCCGTCCAAATCGACAGACGTCTTTGAGACAGTGCAGCAGGTTAACACTGGCTACGTATGCAACTTTGGGAAACACCTGAACGTACCTCCCGGGGGGGGGGGGGGGGGGGGGGGGTCACTAAGGTATTTAGGGGGGTGCATACGCTCGTTATCAAAATTTAAAAATACCCCTAAAGCACTGAATTCTGGCCAAAAAAGCACCCTTATTTTAAAAAAAACGCTGACTTTCTCCACTAGAAAAACACCCCTTCTTTTATGAAAACACTGACATTGGATAAACGGGAACACGTATTTTAACTTTAGATTTTATAATCCTCTGCCTTTTTAGCGGCAGCAGACTCGGTAGTTCAGACATAAACATCGACAATAACAACATCAGATGCTGCTCATATTGTTGAACTACAGACTCGGAAGCCCCGGGGGGCACTTGGGTATTTAGGGGGGTGCATACGTTCGTTATCAAAATTAAAAAATACCCCTAAAGCACTGATTTCTGGCCAAAAAAGCACCCTTATTTTAATAAAACGCTGATTTTTTCCACTAAATAAACACCCCTTCTTTTATCAAAACACTGAGATTGGATGAACGGGAACACGTATTTTAACTTAAGATTTTATAATCCTCTGCTTGTTTAGCGGCAGCAAGTGGCGGCAGCAAACTCGGAAGCCCTGAGTCACTTCGGGAGTCACTCGGCGTCAGAGGCGCGTATATTTCGTGGATTGTAAGGGGATTTTGACCCCCATACTCCGTACCTGGGTACAAACAAGTACCCTTCTTTTACAAAATCGCGGACATGCGGAGGTCTTAAAAAAAGACCCCTTCTCCCGCGAAATACGTTACGAAGGTGCGGCCCCCCCTCTGTACCTGAGTGCCCCCCCCCCCCCCCCGGGTCGGAAGCCCAGTCACTTCGGGAGTCACTGGGCGTCAGAGCCGCGTATATTTCGTAAGGGGATTTTCAACCCCCATTCTTCGTATCTGGGTACAAAAAAGTACCCTTCTTTAACAAAATCGCGGACATGTGAAGGTCTTAAAAAAGACCCCTTCCTCCTCGAAATACGTAACGCGGGTGCGGCCCCCTCTATGCCTGAGTGCCCCCGCCGGGACGTACCTTGAAGCAGTTCAGACATAAACCCTACCTATTTTCCCATTGAAGGAGCCGGAACGCAGGTAGGTGGCAGGGATTGGATCGTGAATATTCAATCAGGAGTGCGTTTCTTTTGGAAAAT
Source organism: Maea johnstoni (assembly GCA_963942565.1). Classification (NCBI taxonomy): domain Eukaryota; kingdom Metazoa; phylum Annelida; class Polychaeta; order Spionida; family Magelonidae; genus Maea; species Maea johnstoni. The sequence continues at coordinate 91,122,407 of OZ012684.1, read as the reverse complement.
ATGTTGGCCTAAATAAAAGCTTTTCAGACGCTAGTCTATCCGCACAAGAAAACGATAGTGAGTCTCGACAACACCAACATAGCTAGCTTAAAAGAGGGCGCTTTGCATGCATCCTGCGGCCAATACCAGAAACAGCAAGCAAAGAACAGATGGCCGCGTGGATAGAGACACAGGCCGGGTCTAAGTAAACACCTACATTGGCTAACGGCAGAATGCATTCAAGTCAAATTTGCTCGTCTTTCGGCACAATACTCTTCTATGGAAGGCCAAAGTGGACAAAAAGAGCATTTTCTAATATTAATAAATGATTTATTAATATTAAAAAAATGATTTATTAATATTAAGAAATAATTTATTAATATTAAGAAATATTTATTAATATTAAGAAATATTTATTAATATTAAGAAATATTTATTAATATTTATAAGAAAATCATTTATTAATATTAAGAAATCATTTATTGATATTAAGAAATCATTCATTAATATTAATAAAATTAATAAATCATTTATTAATATTAAGAAATCATGGCATTTATTAATATCAATAATTGATTTATTAATATTAGAAAATGATTTATTAATATCAATAAATCATTTCTTAATATCAATAAATCATTTTCTAATATTAATAAATGCTCTGTATTTCTTAATATTAATAAATCTTTTCTTAATATTAATAAATCATTTTCTAATATTAATAAATGCTCTGATTGATTTATTAATATTAGAAAATTATTTATTTATATTAATAAATTATTTATTAATATTAATAAATAAGTGACATCTATTGGAGAAACCTTGAACTATTCAATTCTTTATGAAATAATGAATGCTCCCTTGCACATGGCAATCGCTTCAAAATGCTGAGAGGGAGTTGTACATTATTTTGGAGAATTTAGTTCATATAATTCTATATACAAATTAATACGTATACGTTAGTATTGTCTCAACCAGAATTTGAAACTGTGTGGCCAAATTGAAAATTGTTAAATCTTTGGTTTTCCCACTTTTTAAGGGAGACCACTCTTTTCTCAGATTACAACCGTTAACATGTATTTATTTATCAAAATAAGGTATACTACCCACATACAATGCCATGAGAATCATATTGAGATGGAAAGGAGATCTGTATACACTTGAAATTGACATCTCAGATGATCTGACAGACAACAAGGTCAAATTTTCCCGCTTACTATCCTAAGCACGTGTAGGGGGGTATTCATTATTTCACATGTAAAGACTCCCTCAGCAAACAAAAGATGGCGCTCATTTATTACTACCTATTTAAAAGACACCTGAAAAAGCCCGAGCTACTCTGCCAGTTACGGGGAAGTGCAAAAAATAAGTCCAGCCCGTCAAAGTCTGCGTAATATTACTATCAACGAGGTCCAAGCTTCGAATTGGCAGCATATTCAACGGTTATTTTAATAATGCCGTTGAAGTTAGAAAAAAATTATAGTAAAGTACGCCATTTCTAGTGTAATGAACGGCCAGCTGCTTGCGGGGGTCGGAGCTGCTCTCAACTTCCGGTTGAGCACAATCCATAATTGCAGCGTGTAAATGTGCAATTCACACAGAATAGGTGAGATATGCATCTCACCTATTTCTAAATGTGTTTCTTTGCGAGATTAGCAAAGAAATTCATAAATCATGAGCAAAAGAACGATGTGTTCCGTTGGCATGTGAACTTAGTGTGTTAATTTCGGGTAGAAATCGCGGCTTAGTGGAAAGACGTTCGCTCCACGACTTTTGGTGCGGACGAGGCGGGATCGATTCCCCTTAGGGGAAGGTGACAGAACATGACTCCTCTTTTCTTTTGAGAGAGAGAAAATAAGACATTTTCGTAAATAATTTACAATTTTTTTTGATGTAAATGAAGAAATCCATACATACACACACATCAAAGTGGGATACACTGTTTAATTGTCATTAGAGAGACCACATATTAGTAACAGGTTAAAATTGTGTAACTTTGTAAAATAATAACACACACACACGCACATATATATATATATATATATATATATATATATATATATATACACATATATATATATACATATATATATATATATATATATATATATACATATATGTGTATATATATACATATATATATATATATATATATATATAGTTATATATACATATATATACACACACTCATATATACAAATATAAACATATATATAGTTATATATACATATATATATATACATATGTATATATATATATATAGTTATATATATATATATATATAATACACACACACACACACACATATATATATATATATATATGTATATATATATATATATATATATATATATATAAATGATTATATATATATATTCATATATATATATACATGCTCTGATATGTTTGCCATTATCAGAAATTCCATGGTTTCCGTCCGCAGGTCGGGTACTTTTCTAGTATATATCTATCTATCTATATCTATCTATCTATCTATCTATCTATCTATCTATATATATATATATATATATATATATATATATATATATATATATATATATATATATATATATATATCCATAGATGGATAGATAGATAGATAGATAATATATTCATATACACATATATATAAATATATTCATATACACATATATATATATAAATATACATATATACATATTTATATACATATATATATATATATATATATATATATATATATATATGTATATATATATATATATATGTATATATATATATATATATATATATATATATATATATATATATATATATATATATAAAAACATGTATACAAATATATACATATATACAATTATAAGCACTGCGGTCGAGACCGCATGCCACCTGTCTGCGGCTGATTAAAAAGAGATCGTGCCCCCTCCCCCCCCCCCCTGTGCTGAAGCACCTCAATCAACATCAATATCCGATTGTTGCACGTTGGCCACCTCCCTCTTTATTGTCATCAGGGCATGAGGGAATTCTAACGACTGGTGAGGGTATGTCGGTGGTTGGGTCCGGCACCCCTTACTGATGTCGACCGCGTCCTATGTGGCCTGCCCTGAAGTGTGGTCTGAGGCAATGCCAATGACTGCTAGCTGTCTCTTATCAATGTCTGGGTTTGAAACCCTGCTGAGGTATGAGAGAATGATGCCACTGATGTGGGATCAAGCGGCGGATTGGTTGCCCTATCAGCCACGCCTGCCTGCCTATATGCACCCTGGCAGCAACATGGCAGAAAAACTGACAAATAAATGAAAATCCCAAATCTTGGTCTCAACGTATTCTTGAGCAGGGTCTACCAACTGCAATATCGCATGCTACACGCATGCAATACCTTCACTACCCCAACCCCAAGTATACTCGTAGCATTAGGAAATCACGAACAAATATGTAAATCTTTAGCGTCATTGTTGATTGTTAACCCGCATTTACCAATGATTAAAGGTTTCGCATCGTTTTTCTAGGGTTGTCCTGCCACTGAAGAATCAGTGATATTAATATTTCATATTTTCCATTCAATAATATATATATATATATTTTCTCTGAGAGCAATGTAACTGCCAGCAGACTCCCCGCAGGGCTTGTTATTATTAGAAAATGCTCTTTTTGTCCACTTTGGCCTTCCATACTCTTCGGCATAACAAACTAGAATTTTGAATCAACAAATTGATACACAGTGCTTGGGTTTAGCAAATGAGAATACAGGGTTGCATGTTAGGTAATTGCTTAGGGCTGTCCCTTTTAGAAGTGCAGGGGAGGGGTAGAACGGAAGCAAAATGAAACTTCAGCACCCCCTCCTCCATTTGTGGTTCACTTGTGGTTCGACACCTCCTCCTTAAACACTGATTCAAAATGACAGCCATAGTTCAGAGTGCTTGGGGAGGTCGTAATTATCGGAAAAATCATCCGTTAACAGTACTGTACCTAATAAACACAGCATTTTTGTAAGAAGGGTTTTAATGTCACATGCCAAGTAGAAGTGTACGATAACTTTTATTTTGTAAATATATATATATATATATATATATATATATATATATATATATATATATATATATATATATGTACATATATATATATATATATATATATATGATGTATATATATATATATATATATATATATATATATATATATATATATATATATATATATATATATATATATATGTATATATATATATATGTATTTATATATACATATGTATATATATATATACATATGTATTTGTATATGTACATCTACTTATATATTTATTGTTATATATACATCTATATATATATTAGTGCTCGGACGATTTATCGAAATATCGCATCATTGATCGTTGCACCACAATAGTAGCGCTATCGATAATCGGCGAGATTATCGATAGCAAATGATAATTGACGTCAAAAATAAAAGCACATGTAATCATATGAAATTGTAAAAAATGCAAGCTAACTACTCACCACAGCGCCACTTCTATTAGTTTGATATACCGGCGGTCCCTTCCGATAAATGAACCGCCATTTTGGACCTCAAAATCACTTTGATAATCACGCCACGAATGTGATTTTGGTCAATTTTAAAATGGCGGATATATTT
>OZ012684.1:91056448-91117620 GCA_963942565.1 Maea johnstoni | reverse complement strand
ATATATATATATATATATATATATATATATATATATATATTATGTAGATATACATGAATACATATTATATATATATACTAGTATATATATATATATATATATATATATATATATATATATATATATATATATATATATATATAGAGAGAGAGAGAGAGAGAGAGAGAGAGAGAGAGAGAGAGAGAGTCATTTTGTCTTACTTTTAAATATATTTTCTACTCAATTTGAAATGTTGTTTTTACCTTTTTTCTAGATAAGCCTTTATCACTTATTTAATGACACAAAAATTACTGTTCTTTTTTTCAGTTCTTTTTGTGGAAGGCTTTGAAACTGTGCCGCAATGGGTTTAGAAGAGTGGAAGAATACAGTCGATGAGTTACAAAATAAGCGTCCCTCCCATTTGAGGAACCGAGACAACCGATGGGCCAAGGCGTGCGATCTAGTGATGGCAAACAAAGGGAAGATAGAGCGTGGCATATCCAGGACAAGACTACCATACACATATAAGAAAGCCTTGGTACAAGGCCTGGATCTCACTACACGTACTCTGGACATAGCCGGGCAGATTGGGAGCAACTATCGCTGCATGAATCCCTGGATCCAACTGGCAATGGTAGCGCTGGATTTCTGCCACGATTGGTTGCCTAGTGTCATGGTCAACATCAAGGAAGACATTCTACCTGCCGTTTCCAAATTCACTGCCAAGATATTGAACGAGGTGGCCGAAGCCCTGAAAAACATTGCTACAGTGGTCCTGGGTATATTTGAGAAATTGCGTCATTTTGCGAAGCAGGTTATCGAGAACATTTGGGTCTTCCTGAAGAGTATCATCAGCTCCCTGGAAGCTCTGGTTGCTGTCAGCTGTATTGCAGCCGGCGCACTCATCGGGGCCGCACTGGGCGGACCTTTAGGTGCCGCTGCCGGGAGTTTAACAGGGCTAGTGGTCGGGGCAGCACTGACATCAACAACCCCTCAAAAATGAGACTCGTCAAGAGTTTCAGTGTTTCTGAATCGTTCTTTAAAATCCTCAATTCCTTTATTCTGAAAGATAAAAAATATGAACTTAACTTGTTGATGAATTTGAGGTATTAGGGTCTGGACTCCTATCCAGTGATATGGTGCAATACAGATATACGCTTTAGCTGTCCCGCAAAGTTCATTTGTGAATATAATTTTGATATATTTGTGACTTTGAAATGCCAACTGTGACTATAATAAGGACATCGCTCCTCAGAATGGCAGAGCAAATATGAGAGAAATCCACAATTTTTATTCAGTTGCATGATAATGACAAAACATAGAAAGAGCGAGAAAACATCAAGAGATTGGAAATAAGGTATTGTAATTGTAACCAAGTAACAGTTTTGCTGCCAATTGATGTAAATATGGAATTTATTTTTGATATAATCTCTCTCTCTCTCTCTCTCTCTCTCTCTCTCTCTCTCTCTCTCTCTCTCTCTCTCTATATATATATATATATATATATATATATTTATCTCGTTCACCACACACACACACACAAACATGCAAACACACTCACATATATATATATATATATATATATATATATATATATATATATATATATATATATATATATATATATATATATATATTATATATATATACAAGAAGAGAGAGAGAGAGATTTGTAAATCCTACAAATGTTACTGAAGTGCTATATCTTAATAAAATGGCATTGATAGACATCGCCATCTATTAATAGAAATTGAAACTAGTTTTAACGTTGGGCTGGCTGTACACTGGTTATAATTACAGCCAAAGAAGCTCATCATATCCCCACTTCATTCAAGTAACCAAGTGTTGTAAGCGTGTGTATCTCTTGCTACTTTTAATTTGTGAATATAGGATCATTTACAGTCTATTACAGTTGTTGTGACCAACGCCTTTTTCTTCCAATGAGATCAATTGTGAGGTCAAGGGCCATCACACAGCAAGAAAGGACAGCATTTCATTGAACCTGACATGGGCTTGCAAAGAGGATTAAATATTTTTGACTGTAAATATTTTTTAAACTGAATTTCCCCATAACCTAGTTATTTCAATCATGAGTTGCAAGTATGAGGCGAGAGTGGAGAGGTGAAGGGGCTGATTGTGCATGGTACTTAGTTTAATGCATCTCAATATGCCAATGATACTACATTGTTTATTCATGAAAACGTAGATAGTGTCCTTGAGATATCAAGAATCTTCAAATGGTATTAAAATGTGTCAGGTCCGGATAGTAGCAAAGATATGACAAATGTACTGAGGATTGGTGCCTTAAGAGGCAGAAGCATACCTTGACAGTGTAAATTTGGACTTGAATGGGCAACAACCTTTGAAATATCAGGTACTATTATATTCTATCATATCAAGAAAATGCGGGAAATAACAGAGCTAAATGTGTCTAGAAAACGTGTGAGATTAAAATATTTAATAAAAAATGGCAATCAATGAAATACCCCCTACGGAAAAGTGACAGTAATTGAATCCTTGTTATTATCAGAAAATTACTGATATGCTTCTGTCTGTACCATGCCGAACTTTCCTCTGTGTTAAAGAGATCAATAACACCTCTAACTCTCTACAGAGTGGTAACCCCCCCCCCCCCCCCCAAGTAGAGAAAAGAAATATTTGAAGGTAAAATGTGTCACAGGGGTCTAAAACAGCATAACATCCAACCGTTTAATAAAACCCTAAGATTAAGTTGGCTAAGAATAGTTTTATGTTCTCGAAGCAAATGGACTTTCTTATGGATTTTAAATTGAAAAATGTTTCAGGTATGGCCCATATTTCCTGTAACGAATATTTGAAATGACCTCTAACATATTCTGAAAAGATGTAAATAAAGGTCTCGAAACTATGGGAAAGTGATGCAGTATTTCTAAGTACACCTCTGTAGTATAATCTAAAATTGTGCAGTCCTCTCAATAGAGACTGGCTGGGAAAAGGAACTTAATCAATATTTGACCTACTTGAACGTATGAGATTCATTCTTCCACTGGCAGAAATACAATCAATTTAAAATATTGAAATAGATACTGTATTATCAAATATAGCAGTATTAGACAAAAGATTATGAATTGTTTAGACTGGAGTAAACAACCCATATGTAATGAACCACTGCTGATGCTGATCAATTGTGCCATCAATGTCTTACTGAACATGGACAAAAAGGGTTCCTTCAAAATGTATAGATAGATCAAAGATGTGAATGATCATATTTCATATAGAATAAGCGACTTGTGGAATGAAAAATATGACATCGGAATAGGAATCTTTGGTATATCTCCTTTCTTCAGTCTACGTCGTCTAAATTGCCAAAATTCTTATTTGTAATATATACAATTCAGCACTCTTTGTAAGAGATTCTATGCAAATGACAAACTTGCTAAAATTGGTATCAAAAGTTCCAGGACACGTTCGACGTGTGGACAGGAGGAAGATAGTGTGGAACACATGTGTTTCTTGTGTAAAAAAATAAATTTATGGTCCGATGTTGAAAATTGCATAATATAATTACGATTTGCTCATAACAAAATAACTAATGTGAAGATACTTGTAGGCAAGTTAGAAAACAACTTTTGGCACCAAAAACATCACCCTGTTCGCAAGAGACAAATCGTATACAATTCAATGAAAAACAGGGAAAACATATAGCCATGGCTAAAAGTGAAATGAAGATTTATTATTTTCAAGAAAAATATCGATTCTGTATGAAAGGTAGAAAGAATCAGTTTGAGAAGAAATATTCATTCCTAAAGAGTACTTTTGAATAGTAGGTCTCCATATTGGTTATAATGTTAAATACAGGTTTACAAATCTGATACATGGTATTAATATGATATCACTATTCTGTTATAAAACTGATATATACTGTAAATGCTACATCGTCAGCCGAGTCACATATTGAACTAAAACACGTATCATTTATAACTTGTACGCATTGACATGTTTGAAAAATGAATAAAATGATTCTAAAACAAAACAAAATGAATCGTAGGCTTCTTCTTCGTTGATTGAGTCCTCCTCTGCATCAAATGCCCATGGAGTTGGTAGACATCTGGTACACCTTGGCTCTTTTGTCCTACATATGACTTTATCGCGAGGTTATGCAATGCAAAAGGTGAAATGGCACAGTCACTTATTTTTCAAAATCGAATGAAGCTATATTTTGAACAGAACAAAATCAGAAGAAATGAGCTTTACTTCCCTCCGCATTCATTTTTCTCTTGCTTTTGAGTAATTGTTGTTTTCCGGTGCGTGGTTGTGAATAGGAACTTGGTTTGAAATAACTATGCATGTAATTTTCCATTTTTACCCTAACATCTTACCCTCTGCCGAAAAGATACTTGTGTTATGCATAATGTATTTCGTATTAGAACCTTTCAGGCAATATATACTTTGTGATGCCTCATGTCTCAGTCACACTGGAGTCCAACTGTCGTACAATTCCTAAATCGGCAGTTGGGACCCGATAATTTTACTTATGTAGCGACAGATGGATCCGATTCTAAGTCCAAAAATGGAATATTTTTTATTTCACGAGTCGATAAAGGATATTCATAATTTATTCCTATCATTTTCTTTATTTAAACTGCTTAGCACCATCTATAGACAGCTCAAGGCAATGGAAACTGTTTGGGAAATATGAAACAAATGACTAACTTCAGGATTAATCTAACGGCTCAGTTCAATAGTATACGTGATAGATAGACCCCAAAGAAGCTGTGGTGTATACATGTGATATACCCGAGATAACCTCAAGGGCATCACACACGCGACTGCCTCCGAAGGGGTCTATGTAGCTTGTAACACAGTTGACTGTCTTCCACCAATCACAGGCCGAGAGAAGCTTGGCTTGACAATTGTGGGTTATGTCCTCTGACTCTACACTTTTCGAGGCCTCAGATTTTTGAAAGGCAAGCCACTTGGGTAATTATCCATACCTGCCTGAAAAAAGGTCATCAGTTATCGACATCGACATCAAAGTAAATTTTGAATTCTGATGGAAAATTCTTTATCAGAAGCCAACAAATAACAGATAGATCTTTTTCAATCAATTTTACATTTCTTATTTTTACAAGAACTATAGATCCAGCTAAGATTTTTCACGGAACGTCTAAATAACAATAAACTTTATTTAGAGAGGGTATTACGCAGTCAAATACTTGGGTACATGATTTGATATTCCCTGTGGACCTCACGGTTTATTTATTCCTGTTGCCTATCTGGCCATACGGATGCACAACGCTATTCTAGGTATTGTCTCTTAAAAGAATTACAGAGGGTACCATTTTTAGATTGAGAGGTGAAAATACCCTGTTAGGAAAAAAAAAGAATTTACATGAAGAGACCCTCAACAATTACAGGAAATATGTATGTCTTAGAAGAACATTCCACTTCCATGGTTGACCTACCTATCTAACCTACCATCCTTTATTATATCCTTTACAAATTATATGTGTCAATACAATGATCATACCTGCATAAGAACATAACTGTGCCTGGTTAGTTTATACTAATGCCGCATGAGGGTGTTTTGAATAATAGTGCCAATTACTTACTACTATAAATAGCGCAGAGCCATCTATTCATAAGGGATACAGGATATCCACCCCCACTACTACTACTACTACTACTACTACTACTACTACTACTACAACCCATTGTACTTAACCAGCCGCATTACAACGCTGCTACTCTTGCTACTACTACACTACTCCTTCCACTACTGACACTACTTCTACTACTACTACTACTACTACTACTACTACTACTACTACTACTGGTACTACTTTTCCTGCTGAGAAATATTCATCTACGAGAAGTGTTATTGACAAACACGTTTAGTAATCAAGTAAATGGGAATTTTATTCCTGGTTAAAAATAGTAATACAATGCAATGTAAAAACGGTCTATATACAAACATTGTGGAGTCTATTGTATATAGCTATAATACATGTGTACAATGCTATATGGATGATAAAGAGACCGATATTTACATAGGATATTTGACGCAGTTTGCATGAAAAACAGCATGACACACCGAACTGAGTCCAACCCTTCACTACTCACCGCTTGTTGATCCTCAGCATCAACACTGGAATGAAACATGCTCTAATGAAACACACAAAAAACGCTTTCCAATGAAACAAATTCGCGCTGAAATAAAGCATAGGTGTCTCCAAACAAAAATAGCATTACCTTCCTCCATTTGAAATCTCAAACAATACGTGGTAGATTTTATAATGTTCCACATCGTTCGGTTGGTTAGAAATGTCTGGTTTTTAGGAGAGAGGTAAAGGCAGCGAGAACAGAAACGACGTATATAAATAATAGGAAACAAATCAACGTAATCATTGAATACCTGTATCTATCAATTTGTTGCGACCTAATACACACGCATTCACTTTGATGTTCTTGTTGGTCAATTCATTAGGTCTCTTAACTGCTGAGGCTACATTCGTCCAAAGCACACGGACGCCAATATTTTTGAAAAACATTTGAACCCTGGCATGTTGGTATTCATTGGAAAGCTCGATTAGAACTCTCAGATGAGTACCAATTTGCCAGGGTTTGAGTCTTTTTTTTCAGTTTTTTTTGCATAATTTTGTATCAGCCAAATTAACCACCAGCAGCATGAGGGCATGGCATTCATGCGGTATGCCTCTTGAGCGTAGTGCGTAACCGGTAAAGAGCCCCCGTTCTAATGAGAATAATTTCCCTTCTCTATAAAAAGAATGATTTGATTTTGGAATGGATGTATGTATATATGTTTCAATATACTTCTCTTTGGATATAATAAGGGCCTGAAAATCCACGGGATGAGAAATGACTTAGAGAGACCTGCCAAATAGACACACTAGGTAAGGTGTAATACACATATAACGCCAAAGTTCTCAACCAATTTGCTTATGGACTGCGCACATGATGCGGCAATTCAAATAAAAACTATTTAAAATTTTGCTCAGAAATGAGTTCGATGTGTACATATTGAAGCATTATAAAAATGTCAACAGAAAAATAGAAAACATCAATTAGTCAATATAGTCATATTCAGTCGTTAATTTCAAGACATGATATTCCGGTAGTGATATTTATGTTGTGTTTACCTCTGTATCTAAGCACATCTCCATTTCAAAAATGTTTCATCGGCATGAACTTGATTAATGCAGTTACCTCGAACAAAAAACAAACTAAAACAAATCATTATGAAAAGGGAACATGTCTTAGTTGTCATTAAGAAAAACAAGGGATACAATGCATAAGGTGGCATGCAAAACATGTTAGATATACCATCCGATGTGAGTTCTATGTATAATGAACTAGCAATATATACAATCAACACGTTTATTGTAAACAAACAATGCTCGGACACACAGGAGGATTCTCAGGTTGTTTTCCGGTCCACCAAGCAGGATCAATCCAGCAGACTCGCAATAATTCGCTAGATATAACGAAGCATTTGTAACAGGATGCATTGAAGTAGGGATATTTGATTCGTATCTTTACAAAGTATATTATTTGATGCAATTTGCTCTTGAATTCGATTCGAAAATTAGCTGTGGGTATATAGATAACAGTGTGTAGATTGTATTAACAAGTAAAACGCATATAGAAAAGGCATTTATGACAAAACTGACATATAATCGCTGTTATTCGTTATGAATGGGCTAAAGATAAATAATATGGTGTGATTTGACGAAAAATCTTTTTAAATACTTGTTTTGTGTGAACATCGCAAAGGCAACACACGTGAGGTATGCAGAATGATTTAAATGACATTTCAAGTTTAAGTGCTCGTTCTGGCATTTCAAATCTATATAACTAAAACACACTCTTTTAAATCATTTTAACATAGTGTCTATAATCTTATTTGGTAGTTCTTAATTCTGAGGAAGCATATACGCTTCCCCCTCAAAAATCAGTTAGTATGCTTATATTACAGATGGATGAAAAAATATGATTCGGACATAGATTGTCAAGATTTTGTTTTGTCTTTAGGATATCTTAGATTATAAAGCCGTTAGTTGATGCTAGTTTTCAAAAGCAGAAATTTTCATTACAAAAAATAAATACAAATGTAACTCTTACAAATATTATTTGGTCGATAATTTAGTCTCTCAGAAAAAAACATGTTATATGACGCGCATGCGTCAGCAAAATTTGAGTAAGGTTTTTGACTCACACAGCCATCGCATTCCGTACCAAAATGTACATATGTTAAGATTGTTAACTGAACTGATCAATGTCTTTCCTTGTCGATGATACCTATGATATCTACATGATCCGAATATACACAATTATGTAGGCCATTACGTCACGTGCTCTACACGTGCTCTCATTGGGCACTCATGACTCCCGTGTTTGTATTCCTATAGCTAGTGAAGATGGTCTTACAAATGATACAACTCTGTACAAATAATTATATAAGTATTTACATGTTCACGCTATTAGAATTCAAGTTAACTCTCTTAATGTAATTAACACGTCCACATCTATTGATAATGCATATTAACACAAAACGCTAAATACCCATTCTCCAGAGTAGGTAGACTTGTATAGTAAGAAGAAGCTCATGAATGAATCAACTCTAGGGAAAACTTGCATTTTTAAGGTGCCACAAACCAGATAATGAAACCAATTAAAACCGTTCGTAACGGGTTAAGCATGACATGGTAAAATGACATTTGATTTACTGCGCAAAATAAGAAGATATCGACAAGAAGTGCTGAATAGCAATACAAGGTATTGAGTGTAACCATTTCACAATTAATGTTTTCTCAATTCATAAGTTATGGAATGACTCAACAGCAAAAGCCAAAGGCAGATATCCGTGTTATAACAACTTTAAATTGCCCTCATTCCTAAGAATCAAGGTGAGATTGGATTTGTGTATGACGGTTGTGCTCGATTGAGAGCCAGGGCTAATAGCCATGGCTGTAACGAGGATGGGAGTATTCGCGGCACGAGTGCCTGACAGCCAAACACAATCATCCTCGCAAACTTTCACTGCGGGACATGAAATGCATTCGGCCATGCTGCTTAATATCCTGCTCTCATGTTTGTCTATGGATTTGGAAAGATTGCCTGCGCTCGGCCGGGCTGGGAAAGATGACTGCCAAAACTGTCTGGGTCGTCACATCTTCTATCAGTGGTGCCCTCTTGAGCTTCATGGGCGAGATTTTGTGGTTTTATGAATGCTCATACTGTTAAAGGTCAGCCACATTTAACCTTAACCTATGAGGATTGAGCGTGTTGAAAGGGGTGGTGAATATACTTAATGTCTGCATAGTAAAATCGTTATTCATCCAAATTAAAACAAACGTCTATCGTTGAACTCTGTGAGCCTAGGGTGATACTATGATAATTGCACACGATGTCTCTTTTAGTCTTGCTGACGTACGTCGGTTACTAAAACCATGTGACGGATGTAAGTGTTACTATTACACCAGGTTTGAAAGAGGGGTACAGCTTGGTATCCACCCTCAGTCATCAGTATTGCAGGCGGATTGACCAATCAGCATCGAGAATCGCAACAGAGCGGGGGATATATAACGTTTATATACGTAAAAGAATGATTGGCTACAATGCAATTTTCGATTCCAGTAATCGAGAAACTTGATTTAATTATGAATTATTATTAGATGTTCTTATGCAATATACGATCATTCATTCTCCCGAGAAGGACATGCCTGTTTAGTTTCTGAGAATTGAGGCAAGAAAATTGTCAAAATCAAAGAGAATTCCCTACTCTCTATCACAGGTAAAAAGGGTGATTCTTATCTCAAAGGCATTATGTGCCAATCATGAATTTGTATATGTAAACTGTGTAGTTAAAATGATGTTTATAGTAGTGAACATTCATACCTAGAGGTAGATAATTAGATTATTAACCATTATATGTTTAACATTTTTTCATAATAGTATGTATATATTCTAATGGAAGGAGAGTACCTTTGCATTGACATTGTTACCACTTTTGAAATAAATAGTCCACAATAGCAGGATATAGCGAACAATAAGCACAGATATTTCGTGCAAAAATTAGATTTGAATATATAAAATACACTTTAAATGAGCATTCAATTTGAATGTGTAATTTAGTATTTTCTTTCTAATTCTCTCTGTGAAATGTTGGTAATTAAGTGTCTCAGTTAAACATCTAATATGCTGGGATCCTAGGGTAATGATTCATCATGACCTGATCATTTGAGACTGCTTAGAGAATACGATACCCAACAGCACTCTCTTGTCAAATGTAATGCAGTTACATGGGATTAGGAATGTGAATTCGACACATGTCCAGGTGTATTGAATGCAACAAATGAAATCAACACTTTTAAATAAGGCTCAGTTTCATATATAAGTTCAGGTTACCATTATACACCGGGTGGTCAACTCAGTTAGCCTTGTGTTTTTAGAGGAAACTATAATCGTTACTTCACTGGTTATAGAAGGATGCATGTTCCAATGTCTCAATTCAACAATGGAGACATTATTAGATCATCTAATATATGTGTTAAATGCAAGAAACGAAATAGGCTAATTAAGAATAATTACTGATTAGTTTGCGCAATATTTGCAAAACGGTTGTTGTATTGATACACAAAGACTATGGAGTTACCAGAAATTATTCTTAGGATATCACATTTAAATTTAGGATATTTCCGTATCCCATCCAACTATTTTAGGATCTATTTTAAACAAGAATTATTAATTAAAGAAGAGACATTCTGATAAAAGCTAAAGCCACTAATAATCATCAAATTGTCAGTATCCCAAAATATTTACCCTTGTGTACGAAACCTATTCCCGGCAATGGGCTATTCAATCTCTTTTCTACAGTTCCACTGAATGTAGAGTAGTTTATTTTAGGATTTAATTAGTAATAACAAGAGCTAAGAACTACTGAAATACATATAAGAATATGACAATTACAAGCTGATAGCAACACCAAAAAAGAGTTATCAATAATCCATAGTAACAGTTCATTTTTGACATTTCTTATATATCTATGATACTTCCCCAAATCTTCATTAATAGTAGCAGCAGTAGCAGTACTATATCCTCAAAATCGATTGAGACACTTAGGTACACCATCCAGCTGGTTAAACTCTCTAGGTGAAATCCTTGTGCGTGTATGGTTTAAACCAGATCTCGATGTCCGGTCGTCAATTTCCCTTCTCATCAAAGGATGGAATATTCATTCTCGATAAATAGCATGTGTGTAGCCTTTTCAAAGACAATTCACAGTATCCATGATTTGAAGGGACTCCTACCATCTCCTGTATCTGTGTGACGTAACAGATCCCAGTTAGCTCATCTTCAAACAACTTCCTTGTGAGAGAGTCGCGACTTGCAATTGCAAGTAATGCTGACATGTGCTTGGCTGCAGTTACTCCCATCCCTCATCATATGTAAGTCTCAGTTCTTATTGAGGCTAACTTATGCTCCAGCTCAGCCTTGTCATTCAGTGCCTTCTTCAGCTGTTTGGTAAGTTCAGTCTCAGAATTTTTCCACATGACCAGTAGCTCCTCCTTTGACATCTCATCAACATCTAAATCCTCAAGACTCTTTAGCTCCTCCTGTCTGTGAAGACCCGGATGTCTGCGAACTTTGGACCTTACCCGCGGTACTTCCTTTAAAGGTAAACTTTTCATACTTTGCGGGAGTGTATTGGTAAAGTTTCTAAACTGTGCAGGTCCCTGTGGATTTTTGCCTGCAAAATGTACGGTTTTTGCAGGGTTGACAGGTTTTGCAAACACGTCACCATTAGGTGATAGGAGAAGAACACCATTTGGAATATGACCATTAGAAAGACTATTTGAAAGACTACTGTTAGATCTCCGAGAAGATTCATCACTGGTTGAAGTGTCATAATCATCATTTTTATTCACTGTGCTAGCCGCAGCTGCTCCTTGCGGATGAATCTCGTTTTCCACACTGAAGTTAGTCTGATCACATGGGCAGGTAGGTAAATCGTCACTTAGGGTCTCTGTATCTACTGCTGAATAGAATGGCGGATTGTCCCCAATCCTTTCAGTTGAAGCCCTGTCCAGGTCACTGGCAGGTTGATTATCGTCAGTATTGCTATTATTATCTGAGTAGTCCACGATCCACTCTTTTTCCCATCCATCGGGCCAGTTACCGGGTTCTCCACAATCACTATGAAAAATCACATTATTATCTAAATTATCATCTTCGAGTATGTCCTCCATTTTCTTAGAAATTGGGTCTGTGCCATCAGTGACGTCACAATAAATTGCATCACATTTTGCTGCATTTTCCTCCGGCGTGCCGCCATCACACGTGCCAGCATCACTGGATAGATTGCTCTCCTCCGAGCGTGCCTCGTGCAGTCGCTCGATCATGTCTGGATCGTTGTCATTACTGACAGTGTCCTGGGTGGACTGCTCCCACTTTTTTATTCTGAAAAGCAAAAAAAATCCATCAAGAAAATTCATCAAAACCTCACTAAAATATCAGAACTTAATTCACATTTTGTTGTAAAATATGTATTTAATTTCATTAAAGGTGATGTCATTAATTTTTAGTTTATGATAACTCTTTATGCAGTTCACCTTTGCTTTAGATTTTAAATGATATTAAACCTGTATAGTGTTATATATTTATTAGCACATATCTTTATTTTGTAGAGTATCTTTTCCTCGTTTCAGTCTCTTAGGGAGACTTGCTAGTTTCGTATTTCAATATGTCGAGAAATATGCTTAGCATCTATTGTACCATTCTTGATCGCCAAATATCCTTTATATCTTATAACGAATTTCACTGATCAAATATCACAGAGCATTAAAAAACATGTTGCATAGTTTCACATAGGAAGTCACAATTTGTTAACTTAAGGGGGCTCGTTCTTTAAGTGAGACTTCCGTGTAAAGATTGACTAATACTTTGGTCAATGTAGAAGAAAACCCCGATAAACTACTTATATATTTCATGAAAGCTGAGACTTTGGAGAGGTCGATTATACTAATCGTATTGTGTGACATCATCACAACTCCCGGGGGTCGGGCCGAAAGGACAGTGTTGATAAAACGTCATCGATTATATGTTGCCATTTCACGTCAAACTCATTTGATGTCATTCTGAGATTTGCCCAATATTTTGCGTTTTGCCTCTGAGCCAATCTTTAAGGGACATTTGGCTACCAGTTTTCCGTTTCCTGTAGACCACCTACTTGATAGCAATTCGAATTGTTTTTTTCAAAGAGATATCTATAGATTTCTTTCTATTTCTAAGAATCTTATAACGGTTTACATCTATATTCCACAAACCTAGTTAAACCCGTCACCACAAAATTTGATGCATTTTCGCAGTATACATACTCATGTGTGACAGTTTTATTTGGTTGTAGAACTAACAGTTTGTCCTGGGAAGTAATTGCACATTGAAGATTCAGTATTTGATATCATTTTGTTATATACGAGTTTGAAATGAATAAACCCAGACTAAATTCTCAATTGTCAAGTTTTTAATTCTAGTGAATGTCCTCATTGGATGTCTTGGCCCAGCAACTTTGTGTATTTTGAAAGATATTTGAGCTCTTTTTTAACATGTTGCGAATATAACTTGTACTTTTAGATGAGCAGTTATATCAATGGCAATATCAATAACGTTTTCTCGCATGGTTAAAAATGCATTATATCCTAAAACGTACATGGTGGACATCATTTCTATGAATCCATTACCATCCTCATGCCTTTTGAAAGCCATTTCATATTATATTTTAAGGGCACTTTTGGTTGTACCAAAATGGTTCTACGAAACATTAATTCAATGTCAAATTCCCACATTTGCATTTTGATCTTTTATTTTTTAGAATTTAATCATCGAATATGACTATTTCTGTTCTATGCGTGAGTTCCATTGTGGGCTCCGATTAGAACACTGTCAATACAACATAACACGATCTATTCCAAAGTGACTGTTTCAATTGAGAGTCAATAAAATATATCTTCTGGATAGTGATGCATGTGCTCCTACCTTTGTAGTTGATCCACGACAGAGTATATATTCTGTTTCTTCCAGGGATTAATACTTGTGGTTTTCTTCTGCAACAAAACAGAAAAAGGTCATAAGTAAAACATGCATTCGTAAACAACACACATTTACGCTATATTTGCAAATATTTGGTTATATTTAAAGTGTATTTTGACAAGAGTGGTGTGAGGTTAACAGGATCATAATACAACTTTTGATTAAAGGGGTGATTAATTATTTTTCTACGTAATTCCTAAATTCAAGACCGAAGATCCAAGTCTAAGTAGAAAGTGGGAGATATCTACAGAGGAATGGAAAGGGTATTTCTGCATCAACAAACTTTATAGTAAAGGAACTTCATGTAGTTTAACATGCACAATCTTAATCAATCTACCCTATATAGTGAAAGGTCTACGAAAGTATTTCTCATTCAACTCTATTAGGCTGGTAAATAGCATAAGATGATGCCACATATGCAGCCATAGGGTAATAGGTTAGGAGACAGTTGGTAATCCAGCCAATTACTACCAAGGTTTAATCATGCTCCGGATTCAGTGTTCAGTTCATCAGCAATGCGTTGTTCTGGGATATAGATCTACTACATGGAACAAAACAATGCCTTTAGAGTGAGCTGCATTTTCTCAACGAAAGCATAGTTTGAGGTCACTTATGTCATTAAATTTATTTGCCATATCGCAGTCAAGAAGTCACTTGTGTGGTAAAAAGACCTGTTGCAAAGGTAAATCCTATCCAATAATATATATGCA
This sequence comes from Maea johnstoni, assembly GCA_963942565.1. Taxonomy (NCBI): domain Eukaryota; kingdom Metazoa; phylum Annelida; class Polychaeta; order Spionida; family Magelonidae; genus Maea; species Maea johnstoni. The sequence goes on along the minus strand of OZ012684.1, from coordinate 91,102,843 downwards.
TATATATATATATATATATATATATATATATATATATATATATATATATATATATATATATATATATATATATATATATATATATATATATGTATATATATATATATATGTATATATATATATATATATGTATATGTATATATATATATATATATATATATATATATGTATATATATATATATATATATATATATATATATATATATATATATATATATATATATATATATATATATATATATATACGTATATGATAATTGAGAATTGCAATAGACGGAGTATTGTGAAATAGTCCAAATATACTACGTATTTGCAGTCATGTACCAGACCTCACTACCCCAAAACATGTCGCAAAGGTATTTTTATCATTAGAGTATGTTCTAAAATGATTGGTGTTATTGAAATGTCACTCGTGACTCATCCGCAAGAGATGGCTTTATTGGTTATAATAAAAAATGATAGATCGGATGTAGGTCTTCTTCCAAAATGATTTCCAATGTCAGGTAACAGTTTACTGGGTCTCTTTTGTCTATTTTGCGCGCGTCCCGCTGGTAAAGCATTAATTCTGCTATGAACCACATGCACAGAAGGCCATGCTTAATGTTTGATAGGTAAAATGCAGCCTCAGTCATCTGGGCCAATCAGTGTGCATTCTGAGTGCGGGATGGAAATGGCAATCATGCCAGAGACAGTTCATGCGTTATCAATACGACAAATGGCCATTTATTACTTTCTTAGGAATCAAAAATAGTTTGCATATTTATTGGAAAATGACACTTTCATGAATATCTATTGGTTTTGCTATCATTAACACATTCATGTCAGGGATATTCCCTGACATTTATGTCGCCTGGACCCATGGGAACTTTGAAAATATCTTTAGAACTATGCATACTTTATGTCGCCTGGACCCATGGGAACTTTGAAAATATCTTTAGAATTATGCATAATTTATGTCGCCTGGACCCATGCGAACTTTGAAAATATCTTTAGAAGTATGCTTAATTTATGTCGCCTGGACCCATGGGAACTTTGAAAATATCTTTAGAATTATGCATAATTTATGTCGCCTGGACCCATGGGAACTTTGAAAATATCTTCTGAATTAAGCATAATTTATGTCGCTGGACGGTGGACCCATGAAAAATAAGAAAATATCTTTAGAATTAAGCAACATTAAAACTACGATTTTAAGAATGCACATTGTTTGACGAAACACTCCAGATTTTATATTCTAGAATCCCGACACCAGTAACATGCATCAGTAATGCAAACACTGAACCCATTGATGCACTTCTAGTTGGAGTTACATGAATTATACAAACCACCTTCTTCTGTTGACAAAAAAGTTAAATATCCAAACATTACAATCATATATAATGAAAATATGGGAAATGCATGCACAGGGATACTATTATTACTGTACTAAGCTAGTTTTGATTATTCATATCTTTTCTGAATGGTTATGTTCCTGGTCACAGCACATCTCTTTTATATCGAATCATTTTTAATCATTTTTGAGCAAGTAGCATACAATTCAACACATGATATAAACCCATATTATTATCTTGAAAAAAGATCTTTGTGATATATCCCTATTATCATCTATATATCAAACGATTTTGTATTAAGTACTCACAGACAGGCTTAATTTGTATTCAACTGATTATATCATAAGTACCGTATCAAAGCTAATGAAGAGATTAATTGCAATCAACAATGTTTTCGCCCTAGAAACCATCATAAAATACAATTGTTTTTAATGATGAGTTCAGGTGAGGAAGACACAAAGGGAAAGCATTATAACTCATCAACATATCACTCACCTTCCTGTAGCTTTTCTGAAATATTTTTTCAAATTCTCTATTCTTGACAATAGCAATCATCTCTTTTGCCGAGTCCTGCGGCGAGACGAGTTCTTCACTTGTAACTATCCTGTACACACGCTAAAATAGAAATTATTCCGCAAATCAATATTTTCAAAAATTAAGGTTGCGGTACAGCATTGATAACATTAACAGCGTTTAATGACAAACGTCATCAATCTCCAATTATATCTTTAAAAGCAGTGCAGTAAACACAGTCAATTGATTTTCACAAGGTTTTGTGACTCTTTTGTTGAAATTCCTTAAAAACATTGATGGCGTATGTTTCAACAATATTGATGTCCTTGCGAAACCATTGATACATCATTTTCAAATACAAAGAAATGTGTTCTCGTTGTTAATTAATAAATGATTGCCACCAAACTACAATAAACATATCGTATCGCGGTCCTGATGTACCTAACAATCAATGGCAACAGTACCGTAGGAATTACAAATCAAAGCATAAAGTACCGTTTAGTCTGTTTATGCTTATATTTCTCATTTAACGCTATGATTAGCACCTATAACAGCTTAACAATGTCAGAATTCGAATCCCTGATGGCACGTGAGAAAGTTGCAAGTGACTTGGGGTTAGGCAGTGGATTTCGCCGGGTACTCCGGTTTCCTCTACCAGTTACTACTGGCTAATCATGACTTAGCCTAAATATGGCAGAAGAAATGACGAAGTGAAATTCCAAATTCCAGCAGCAACCCATAAGGCTACTTATCAACATTATGATACTGTAATTTGCCTAATTATTGTTAAGGTGATGAAATATGATATGTGCATCTATTTAACATACCTGACTCCAAAACATCATATGTTGTTTTTTAAATCGACTTGTTGATGGTTTGGATCGTAATCGAGGTACGAGGGTGTTGAAGAAAAAATGTTCTACAAAAAGTAGTAATATACACAGTCCTATTGCGGCGCACATCATGATGAATAGCCCAGCATGGTGCGGGTAGCCCAGCTGCACCTCAGCCATAGTCTTCGCCTGCTCAACACAACTCCCAAATCCAAAATATTTACTCCTTAAATCCTCCATATATCCAATATCATGGTACTCCAAAAGCTTTTTAGACAATGGTTTCTGAAATGACAATATGGAATGACTATTTAGTAAAGGTCAACTACGGCGAAAGTCATGGTTTTTCTACTTAAAAAGAATGGTCAAACTTCTTATGGATAGGTAGATATCATAAGCTGATGTTTAAATGCGTTTATTTGGTTTTACATTTTTATTTTTGCTTTTTTCGGTTTTTGATATAAGATCGTAAACATTGCAAAAATGAAAGACAATGCTTATACAACAAGACTTACCGTTAACCAAGAATTTTTTGATAATCCAATTCCATAACCATCATCGCCGAATCCTTTTCCCATTAATTTCAATGTGCAATTGGAATCGAATTCTTTTTTGGCATATTCTAATATAGGTGCATCATCAAGATACGCCTGTACCTCTCCAGCGCTAAAAGAAAGTAAATACTTTATAATGACTCAGAATAACACAGCTACGATGGTGCAGGTGTGAACTGCGGAAAAAATCTCTCTTTTCCAGAAAAAACAGTGGAATTTCTTTTTCTGCCGTTCACACCTGCACCATCGTACACAGCAAATGCGATGAACATTAAATAGCTACTAAGGCTCTTTGTATTAATCTCTCTGATTCGTATAGTCTCTATACCAACAGTTCAAAGTGAGTAACAGGTCATTCGACCAACGGAAAGATTCTCATCATTTAAACAATCGCGAATTACTATTGTAAAATGTATAAAGATAGTTTGCCGGTGATCGATATAAGTATCACACACACGAATCGTCAATGTATTGTGCATTTAAATGCATATCATTGTGGGTATTAGACTGTTTCTTACTTATTGACAATACATGCACATTTGCCTATAATAGGGCACAATCTTCGCAAACGACTCCACAACCATATAAAACCTTTATTGGTGTTTTAAAGAAAAAACTAGGTATAATATAAATATGTGAGATTAATCACTTTAAGTACATAGCAAATATATATATAACTATTTTCCTATTTAATTGTTCAGGTGTACGATCAGTTTTTATTGCTCCTGAACTTATATCTCATAGTATGTTTATAAAAAGTATATTTCTATATAGACTTTTAGATATACTACATATCGCTTAAGTGTTTGAGCAGGTTGTGTTTTCAATATTTATTTGCAATTTTTCCATTTCCAAATCTTTATTCATATCCTCCTGTTATTATTGCAAAATTCATGTTGTACCTAACAAGTCCAAAATGCATGCAACATCCGTTACTTCATTTTCGTATATCATACTTTTCGTTAGGATTATTGTGATGGTCATACTATCATTCCATTTAACCATACGGTTTTATTTTTACTAATGAACCAATTACTGTTACTTACTCAATTTGCTCGAACATCTGACACGGTGTTGTGTTATACTGGATATCGACTTTACTGTACAACGTTGGGTTTGCATTTTTTAAATAAGCCAGGGCTGAGGTGCCGCCGCGGGCCGCTACCTTTAGCGACAATAACTGCAAAATAAGAGTGAAGATAGGATTAGCTTTACAACACACTGCGCGTACGACTATAGATAACCTCGCTTAACTCGGACTAGCCTACCTCGGAATTTCACGTATCCCGGACAAAATCTCTGGTCCCAAATCATTCCTACTACTTCAATGTTGATTTCCGTCACTTATCTCGGACAGAGTGCGAGACACATCACACATCTTGTACTGAGCTGGTCCCTTCTCTACCATTTCAGTTTTGTCTATCCCGTGTAACTCAGACAAGTGACATTTTGGGGAGTAGGCCATTTACTCGCATCCAAGCTGGTTGATCATACAAGTATACACTATAAAAGGATGAACTTGATGTGGACGATCAAGCAAAATGGGACAGGTATCTACAAGTATATATTTATTGTAAATATGATTAAATCTATTCATCAAAATTTTAACAAAACGTCTTAGCAAGCATTGATATAAAAGGGTGGACTTGATATGGACGATCAAACGAAACGGGACAAGTATCTACTTTTCAGCCTTTACCCGGATAAACATAAAATTGAGTAAATAAACACATATATACCTACCCATATTTATGCATCGAAATTCTCTACACGCAAAAGTGTGAATTTTCCGAAGCAACTGAAGTATTTTTTGACTAACTCGAAAAATGTCCAAGGTAAGCGTAACTCGGATTTCGGTTACCTCGGATGTTTAATACTATATTCACTCTGCAAATGGAAATGCTCAATTTTCTACAACCAATGACGGGGATCTAGTTTTTGTATGACACTCCCAAATTAATGGAGATGGATTGGTTGTAAAAGTACGGTGACCATTTATAAAATTGAGTGAAACCAAGAAAGACGTCATACTGCTGTGTCCTTACAGACACAGATCTTATATCATTTTCCAGTAGAGCAATACTGAGTTCTACGAGAGAGCATATGTTACAGGCAGAAGAAATTTAGCACGTATCCAAATAATATTGATAACATGTTTGAATTTTTTTTGAAAGTTTTCGGAAACATGTGTTGGGAAAAAAATTCAATTTTTCATTCCTCCTGTCAAGTATGGTCTTTCGTAGAATATTGTCAGTTCTGTCAGGCCGCCACTTCCTGAAAGCTAGCCAAGAATCCATAAGCATGAAAAGGCAGGTTTTAATCAAGGAGTTTGTTGTGATCAGCAAGCCATGGAGAAACATATGGACCTACCTTTCTGTCGTCTATGCCACTAACATACTGCACTGTAGCCTTCCCGGCTATAAAGGCCGCCAAGTTCGCCGTATAACTGGCAAAGATAACAATGGAAGCCGCCGCCCAGAAGTTCTGTATCCACTTGCATGGCCAGGATTTTGGTGATTTGGTTTTAATGGTATGCTGAAAGAGTATAGCATATACGGTATTGAGGCCAGAGGCCAGGGTGTAACTGGTCTTCCTGTTGCGCCCCCAGGGGTTGAGTCCGAAGGGGCTGTTCCACTCTAACAGGGCGATAGCAAAGGCAGTCACGAAGGCACCGAAGAAGATGAGGCACCACACTCCAGTCGAGAAAGGCTCGAGAAATGCATCCATTGGTGTGTTTAGTTTGGGCTCCAGGATGAGTAGGGAGAAGCCTGAATAGTAATAGGCGCCGGTGAAGTCAATGAAGCGCAGCCTCTCGGGCGTGATGCTGAAGGCGCCCACACCAATGTGAGCCGCGCCAGAGATCAGGTCCTGCACCATACCAGTCCAAGTGTTGTTCTGAGCATTATAGATCCCATACGCAGAGTCTGCCACTATGTACAACTCAAAATCAAAGTCAAGATCTGCGGCTAATCTCTGCAGTAGATCTATAGATAGGCCCTCGCAACACTTTAGCTCGTACGGGCGACTTTCATTCTTCACATTTTTTCTAAAATCCAGAAAAATGTCATCTATGGTATCGGGATTTTTGGTGTAAACACTCAAGCACGGAGCAGCTACGATGCACTTATTGTTCACAAGGCTTGTCTCTCGAACAAATGGACTCACTATGTTTGTCACAATACGGTGTCTTCTTTTGCCGTCCACTGGGCCTGAGACTGTTCCCCCAGGCCAGATAATAGTTTTGAGATACGCGGTATTGTTCCGCACAGAACCGACTTTTAACCAGCGTTTGGCGCCACCGTCCACCAAGTTATATATTCCATAGCTGGCCTGTTCTCTATAACCTTCTTTGCTAAATGAGACCCTGTCTGTTTTTCCACGAAAATTGGACTGCAAAATATATCTGAAAAAAGCATAAGAATAGATGATATTCGAAGAAATATACAATATCTCGGTCGGTGCCTAATAGTCCTCAATCATTACTTCAATTCGTATTTTTCTTTTCCAATTATATCTATTGTATTTCCCTATGCATATGATATTTTATAAATTAGAAGTTACAGTCAATAACATATTATCATTAGTGGACAAAATCGTTAGCATTAGAGCACTGCACCCTGTAAAAAGCAATATTTAGTGTTATAAGAATATATCTGTAAAGCAATCTCCAGATACCAGTAGTGTGGAAACTAAACATTAAAGCTCCTTGTATGGATGCGCTAAATATCGCAGATGTAAATCTATTTGTATGCACTGAGTGGACATGCCCTTGTCATGCCAAGCATCGTCCGGGGCCTGCAGCACCAGGCACTGGACTTAATGGGCACTTTTGGGAAAACTATCCATTGCCTTTATTCGTGAATATAATAACACTAGGGAACCTGCACATCAAAACTGGATCCTAGGTCCTAACTTTCGATTTTTATCAATTTTGACGAAATATCGTAAGCCCAGGAGGTTAATAGATTAACAAAGCAGTCCCCCAGTGGACTTTCTTTTTTTTGCTTTTTGTGATCAATTACTTGGATATTATTGGCCTGATGTATTTTCATCAAGTTTCCTTTATTATAGCATATAATGTCATCTCCTTTCGGAGTTGGTCAATAAAGAATACAATGCAATTAAGCAGGACTATCGAAGAATACCTATCGTGGGGCTGTAATATATGGTACATAGGAAAATGAACAGTCAACGCATTGGGCACTGAAATTGAGAGTGGCCATATCAAAAAGGTCACTTTCAAAAATATGGTCATAAATAAGAGCTTTTCCTACACCACTATCCAAATATACGAGAAAGCTATGAAATTGACATTGCCACTCTCGATGATGACATACTTATTCTAGTCATATTGAGTCATCAAAAATGTGTCATTTTGTTTTATAATTATTTAAAAGGTGCACTGAGGTACTGGTCCTTACTTGCAAAGTAGCGAAGACTTTTATCCACCTGAGGAGCAGTAATTAGGGTGAGAGTATTCTGACGTATCTAAGGTAGCACCATAGACAGCCTCCACAACGCCGCACATTTATATACCGACCAGGCCAACCGCTCAGCAGTATCTAAGAAAAGATCTTACGTGTACAAGTTGCTAGTGACTTGGGGTTAGGCGGTAGTTTTCGCCGGGTCGTCCAGTTTCCTCCACCCGTTAAAACTAGCTTGTCACAGCTTAGCCGCAATATGGCAGAAAACGTGAGGAAAAGTGGAGATTTCTTACCTGTACAATTGTTGACCCGTTTCTACTTGTTTGGGAGATGCTGGTGTGCTACATGAAGATGAATACCTAGAAGCAGTTGTTGTATAATGATGTGGGGCGTTGACATACTGTTGCGCTACACCTGAGAATATTTTTACAGCATCACTAATTAAAGCAGACATATTATATGCATTAAAGTCTATCTCCACGGCTAGCAGGCCCTCTGGGTAGTCCTTGATAATGTTGCTATCTGATTGGATGACAGTGTCCGTGCAGAGCCACACACTGCCACGACCAATCAGTCCGTGGTCGTCCGCCTCCTGGAAGACTAGTTTCGCGAAGTTCGTCTCCACGTGAAGTATAGTCACAACTGATTTATTGTCTTTTAACCTGGCTAGCTTAACGTGGAGAGACTGGCGGCTTTCCTGTGCCGAGGCCACAATCACGTCCTCGAGGGTCAGTCCGCCGTCCACCGTCAGCGCCCTCAGCGTGTCCAGAAAGCCGTCGTTTGCATAGTCAGAATCCACAATGAGAGACGCACTGCGCCAACTGTGGGTGAATAAGAGTTCCGCCACGACCTGTGCTAGGTATATCCTGGATGGATCGAGCTGTGCATACAGATTTTTGGCGTCCTGAAATGATAAAGTTAAACGCTTAAGATATGAGACAAGTGTTATATACATGTAGATATATCTTGGATGGATCGAGTTGTGCGTACAGATGTTGATGTCCTGAAATAATAACGTCCAACGGCTAAGAAATGAGACAATTGTTATCTAGATATACTGTATCCTGGATGGATCGAGCTCTGAGTACAGATTGTTGACGTCCTGAATGATAAAGTCAAACGTCTGAGATGTAAGACAATCGTTGCATAGATATATCTTGTATGGCACACACACACACACACACATATATATATATATATATATATATATATATATATATATATATATATATATATATATATATATATATACACTGTAGAACACATATATGACGCGTGTCCCAAATATAGCGAATTGGGGACTTTTGGCACCATAGCGTATCTTTATGTTAGCGACGGTAGCCGCCGCTGACAGCGCCAGTACAGTAAGAAAAAAGTATAGCGTTTTTATATATAGCGAAGCGGAACTACACGCTATGTAAGCTATATATAAACAGACGCTAACATTGTGTGCTCTACAGTATATATATATATATATATATATATATATATATATATATATATATATATATATATATATATATATATATATATATATATAATGCCCGTACCATCAAGGTCTATGACGTATCTGGAACACCACTCCAACGCTAATTATGTGCCCTGTACAAAATTGCTGATAAAACCTTGGTTATAAAGTGGTAACACAGTTACCCTGCTAGCTGTATTCAAACCAATACATATACGCTTTTCCATTTTCACGAATTAAGTACTGGCATTCAATTCCTGCAATAGACGACCGGACGTCTGTGACTGCCTGGGCGTATAAACACCCATGTAAAACATGTCAAAAGTAAGCAAAGTACATGAATGACCCACGTATGTAGCTTGCGAATCAGTTGTCAAACCATTGGCTAGTCAATTTTCAGTACATATGTCACAGCTGACGCAAATCTAAGAACAGAGTCTAAGATAGTAACCTGATTTTGTAATATGTTGAAAAAAAACTTTGTCTCTAGAGAATGAGACGGAGGTTTTGTAAAATATTGCCCCTAACTTTTTTTATGGCCATTTATCCAACAACAATTTAGGAAAAATACTTTTTTCATTTCTTGGTTTTGACTCACTATGAAAAATAAACTAGACAAGATATTGCAATTTCCCCCTTCCGTTCTTTAGAGAACATGTTTTAGAATCTATATGCAAAGTTTAAAGCTAATTGATTAAGATTTGTGTCTGAAATCACGTCAGCCGTGAGAGTAAAACTATAGAAAAGAGCTGCGAAAATGGCAGTTTTGTGTTTTACACAGTTCTAGTTACTGTGCAAGAATTCGCTACTACTTTTATGCATTTATTTTAGGCCAAGTGGAAAGATAAAGTAACTTTCCATTTTATTCCACAACTGTCAACATTTCTTCTTCTGAGGTACCTCAGAAATAAGTATAAATAAGTACATTTCTGCAACTGCCTAATAACCCTGTGAACTGGATTTGGAGTGCCTTCCATATATGGGCATATGACCTCACCCAAGCCCCTCCTACTTGTAAGACTGGCATCTTGTTTGCATGCTAATGTAATCCATTACAGCTCTAGATTTCTTAATTATTCAAAGAACTGTGCCATCAAAATTGATTGTCCGCTATCTAGTGTGTTATGCTAGCAGACTCTTTGACTGCAAGTATATTTGACAAATAAAAGCTTGTAATACTCTATTATGTGCTTTTAGCTTCATTTATCTAAATAAACATGTTGCAGGGCCAACAGCTTACTATTCCGATGCTTTCGCAAGCATAGCTTTCTGAAAAGGTGGTTTTTAGATTTTGGGTCTTATTCATTGAAAGGGGATACCTCTTTCAATATTCCACTTGGTACCTGAGTAAATCTATCTATCTGTTTATTTGGATGCTGCTAATGAGAATAACCCAATGCTATGGAGCCATGAAGAAAGATAATTTCACAAACCTGTACTTATATGGGTGTAATTGTCCAAATTTAGTATTGTTAGTTATCCAAAGAGCGTCTGTTCAAGCTGGAAGTCAGAGAAGGAATGACCCAACATCCGGCCCAAGTTTTCCCATCAAATACACACATTTTATTACCTGAAGCCCCAAAAATGGGATGTTTCAAGTTTTTCTCAGACAGCTGGAGCCACATCTTGATTAAGGCTAACCCCTAATACACTATTTTTGAATTGATCAAAACATCATAATCTGTGGTGCTATTCCATTTCCTCCCCCAGCTTAACTGGCAGGTTGGAGTGGCTTATCAGCTAATTGGTCACATGACTGTGACCTCCATCTGTCAAACCAAATCAAATTGTACAATTTATGGGGTTAGGAGTGGGGTAGAGGTATGGAGGGTAAGACCTGGTTCATCATCATTATACATGTGTCTCAAAACAGGCCTTCCCTGAGGCTGAAACGTTTACAGCCACCTTAATTCAATCCAATTCAACACTTTACAGGGAAGGATCTTTATAAGTTGGTAACCACCCATTAGACTCATTTCATTTTCCCTAGAAAGATGTTCCGAAACTGGAGGATTTCTCCCTATAGAAACTTCTATGGTATTCAATCTTAGAGACTACGGAGAGTCAACAGGATATGTGTGATCTTTGAAAGTACAATGCTCCTAAAAATTGAATTTGCGATATGGTTTATCGTTTTAAAATTTTCTCGGAAGACAAATAGACGTTAATTTCTTTATCTCAAATATATCGTTTTCCAGATTTATCTTGGTTGTGTCAGACATTTCTCTATATTGATAATATTATTCCTAAAATTCCGATTATATTTCTAGTTCTCTATGCTTGTTCCATCTTCCTGTTGGTTCACTAGAATCATCATATATAGGTATATTCAACCTTGTACAGAAAATGTATAATGATATATACACTACAAGCATGTTTCTAGTATACTGGCATAAATATGATGTACCTAGTTACAAGGAAATCATTATGTAAAGATATGTATTCCCATTTCATAAAGAATGTGTCCATTTTATTTGCTAAAAGAGGCCAATACTCTTCAGATTTCATTTGACGCAGTAACCATTTTCTAACTTGTCATAGGCTTAGTGGTCCACTAGTCTAAGGTTTGATATAAAAACTAGATGTAGTAACATGTTATGTTTCCCAAACTGACCGTATTGTCAAGTTTATCACCATTATTTATTACATTGATTTTTATCGATTTCGGATTTATTTACATACTGATCAAATTGGTCTCTCAACGACAGTTCTATACTTCTCCATGTGATTGGCCACATGTCCGCATTCTAGAATGGTATGAATAAGAATATCTTCATTTCCTCAGTATAAACACTTTGGGTCATCTTCTCATTTCAGTTCATGTAAAACTTTATTGGTCATAACCCTATTGTGTTTAATTTTGAAGAAAACTGATTTTTTAAAGTGTGTGTAAGTTCGCCCACACGCTATAAATGCTTTTGAACTGTTACAAGGGCAATATTCATGTTCAATTTCTTGGTGCAATTGTTATATATACGAGTTAGCAACCCATCATTCGATTTATATATTCTACCACATATAATAGTTTCCTAATCCTTTATTAGAACATTCAGTCAAAGAAACGTTCAACCGTAAGTGAGGTTCCATCATTAGGGATTTCTACTTTGGTGTCTTATAGGGCAAATATGCCATCAGAGTGATGTTACTGATGTAGGTTCAAAATGAGCTTATACATGTCACTATTCAAGTAAGACCTACCACAAACCTGTCCTCCTCCGCACTTCCCATTTATGAGTTATAAAAGTGAGTGAAAACAGATCTGAAGGTGCCCATAGAGGCATCCATTTTTAGCAGGCTTGTTGAATAGCCTGAGCACCTTCCTTCCATAGGTCAAGAGATACATTGTAGCAGTAGAAGGAAGTCACAACATTAGTTCCTTATTAAAAGGAGAAGAATACAGTTCTCAAATCCAAATCAGTTATTTGCTAGGAAACCAAACATTCTGCATTATGGTACAACTGTGGCCAGTCGCGTGGATTGCAATGGACTAGACGTCACTTAGTTAGAGACTCATATAGCCATAATATACCTGAAAAGAATGGACAATGTACAACAATCTCATGATGATGGAAAAATTCATTTTCAGTGCTCTAATATTTGATTTATGTTGGTGGGTAGAAATCGTTATTTCCTAATTGCTTTGACATCCATTTGTGCTTATCACTTAGAGGAAATTGCAACATATGTGAGTGAGTAAGAGGACACTCTTGGGAACGTAGTTTAGACAGGGCTTACTTTGTATATTATTTTACATCCTGTCATCAAGTCATAGACGCTTGACAGAGAGACAGAGAGTCTTGAAACACATCAGAGACCGGTGGACAAAACTTATGACTGAATATTACCCATTTGTTGTTTATCTTGTTAAGGATAATTGTTATGGAGAGAGCTTCTTTGAAAATGGTCTGATTTGAATATCATATGCCCTAGGTTTGTCTACACTCCTTTTAATAATCCACTCACACTATCAGGTGTGGAGGGCTAACTATGGTTCTTGTGCAACTGAAAGACCCTTTGGAAGCAGTTACAAAGAGAAGGGAATTCCTTCCCGGTTCCGGATTTCTATTTTGTTGACATGTGACCTTCTTTTTGAATGTATGTTCTGATTTGGAATTGGATGAAATGATCTTTTGTCAGTATGCTTCCTGCCATTCCTATAGTTACATCTACATGCTGCACACAGCACCTTGATTCATGACTTTTCCAACATGAACAGGAGCAATGTGCATTGAGTTTAGTGCCGCCATTCAACTGTGATGCTGAGCAGAGGTCAAGAAATGGGGTCTTGTGACAAAATGAATGCCCCTATGGACCTTGGGAGGAAGCTCTGGGCTTCACTGCTAATTGCATTTTAACACGTACTGGGAATGGATATGTGATTGGGACAATGATAATTCCATAAAGCACTACACATTTAGCCACAGCTATCACAATGATACATTTGCCCTTTAAAATAGTTCTAAATATCAGTATTGAAAATCACCATTCCCCCCTTGAGTAGTGAAGCTGACTCGATTATCGAGCTGTCTGTCCTGATGGCCGTGTGGTCTAAGGCGTTGCCACTGACTTCACGCTGCCTCTAGATCTCACCACTGGAATCTCTGCCGTGGCATGTGGGAAAGCTGCCATCGACTTTTGGTTAGACGGTGGTTTCATTTAGGTACTCCGGTTTCCTCCATATCTTAAAACTGGCTAGTCACGACCTAATATGCTAAAAAAAGTGACGATAATCGAAACCGAAGTCGAGCCATGCAGATATCCTTTCTAATGCAGCAGGTAAACTTGTCAAGGTAAGATGTCAAAGATGGTCCACGTCTATATCACAACACGGCGAGCTTCTCATCTGTGTCAGAGACACCTACGAGTTCCGCATTCAATTAGGTCTCCATCCGCAGTCGACGGTATCACCATGACAGTTTGCACGAGGGCTGTCAAGGCGTAACAATAGGCTTGCCAGGCGCACTCCACAATCATCAGTGCAAACATGCTCCTCTAATACATGCTGCTGCTGGACGGCTCTCCTCACTGTGTGACCTGCCAGAGCAGCAGCTTGAGGAATACTAGGAATAAGTCACAGTGCTGACAGACCGTCAGGTCTACCTCACGACTATCTAAGCCTTCAGAGGCGTGATCATAGCGATTTCCTCTCGGAGATTTAAAGGGAATAAAAACACAAACTGAACCATTTTACATACATTTTAAATCAAGGAATATCAACAAATTACTATGTGTAACAACATTGAAAACCTAAAAAAGAATTGTAAGTTTTACTAGCATACAATGCAAACATTGGTGACGAAGCAATCATCTACAATGTACCTGAACTTTTACCGTAAATTATTTTGCGTCCTAATTAGTATATTTGCCACTACAATATCAAACGACCAGCTAGTGTCAGCTAGGAATTCTAGAAAGATTAGTCTGGATTACAGTGTATGTTATGAATCGTGGACATACTGGGATTTCAGTGACGTGCACTTGCAAAAATACGTCATACAACGATATGTTTTCGCTCTTTTTAAGCGTGTAGGTGTCCATCTATTATTCATTTGGAATTAAAGAAAATACGTATGCAACTTTCAAAGATAAATACTAGTATTCTAGATACTGTCTGTGTACTACTGTATATTACCGTCGAGGTTTTCTTCAAGTGTAGGTATTTGAGATATCATAGCTTCTGGGGAACTCAATTGACCTTTACCGAGTAACCCCCCATCAAAAAAAACGGAGTCCATTTTCACAGATTCTGCTCCATTTCTAATCATGTTCATTTGTGCATATCTAGAAAAAAAATCTCCTCGTTAATATATATCGACAGCTGAAACCAAGTCGTCCATATTGCCAGACTCGCACATTCTCGATGGCTTCCAGATAGCTAGATCAAACGTCAATGACCTTTTGACCTTGAAACCGCAAACGAAAGCCATCCGCGTGCTGGGTACACAGTCTGGACACGTAGTGATATCCAGAACTAACTCATTTTGATCGATAAGCCACCTTTTGCTTATACAGTCATAAATCACGTCTCAATCAAAGGTCAAGCGATCTGTCTGTCGCACCACAGGAAAATGGGCCAGAGATTGCGCATGGACTTCAATTTATTGCCGCCTACGATATAATTGAAAACTGGCTAGTTACACTTTATGTCGGGGACATTGACAATGTTTGCACAACGACAGCAATAAATTGAACCGGTTTGTCATATTTACATACCCTTTATTATGCACGCTTTGTACATGATGAAATATACAAACTAGTCGACAAATGCTCTACTCCAATACCATTTATTCTACGCAACCATATCTACGTAACCTCATCTTGCGATAAAGTACATACATGTATAGCTGTCAACAAGAAGTATCATACAGTACAAACATCTAATTACTGTACCAGTCGACCGGACATCTGCCAGTGCCTGGTTATGTAAACACCCACTGATAACATGTCAAAACAATAAACCAAGCACAGGAATGACTCGTGAACCTAACTCGCTTGCGAATCAAAGCTACGATCAGATGTGAGGTAATTCATGCATCTATGCTCAGGAAACTGGGTGGCAATCGGGCGTGCGGTCGAATATTATGCCCGGGCTGTCCAGGCATTTAGAACAGTCAAACATTACGTTACAACGAAATGTTTCAGTTCTCTTTTTCTTTACTTGCTTTCAACCATTTTCCCATATCAACTCTTAGCACGATAGGCCCCTCTCCAGGCAACCCCTATAAAGCCAATCCCTTCCCCTACTACTCTATATAGTGCACTCTTTCATTAACCATATCACCTCCCCTCCTTAACTACTAGTAACTCCTGAGCTGTTTATTCCCACCCTGTTAACCCCACTCAACCCTTTGACACCTCCCCTGTAAATCCCCTTTCCTGTTAATCGCCTCCTCTGTTAATTCTGTCATGTTAACGGATGTCGTTAATGATGCCATATCCTATTCACACACCTTTGCTTATTAACAACTCCTACAACTAGCCAATATCAATACCTTTCCCTGTTAACCCTGTAACACTAACAGTAAATCCTTCCCTGTCGATCTACTCACATTGCAATGCCCTCTCAAGATAACCAATCTTCCCTCGTTAACCCCGCTCACCACCCAACCCCTACGACATTGGCCCTTGCTGTTTATCCCTTCCCCTCTGTCGTTAACCATTGTTGTTTATCCCCTACCCTCTTTTGCCAACCCCCGTCCCCTTCACTGGTAACCCCCTGATGCCCCCCCCCCCCCCAATAGTTAACCCCTGTTGACCCCCTCTCTTGTGTGGGACTGTTGGCATGGAGCTAACCCTGCCTTATCTGTGTGGATGATTAAATGCTGTGGTGAACAGAGATGTCGGATCCAGAGACATTTGCTAAGCACATCGCATCCTCTCACCACTCAAGCTGTACGCATTACGTCAGACGTCTCTCCAAGCACTATACATCAGCCGCCAACATCTCCTGCTGCCAATCCTAACGAGCAACTCTTCACGTAGAAAACACCGTTAGGCCCCAGAGAATGGCAACTATCTCATGCCACACTCATTCTGGACATGGCCTGGCCAGTTATAAACCCTGTTTTACTGACAACGGCTTGGGACGATTAATAGAAGCTATCTATACCACAGCCTTTTATAACGGTCTGACCAGCCGTAAACCCAATCCTACAGTCCACACAGAAATGGACTCTAGTACATTCCACAGAACCTTTAAAAAAATGATTAGGGCAACTAACAGCTTTGCAAGTTTCAGTTACACATATAAGGTGTTTGATAAAGAATGCAGTTGTTAGGCGTTGAAGAGTCAAATTTCTTGCTCGTTCTTGTTTAAAGTTTTGCTATTCCCCCCCTACGGATTCCTCCAGAAAGACTGCAATGAGCTCCTTTTAAGACACCTTTTAGAGAACAGTAAATCATTATCCATAAAGACTCAATGCAATATGTAAACTTTGGACTGAGGATGTCATACTTGGTAGGACACGCGAACTTGTGCGGAGACATGGCATCCGCGACCGAACGTCCGATCGAGAAGAAATAGGTCTCATTAAACTCTAGAGACAATCTGAACAAATAATTGTCAAAAAAACGTCACGTCAAGAACCTTTCAAAAGCAAAAAGCTGACGAGAAAGACAGGCATTTTTACCGATTTTCAGAGACATGATTTTATATATATTTTTTTTCAAAATGTACTACTCATGCTTGACCAAGAATGTTTGGAACATTTTAAATTTTAAATATTTTTTATTGTCATAATTGTTCATATGGACTAGAAAGGTACAGAATACATGCAAGTACTACACAGTGAGAATATTGTCAAAACAGCACCATAACAAGTCGAAATTTTGGTATTAAGAAAGCAATAAATCGAATGTCAATATCATTTTTACATTCATACCTATTTTGTAAACCTGGATGTCAGAAAACTGACATTCTATCATTGGTTTCGGCCCAGTACCTTTCTATGTGGAAGAGATCTTTCATTACAAAAGATTTGCTTTGGTTAGATCATTTTTGTAGCCAGTGAGATGATGTTTATTAGTTTGTATTTATTCCAAGATTCACCCAAATCAATGGATTTCATTTAAAGATTATAATTGCCAAAACCCGAGAATTTTTGGAACATGTTTTAAAAAGTCTTGGTCCAACAAAACTTTGTCAAGAATGGGCAAGACAGTGAAGAATGACCAAGAACAACTCCGAGAATGCATTGAGATAGGTGAAGAATCTTGACAAGTCAAAATTCCTCTCCAAAGTTCTTGTAAATGTGACTCAGGCTTCAGGATCTTACTAGCCATAGACCCACTGGTATTAATCACTCTTGAGCACAACAATTACATACATTTCATACCACATGGCCCTTCTGAAAAAAGGTATTGTTATAAATTATTCAAGTTGCACAGATCACTGGTTAAACTGTGAAGAGAGGGATCTTTCCGTAATACAGTCTCTATCAAAAGAGTCAAGCTCAGACTGAGTGAATGGCAGCTATTCCAAGCCATTGGTTTTTTAAAAGGATCTGGCCAACTTATAAACGGAAGGCAATATTAAGAGAGTTATATACAAAGATGTCAAAAAATAGTGCACTCCACATACAAATGAGTTCGGGGAGAACTAATCAACCCTCTGCCACAGTGAAAAATTGTGACGTAATCTTTGTTTAAAACCATATCATTTGCTTATTACGTAATTCTACAATAGTAATAATGCAATCCACAGTGAATTGAGGATTTTAATCATTTTTCAGGTTGTTTGCATCACTTTACATTGGCTAAATTAGCCACCAGCACCATAAGGGTTAACGCAGCTGCGTAATCGTAATCTAGGAAATCCGGACTGTACAACGTATTTGCAGGAAGACTTCATCTCCCAGGTAATACAGTCATACACTTAAACACGTTTGCCTATGCAGAATGTGTTAACCGCAAATGCGCGCACACACATTCATGTGCATATTATTGGTTTGATGATGATGGACTCATACCTCGGAAAGCAGACTAACATCAAACTATTAATGCTAGAACAGGGGGGGGGGGGGGGAATTGGAAAAGTCGAACGCATTATATATCACCATTTTCCATTTTCAAAAATCCCTATTTCTGTGCCCTGAAGCAGTCCAGCTGAGCATGAGGAATCTCTTCTTCCTAATCAACGAAACAAGTGAACCAGGGCACCTCTATAGTTTCCCTGTTTCAAGGTGAGTGCCGTCGTACTATGCGTAATATGTATTACATTGCAGGGAATAAAATGGGGAGGTTTATTGTGAAATGTGATGTTTCTTTTTTCATAATAAATAGTGTTTGTTCAAGTGATATGAAGTTTCTTTACTGGCTTGGAATACCTTCGAAAAAATAAAAGCAATAGCACCTTTAAAGTGTCAATTGTTGTATATTTCTTGCATTTACTGCATGTAATCAACCTTGATATTTATTCGTTTACTATGACATATTTACCTTAAAATAAAATGTCAAGGATACCGCGGCTACCGTCCGCAGACAGCTTCCTTATACAATGTACAACGCTACATTAGCGTCTACGTGGGGCGACTCTCTACGCGTGTTCAAATAGTACTTAATCCAATTTGGATTGCTTTAAGAAGCCTAGGTGACACCTACTCTGTCTCGAATGTACGCAGACGCAGAGGAAGCCATCAATCTAATTTGAAGCCGTCAATATAATTATCAGCGGCCACGGAGAAGAGGGTAATATTAGACAGTCACACATGCCAGGGGTGGGCCTGCCAAAATGCTCCGGAACAATGGCAGTGGGGTGCCATCTGGATGGCCGCCGTGAGGGATTCTCCACCATGAGGTATTCTCCACCATGTGACGGTTGTTGCACCAGGCAGGTCCGCTTCACACTGACTCGCTACGCTGTACTACGCCCTTACCCACATCCTAAGCGAGGAGGAGAAGTGAGCTTTTTAGTAGTTTGGGCTAATGTTCGGATTCAAGATCAATACTCCGTTGGAGTTATGGAGGCTGCTGCAAGAATGATTGCCAGGCAAAATTGACACCTACTAAAGTATCTCGTCATGAATGTCCTCTTAAGCACTCGCCGTTACGGCATAATCTTTACAACGCTTCTCAGGCGATTAATACTTTATTGATGAATAGAAAATAAACATATACTCCAAAAAATTGTTAGAAGATATTTCTTCGTATATGTATGTACGTATGTATATATATAAATATATGTATAAATATATATATATATAAATATATATATATATATATATATATATATATATATATATATATATATATATATATATATATATATATATATATATACAGTCAAACTTGCGAATAAAGACCGTCCTTAGGAAGTAAAAAAAACGGTCTTTGTTCACAGGTGGGCTTTGTTCGGGGGGTTGATTACTTATCCTATTTTCATAAGGGTGCATAGACTGCATACTATTTTTTCACTGTTTTATCTGTTTAAAAATTAATCACAAATTGGTGAGTAAAATGTAAAGAAGACTAAAATGTTTCTGATTAAAAGGTTTATTAATATCACATTATATTTCATAATACCACAAATGAAGATAAAGCTAGGAAAAGCAGTACATGTTTTGGCAGTTATCATATTAGCATTCAAAATAAGAAAATTATACTCATTCAGAATGAGAAAGATATACATGTACATGTACTTGGGAACCTGGGATTTTCCAACTCCAAAGTTGCTATACAAGGAAATAACTATATTTTGTCAGAATAAATATGCTGTCCGCTCGAAAAAAGTTAAACTGGTAAAGATTGTGATTATATAATCAAATCGTCATCTTTTTTGAGAATACTAAGAGAACCGAAAGGCCACTGATCTACAAGTTGCTCTGGTACTTGAAAGCACCAGAGAATGAGAAATTGAGTCCATTCGACATTTAATGTTCAAATTTCACCCAGGCACCGAATTTTCTAGTGAAAATCGGTCTCACAGCCTCACCCATGTTGAATATTCATGCATTTATATATTTTCAAGGATTTCATAATTGCTTTCGGACGCAATGTATTCTGAGTGCGACTAGGCAAACTGGACGTGTCGACAGCTCAATACATGTACAACTTGTGACTGCCTTTTGTTGCCAAGCGCGCGATAATAGGTTTCATTTTTGCAAACGGCCCGCGGCATTTCTTACCTCTTCCGTCACTGTCCGCAAGCTGGAGCAGTGGAGAAGGGGAGTTTATGGGAGTTATGCTATTATTGTCTGTAGCGTGAGAAACACATGTGTAAGGCGGAGGTCTAGCATACTGTTCAGGTCTAGGGAATGTTATCACCTGTGTCTATGAGGGATGTCTATGTGGTAGGATGCATCCGTCTGTATAAACACACCTTCCTTCATCATCACCAGCTGCCCGCTTGTAATACACAGCACTTCCCAGAAACACCCCCGCCCAAAGAAAAACACAAGTAGGTGCGGCAACTTGTCAGGAGCCTGAGTTCAGAGGAAAATACTATAAACTTTGCAAGAAAACCCCCGCACAGACGTAAATATCATAACATTTTGTAAATTATCTAAAGCGAGAAACACAGTGTTTTGATACGGTTGTATAACCTATCTGGAGCAAATACCATTACATTTTCCATTTCCAGTTATATCAAAGTGGGACAGGATATCAAAGTACGCTTATTTCCTTTTATTAGGGCAAAAATAAAGCTCAATGTTTGAAAATAGTCGAGGTAAACAAAAGAAATGGACTATTTATATTTAAAGCAATGTATGTATGTATGTATATTTATTGACTGTAATGGTATATTACAAAAACACATACTCCTGTATGGGTGTTATGCGGGCATAATATATACAATGCATAGAAAATGGTATAGAAAATATATAACTTAACAATGAGAAGGCACCTTTTATACACCTTTACATATTCATATTTGATAAATTGGGGGTACGTCAAGGCTTTGTTAGATGCTACACACACATTTGAACGATATTTTAGTATTGGCGAATTTATCTAGGCGAAGCTATCTCATGCAAGCAACGCCAATTGTAGTACATTGCACAATCAATGCACGTCACTTTGTGGCAACTTCGCGATGACGTGAAGTGCAATGTGGTATCGATCAATCGCTTATATAAACTCATAGAACTGCAAAATATACCATATATACCTGCCAAACGTGGAAACATCAATAAGAGATGTTTTACAGCACATGCATTTATTGAAATACTGCATATCTTTATTACGATACTTGCCTTTAAAAGATCAAATAAAAAAATGACTACAGGGCAAGTAAGAATAATGTGTGTAATGCATGACATGGCAAATTGAAACGCAAGTTCTTTCTTTATCGGGCGAGTGGAAACTGACATAAACTTGCCCGACGCTACATATTTATGTAACCCTTATGCTGTTCAGCGAGAGCAACATGTATCCAATGAATACCAACATGACAGAGTTTGGTTGGTTTTCAAACATGTTTGTGCCCTTGTGCTTTGGACGAAATTGGCCTTAGCATTGGAAGGGTTAAAGAGATATCTCGGTCTATGATTTTCATTCTATCCAAATACTACTAATGTACTAACGTTTAATCCCCAGCTTAGCGGCACATGAAGCTCCCATAGATCAAAGGGTGGTCATGCCTCTAATTAGACTAGTACTAGTATATGTGATGGCGGTGACGGCTTCCATGGGATCAGCAGGAGTTTAGAGGAAATGCAGTGCTGAGGAGGAGGACGGGGGTTCGGTGGCAGCAGGCTAAGATATAGAGAGTGTCTGTGGGTGGCTGATAAACGACCAGCAGTACGTCTACCATGTGCAGTGCCCGCCGCCCGCTTGCCTCTGGGATCTGTAGCAGATAAGTAGTCAGGGGGTGTCAGCATTCTCTCTCGGTTCTTGGCAGAACATGGTTCCTCTTCCTGTCTAGACTAGTGTACTTGTCTTCATTATAGTCACGAAAACAACAGCAAAACACAAATAGCAAAACAAACCATATACAACGATTTGCCTCAAATATATATATTCCCCAATTCGTTAAAGACTGTAAAACGTCTTTTCTGAGGAAACATATTCTTGTAGATTTGTGACCCTTTTATGAAAGATCTTTCAAATGAAAGAACAAGTAGAGAGTATAATTGTTTACATACATATTAGACACCTTTGTCATTGGTTTTGAAAATATGATGTTTTCTTCCGAGGCAAAACATGGCCGAATGTTTCACAGATCACTTTGACTTACGGTGATTAATGGGTTGCTGTAATCATTTATTGTGACAAAACATTCCAACTAATGCCATGCACCATGGAAAGCCAACTTCCTCCACGAGATCCTGTTGTTCATTTGCTGTCTATATAAACAGGCGAACCAAACAACTGAGTTTGTCACCAATTAATGACCAACATGCACTCGACAAGGATGCTGGGAGGTCAACTTGTTAGACATATGACTCCAAGCCTTGTAAGTACAACATGACGTCTATGTTTGCCTCAATAGATGAACATTTCAGGGCACATATATTGATCTCAACCTGGTGGTTCTTGGACCACACAGTACAAATATGGTTTGAATTAAACATTTGGTTTACAGACTCTTGCTTCTCGGTTGATTAGACTCTCAGATTAATCATAAATGCCCACAAGTTATATAAACAGGCCAGCAAAGCATTGTTTTGTTTGTGGGAGTGCAGGTTCTTGGTGCTTCACAGTCAGTTGCTAGCACATGCCAGCAGTCCCTGCTGAATGCGTTTTTGATCTAGGCCACCGCGTGTTCACCTCCATGTTTATACACGCGAGGCCCTACACCTGTTTCAGCGTAAACAGCGCCAGCCATCTGCCCTGTCACACCTGTACCAGTTCAGAGCAATAATCCAACTGTTCAGTAGACAAGAAAACAAAAGTTTGATTTGGGAAAACTGCTGCAACAATATGGCATCGCAATTTTGTATATGCAGTATGTTATATAAATATTTTGCTAATCCTGTTTTGTCTTTTGGTGAATTCAAGGTAATCAAAGGTAGAAACGATTATACATACATACGTACATACATACATACATATATATATATATATATATATATATATATATATATATATATATATGTATATATATATATATAAACATTCTTCATTATGAATGTCTAAAACCAAATGGAACTAGATTCTATGCATGACGTACACGTGTAATACGAAATCTTGCCGGAGTTGTTAGATTTGAATCTAGTAATAGTGCAATAGATATGACATGGCATCTTTATTGAACAAACCAAGCTTTATAATACTCAATGCAACTATTCGCCTATCTAAACATGAATATCGAAATGAAAAATTTAAAGTGAAAGCAGAACAATTTGTAAATATACAAATAACTGCGCCTAGAACTATGTTTAGTAGTTATTAATGCTTTTAAATTGCATTCACTAGATTTCATATTTGAAACGTCGTACTTCCTTCATTTATTTTTCGTTTAGAAATTTGATGGAGCTAGTTAATTTGCATTGGGAGGTAATAGATATGACTGAATAGAATCGCTCGACCTCTCGCCCAGTCCATCTGCCATCATCGCAACGTGAGTTTATTTCACTTCTCATGTGTTCCAAGTGAACAATACCAATGTCAGAACGATGAAAGCTTACAATACCCTTTTGCCGCAAATAACCGTGGCGATAAAAGAAGCTATATTATGATGGCCAGTTATTACTGACAGCAGACTGCCTTCCCCCTGAATTTCCACAAGCACGTACTTCATGACACGCAATCGAAAAACACATTTACCGAGATTAAAACACCCACGGTACAGCTTTTATGGGAGACCACTCGTATGAGATAGTTAATGTTTTGATAGAGTGGAAAAATGGAATGGATTTATTTCCTGACCTTAGAATGGGTCTCCCACTTCACAATGCTATGGGCCTTATGTAAGATGACTTGAAGGGATGGCGTTTGCATTTGGTGAGAGAGAGAGAGAGAGAGAGAGAGAGAGAGAGAGAGAGAGATTTGGATTTCGAATTTTGTTCATCCTCTCTGTCTTTCATAACAAGGAAATATTGTGACTAGCCAATTGTGTAAGCCAGATAACCCATGATGGAAAGACGCCGAAATTCCCACCTCCCAAGTCAGAGGCAACTTTCTAACATGATAACAACTCACTCAACCCCTGCCGGGAACCTTTCGTTGCAGTATCGAGGACAGCTAGCCGTCGATGTGAGTGTGCCAAGCACTGAGCCACCTGGACAGTGCCCCGAGAGAGATAAAACCCGACTTCACAGATTACTTGTAAGGCGTTATCAGTATATATAAACCATCTCGCTCATTCAAATGATTGATTCATGCACGATTGATATTATCTCAAATATATGAAATAAGACTAGCATTTCTGGTATTTATATGAATCATGAATGTTCCAAAACGAGAGAGAGAGAGAGAGAGACAGAGATGAGAGAGAGAATTAAAGGGTAGTTTCGAATATACACTTTACCTTTTCAAAGTAATATACTGCATTAGAAAATAGCCTTTCTATGAAGAAAATAAGACTGTTAAGTACATGCACACGTCTAACAGGAAAAATCACTGCTTCTGCCTAACAGATCTCTGCAAAATTTATCAATAAACAAAGGCGAAACATTTGTGATTTTAGAGCGAGTTAGCATTGTGATAATGGCTCCTGGGTGCCATGTGTGCGAGCCAGATAAGTTCCTATCTCCAGTGTTTGATGCACTCCAAGCTAAACACGCTGATAGAAGACCCAGTTCCAATGAAGCACTTTCACCATTGTTTATGCTGCTATACAGATCTGTGGCTGTAAAAAAGTGCAAAGTAGCTGTCTGGAGGGGAGTGGTTGCAGGATTTGGAAAATATCTTCAATGTTTATTTTGGCCTAGGGGTGAGGAAAAATGGCCTCTGTGTGCAGGCTTGCAGCATTATTTTCTGGTCCGTCATAGCTCCGGTCCTCACTTTTGGATTTGAAATATGGTATCTTTGTGAAAGCGACATAGAAAGCATTCACAGTTTTCAGCGTTTTGCCGGCAGGAGAGTGCAGAGATTCCCCCACAGGACCCCAAACCACAGCAGTTTCTACGGTCTTGGGCAGATTAAGCTCACTACTTTTATTGCCATCAGAAATTTGCTTTTTATTCTGTCTTTTACTAGGTTAGACGAGGAAAATGTCAGTGGAAAGGTTTTTGCTAACAGCTTTGAAGCTTTTTAGCGAAATAAGGAATTTTGTAGGGTGAACAATTTTCGTAGTCCTGTATATGAAATATGTAAAGTTTGTAAGAAATTTGGTGTAATTAATATGATTACTGACATAGTATTAGGCAAACACCCAGTACCCTCAAAAAGGAAATATTCAGAACTTATCTGTGGTAAAGGGTGGAAACTTGGTGATAAATACTGGAGGGCGGCCAACACTATGAATAAGAAAAATGATCTTTTAGCCTGTACCGTGAATGGGGCACGTTATATGATATGGTGGCAGTTGTCAGATTCTGACACTAGTATGATGAAAATATGTGAATGCATTGCAAAGATACTATGTCATACAAGTCTTCTAAAGGTCGACGATTACAGACTCTGAGACCAACCCCCTAGTAGCGAAGTATGTGAACTATGTGATTTATACACGGTAGAGAATATCTTCCACTTACTTATGCAATGCCCTGGAATGTATGGTGAACAGGAAGAGATATACAACCACCTCTACCGTTGTGTTCCTGAAATTAGGAAAAAGTTCGCAGACGAAACACGTAGTGTGTTCTGGCTCCTTGGTCGAAATATTCCTGACATAAGTGAGAAAAGTCGCATAGAGTTCAGGCATTGCATTGCATTGCTGGGAAGCGGATATATGTGGAATCTACCATAAGGCATTACAGAGCAGTAGTGGACGTCTACCGATTCTGTACTGTTGACTGGACCCCATAACGACACCCCCACACAGTATGTGAAGACGATCTTGGATCCTTTCCTGTATCTATGTTTTGGTACACACCTTACTCTGGGTGGTCGTCCCATCTGTAACTTTACGGTATATATATATATATATATATATATATATATATATATATATATATATATATATATATATATATATATATATATATATATATATATACATATATATACATATACATATATATACATATACATATATATACATATACATATATATACATATACATATATATACATATATATACATATACATATATATACATATACATATATATACATATACATATATATATATATATACATATATATATATATACATATATATATATATATACATACATACATATATATATATACATACATATATATATATATACATATATATATATACATATATATATATATACATATATATATATATACATATATATATATACATATATATATATACATATATATATATACATATATATATATACATATATATATACATATACATATACATATGTATGTATGTATGTATGTATGTATGTATATATATATATATATATATTCCAATCCGTATAAGCCATAATAATTCAGTTTAATATGTTGATATTCCAAATTGCTATTTTATGGAATTCATAAGTAAATGTCAGCAATAGTAAAACCTTGATAGTATCTGGCATATCTGACGAGCTTAAATATATAAAATCCTGCAATTATGCAGTCTTGTAACAACATGCAAACTGTGAGCAAACATGCCTTATCCTTGCTAATCACAAAGCTTAGCGGTGCCTTGAAATTGCTTCCCAATTACCAAGCAACAAACATGACCTAACTGGCCCAGTAAATGCTTCCTTCTAATCTGCTAAATTAGAGTAATTACTAAGTCAGGCGGAAGCCCTGGGTACGTTAACTCTCCCACCACCTTTTTCGCATTTTACTTCCGGATACCTCGCCTACTATTTGACTGTTCCTTTAGCTTTCAGTCCTTAGTATTTATCTCAATCAGTTTTAATTGATCTTTCAAATCAGTAATGATTTGGAACGGGTTTTGCTCTATTCTACATTACATGTACCTTGGAATTAATAGTGAAAACATGACAAGCTGAAGGGAGTGAAGTAATCTTTCTGTAAAAATCCAATAGGTGACATATAGTGTTACTAACTCTGAGTGAAGAGGTTCGCTTGTGTTTAAAACATGTCCACAGAATGTCCCATTTGAAGTGAAGAGAATACCCAGCTGAGGAAGTGTATTCCCCCCACGATACCTTGTTTAGTCGGACAATGAAAATGTATTCTAAACACAATACTGTGAAATAGTTGGACAAATAAAGTGCATTATCAACACAATGACTTGCCAGACGTTGACTGGCTATATTGAACTGTTGCAATATATAATTTTCTACAATTTTCTTATCCATAGTACAATTATATATAGATATCCAGGGAGAGCAGATGCAATGTACATGTATGACTGTGTATGTTATAATCGGTAGTATTGAATCCATGACTAGAGTGCCATCCAAACACCTAAGGCGACTTAGCTCAGCTTGAATAGGTATACGAGAAACATAATCAAATACATGCCTCCAAAAACTGTAATACGTTGTGTTCAGTTTTGAACAATAATATCATGTTTCAAATGCATTACTATTAGCTTTCAATAAAATTATGATTCCTAAATTAAAATAAACATTTAAGGATTTGTATAGGAATGTATTGACGTAACATGATATTTCTTTTTACAGATACCATCACCAACCTTGGCATACAATGAAGCTGAACTAGAAGGTATGAGGTGAACAGAGATCTAGCCAGGTGTATTACATTGAAACCCTAGCTTTGGACAAAGAGTTTCCTGTATATGTTTACCTGTGTCTCTGCAGGTTCCTTGACAGCAGTCACCATTCATCGTATTGGCACCTGTTGTCAAGGAGCCGTGAATTGTAAACCTACCGTTTCATGATTCCCTATATTATTGAGGACGTCATGCTTTCAAGATCCCCCCCCCCCCGACGCGTGGCGAAAGTTCGTCAAGGCCTGAGCAGAATGCTGCCGTCAAAAATGGAATTATCTTATTGTTGAGAACAAGGATAATGAGGGTGACAATGCTCACGAGACAATGTCTACCCCGAGTGAGCATCGTAGCCCGAGGGTGACAATGCTCACGAGGGGTGGACTATCATGTTGGCAACCCCACAGGGATGTCATATTTGTTTTATTATACCGAACAACCCCCTAGGTTGTCCTAATTGTTTTAACAGACTACCATCTCAACTGGGTTAAAAATTTTCTTTTTTCTCTTAATCGAGACACTCGCGCATGTCATTTTCTTTATCGTTGTTCACAACAATAGCATCATTTTTTGACGGTGGCATCCTGCTCAGGCCTTAACACATTTCACCACGCGTGGGGATCTTGAAAGCATGACGTCCTCAACAATATCGGGAATCATGAAACGGCACCTTGACAACGGGTGCTAATACGTTGAATAGTGACCGCTGTCAAGGAACCTACAGAGACACAGGTTACCAACCGTCTCGACACATGGCTCTCATTCAATAGGATAAGAGTATCCTCACGTGAGGTATCATAAAAGCTATAAGGAGCGCCCTCATTCTTTTATGATGGCTACTAAATTAAGCCCTTTTCCCCCATTAAAAAGGCCGCTTTAAGGAAGTGGGGGAGGAGGATATCACAAGACTGAGTGGTATGTTGTTTGGTATAATAAAACAAATGCAACATATGTGTGGTGTTGCCAAATGATTGTATCCCCCTCGGGAGCTTTGGGGGATACTATCATGTTGGCAACCCCACAGAGATGATGCATTTGTTTAATGGCAAATTGGTAATCATAGTCATGTACCTCAAGCCAAGAATTATTATATCATATTATATTTATCAAATGAAAGCTCTGTCAATTTGTCTTGGGTTTTGAATCACTTTCAACAGTTTAGGTCATGTCGTGATGTGATAGAGAAACCGGTTAGAAATAACTCTTCTCCCTTCGAACAGTGGCAGGGTGTCTTTCAGCTGCACTGTTCAACGCCGCACGCTTATAAAGAGACCAAGCTACTGCACAAAAAAGAATCACGAGTAAAGAGTCCTATAGCTTACCACTTCGCTACGACCATTGTGTGAAAAATCCATTAGCATTGCGGCCAAAACCAGCTGGACAAGTTTGGTGATATACTTTAAACAAAGGTTGAGGCTATTTACCGAGAGGTTTCGTAAATAGCTCTGAATTCAACACTATTTACCGAACATCTCGGTAAATAGGCAATTACTCAACCTTATTTACCGAGAGATTCGGTTATACAAAAGCATGGCTGGGAAAAGATATGAGAACACTACTAACAGCTCTCCTTGAGACATTCTTTAAAACAATTACAAATTCTTTATTGTCAATTATATAAATTATCCAGACGGCTATTGCCAGAGGAAGCATGAATAGGTTAAATACACTTTGTTACGACATTGCAATGCTTGCAAGTGCAAGGAAGGACTCGGAGAAACTCAAAATTTTATATTAAGTAATTTTAATAGATAAAGTGAATGTCAGTCTTATTGAATGACGAGGTAGACAATTGCCTGGCCAACGATACGTCTATGCTGATAGGCTCAGTGTTGATGTAAAGGATGAGTCTTAAGAGTTCACGTTACGGACAAGGCCTTTGCCAATTGAGTGTAGCTTAATGCCCTTAGCCCTACTCAATCAAGGCCTTAGCTCGTCTATTTCTGGCCTAATGCCACTCTCCTATCTCTGCCTGCCACTCAGACCAATCACAACAAGCTTCTTAAGCCATGCAGCCACTGGGACGTTATAGAGGATCTGCCCTTACACGTATATGTACCGCACACCAGATATACTGCAATGGAACATCTCTTGTTCTGCCAAATACGATAAGAAACAATATTCTTCATTTTCCGGAACCCTACGTACATACATATACAATATACTGTGTATATTTTTCTTCAGTTATCGGTTGTATTACACTTGAAAACAGCAACTGAATTCCAATTAATTGTAATGGCACCATACGTTGAAATGCTAATATATATATATATATATATATCCAATATGATCTTGATGAAAATATAGTCCTTTTGTTCCATGCCTTATAACAGCTTTCTTTGATTAAGTTTGATGCAATATCTGTGAAGATAAAGAAAAGTAACTGAAACCTAAATCAAATGACTGAATATTGTTTAAAATATCAAAGGGGTTGCCATTATTAAGACAATAGATTAATCACTCATTAAACAATCTGAGAATGTATTATGGGAGCATGTACTGAGATTCATATTTCTAATAGTGAAATAAATAATAAAAAGGGAAAAAGAACAGTCACCTAAATGGATGATGGAGGAACGGATGAAGCCACAAAAGCGTATATACTATCTTTCATACTTCCAGCAGAGAAGTAGGAAAAAGAAAAAAAATATTGAATTATTTAGGGATATTCAATTCTGAATAATTAATTCATCGTTTTAATGTCTAAATCAACAATATCATAGTATTGAATTATTTAGGGATATTCAATTCGGAATAATTAATTCATCGTTTTAATGTCTAAATCAAGAATATCATAGTACAGATCAAGCTATCTATCTACGATCCATTTGGCCGCCTAACCTGAGCCACAGTATCAACCTACTAGTAGATGGTCCTTTTGCTGCTGCTGAATGGCGCCTCTCAATGGATGCACATAGGTCGCATGGGACAGCCTCTTCCCTGCGGGGAAATTGACAGGTAGGGCAGAATAGACAGCTTTTCTAAAAGCCGATACTTGTCTAAATTGTTTAGCTTGCCAATTGTCCGGCAGCGCCTGTAAGCGCTAGAGCGCTTGGTTCATGTTACGATGCCCATTGACGTGCAGCATTAATTCTCCCAGCCTAGCTTGCTGCCCCCCGTCGCGAACGTGGAGAGGCATCTGCCAAGTCGACTCTTTACATACCTATCATCCTGGGGGAAAAGAGAATAAGGAAATTGCACGCGAGAGGGTTTGATGTGGCAGCTATAGACCCTCACTAATTGGTCTAGAACCGAGTCGAGAAATGCCACCGCTTTCCACCCGAAGCTGCCCTGCTCGCCTACCTTTGTAAATGATCTACGAAGGTGACGCACACTGAGCAGGTGAACCAAGTCAGACAACCATATAAAAAATTAGATTAAAATACCCCTTTTCTAGCTTTTCAATTGTATAGGAATTAAAGTTTTTCGAAATGTTGTATTGCTGTTATTGATCGTTCTATGGAAGTGAACACGCGCATAAAGTGAACACGCACATAAACACATTATTGTACATGGCAAAAATAAAAGGGAACCCGTAGGATATGCTTATACTATTAGTAATGGAAATAACAGAAAGCAAAGCTACTCGCTGGCGCAGGTGAATAATCAAGAAACTATACTTCTTTTACTAGATTTTGATAGGTTATCTTGATTTGATCGTGTATGATTTTATTCCAATTGTGGATATGTCTAAAGCTTGTTATATATATATATATATATATATATATATATATATATATATATATATATATATATATATATATATATATATATATATATATTTCACTTTCACATATGTTATTATCTTATCACTGCTATCTAAGATGTTTGGTTTGAAATAAAGGCCTGTGAGACACACACCTCTGTAGTTGGCCACTACAGTGCCGACATTTAATTCCTGCACTAAATGCGTGGCCAGCCTGGGCAAAGTACGACCAATTGCCACCCAATTTCCTGGGTATGCATTACCTCACAACTGAACGTAGCTTTGAATCGCAAGGTAAGCGGGTAAATAATGTGCTTGGCTTATTTCTTTATATGTCATCCACCTGGGTTGTTTATAGAGTCAGGCACTGGCAGACGTCGACAGGTGCAAGAATTAAATGTCTGTAACGTAGGTTGCTTTGAATTTTATCTTTTTGCCATTGCAATATTTGTTATCTTAAAGTGTTAAACCCACACATTTAGAAATTAACCCATCAATGAACTGTTTGCTGCAGCTCCGGAAGACATTTGATCATAGGTCATTTCTGGAAATTTCTTTGAAAATCCAAGTGTCTAACAGGTGTCCATCTGATCTGAAATAAATCATTGATTTGCATTCATTAACCAATCAACTCGTTCCCAACACTACAATTATGGTGAGACCAGTAGATCATCGCTAGACTAATGTTGCAATTAGAAGGTTACGAGTGTGGATGAAGTTGTCCTTTAAGCATGTGGCACATTATATTCTGCAAGTGGCTGCTGAGAGTAGGAGGAGACTTAGTGCAGCAGCAGACTGATGCCTGTGGTGCTAGTAATCCATTAGATCTGGTGTTAGAATGGTAACCCAATAATTCAATTGCTGTATTGCGTGTGAGCCAGCATAACATAAACAGCGCCATAACGTGATATGGAGACGACTTGACACGCGCAG
Organism: Maea johnstoni; assembly: GCA_963942565.1. Taxonomy (NCBI): domain Eukaryota; kingdom Metazoa; phylum Annelida; class Polychaeta; order Spionida; family Magelonidae; genus Maea; species Maea johnstoni. The sequence continues at coordinate 91,069,921 of OZ012684.1, read as the reverse complement.
ATAATTACGACTCCAATCAGAAAGCTTAGCGCAATCTGATTCCCCAGTGACGTCACAGCGGCTTTATCTCAACCTCTTCAGATTTACAACTTGACACCTTTGGATATTGGTATTCGTATGATAATTGGTTGCGCTATAAAATATCGCATACAATCTTACACGTCTAGCAATTAAAGATAATGAACAAAGGGATATAGGATAACGAGCCGATGATGCGGCGGCCATGCAGTCCTCTCAATGCCTCCATCCCATTCATTATCTATATACTCCTGACTGCTTCATTATAATCACTGGCATGTAGGGCAAAATGTTATATTGTTATAATCTTATAATATAAATATAATCGTATGATACAAATGTTATATCTTATATTGGTTTAATCTCTGCTGGCCCTCACACGCTTCACCGTGTTCGCTTTATAAATGCGCCGCGTTGTGCTCTGCAATATTTGGTTACTACATGTACCTGACACTGATCTTATGTACGGTATCATTATATTATCATCACGAGCTGTGTGATCTTTCAGTATGGGTAGGTTCTCTAATATCATTATAATCGCGTGTTTACAATTGCAAAACGAACGAACTCAACATACTGATGCCCACTTATAGATATTGGAGGTACTAGTCACAAATCACAGCCACTCAACTATGTAGAATATAACGTGAGGTATTTGAAATCCACTGAATGTTTGGGTAAAATACAACTGGTCCGGGTGTCCACATATTCACTTTTTTTTAAAATGATTATAACTGAAATGAGTTTAATAGAACGATTGTCAGTTCCGTTGTATTCGAGGACTGATTGCGCAATTGCCACTTTTTGTATACCAACATTTTTGTTTTTACTAATAGTCTTTCCTATCATAAACTATCGATGTTGTTCTCTACAATAAGAGGTGGGTGGTTGTGCGAGCAGGGCACAGTTACGGGTGAGAGTACATTGCATTCATAAGTGATAACATGGGTCTTTAACGAGACTAGGCTTCATAACTAATGAATCGAGCCTGGTCGTTACGCTAGCCGCTATGAAGGTAATTTAGTCTTAACAAGACGATCAATATTGCAATTAGGATAAATGCTCGCACAGGTAGGGTGGGATGCCTTTTCGACACAGCACGATAGGTGCTATGGTCAATAAATATTGTGGCCAAGTTAGGTGCCTAGCAGAGTATGACGGTTCATTGCTCGAGTCGCTACACGCCAGATAAATACATGTTCCTCCTTCTTTGTGGAACATACATACATACATACATGCATGCATGCAAACATACATTCCCTCACCATCTAGGAATATGCGTTTGAACTGCTAGTCGTGTATTACCTTTCCATAAGGTAGGGCATTCCAATCACACTTGATGTCAGACTATTTCAACAATCCACAGTGAGCTATACATGTCGATTTACCAGATATGAAATTGCTTAAGGCATGCTAGGTGTATACACAAGGAAGATAATATCTACGACGACTGGATAGTTCACTTATAGTTAAGGATGGAATACAGTATATATTATACACAATTTCTTTGATAGGTCCGGCAAATGTCCCAAAAATTCTAGCTGTAATGAGTTGCTGAGTATCTCTCTCGTGCCATATGGTATAAAACTCGAGAATAGTAATGGTGGTGATGATGATGACGATGATAACAATAATAATAATGATGATAATAATAATAACAATAATAATAATGATAATAAAAATAATAATTATAATAATACTGATGATTATAGTAATATTATTATTATCTATTAAACATCATCATTTCTACTGATATCAGAAAAATGATTCCACCAATAATGTAACTGTATCTTCTACTTCCTCCATTACAGAAGATTAGCTCAGCTGATTGGAAATGGAAGTTTTTATGTAGTTTTGATACATAAATATTTGTACCAGTGACTAAGTACTCCACCTCTTTAACTGTTCTCAGCAGAGCGTTTTCTAAAATCAATGTAATCAGTTAATACATAGATATGTAACCCAATTGCGAAAATGTAATGAAACTCGCAGCATCAGTCGATTCTCTATCTTATACCATGAGTACCGAGTCATATGAATGGGATCGTTATTCAGTTATATACAATTCAGGAAGAAAATTCCAAATTGTCAATTTCAGCAAATCAGATCATGATCCATTTATTATTTAGACCAGAGTTGCACTGGTGATACGAAGTTAGCAGATACCGACAGATTGCCATGAAACTATTAATCAAACATGGTTAGGGAGATCTGAAAACACAATGATCGATGAATTTCCGTAAGGCAATTTGCTGCACTACGCATGTATTGAACAGATTTGACCCAGTAATCACTGGGCTCACCAAATCAATCGATACCTGTAAACAACGTCAAACCAGTTAATCAGTATGCGTGATAGAAAGAGTTATTAAACAGAAGGCTCTTCCGGCAAGATGTTAAATTGAATGAAGACCCACCGAGTCAAAACGACCATATGATCATTGAGGTTAAGTGACGTAGCCAACCAATATTGAATATTTACAAATAGCATTGTTGTTTTAACTTTGCAAAATCAGCACAACATAACATATATGTATGATATATATGTATATATATATATATATATATATATATATATATATATATATATATATATATATATATGTATATATACTGTAAAGTTCGAAATATTAACGTGGAACTATTATTGGCGACATTAACGAATGGGTCAGATTCGCTCCGATCCGTTCATATTTGTTCCATTTCTCAACTATTTCTCTATGTAATGTAATGTCCCCGTCACCTTGTAGTCCAAGACATCCGTATTTAGTTTTAAAAAAACGGCCGAAACTGTACATAGGCGTCCAGGCGCATGTCTGTGTTATATATATATATATATATATATATATATATATATATATATATATATATATATATATATATATATATATATATATATATATATATATATATATAGTCATGTCCGCAAAAATCCCACGCCACCTTTTGATCATTTATCGATAGGGGTCTGGTTTTAATATCTGTCAGCAGATGACGTTTTTCGAGATGGTTCACACGCGAATATTACGATTCGCTATTATGGCAAAATGGATCAATTCGCTGAATTTAATATCGCCAATATTTCGAACTTAACAGTATATATATATATATATATATATATATATATATATATATATATATATATATATATATATATATATATATATATATATATATATGAAATATTAATTTATAATAAATCACCAGTCATTTAGTCCATCGAAAATGGAACCTTTGGAACAATTGACACCAAACAGCCTTTTATAATCAGTGCAATGGATATTCTATCAGCCAATAATGCTATATGCGAGGCTAAATTGTTTCGTGCCATAAACGAGTTTAATATAAATTCTGTTGTGACAAAGGTCACGTGTGCAGAATGTTTCCTGTCCTGGGTATATTAATAGCAAGTTGACCTATTTGCGGCACGTGTAACGTCTGACAGGTGGGTAGTCGATAGGCCATAGTACTTTTACGTTCCCCATACGTCTTTCGGCAGGCAGCGAGGAAGCTATACTGCCCCACACAAGAAGAAATAAATTATTGGAATGTATTCACGCAACACAATACCACGATCGCGTCATTAGATGACCTTTCAGTAAAAAAAATCGCCACTTCATTGATATGTCGCATTAATACCAGAGGCGAGTCTCCATCGGACCTAAAAGTAGCATTCAATAGAGAAAACTCCCTTCGAGTATCCGCAATGTATACATTTGCGATAGTCGCTGTATAAATGTGCAACCTGTATGCACCAGTCAATTGAATCCCGTTAAGTACACAAAAGTACACCAAAATGACGAAATAGCAACTGAAAGAACCAATGGGAATGACAATAACCTCAAATAAAAACAAAAAAATAAACTAAAGGGCACAGCGGAATCGGTGGGGGGTGGGGGGGGGGCTTAATGGAGATAGACACAACACAGGATTTCCGAATAGTTCATGACCTAATTACGTTGAACATGATGCTGAATGAAAAGAGGTCCCCTCCGAGTCCTATCGCCATTCTCCAGTCAAGGAGCACGGTGATATCATCGTTCAGAGAAGCTATTTTAGGGATATCAGCCGACGGCGAATTAAATATTAAACACAGGAGCAACACGTAGTGATGCGAGGGAATCCAGCCTATTTCGCATCCTGTTCTAATGTGCCAATGAAAGGAAGGCTTTATCGAGATCTATGCGGCATGGCTAATGGAATGCAAGTAGGTAATACTTGCGGCACTGATGTGCATACCGTGGCGGCTAAGTTTTACACACATTAAAGCCCTTACTGAGCGCAGTGTACATGTATTAGTATTTCGTCATAGTATTAGTGAGGGCGCCATCTTGGAATGACGAGCAGACGACAGCGGCGACAAATTTTGGACAATTACAGAAATTATAGATGGGTTTGCTGTGTGTCCTGTATTTTGTCCGTTTTGTGAATAGTTTGTGATTTGTTAGGTGTCAGTTGTAGGAGCGGGAAGGGGATATTTGGGGCGTTTAAAACGGTTTTGGGTGCGAAGAGGATTAGCGTGGGTGGCGTTTTTGGCGGGAAACGAAATTTGGTAGAGAGTTTTGGGAAAAATGTTATGTTTGATGAAATTTTGAGTGTTTGTGTGAGAGAAATGAGTAGGAGAAATAGTGGAGATGGTAGGTAGGGGGGAGAAGAGTTTTTGGTAGATGGTAAATGTAAACAATGAATTAGTGGGGATAGTTGGGGCCTTGACAGGGAAAAATGAAAAAGATGAATTTTACGTGTTGGGCTTGTGTCGAAGGAGAGAGGTGGGAGCTAGAAGCTTCAAACTAGTGATTGGGGAAAAGGGCAATGGATGGGGGGAGAAAGAAGGAGAGAGAGAACAGGAGATATGAGAATGGACTGAGAAGAGAGAGGGAGAGAAGTGGGAAAAAAGAGTACAAAGGTTGGAAGAGAGTAGAAAAGGGGGCGAAAGAGGGTGAAAGACAGTAAGCGGACAGAGCTGAAGAATTTCCAGGGAAGAAGGGGAGGGAGGAGAGAAACAAAGAGAAGCAACGGAGGAGGATGGAGAAGGGGGGAAAGAGGCAGAAGATGGAGATAAAAGTGACGGAAGCATGGGGGGAAAGAGAGAGGTGAGGATGATAGAAGGAAAGAGGATGGAACATCTGGAGGATGATAAGAGGGGAAACGGGGGGAGAAGCTTGAAGGAAAGAGGAGGGAGGAAAGAAACAAAGAGAAGCAACGGAGGAGGATGGAGAAGGGGGGGAAGAGGCAGAAGATGGAGATAAAAGTGACGGAAGCATGGGGGGAAAGAGAGAGGTGGTGATGATAGAAGGAAAGAGGATGGAACATCTGGAGGATGATAAGAGGGGAAACGGGAGTGAAAACGGGGGGAGAAGCTTGAAGGAAAGAGGAGGGAGGAGAGAAAGAAAGAGAAGCAACGGATGAGGATGGAGAAGGGGGAAGAGGCAGAAGATGGAGATAAAAGTGACGGAAGCATGGGGGGAAAGAGAGAGGTGAGGATGATAGAAGGAAAGAGGATGGAACATCTGGAGGATGATAAGAGGGAAAAGGGGAGCAAAACGGGGGGAGAAGCTTGAGGGTAGGAGAAAAAAATGTTGAAGAGAGAAGGGGAGAAATAATAGGGGTGTGCTTGTGTACATATATGTTGGTTTTTTTTCACCTTTAAATAACACAGTTGATGTTGGATCAGAATAAATGGGGAAGGGAGTCACTGGTGTAAGTGAGGGGCGCTGGAACAGGTAGGCACGGAGGATACAGGAGGGGAGACGAGGTAGTGGTACACTGCTCTTCTGATTGTTTGTTTATTGAAATAATGAATTAACACAGTTTGTATGTGGGGTTTGATGTTTGTTGAGGGGTTCTTTTCTGTGGGGTTTGAATATATGTGTAGGACAGAAAGACAAGGAAGAAACAGACCAGAGACTCGATAGGGTATATGTATAGGACAGGGGAGGGTACGGACCGGATGCAAGAGGCATTCATGACAAAAGTATGGGGGGAGAGGGAACAGAGACTGAGACAAGGCCCGGGGGTGACGAGTGGCCTGGGTGGTAGAGGGTGGTCTCCGTAGGTCCTCCTTTGGGAGTTGACCCCGCGGGAAAAATGCGGTTGCGGATCACAAACAAACAAACAAACAAAAATAAGTTCGAGCTCTTTATAATAGAAAATACCAAAAGATTGCTTACCTAACTTAAACGTGAAATCACATTAGTAATTTGAAAAATTGAGAGTGCGGAATTTCATTTGTTTTAAAATTCAAAGCCGTACAGTTACACATAAATTCACTGTAATAAAATACGAATGCACAGGAAACCAGTTAGCTATGGTTATTGATTATATCAGGTCAATCAAGCTGGTATACCTAATTTCTATGATATCACTCACTCGTTCGTGATATCAAACAGCCACTCGCGATAAAAACCATATCACACCCACAACCATTAAGTAACCTATATATATATATATATATATATATATATATATATATATATATATATATATATATATAAATCTGTGTGTGTGTGTGTATATATGTATACAAACATATCTCCTCAGTGTGCTATTGCTTAAAATTAGCCGTTGATTCCTCTTTGCTATCAGACCGCCTCCTCCACAGAGACTATGCCTTCTTTCCTGAGTTCCGCAGATTCTCTAAATAGACACAGCCAGCACACCCATTTATTTAATGCATGGCACTCTTGGGTGCACTTTGGGCAAGTAGCACTGATTGAGATGTGTCCTTGCTACTAGACCATTATACAGCCAGAGCTATACTGTATTGATATGCATCGTGATTGGTAGACGTACAATCAGCGACGTTCACATTATGTAGACTAACAGCAACATATATATATATATATATATATATATATATATATTTATATATATATATATATATATATATATATATATATATATATATATATATATATATATATATATATATATATATATACCAGTATATATATATATATATATATATATATATATATATATATATATATATATATATATATATATATATACTGTATGTGTGTGTACATGTATGTATGTATGTTCCATCATATTATTCCAACATATTCCACATAATTGTGTTATAAACAGATATGGTCTCCATATAGTTTGCCTCATCATAAGGCACTTGTAAGCGGCAGTACAATTCGCAAATAATCATCATGTGTTACTGTGTATATCACAAGGTAATATAATATACGGTAATTAAATACACAATGTAAACAACACGTAGAATAAAGGTTGGCTTCCGTATGAAGGTAACGTTTTTATATAGAATAAGATGTTTTACATTTCTATAAGCGAATTTAAAAAACAATGTATGACAACAACTGACTTGCTGATGCTACCTACAGATTTGGCTATGGACAATTTATTTTCCAGTGGTAGATTGATCAATGATATGAGTTCTAACAAGCTGTGAGTCTGCTCTCATCGGTTATCATTGATTTTCATCAGAACACAACCTATCATTATTAGAATGTAAACGGAAAATTTCTTTGACATTACATATCCATGAGATGTTTTCAGCAATATTGTTATTCACATTGCCCAGACTATGTATATTTCAAATTAGCGTACTCTGCATAAGTATCGTCAATGTATTTAATTGACTAAAAAGTCATTTTCAGCTCTTGCTCTGTTGCAAAAGAGAAAGAGTTAATAGAAGGATGCCACTTAAAAGGTCTCTCTATATATGAATAAGTTTCAAATATCATTTAAGAAAAGAAAATACAATCATTTAGTTACCATCCATTCGTGTGTTGATTTTTCTGTATCTGTATTTTCGCATCTTATAGAATAGAATAGAATACAATTCCAATCATACTCACATATGCCATTTCGATGCCATGCTTAATTAATGGTTATAACATATAGATCATTGTAGAAGTGAATGCAAAAGTGTGAACTGCAGCAATGTACATGTACTGCTTCCCCAAAGATTGGCAGTTGGATAAGCATTCCATTATTCTGTGCATGGAAGATTATCCTGGGAAGATAAATGTCATAATCGATACAAACAGTCTGACAGCCAAACTTTGTGGCACCCGCTAAACGTCAAAAAATAATCATAAATCTAAACCTCTTCAATCATAGTTCCCCCTAAATAAGACAGCTCTGTCTTCTGCATAATGTATGCTGCCAAACGATAGCAATCTTTATGTGGCAAAATGATAGAAATGAGCTAATGGCCAACTTAAGTTGCCATGGAGAAGTATTTTCAATTGATTTTGGAGCAGTAACAAACATGACCTATTGTGTGGTGAATTGAATTGTCGTTTATTTGTTATGCTTGAGCTAAATTTCGTTGGAAATTACCCATAAATATGCTCCTCGAATGAATCATCATATTCTTGCATCATTCACAGATGAATTGTTGCTTCTTGTTTTTTGTATACCCTTTGCTATTACTAAGGCATAAATTGGTTTTGAATGAAAAACTGATGGCAAATAACATGAAACGGAATAATTCCAAGTATTGAAATATTTGATTTATTGATAGTATTTGTATATCCGCCTCTGATCAATAGTCAAGGATTACGAACTACCCGTCGTTTTTCTCAAAGTAATCTCAAATATTTCTTGGTCTATATGCCCATTCGTAAATCGTAAAGCAGAGTGCATGTATCATCGCTTTGATATATCGAAACATGAAAAGAAATTCAGCTATTAACAATTTGATAAATATTCTGAATATTTCAACAAGTAAAAACTTTACTTTAATCTTTAATCTTTAATCAAACACGCAACACGAAAACATCAAGTACTGAACATTTAGCATGTTAGATGGCCTTGTTCTTTTGTTCATCATTAAAAACACTCGTATGGATCTGATGATGCTTTAGTTGACTATACTTTACCTATATTAAAACGAATATCACTTCTTTTATTTAAAAGTCCCCTCGATCACGTTGCCTCAAGTGTAACTCCACATGAACATGCAAGCATTAATATTCTCACCGATAGGGCCCAACCTAGTTCCTTAACCCATATGCTGCTGGTGGCTAATTTGGCAAATACATAAATGATGCAAAACCTGCAAAATGACTGAAACCCTAACACATGGGTACTCAGCGAGAGCCATCCAATGAATACCAACATGACAAGGTTCAGATGTTTTTCAAAAAAGTTTGCGTCCTTCTGCTGTGGACGAAACTTCTTTCCTCAGCATTGGAAGAGTTAATGTCATCCAAGCACGCTTTAAATAAATATTTAATGTGAACCTCATGCTACAAACCATAGAGATAAATACGACTCCTTGGCTGCGCCATTATGTGTAAATCCTTCTACACGCTGTTGGGTGACACTGAGGTAGATAAAGAATTTAGTTACTGTGACACTCTCCGTGCCATTTGAGAAATCGATTTTTTTCTGTACTACTACCACTATTACTACTACTACTACTATTTCTAGCTCTGCCATCATTTGAGGAGAAGATTTTATTGCTACTGTTGTGTCTATCCAGTTACGAGGCCACTCCAAAATACCACTTATTGACACATTAGGAGTCCACATGCCAATAGATGTACAGGTACACTCAACACCATCGAGAAACTAAAGGACACAACTGATTTTCGATTGAGAAGTTTAATTCTACACACATTATCTGCTAATCACTGCTGACAGTGAAATACCATTTTCTAAATTAACCCATTATTCCCCATATATATATATATATATATGTGTGTGTATATGTATACATATATATAGTGAAGAGTTAACCAATCGATTTACCCGCAGGTTATTCAACCTGCCAATTATGAGAAGCATATTTTCCTCTGAACTTCCCCTTCCTCTTTTGCGTGGCACTATTCTTGACAGTGCTCTATGGAAATCACCGGGAGATCCGAGCAGGTTATCCCCTAAACCCGCCCTACGATGACTCCTAGCTGCCACGGTTTATCATCCAATGAATCTATTTCCGAGATGAAACCCATTAGTTTGAAAAAGCTCACTTCCCGATAAGCAAATATAGGCAAACGTATATGACAACTCCTCGGTGCAGTCACGAGTGCGTGCAAAGGCGATTTGTTAGAGGATAATGTGGCAAATGGGGAATAGCTATAATACATCAAGGAGTGCGTTTTACACTTGTTCCAATAAAGCATATTTCTAGTCTTTTCATTAACCTTGTCTTGACATCAGTCAGCGAAATATACAAGTATGTTGGTGACAACATATAGAATAATTGCTATATTCAGAAACCCATGCTGGTGTTCATACAAATGCACACAAACCTCGAGGCTGTTCATTGGCAAACATTTCGACAGTTTAGGCCAATAAAGAGGCCACAGCAGAGACACTACAGAAAAAATGATATTTTCTAAATTTTCCGGAAATAATAACTTTAAAGTAATTTATGAAGCTGTCAATAAGACGGAGAGAAAAGGCCACGTTGACCGTGTTGAGACCGAGAGAGATGTGAAAACAATGGATGCGTTCCCATTTAATAAAATCACTGCTAATTGGAGGAAATGTGAAGGTGAACTCGCGACGGTGGGAGTTGAGGCGTCAGGAGGGATTGGTCTGATATGCACACTTCGATGCACCCAGTAATACACATGACAGTCGACTCACACTATGCAGGTAGAGCTAGATAAAAGAGTGCACCATGATACTCAGCATAAAATCACACCAAAACGAGGTAGTAGGTAAAGAAAGCAATACTGCATGTCGGCTAATGTCGCCGCTTGATAAAGTGTTATTTTTGTGTTTTATATTTTCCACTTTAACGGACCTAAAATACTAACATTTAGTTGTCATTACAAACCATATCAAACTGCATTAGACGATTTCAATTTTTTTTGCGGATTCCAATATTGCCGCCCTTTATGCCGAGCCGCAGATCACGGCAAATCAAAACTACTGGAAAATTACTCCTTGCATAGTATTATGACTGAAAATGCTAAACTGTGTATATACAGTCCGTCTCATTATCCTTATTCAACAAAATACCCCATATGTTGAATACGCTACATGTATACCCAGATAGATGAAGTATGAACTGCAATATATGGCCGTCCGCATGTTATTGCTGCAGCATTGGTAAAATAAGGGAAAACCTTGAAGAGGCTTTAATCAGTGTGATCATTCTGTATTCGAAGGAGATACGATATTTATGTTTACAATGTGGGTGATATGTGTTATTGCTTCTTTTGAGTAGAATTGAGCAGGCAGCCATTGAGCAGTGCAAAGAGAGGTCTAATGTGAAGAGTACACATGACACATATGGCCACAAGGAAGGCAATGGAATTATTCCAAGGCTGATTGATACCCAATGCTTGCCAATAAATACCGCAGCAAATCAAAGACACGGAATGCATTAGGCTTAGTCTAGTCCAAAAAGCAATAATTTACATCCGAAGGGCGCCATCCGTTATTCTAAACCACAAATTGGCCCCATCTCATAGCTGTTGGGAGAAAATGGCGGATAAATAGGTAGTAGGAGAAGATGTAGAATAAGAAGCCATTCAAAAGTGCACGATCTGGTAATAATACTTGATTATATAAAACATATTTTAGAATTTGGACCCCTTATTTTCTAGTAATAACAAGCACCGCAGCAAATCAACCATTCTTAAACAGTACAGTTTTAAACTGATGGTACGCATGCGTCAAAACCTATTACCTCATCGGAGCCTTCAACCGAATAAAGTTGACGAGTACCAGGAAGAAGAAGACGAAGAAGCACGGTGTCTATCTGATCATTGCGACTGTTCCTATAGTACATACTTGATAATAGAGGCTATATGTAATTCCTAAAATTAAATTATGTTCTGAATTAGTATTGCATGTATATCATGCTACTGCAGTATTAGAGTATTCCCCAACCAAAATAATGATAACTCTAAATTAATAGAATAAAAAAAGCTCGGTCCGAATAGAAAACTATGCTACACAGTACTTGTCTGTATATTAATTAGCTAAACGCCGTAGCTGTTTTCACGAGATACATGATCATCATGCTGTTTAGCAAATCAGAATAGTTTAGCTATCAAGCGTTTATATATCAAGCATTGAAGATTGATATTAATACATTCATAAAGTAGACAATAAACGGTCCATAAGAGAAGTCACCGAGGTCGTATAGAAATATTATAAAAGCACAAAGCGAAGGAAAACGTGAGGTCGACAACAGACGTCGATGGCATCTGATTTTCCTTGTTGCCTGAGATTGTCCTATTACGACCTATCGAGTTACAAGTGCACGCTGGCGAGTGCATAGGAAGTGCGATTATAAGTCTTCATGGTGAATGTCCTTAATAGCAGTCATTTAGTCCATAATCACGATGACCTAGCATAGGATTTTTATGTAATTGAACATAAAACCCTCGTCTCTGGAAATCTGATTATATAATAATTTTGATATTTCGCTAGGAAATTCAAGATCTATCCAATGCATTATACAATCAATTTCATGCTCTATGGACAGATGTCATTTTAGAGGGAAAGGCAAAATGTAACAAATGTACATCTCAAACAATTGGAACTGCATGGGAATGAGGGTGGGAAATCTGTAGGGTAAATATTGTGGAAAAGAGGACCTGTATGGTAATACAGGTAGAAAGGGGAGAATTATGAGAAGGTAATGGGGATACGAATAATGATGAAGATTCTGAAAAGGATAAGGGTTGGGATATGAATGCTGATGTATGACAATGGATTCAACTTTAATATGCTCCTGGTGGCTTATTTGGCCAATACAAAATGGTGACTGATACCCTGGCACATGGGTACCTTTCCTATGAATACCCATTCAACACATTGGACGAAAGTAACCTCAGCATCAGATAGGTTAAGGACGACAATCTAATGCCGAGGAAAATTGAAATGAAAATATCTATGGTAATAAGAAAGGGACTGAGAATCTTTGTCAAGATGGATTAAAGAAGGATTATCTGTATGCTACAGGGGTTGGAAATGAAGATACGTATGATGATAATAATGGAAATGAGGATCTGTATGATAAATAAGGGGTTGAAGACCTGTATTATTGTGCATATGGAAATAGGGATCGGTATGATGATGATAATGGGATAAATGGTCTGTATACTGAGGAGAACGAAAACGAAATGAAATCAGGCAAGGATACATTAATTGAAGATGTTGAAGGGTAAATCATTCATTTAAATGAAGTAAAGAAAACACATGTTCATGCAAATAAGTACAGAAGGACATTTTGCTGGCAGATGAAAAACTGAACAATTTTCGTACAAAATGACAATATTTGCATGTAGAGCTCGACAAAATATTCTAATGATAGCTTTAAAAGTACAACACATGTTTTCTTAATGAAAGTGTATACTATACACAAATAAGAATCATGCATATGATTGTAGAAATTAAAAAGATTACTTGTCAGTGGTTAAATGATCGCCAGGTTCTTCTAAAAGCTATTCGCTATTTAAAAATGTCTAGTTTTTTTGTCTAAACATAAATTCCGATTTTCTTATAATT
>OZ012684.1:91033948-91051448 GCA_963942565.1 Maea johnstoni | reverse complement strand
GAACCAATGCAATAGATCCAGCAACTTACTATATACTCTATCAGACTACTTTTAGTAGCTACACTGTGAGCCAAGGCAATATATGATGTAATTCATTGCATAACATATCGGACTGAATTTCCGTTTCAATTGCCCTTACTATTCTTTTACTTCTCTATTACTTCGCATTGTTATACGCCTTATATTTCGGTTGCTTTAAATCGTGTTTACCTTTGCATATATTGGTATGCATTGTTAGTGGTTGCTTTTTTACCAGGGGGACTTTTTTATCATCAAACAGACAAAATATAGGGAAATAAATTATTGCGATCCATTTTTGTTTATGTTACTGCTAACCTATCGATGTTTGAAAAAATGTACAGATTTCCGCATATGTTCAGAAAAGTTGAATTTTAATTGCTATATTGATCAGAAGATCCTGATACATGTATTTTTTATAGATGCACCATTGACCAATTAGCAAATGGATCTTACGCATAGTCTGGTCTGAATGGTAATAACAAAGTAAATCTTTGAGAGATACTTGGTTGAAAATCATTTTCCAGTGGGCTTTTACAGTCCTTTTCCAATATTTCTATTTAAAAGATAACTGGGTTGTTTAAAGGTGCTAAATTAAAGTTGATGGTCAGGGTAACTACTAAGACTGGACGAAGTGTAACGTGTAAAGGTCGATAATTGGTTTCAATGGAATGTATTTGCACAGGAGGAGAAGGGTGCATTTCAAGTGATTAGTAAATAAGTTACACTTCCCTTATGTGCGTGCATGTTGTTATGACTTGCAATTTCACAAACTCTTTAGTCTATAATTATGCATAATCTCCACAGCGTTTTCTGTAGCTGCAATTCGTCCCGGGAGCCATTAGAATATACGTAACATAACGGGCATGAAATAAGGCTACAAACAAGTACAACATTGAATGGGGAAGACTGTTCTTTCATCTGGTACCAATAAACCTTCCTCCCCCTCTCAGGACGCTTGGATCATGGACTATACTACTTCATCTCGTAGCCACGCTCTTTTCTTGCGCGCACTTTTCCTCAAGTGGCAGCGCACGTCAATTTCGCCTGTAGCGGATTGTGGCGGCTTAGTTGACTTAGTGCTAATCCACGTGCTTGGTCAATCTGACCAGCATCGGCATCCCCACTCACTTAAACCGTATCAGTGACTCTTCCGAGCTGAATTGATTTTAATTTGCTCGCCGTCGAGAATAAGCCGACGACAATTTAGGAGCAAAATTACTTTCCATCACTTCCCATCACCATTGCCATCGCTTCTATTGGAATTGCATTACGTTATGAAAATATCATTTCATGACAGTAAAGCTACCACTTTGCCATAATAACCTTTATGACCTTATTCTAGGAAATTGACAGTAAACACGATGCAAGCTTATAACTCAACTCCGCGGAATTGCGAAATTGTGTTATTACTTGCTCTGCTGTTAGAACATGCGCTTTTAAATGAACTACACAATGTCTAAACCGAAACTACATACGATACAATGGTAAAGTATTTTTTCGCATACGACTTTAAAAGGGCCCTATAAATAACTGTTTGTGTGTACTCACGGGGTGTCATAGGAATTATGATTTAGTACATTTTGATTCGTTCAATCAATCTGTTATGTATCGAGGCACTACCGCTAGTCAGAACTCCCCTCCTCATCTGTTTATCCTATTGGGCAATATATGGTGTCGCCAAGCAACAGAAAAATGCGCAGCAACCTTGAACCGGCACGCCAATCTCATTCGGACATGAACGAGCTGATATCAAGATTAATGATACACTTCAGGAGTTGGGGGCATTGTGTATCACCTTTCACTTTCAATATTCAATACTATATATATATATATATATTTGTGTATGTATATATATAAATATATATATATATATATATATATATATATATATATATATATATATATATATATATATATACTAGTATATATATATTATACTAGTATATTTATATATATATATATATATATATATATATATATATATATATATATATATATATACATATATATATATACATATATACTTGTATATACACATACTTGTAGGTAAGTGTCAATGGCCACTAAATTGAAAGTTGTACTTCATCAATAAAAGGAATGCAACGCATTTATAAGGTCAATATGAAAACGGGTTAGATCGCAATACGCTCGCTGCTTTCATTATTATTTGATGGCTTATTGAAGAATGCGACATATTTGTTCGTACATTGTTAACAGTGGATTCATTTTGTTACTTTGATCGAGAAGATGAATCGACCTAAGGGTAATTTTCACATACGCCGGCAGAGAAGCATTCAATTATTTCCCCTTAAATTGGCAATTCCAAAGTGAACGCTGCAAAGCATTCGCTCCATATCAATAAAGTCTGGCAAAGCGCTCGCAATCAAACTGGCGTATGGACAGGAAATGCCAAATTTGCCATAGTGATTCTTCTTCGATTCCTATTGGCCCACTCGAGCGATCAAACACGACAGTCTATAAGCAGTGTATCGTTGCTCCCCTATTGTGACAGGCTCTCGACGATTTTCTTCTCTTTGTTTGCTAAAAGCCTCTGGTCTCATTGAAGCCTCTAATGGCAGTCCCCCCGCCTTGAGCCGCCGCATCAACAGTGGATCGATGCAAGACGCCAGTCTCTGTCGAGGCTAGATCACAATGGCACTAATTACATATTAGCGGCCTACAACAACAGCCCCACCATCATCATGACCACCGTCATCCACCATGGTGCGATATGGGGAATAACCATTATGCCAGAGCCACAGCTGAGCGGCAAGCGTTTAGCGGTTAATCCACTCTGCTCTTACTGTAATAGGAGTGATGTTGGCCCTCTCTGCCGCCGCCGCTACATAAGCAAGGCCAACGAAAGCTATCAAAGTCCAAGTGCGGAATTTATCATCTAAGAATGCCACCGGAAGGGAAGTCTAAGTAACAATCATATTTACCCAGTGAACTCTATCCCGAAACATCTATTGTAAAAACATTGAACCTTTAGCGTTTACGAATTATATAGGAGGCATAACAATATTAGTTAAATATTCAGACGTAGGTGCTTTTTCATTTGCAATATCGATGGTACAAATGTGCTTTCTTATGCTGCAAACTTGTTTTGTATTGTATTGTATGTTTATTGACTGTAATATAGTCATTAAAATCGTACTGTGATAACGTTTTAGATTTTCTCGGATACTTGAGCTCCTTGATTGGCAGATCGAATGACGGAGCCCGGAAGGCCAAGGTTCGGCAACCAGACCCAGAAGAAGGGGGATTTGTCGTGTTGGTAGCCAGACATACCCCACGGGGGCAGTGCATTCTCAACGTACACTTGGCAAGGCATGGGAAGTCAAATGATAAGCTTTGTCACGCTATTTGCTAGATTGGCGGAGCATTGTAGGTGCAATGAGCGATGCCTGGCCCGACGGCCATGAAAACATAACATGAACTGGCGAATAACTGTGCCATTCCAATCTGCCCCAGATTCTCTATCATTATATGCAAGTAGAATCTTATCTTAGAACATTACATGTAGATCGACACTAACAAATTGCGCGCAAAATCGACCTAGTAGGATGTAACTAATCCTCACACCTGTATTTATTATTATTATTATTATTATTATCATTATTAATAATAATAATAATAATAATAATAATAATATGATTATGTTTATTATTATTATTGTCATCATCGCCATCATCATCATGATGATCATCATTATTTATCATTATCATCGTTTCTCTTATCCTCATCACTGGTATGAATATTATCACTATCATGATAATTATAATCATCCTTTCCATCATTGTTATCATCATTATCAGCTGCAGCTGCAGTAGCAGTATTGTTAATATTGTTTTGAATTTTACCATCTCAAATTCTTGGAAATGGAGCAGGTAGATAATCTAAATATTTCAAATATAAACAAAACGTATAAATCTCTAATCGTCCATTCTATCGAATGCGATATCACTGCCCACGCTTGGCTTTACGCACTTTACGCAAAAACTTTGACTAAATGTCAGATATGATGAAATTAAGGAGTTCAAGGTCATTTCAATGTAATCGGAAGTCATATCTTGGTCATTTGAATATTTCAAATGTCTTGTATGTCTGCAAGCTACTTGTAGGCCAAATTTCATAAAGTTGTTGTCATGGACTCCAAGGATGCAAGCCTACCTCCGCATTTTGGCTTTTCTTTCCCACAGTGTTACAACATGCCACATTCACTATTATATATTGTGCACAAAAGTGTCGGTCTGCCCTAGACTGCTTTTGACCCAGAATCCTATTTTATTAATCGACATTTTAGTCGGAATTATAAGCAAAACACGCGAAATACATGTAGACTAATTAGTTACGAAACGCGTCCTATGCCGCCCTCTTCATTACATCATCAAAGTGCCGACATGTGATACGTGTGCGTGCTTCATTTCTCAGATGAAACTTTCTAGGATATCAGCGTAAAGTTACACGAGAGGGGCAAGCTTTGTTGCAAAATAACCCTTCCAATGCTGAGGCTACATTCGTTCAAAGCACAAGGATGCACAGATTTTTGATAACCATTCAAACCCTGTTATGTTGGTTTTCATTGGATAACTCTCACTGAGTTCTCTCAAATGAGTACCTTTGCCAGGGTTTCAGTCATTTTTTGGCTTTTTGCGTGATTTTGTATTGGCAAAATTAGCAACCAGAAGAGTTAACACAGTGGTTCTGATCGTTACCTCATAGTAATTGCAGTTGTCGTCTACATATGGTGTTGATATGGATTGGACTCGGGGCTTCGTTTTTTGTCAGATTTTCTACCAAATTAAGGTTGAATTGTGACAAGTGGTGAATCAAAGCGGATACCTGGACAAAACAACCGACTAACTCAAGTCACTGGCAACTGTCTCACATGCATGGAAACCTCGGACCAGTCTGAACCCGGAACCATGGCATCGGTGAGAGACGAAATGATGCTATGACCATTGAGCCACTGAGGCGGTCGGTCGTATGGGAACGGAAAAGCCATTGCAAAAGATAAGGCGAACTCGCCGCGGCGGCGATCAATGAGGGAGATATGAAAAACCCATGGCAATAACACGAATGTCAAACATTCTTGTTTTTGATTCGATTAGATGTAATTACATTAACTGACCTGACTGCAGCCCTAAATTCCGGAGAATATGATATTCGGACAGAAACTATCACTTCTTCTTGGCCTTGCTCGACCCTCGGCCGCTCCCAAAGCAAACAGGCCAAATTGGTTACGCCGGTTTACAAATTACTCCATTTGTGGGCCCCATAGTTCTTTAACACCTTTTTACCAGGTGTAGATCTGCTCTCAGACGTGAATGAATAGTAAATAAGAATAATGTATCTTTTTTCTTTTCATATGCCTTTTTAGGATTGCCTGACGAGAGTGTAGTTGGTTTTATTTGAGGAGCAATTACACGTGTTTACTTAAAGACGCCATAAGAACGTTAGAACCCCATGTGTTTGAAATCATCATCTATTATGTATGAAGGTCATTGGTGGAGTATTTTGTAAACTTCCTGAATCGGTCTTATTTTGTCACGATTTGCTTACATACTATCAAGCAAACAAAGTAATACAAGCACAGTGGCTGTTTATAAACGTATATAAATGATAAGGTTCTTTTAAAGTATATTAATTTGATACACCTTATACATTCGTATGGTTCCATATACGCTACTCCATGTTTAAAATAGCAAGGCTGCCTGCAGATGATGGTTACTATGACAGCAGGAACAAGCACTCTATTGAAATATCACTCAACGGGTTTTAGTATTGAAAACTCATGAATCCGGAATCCTGAATATGGATAGATAAAGTACTCACCCCATCTTTGCCATTCATAAACTTAACCAAATAAATCCAAGTGCAAGATACATACCTGAAAGCAGAATGAATCAACTATTAGTGATACATAGTAAATGTATAAGAAATAAACGGTATGAATTCTACCTTTCATTTACCTGTATTTAGGAAAGACACAAAAAGGGCCTGCGGGGATGTGAACAGTCTGCCCGTAAATCAAAAGAATGTTGCATTGACTCGCGTCCATGGTGCGTGTATTGAGTGTGAAATGCATATCATATATAGCAAGAAACAAGATAAACAGCATAATCTAGAACGACACGTTCAAATCACATCGTTTCAATAGTTTACCTATAGGAATATCATTTTTTATTTGAACTCTATATAAATATTTCACCAGGACAACATGAACATAGACTATGAGCAGACTGCGTTTCAAAAATGGTACAGCGAGTGTACATGAGAAGCATTGATAAGGCCAGTTTGTATTACAGTGACTTTAAGCCGGTAACTTAAGAAACATAGAAATTACCACGCGAAGAGTGAGTAAGGTGTAATTATGCCATATATCACAAGGAATTATTTATGCGCAATAACCCCAGGATAATAGCGTGATGATAAGTTGCAACAGCATGTGGTAATAAAAAATAAACCTCGGCGGTGACATGCATAGCAGCTACATGGATCTTTGAAATACGTTTGTGGAATTGTGGGGAACCAGTTAATAGCACCAAGTGTATATATGGCTGCTTTAACTCAACTATCCTAAAAAAAGAAAGCAGGGTAAAAAAATGAACTTGAAGATGTAAAACGGGAATTATATCATCAAATGTGTGCCGACGCATACAAAGCAGAAAAACATTTAAAGTTGAAAAATTTCCTCTCGAAATGGGTATCAATTTACAATGATTTGAGAAATAGTTTCGGTTGAGTCTAAATGGAAATTGCCTTCTATTCAAAATGGAACCGAATTGCTCTTATAGCAACATTGTAGCTTTATGATCTAAATAGTTCTGAGTATGCCAGATAATATGTGGATGAATATAACACGTCATAAGCGTATATGTCTGTTGTTGGCCTGTCTGTTTCTTTGGTCAATGTTGTATTTGTATGTATTTGTCAAAAATAGAAATCTCTCTTCCACTTAGTGCGATATACAAATACTTTTTTTTGATCGTGTGTCTAAGTTTCAAACATGTTAGTCAACAATTAGGTATTATAAACCTTTGACGAATTCATAAACGTATCGTAATTGTATTAATCGTATTGACGACGAACCAAATATGATGCACCCCAGGAAAACATACATTTACCATACTCTTTTTTTTAAATTTCAAATTGCACACATATGCAACAGGACTTTTATTCTCCACAGTCATTCATAAAACAAAAAGACACAAAAATATGAGAAAATAATATCATCACAATAATTGGTATAAAAAACATGAAATTACTTAACACTTACAGCTTGTACCAGCTGTCTTGTGTTGCCGGATCAATCCTAAGGCATTCAATTAAAATTTTCCAATTTTCATCAGAATTGGATACATCGGTTTGCATTATTTCTTGGGTTTTTGTAATATGTGGATTTTTTAGAATTGCTCTTTTTACATCTGATATGTGCATCTCCTCACCACTCTTTCTCTTTTGGTAGATAACATCCTTTGTACTAAGTATTGCAATATGTTTCAGGTGGTCATTAAATCTTTCACCAAATAATTTTTCAAAATCTGATATTTTAAAGTGAGTATAATGCAAATTTCTGAGCCAATTCTCTGTATCACTCCATAATTGTCTGACATTTGCACACTCAATATATACATGTTCAATAGTTTCCAGGTTATTGCAATACAGACAGTTTGGAGTTTCGGAAATCCCCATATTATGTAAAAGCTTATTATGTACTACCCTTCTATGTAATAATTTATATTGAATAAAATGCTGATATACAGAAGGAGAGAATTTCTTTGCATTTGTAAAAGAGCTAGTAAGAGTATCAAAACTTACATTGTCATTTAATTTTTCAGACCACTTAGCTTGTAAGTCTTTTATAACAGTATTCCCTGTATTCTCTGAATTATAATAGGTATTTTTATTTCCTTTTGAACTTGTTTCTATAATATATGATATATATGGTAGACTAGGTCTTAAATTATTCTGTGTCATAATGTTGTTATTTCGGTATGGATGCCCATCCATCATCTGATTTGTAAATTCTTTTTGCCCAAGACGCTTTCATAACCATATCAATCCTTCGTATATCAGGAAATTGCAATCCTCCAAGAGCTATTTGGTTCTTTAAGGTTGAGATTTTAAATTTTGCTGGTTTTTCCTGCCAAAGGGCTCTTTAAGGTTGAGATTTTAAATTTTGCTGGTTTTTCCTGCCAAAGAAAAGTGAAAAAAAAACATTTTCTATCTTTTTAAAAGTTTCCTCTTTTGGTGTTGGAAGGGACAACAGAATGTGTATAAATTTTGAAATCATCAAAGTTTTTATTATGGTGAGTTTTCCAATTAAAGTTAAGTTTCTGACTTTCCAAATTGAAACTAATTTTTCCATCTCAAGTATTTTAGGATTTAAATTTAGTTCTGTTATTTGATTCAAATCTAAAACATTGTAGTTAATACCTAGTGAAATGAATTCACTTGTCCATATAAGATCCATGTCTTTACATAGTGTCATTCTGTTGTCCCTTGTCACACCGAATTTGATAGCTTTTGTTTTTTCAACATTGATTTTTAATCCAGAGATTTCATAAAAGGATTTTAAAATATTCATACATACTCTCAAATTCTTCTCATTGTACTCCATGAATAGAGTAGTATCATCTGCAAACTGGGATATTCTATGTTCATTTCCACAAATTTTAATTCCTGTAATACTGTCATGTTTTCTGATGGTCTCACCAAGTAGTTCTACCGCTAGAACAAAGAGATAGGGGGATATCGGGTCCCCCTGTCTACACCCCCTTCCCCAGTTTATGACTTCTGATAAATGATCACTTTGTAAAATTTTGGATTTTGAATTTTTTTTGCAAACTTTTAATTATTAAAATCGTTTTATCGCTGAAATTGAATGTTTTTAAAGTTTTTGAAATGTATTCCCATGAAATTGAATCAAACGTCTTTTCAAAATCGACCAAGATAATCAAGCCACCCCCACCATTTAATTTTGTTTCATTTAAAATGTCCAGAGTTAAACAAGTATTTTCTCCTATGAATCTTTCTTGAACGAAACCTTTTTGACTTTCCCCTATAAGTTTTGGAAGGAATTGTTTTATTCGATTAGCCCATATAGCCGAATAGAATTTATAAAGGGAGTTTAAAAGTGTAATAGGCCTCCAATTTTTAAATTTATTTCTAGCTTTATTACCCTTTGGGATGCAGGTAATTATGCCTAATAAAAAGTTTTGACTAATATGTTCAGTCTTGAAAAAAACATTCATTAATTCTAATAATAAATATTTTAGGTCATCCCAAAAAGTTTTAAAAAACTCATTTGTGAAACCATCAGGACCCGGACTCTTATTATTCTTAGTACATTTCCCATACTTAGTGAATTCCAGGAAGAGAAAATAGAATAATGATACCGGATACAACGTGTAATCTTTTGACAAAGAATGACATGCAAGTTTATCTTAAAAGCCATCACAGATCTGGGAGCTGTAAATTGTCAGTAGCGATAGTGCAATGCCCTGACGTAGGCAAGGTTGGGGGAAGTTAGTCTTGTAGAGATGAGAGCAAAGCGGCTGCCGGAGACTCATCAAGGGAGTTCATGCTACGTGTCCATTCTAACACGCTTGGTCAATCGAACACCATGGGACGTCTGGGATTTTCTATCTGGCGTTTAGGTGATTGAACCACGCCACTCTAATCTAATTTAGTAAATGTGGCCACCCTTTACATCTGTTCATGTCTGTGTAGGGACTTTGTGGCATGTGGACACAAGGAGAGGCTACACTTTACGACATACGTGGATTTTCAAACGTGCAGGGTATGTGTTTGCCATCAAGGGGATGTATACGTGAGGGCAATCATTTAGCCGCTTTGTTCAGTCGACGTTATGAATTTTAAAACTTAGGTTCGTAGGTACTTCTTAGGACTGTTTATTGTGCCTTTTGTGTTGGCTCTGCCCAAAACGTCATCCATTCCCAAAATACTTGGAAGAAATAGAGAGAGAGAGCGAGATTGTTGTGTTAATGAGCTAAAAAATAAGAAATAATTTATGTTGAAAACAATTTTATAATACCAAGATATCATTAGGAGATAATGGGTGTGATATAACTTGTATAGTATTGGGACTGATAGTAAGCATTTCGGTATACTCGGTCTACTACAGTTTCAGTCACTGTTACCAAATTGCCAACTGTCTTATCGTGATATATCTAATACCCTTCGTTCTACAGATACCCTCAACACACCCAGTCAATGAACAGGAGGAGTACCCCCACCCCCGTACCTTGAGTATCTATTGAGAGGGGATGATGAGCGTGCCCACCCACGTCTCTCGGTGGTCTGTGTGTTCCACACACATGGCTGCTGCTGCTGCTGCTGCTGCTGCCAGTCCACCGAGACCACAATTCAATCTCCAGCAGCAGCAGCAAGTGGAGTGGTTCCGCTGCAGCGAGCCCCAAGGGGGGTGGAGAGAAAGTTTGTTTGTGGAGTGATCGCGGAAGTGATCCATAACCAAACCTCGCCACGATAGAGCCAGCTCTGTGCAGAGGTCTAGATTCACTTTATTTACTCAACAGCAATCGCTTGATCCTGGCATGTGCACGAAGTAATTGTTAAATAAAACATACGGTAAACATGCCATTCAATAAGTACTTATATTATTGTAATTAAGTGAGTGGTATTTATAACCTAGTCAAAAATAGGGATAAGTTTGCACCCTCGGAAATTAATTCGTAAGTGGTGGCTTTAAATAGGAAATGTGTTGAAAACGATTTGCTAGGCTAAAAAGTTGACAATGTCTAAAAACAATGGCTAAAAAGCTGACATATATATATATATATATATATATATATATATATATATATATATATATATATATATATATATATATATGTATGTATGTATATATATATATATATATATATATATATATATATATATATATATATATATATATATATATATTCATATTGAGAAAGAAATCACCCTATTTTGCTATCTCAGCTCGGAGAAAATAAATATATTAGATTAAGCCATGGTACCACAAGGCTTAATCTATTTATTTTCTCCGAGCTGAGATAGCAAAATGCTAATGTTTCTTTTTCTCGTATCCTACTGTAACTGTCACAAGAACATGTCATACCTAACCACGCCTTACAT
The DNA here is from genome assembly GCA_963942565.1 of Maea johnstoni. Classification (NCBI taxonomy): domain Eukaryota; kingdom Metazoa; phylum Annelida; class Polychaeta; order Spionida; family Magelonidae; genus Maea; species Maea johnstoni. Next base: position 91,040,279 of record OZ012684.1, on the reverse strand, counting down.
GGCTTTGTTGCACACTTATGCTATGGCCCACACCTGTTCGTCTCACTGGCCCTTTCACGTCTAGCGTGCTCATATGGTCGGTCACATATGGACATAGCCCAATATAAACATAGCATAGTGCTATTAGAACTATGATTATTGGCTGTAATTAGGGTTTTCGAACCCCACAGCGTTGCTGGTACCACTGTGTTTACAATACCTCTATTTGAAGTCAAATAGAGAGTTGCCATATCATATACACTCCAGATACAAATGGGTCACGTCCCCCTTTACAGCAATCACTGTACTGCATTTCCACACCCAATCAAACTGCCGTCACAGCATATTATTTAGAACAACTTTATCATGAATCAGCATCTGAAAGGAAACTAATGAATAGTAGTTGGTAAAATTGAAAATGGTTTGACCTGTACACGTGCAAGATAATACATTTGAGTCTTCTTCCTAAAATAGCTCAAGCGGAAACACACTGCAAAATGGCTCTTGGGAATAACGTCATGGTGTGAAATCCGGAAGGGGAAAACACTTAGTGCTGGGAACTGTGATAAATCTCAGCCACACCTTTCAACACGAGATCATTCAAAGGCTTAGCACGCACTTCATAAGTCCGCCCCCATAAAGAATAATCCACGCAAAATGTGTGCCTTTACTCGCAACATTCTGATTCGCAGCCCAGTACATAAGACGTTGATTATCATGCTCCTAAGATCGATGCCAGGGAAATAATCTTAGTCGTCACATATTGTTGGTGACCTCGCAATTAGTAGTGGTCTAGTGCAAAACGCAGTAATGCAATCTTACCCAGCCAAATCGTCTGTACTAAGTGCTAGGAGAGACTCCGAGTCCTTTTCCTACCCCCGCGTATATTGCAAGTGCTCATTTTCCCCATCGAAAGAAATATTCAAGGGAATAGGAACGACTAGAAACACTGCGACTTCATATGACAAAAGCTATATTTGGAATATATACACACACATATATATATATATATATATATATATATATATATATATATATATATATATATATATATATATATATGTATGTATGCAGATCATCAACAATCCCTATTCATTAATTTATTCGAGATTTACTACGATTGATATACATTGTTATCATATTAAAAGTTCACATGTTTATGCGTAGCGATAATTGAACATTATCAACCTAAGGAATCACTTTGGCATAATTTGCAATGCAGTTCTTGAATGCGTGGTTCCCTAAGCTCTAACTTATGTCATCATATGTTCTACAGAGGATCATGGCAGGACTAAACCTTCAAAGGATCGAGAGAGAGACTTTACTCCATTATAACGGTTGGATACCAGCTTGTGTTGCGTAATTCCTTCTTAGCCGGTTGCAGCAGGATCAATTAGTGGGTTAAATAGGGGATCTTCTACAAAGCGATACGCCGTCATAGAGCAGGCTTGTACAAATGGAGGACGGTATGACCAGAGATATGACATAAGAGATTAGTCGAGTTGAAATGTAGAATTGAATGACCAGAGCTAACTGGTGCAAGTGGTGGATCAGAGGAATACAGTATGTCAGTGCAATTGAAGACAGTATTGCCATTGAAAGGCCATAGTAATGACGTAACAGGTCAATCTGGCGCAATGGATTAACCAGCCAAATGGAGAGCAAACACACATCTTAGCTTTGCTAATAAATCAATCTTGAAAACACCTTCCAAAGTTGCAATGCATATAAAGATTTTGTTACCAAAGTCAACTTTTCTAGTCGATGACTTATTAGTCAGTAGCACAAACCATTACATCTTGTAAAAGATACCAAAAACTTCTGTTGTATTCTAGCCGATATGCCATCTTGGCACTTTATTTTATTGTACTAATAAAATATATGTGTGAACACAGAATTGCAGCTACTGCACCTTTCACTTTACTGCACGCGTCGTCATAATGCGTTCTCATGATGTGTATGTTTGCAGCAACACGGCATGTGTGAAACACGTGTGATGCCTGACGTAATGCACTTGCACTTGATCCGAGATGAAAAGGATGGCATAAGAGTTGGAGGTATATCTTTCTCGCAATGCAGATAGTCCCGCTGAACCAACACACGTGTGTTTTCATGGAGACGGGCTCAGTATATATAGCACACATTGCATCCATCCAGTTGGTGTAGCGAGAAAGGGGCGTTGCCGCCTTAGTCGAGAGGATAGGCGTACAGGATTCTACGCATTCGTACCCTCAACATCAAGTCTGAGGGTAGATCGCAGACAACTGGTAATAGAGTAGTAAGAATCCCAACCAAACGTTTTCAATAAGAACCTATCTGGGTCTGAATTAGCGCGTTGGCTTGGTAGTTATATAAACGTGTGATGACACGAAGAACCTGTTATTCTATTTCTTCAAGCAGGAGGTCGTTTACGTGTCTTTCAAGAGAACTGAAATTTATGCAATTCATAATTTCGTCCATGGTGTACATGTATCTCGTCGTGATTCAAGGGACAAAAGGGACAACAATATACAACATAAATGTACGTGTAATTACTGCCTGTCTAAACGATAGTTTATCAAATATACCTTGTCATGTTAATGTTGCTTTCACGCTCATGTGAGTACTAACACTATTGAATCATATGTAATTTGCCATGTAGTACCGTATGTGTTATGTAGATAGAGAAATGTCATTTGATTGCAAAATAATGTTGCTTCACGTATAATAATAATATTGGTAATAATAATGATGATAATAATGATAATAATAATAATAATATAGAGAAGATGAAGAAGAAGATAAGGAGAAGAGGAAGTAAATGATGATGATGACAAATGAAGAAGAGGAGACACAACATGAAAACGAGGGGGAGGAGATGATGATATAGATAATACTTTTCCGATATATATCATGGTATTACTACATGACAAATCATTGTAAAGATACATGCATACATTGCCGAGAGACTGGCGCATGTGTAGAGGTTAAGTGAAGAAGCGCTGCCATCCAACAGCTTACACAGGGATCACTCCTGGATCAGCCCAGTTACATGAAGGCAGTCTGCTGGCCAAAGTGCTACACAGGATTTCAATTAGGGTTGGTCAGTGCATTATCCGGCATGTTCTACATAAGAGGACATGAAGGGACTCTCGTGTTGAATGACGTATGAGGTGCTTACTCCATCTTTCCCCAGTCAGTATTCCCACGCATCGGTGTAATACTGTTCCTGGTGGATTAGGATTTTGAATTTTGTTTTTCGTCACATTTATGCCATATTGTGGCTAATTCGTGACTAGCCAGTTGTTAGTAGTAGAGGAAACCGGAGTATCCGGCTGTTCGTGGTGGTCATACATTGTGTCATGATTACTGAATCATGTAGCATTCCAAACCATTAAATGAGAGGGATGTTTGACTGATATCTGTATGATATCCTACAACCGCATTTGTCCACTCGCTTCATATACGGGGGACGTTGTTAGTCAGTGGAAATAGTTTGTCGATGACTAAAAAACAATGCAACAAGCATATCAATAAATAATCAAACAAACAGGCAAAACAAACAAATGTATCTGTCCATGTAATAATTGACATAACTCACCCTAACCTATTAGGTCGTAGTTTCCTTTGCCATTCCATTATCTATCTACCTTCGAGTTCGGATACTTCGAAAACTGTGCTAGAAAGACTCGCGCTATGTGCTAGTAACTGCGAATGGTGAAGAACCCATGTACCAATCATCCTAAAGTCAGAATCCCTACACTGATATGATACTCCTCATTCTGATGTCAACAGAGCTTGTGCTCGGAACTTTATGCAGTAACAGGAACCTTTAACTATTATCCCAAACCCTACATGTAGTTTATCTCTACAAACAGTTTATCATTCCGGTACCCAAAACTCTATTGCTAGTACCGTATGCTTCCTCCATTCCAGCCCCGAACCACTGTAATATTAACCAATAATCATCCTTGCACCCCAAACCCTAGTGCAATGCTTCCTCCATTCCAGCATCCACACCCTAGTACTAGTAACCAATAATCATCCTTGCACCCCAAACCCTAGTGCAATGCTTCCTCCATTACAGTACCCACACGCTAGTACTAGTAACCATCAATTATCATTGCACCCCAAACCCTAGTGCACGGGTGCTTAGGTAAACTCTTAGGTAAGATAAAAGGATGAATAGCGGTATGCTTCGATTTGAATTGCGGTAAATGTGATACATACATGTACTAGGTGAAGCATAACTGGACGCACAGATATCCTGCAAGAGAGGTTCATTACAATGGCACGTATTTCTCATCTTTATAAGCCATCAAGCATGAGATGCTGACACAGAGAGATATGCGAGTATTTCATAATAAAATGGCCACTTTATCTCGTACAGTCAATCCAGGAGCCATTTGATGGGGGTAGTGGTCGATCAGTTTTATCTTCCTTCCTCATTTGACATACTTCCAATCTAGTCCCCTCATTGCACTGCCAGCACTAGCCTATATATCACTGATTGGGGATGCACTATGATAGTTAATGGGTGGGTGTCACCAGTCTGCCTCTGCTGCCAATTTGCAGGCACTCTCGTTGTTCATTATCTACAAGGTATAATACTACTTATTGCTGGAGATTCCATACACAAAGATTAGTTTAAAATGCCAACACTGCTTAAGTTAAGATTTGAGTCAGTCTGTATAAATCTGACGTTTCCTGTGACTAGCACACTATCTTTGACATTTTAAAATAGCTATCACGAACAACATAATATCTCTATCAAGATGGTTACGGAAATCCGGTATATGTTTCATACGGGATTTTTTGGAGCATTCAAAACAGACATGGAATGTAAACAAACTCCAAATTATCAAACAATTTTAGGAAAATATTCAAATATGTTGTATAATGGCAAAAACCTGGTCCACAAGCCTGGGAGAGTCCATTGAGGAAGACGGGAATAAAGTGTCTACCAAGATTTGTAACAAAAGCATTAATGACATGTGTATCCGTAATATTCAATTCAAGGCGTGAAACAACATAATCGCTTATAACATGTTCTTGCACAGATTTGAAATGAAATATTCTCCGAGGTGCAACTTCTGTTTGGATGAAGAGAATAGAGTACATGCGTTTGTGAATTGCCATCACCTTGAGAAGTTTTGGGCCCAGAATGACCTTGAGAGAGAGAGAGAGACATGGGGCTCAATATTGGTCAGGTAAACACCATGGACAGGCGTCTTCGTGTGGAAATGCTGGAGGAGAGAGTGACATCATTGATATAAATTTGCTTATTGCAAAGAAAACAATATATAAAAGTAGATTAACGTTGTATAATGGTTAAGTTCAGGTCGATGTTTGCGTTCAGCCAGCAGTATCGCACGAGGCCTTATGGCCTCTTGTGATACTGCTGGCTTCTCCCAGACTTCACCATAATACTGTCTACCATTTTCACAACAAGGATAACTAATGATATCGAAGTGCCATTGATTCGAACTATGCAAAGCTGCTCGTGGCTTTATGAGCACGCCTGGCTAGCGAAGCGCACTACACAGATCCCTCTCTCCTGGTCAAACCAAAGCTTTATCTTAGCATACCCTATAGTGTGTGATGAAATTAGGATCATCGCTAATAACATTTGATATCTATACTTAGAAGCATACACCAGCAATTTACATTACAGCACCTAGGTGTTCTAAGGTCACCATGAAGGTGTTATTAGGTGAAGACCTTGAGGCTGGAGACAGAGGATTGGAATATTGCCAAAGATGTGTGAGTCGGTTGATGGATATGCAACCCATGTGGCGGCACCATTTTCATGTGCACTCATTCGTGTGAAAACAAGTATCTTCGGATAACAAAAAGGATCTCCTTTCCTAACATAATCAGCGATCCGTATATGAAACTCAGTATCCACCCTAAACATAATAATAGTAAGATACTCGAATGTTCTTAAAAGCAATCGAAAATTGTATTCTTATTTCATATATGCAATAAGAATATAAATACATAATATATATATATATATATATATATATATATATATATATATATATATATATATATATATATATATATATATATATATATATACATATATATATATATACATATATATATATATATATATATACATATATATATATATATATATATATATATATATATATATTTATATATATATGTATATATATATATTATATATATATATGTATATATATATATATATACATATATATATAAATATATATATATATATATATATATATATATATATATATATATATATATATATATATTTATATATATATGTATATATATATATATAAATATATATATATATATATATATATATATTTTATATATATATATATATATAATA
>OZ012684.1:91022914-91033748 GCA_963942565.1 Maea johnstoni | reverse complement strand
GGGGGGGGGGGGGGCAGGTTGGGTCCGGGGTGACCATCAAAGTCATGGGCGGATCCAGGATTTCAGGTTAGTGGGGGGGGGGGGGGGGGGGCGATGGGTTCGGGGATCTGGATATTGATATTATAGGTGTTCTCTTCTGAGGGGCATTTGCAGAGCAAGTTTGTGTATAAAGTAAAATGAAACTTGTGTATGAGAGGTCTACCTTAAGACTTTTAGGAAGGGCAAATTTTTGTCAGAAATTTTTGAAAATTAGGTGCTCTGAGGTGCATTTTTGGACACTTTCAAGTGAAATAGAACATAGAAACGTTGTAAAAAAGCTTATTTTTTAAGGGGCCATTATTCTCTTTGCAGGGTCAGTATGCAACAACATGCCGTCCATAGTAGGGGGGTCTGGGGGCATGCCCCCCCAGAAAATTTTAAAAATTAGGTGCTCTGAGGTGCATTTTTGGACACTTTCAAGTGAAATAGAACAAAGAAAAGTTGTAAAAAAGCTGATTTTTAAGGGGCCAATATATTCTCTTTGCAGGGTCAGTAAATGCTTCCCTAAATATATATATGCCCAAAAGTTTTGAAAAAATTAAGTCCAATTTGTTTGCAGTTATTCATTTTCAAAAGCCAGAGGGCATATATGCTCTGAGATGTATTATCAGGGCAATCCTGCAAGCAAAATTGGTAATTTAGAATTAGATCACTAGTTTATCTAATGACAAATTTCCTTTTTAAAATGTGTCATTGAAGAAAACTACTGAGGATCAATGCAGGCAGCCCATTTGCTTTAGTATATTTAAAGTGTTTAAAGGGTATAAAACGGCGACTTTCAACTCTGAGATTGAACTCCCCATGGGACATAGTACACCTGTAAAGCTGGTATTCCCATATTGTTACATAATGATCCTACAGTACTATATTCAGTCTGTCTGACTCGAGTTTGGAAACCGCCTTTTCCATTTTTTTGTGACTAAATGCTCGAGTGTTTGTATTATTGGCAATGGGCAAATTTTACAATAAGACCTGGAAGGATTAGGTACATCCCTGGGATGAAATGTTTTCGGCCAATCAGGTCCCTTGTCACCCTGAAATTCCCTGATATTTATAATATCTTTCATATATTTTTTTTGTTGCCAGAAATTAAGGGGGGGGGGGGGCAGGCCCCATGATTTTTTAACAAGGGGGGGGGGGGGGGGCAGTGCCCCCTCGGCCCCTCCCCCTCGATCCGCCTATGACCATTTGTGAAGCACAATATGCTCCGGCTAGCATGCACCACCCTCTAGCATTCATTACAGAGTAATGATAACTATTAATGTAATCATCTGGGATTATATTAGGAAATCCTTGCTTTGAATGTTTACATCGCTTACATGTATTATCTTATGGCAACAATAGGCACTGAATAATTCCATTATCCGTAATGCAAATAAGGAATTAATGAAGTGCACTGGGCTCCATTTGGTTTGTAAGGCCTGACAACACATTATTGGTTGCCTCGCCTACTTGTAACCCACATTGAATCTTAACTTCTGTCAGGTTTGTTCATATAAGATAAAAATAAAGCTAATTTGCTTGTCTTTCTCTCCAAACGCTGATGGCTAATGATGTCACTGTAAAACAATGGGTGTTTATTGGAACAAAAGAAGGGGCCAAAGCCTGCCAATGATACCCATGTACTTGTTTATGTGTTATATTGACTCAATTGATTTAAAATCGTTTTATGTAAAATGAATGAATGATTGCTTAAAGGCATTATTTTATGTTACTGTAAACATGTCAGGGCTATCAAAGTTCCATGCTACATGTTACAACATTGTCCTTTTTCCGATGTGTTAAATGCTAAGAGCGTAAGTATTTTTTGAACCGTTATAAACAGATGAAAGATGTTACAATCTGTTCATCAAAATGGGAACAGAATATACATCTTCTTCCCACTCACACATACAGTGCCTATTACTTATTGTATCATGGCCTCGATAACCGTCCTCATTACATTGCCGATATCTAATGCCAGCAACGATGCGTGGGCAGCCGGGGCATAATATACGAGTGCCACCCAGTTTCCTGGGCATGGATGCATGGATGACCTCACAAGTGAACATAGCTTTGCTTCGCAAGCTACGTGGTCCATTGATTTGCTTGAGTTATTTTTTTGACATGTTATCCATGGATGTTCGCACAACCTGTCACTGGCAGATGTCCGGTCTACCGATGCAGGAATTAAATATCGGTTCTGTAGTCGTTCTCTCTCACGACAGAAACATCTCTCTATGCCCACATAGTCCAGTGACCAAAGTACTCCTCTACCACTATGGCAGAAATACCATAGTAGTCCTAGAGAACTCCCTGAAGGTGCTTCCTCCCTACCTTATATACAAAGCTTAAGGTGTAGTAATTCACGACGTCGATAATCACTTGATAATCAAGTGATTATCGATGGTTCCAAAAGGGTTCAAATTATGACCCAGATAATCCATCGAAATAGTTTCTTCTCTATCTAATAGAAATGGTCAGAGAAGCCTAGATATATTCCGATCCGATTGTTGTTTTTCCTACCACACGTAAAAATCTAAAAATCGTATTATATGAAATTTTAATCTATTGAACGAATCCTTTTTTTAACACTTGTCATTCGCCTAGGGTAGACCTGGTCAATTACCAAAACGAAAGTCTCTCATACCAAATGGAGAGAAGATTATTAGTGATTTGGACCTACGTAATTGACTTCATGTAGGCGCCCATTATCATATCAATGGGCAAAGGTGCAGTTTTATCACAGAGGTAGCTACTAAAAGTTGTTCTGGTCCAGCATCAATTTATCTCCCAATGAGACCTAACCTGACCTAACTTATGATCTAATATCCTCATAAGTACCATGCAAAAACTATAGAAAGGTGCGTTATGGACTAGGTGATAATCTACTTCTAGCCTTTCCAATCATAATATGAACAGTGCAAATGCGTAGTGTTTTATGGCTTATGTATTCATCTGTGTACTCTTCAAATCACAGTTACATAGTATTACATAGTTACGTTGTATTAATGACCAAGAAAGACTCAATTCAAGAGGTGAAATTTTGGATTTAGCGTAATATTTTGGTAGGAAACGCAAAGTTGTGCGGAGACACACGCCAGGTGGAGAAAAAAATAGGGCACTCTCACTTAACTCTATAGACAAAAGCTGATTACCTACCAAAGAATTGGCGCAAAAAACGTCTAGTTGCTCCATTTATAGAAATCCTCTCGTAAGATTGCCGGTATATCAAGTATACATGTAGTTCTTCCTAACTATATGTTAAACACCGGCAGAAGCGGACCTACATACCGGTACTCACCTGAATAAAGCCTTCTGATTTCACATTAAAAAAACAGTGTGTGGAAAGTTATGAGTTGGATAAGCACGATCGCAGGTGGCTGATCTGCAGTAAGAGGAAGTAGAAGTAGACGTGGCACCAATTATAACCTGCCTCCTTAATCCTAGGCTATCCCGTATGTGTAGTACGAGGGACTCGCAGGCCAATTCTAATTCAGTCGATATTTGAAACCAATTAGAACAAGATGTCAACGTCCGCGGCAGTTGGATCACACTCCACGATTTTGCTACACCTGTGAAATGCAGCATATTCTGTCCAGTCCAGAATACACTTTAAAAATGGCTATTGTATCCATCAGTGTGGGATTAGGCAGACGAATCATTGGAGGAACCTTAGATTATCGTCTAGTTGATATATAATATGTATTGTATATATATATATATATATATATATATATATATATATATATATATATATATATATATATATATATATATATATATGCTATATATATTATAAATATATATATATATGTATATATATATATATATATATATATACATATATATATATACATATATATATATATACATATATATATATACATATATATATATATATATATATATATATATATATATATATATATATATATATATATATATATATATATATATATATATATATATATATACATATTATATATATATATTTATTTATTAAGGCGAAGGCCCCGCCATGATGATATTGTTTTGACATTCCGCTATAGAGAATGTAGCAGGGAATCAAATACGCTGTGATGTGTAAAGTCCTATATTACCTCGCTTGGGCATCTTCGTACGGTCTCTTGAGGGTCTTGAGGGCCAGACGGTGATGACGAATGATATACTTTTACATACATCAAAAGCCAACAAACGCTCACTGTCCTACTGCTAAACCATAAGATACACTTCCGAGACTCGTATTTAATACGATCAGATAGTTTTTTCTATAGATTGAAACAAAAAAATTGTTGAGCTTGCAGCCGCATTCAGAGAAGCAATTCTATAGAGTTGGCTTGTGCACACATAGAAGCCATGGATTAATGTAAGGCGAGCCTGGCTCTAAGTGCGGAACTGATGGGTAGGCTATCCCACTTCTTCAGGGAGCAATTGTGAGTTAAGATATTGTTATTCCTGGCTCAGGCGACAAGGTGATGACTGCAAGGTTATGTTTGTGCTTCGCCAGAGCAGAGCCCAGCAATCAATCTTGCACAATTACGTTCGAGTCTCTTTAACAGTCTGCTCATTTTTCCTCCACTGTCATTCCAAGGCATGTCTTTAGGGGAAAGAATATAATTGATCTGTCACCATCTATTTAAAGGGAGGTGGAAGTTCAGATAAACGTCTCTTCTGTACAAAGTAGAATGGCACTTTACATAGTCTAGCTCTCTCTGTGGGCATCTCCAGATTGGATAGGATTTTATCGCATCTTTGGAATATGAGGCTAGTCCATTGCCGAGCATTACGTCATGTGACGTAAACATAGATACACGATTTCCATACTGTTGACGTATGTGGTCTACGAACATGTATCCGCATGTACATATACACAAGCACACACATATATATACACACACACACACACATATATATATATATATATATTATATATATATTATATATATATATATATATATTATATATGTGAAACTTTGCAAAACCGAGATTAGGGCATTGAATGCCAGTTTTTCTTTTAAGATCTATATCTTTCATGCCAGTTTTTCTTTTAAGATCTATATCTTTCAAAGAAACTACTTTACTTGTTTATACCATATTCGCTTTCAACATTGGCTGTAGTGATGTAGACTTTTTTCAGGCAGGTACTAGGGTGAAAAATAATTCAATTTGGCACTCTTCGCATTGCTACATGATCTCTATAGTGCAATCAAATAGAAAATCCACTGACAGCCTAATCGCATCAGATATAAGATTACCGACCCTGATGTGAGGGGAGTCTGACAAACAGCTTAGCCCTTTAGAGACGTGCTAGAGCAGAGCAAAACCCATGTTCGAAAAAGGTTATCGGATAGTTCTTGCTTGAATGAATGAATGGATGCTTAAAAGCACATCGGCACACAAGGCCATTTAATGCCATAAAATCTGTCTAAAATAATGGCCCTTTGTTATTGTCGAAATAACAACAAAGCAATAAATAAATAAAGATGCTCACAAAGCAATGGACAGTGTTAAAGTATGGGTTGCGAATACAATTGGTTGTTTCAAATGATTGTGGGTAGCCTTCACGATCATTGCATAGTGGTATTACAGCAATCTTGGCAAGGAATTAGCACTCAGGCTGAGGCAAGTCTGCTCCTCCTCCTCCTCCTCCTGCGGGAAGGCCAGGAGACATATAGAGATAGTTTGGCTTAGTGCAGTGAATGGGAGGTGAAGCAGCAAGATAACACAACAAGAGATCTCTGGAGTAAATTGTCCGTTCTTAAAGACAACTCTATTCCCCTTTAGGCCGGCGGCCTGTGAAGATGCGCTTGCGCTATTAGATTAGGTCTAGGTTAGGGGACATTAATGCTAATCGCTTATAAGTCAAGTGGGTCAAACTCCCACAGAGATGCACGGAATGATAGATAATTCATTTTCTAATGGCAAGATAAGAGAATCCTTCAATATTTCAGAGCAGCATTCCAAGGTCGACTCACAACGGCGTAATGCCTAATTTACAAGGCATATTCCGCTAGCTACTTGGAACCATTTGAACCCCCGCTAGTATCCTGTTGTAGGTATTCACTAGAACACTAAGTGACAGGGCGACCTCCAGAAAGGCAGCTATTGTTGCAATTACTTCGCCTCTACATGTACTTGTACATTTCACTTGGCGTTCCTGCGAGTGATATCCCTTAACGCTAACCGACATCTGTTCCTTTTAAATACTCACTAGTCAGTGCGGTTCCCTAAGGCTGGCATATCATGGGTTACTGTTAGGAAGACGACAGACTTGGTGTATGTATCAACATGTACTTGTCACTATTATTGTCTAGTTGGAGTTATTCAACCAGTCAAGGGATTCTGACGAACGTGATCAGAGTCCCAATGAGTTATCATCAGTTTTAGCGATTGTCTGGGTTAGAGAATCACAGGGATTATCACACACTTGGATGTTAATCTTAAGTCCTGTATTGGTATAACACCTGTCATTGCTATTTTTCTTTTTTATAATCCATTGTTCCAAAAAGATATCATGAAAATTCAAAGACAGTGTTACATTCGTAATATATCATATTCAGAATACGATCTGTACTTTGTCTCGTTTTTAGACTGAGATTTGGAACTTTTTTTAGAAAGTGACGCACTATTTCAATCATATCAACCTATCATTGCTATCCTTTGCAGCATTTGAACTGAAGTGATCGAACCTACCAATAACTACGATACAAATACGTTAACCGTCTACGTGCGAGGAAGACATATGACAATGTGATGTCAACGTGACATTTTGGGGGCCAGTCATTATCCAATTGACGATGAAAGGTGGTCACATTGTTTTTAAAGTTTGAGATAGTTTCTAAATGGTAATTCATTTGGAAAAATGTCGAGCCTGAAAGTAACGGAATATTATGCATTACATGGAAAATTTAAGGAAATGTTTATACAAAGAATTAAAAAAAAAGATATTTTAATAATATCAAATTACAGAACATTGCTTTTATTAGTTGAACAATGTTTTTTAATGGGACAACAGCTTAGGCCATATAGAGACTTAATAAAAACACGGAACTTGGGAACTTTTCCGCTTGGCCTCACATGTGTGTTTCAACAGATCAACACGCTGATGATGATTCAGCCACATCGCGCCTGGAGGCCCGGCGTATTTACCAATAGGTGAGCCCATTTGTTCAACAAAAACAGTTTTCAAATTACTTTTTGAAAAATATTTCTTTTCACATACTTCACCATGCTACTTTGAAGAGTTTGAGGCATTCACCTTCCATAGTCAAGGTGAATAGGGTGTGCAGCATTGGCATTGCAACCGTATCCTGAGGACGGTGGCCAAGCTCAGTGAATTAATCACTCTTATTAGAATTCCCGGTGTGGTCAGCTAGAAGCGTGTGAGGCAGTAAAAATATCCCATGGGCCATCTCAAGTGGTGATATAAGGCCCGTGAACAATAAATGACGAAGAGCGACAGAATTACTATCTCTCATCCATGCAAATAGGGGCACACTCTTAAATTAACAAATTTACCAAACCACCAGAGTGCATCTTGACGTGTTAATGGGTAATTAACTGATAGATAAAGATACGTCCAAATTTTCATATAATCTTCCCAGAAGTACTCCTTGGCCGAAGAATACAGCATATATGTATATATACATAGGTATATATATATATATATATATATATATATATATATATATATATATATATATATATATATATATATATATATATATATATATATATATATATGAACAATGCATGTAGGCAGCGCAACACTATACCACTTGGCAATCGAGGCTGCCCCCATGGTGATGCACCTACTACAGACTTAGAGCGCTCTATTGAACCTCTCTTGGGGCTGTACTCCAGCGAATCGCTGAGCACTAAAAGTGGGTCCGTTGATATCAGAATTAGCCAATTCTGTCACAACCCCCTGTGCGATCTATGGCATGTGCCCACTTTGGTGAATGATTCAACACGTATTTGAAAATATTCTATAAATGGAAAAAAAAATAAGTTTGCCAGAATCCTAGGAGAAGTGTAGATATATTCTTCTCCAGACAATCATCCAGCATAATATGTGGTCAAGTGCATAACAGAAATAGGAAATTCTGTCAAATTCCTTAGAGCTGGCTGTCGCTCAGCGTGTATTTAGAGATCTTCCACCAGCGGTAAGAGTCGAGTTTGTCAGAATCCCTGGAGTATAGTATATGGAATGCTACTCCAGATAATAAATGTACCTGGCAACCATATACACATTGCAAAGACGTTCACATATCTGCCGCTATGGTATATTCGTGTATGTGTACTGATGGGAATCACTCTACATGTACCATTGGATGAATTAATAGCAGAACATGCCTGTAGTATGTATGTTTACTACTTATTTTGTAAAGAACAACAGGGTTTCCTCCACCACCTACAAGTTGAACGGTACGACCTACCCGCAATGCGGCAAAAAAGTGACAATAAACGAAATTGCAAATCTTCCTGTAGCATGGCTTTTAAGTTACTACCAGGAGTTTCTGTTTTATATGTGCTTACTTTATACTCTGTACAGATCCATTCTACGTGTATCGTAGGTTCAGTAAATAGCATGAGAGGGGTTGTGGTATACAGTATATGCCTACTCAGAATACTCTATAGGAACCACTTTAAATGTGTCGTAGGTTAAGTAAAAACACGGGGTGGGCTGTGCTAATATATGCTTACTGTGTACTCTGTGGAGATCTACTATACATGTATAATAGGTTGAGTATTTTAAGATAATAGGAAGGCTCTAGGAGGGGCTTGTGGTATATATGTCTTCTGTAAACTCCACAGATAACAGCTTTATGTGTATCGTATATTCATTTAATAACAGGAGGGGCCTATGGTGTATATGCTCATTGTCTATTCTATATAGAACCCATCTGCCTGTACCGTAGGTTCAGTTGCTTGCAGGAGGAGCCAAGGCTTACAGAACTCTTGGGGGACCTGTTCAGCTGTCCCAGCACAAACTGGTGATTAACCAATAAATACCTTCATTAGTATCTTGAGGCCTGATACCCTCGAGGATCAGCCTAGATGTTCATTACGTCACAGAAGACGTGGCGGCCAGCTCTGTGAGGAGCCCTGGGGGAGTCTGTGGTTATGGTTGTTCCTAGGGAATCATTCTTGCTCTTAACAGATAAACGTGTGCACAGAGAGCCACGCTTGTCAGAAATCTGTGAGAGGTTGGTGGTATTCAAACCACCTCAGACCTCTTGAAGTGTACATACTATGCTCTACTAGGGATATTAAGAGCAACACCTTCCAGAACACGTTGAGAAACGTGTAGTATGTTTACCCCCTTAAAACCACTAATACGTGGTGATCAACTCATAGCTTCCAGATCCCATTGCAAAAGAAGTGATACACTTACCACCTTAGAAGCACTTGAGGTGGCCATCACCACGCAGAACCAAGGCTGTCAGTAAATAGGGAATATATTATAGGTTGCCAAATCTCCTTAGAAATCCCGTTTAATGAAATTTTAATTTCCTTTATCATCCCATTTTTTCATATAAAGGAAACACCGTTATTTTGTTTTGTGATTGATATGAATATCCTTTTATCAATCCATAGACCTAATAGAAACGGACATTCTTGACACACCTTGAGCGTCAAACCTGCAGTTTTTCAATTCCTAGTGATAGGAAATGGATTTCGGTGTTGATAAATCAAACCAGATGGGATATTACAAATGAACGCAAACGGCTGGCAGGTTTTCAATTTCTAGTGGTGAGAAATACTCTTGATGTGAATAATTCCCGGGGAATAGCTATACTAATGTGTATTCCCACTAACACTACGACAACCGTACCGTTTGCGCATGGATGAATTTGGGCTAAATCTGATGAGATCTAGCCAAAGTAAGCCTGAAGATGTGTTGATTCCCCGAGGAGGAACACGTGCTGGGATTCTCACGAATGTTGATCTGAGATGTGGGTGTGGTGATTATTGCGCCGCCGCCACGGCTGACCAGGAGGCTTGATTGAGGAGGGCGGGGCGGAGAGGGCCCGGGCTTTGCTATTCCAGTCAGGCTACATGTCAAACTCCTCACTCGCAAATGAACGGGCGAGCGAGCCCTAGCATGAACCGTAAATACGAAGCACTTGGAATAAGATATAACCGAAAGAAGTTAGAAAGATGCTCAAGAGAGAGAGAGAGAGAGAGATTTCACTTCACACACACACACATATATATATATATATATATATATATATATATATATATATATATATATATATATATATATATATATATATATATATATATATATATATAACGTACATATATATAACGTATATATATATATATATATATATATATATATATATATATATATATATATATATATATATATATATATATATATATATATATATATATATATATAACGTATATTCTAAAGGGATATATCAAATAAAGTTGAATGGAAAGAACCGCATTATGCATTTTCGAGATATAACCGAGATACCTAGATGTGACATACTTGGAACAATTCTTCGTGCATCTCGAGTATTTCATGTAAATTGATAAGGATGACGTTACTCATATAAGTCGTAAGTGCTAGTTATGGGGTTCTAGAACTTCACACTTAAATGACCAGAATGGCTTCGAAGTGTCCATTAAGTCTTCAATGAATCTTGATACTGTCTATTATCAAGCCCTTGACTAGCACTACGTAACAAACTAATACACTTATTCCCAAGATCAGCTTGAGTCAGTGTGAAGGTGAACCACCTAGCAACCTTGAGACCTGCAAGGGACATCTGCAATATCCCTCGCCGCACAT
>OZ012684.1:90977914-91017914 GCA_963942565.1 Maea johnstoni | reverse complement strand
ATTTTGGATGGTTGAATGTTAACAGGTATGAATTATATAACTTGGTCAGAAATCTTCAGATTAGCTACTGATTTGCCAACTTTCAAAAATCATCCACAATTCCTCAAGAATAAATTAATTTTCTAGCCAAGAGCCAAGAATTTCATAATATGCTGAACATAGTAAGTATTTGATCTTGAAAGATCACACAATGTCTGGAAAGATCACACAATGTAAATGTTGTTGATGACGACATTTTCAGTCCCAAAGCTATCTGCGTGTTTTTTAAAACTGTGTGAATATTATCATGCAGCAATTGTGATCTGCTAAAATTAAAGTTATCCTATTAACATATGTTTCCATGATTACCAACTCTAAAGGCCCGCTCCTTAAGCAAAAGTACTAACCTGGCCCCTCCCAGAATTGGAACTAAACAAAATGAAACCAGAAGACGTCGCAGTAACCGCCTGATAAGTGATATATCCTGATTTTGGATTGTTGAATGCTGACGGGTATGCCAACGTACGTGCACAATATCAATTGAAGAATTCATAACACACACGTACCATGATTTAAGAACTTATGGCCAGTTTAGCGATATTCTCAGAATGAGGCATCTCCGTAGTTTAATAGTATGCCGTAAGTGTACGTCCTATACATATTTCGCTGTCTCGCTATGCGCGGAATTACAGTAAAGTTGTTCCCCTTTTTCGACATATTAGCTAAAAGTACACGGGCGCGAAAATATGCCATAAATTTTCCCATATATAAGCTTCAGACAATGTTTCAATCGCACGCATGACTTGATTTTTTGGCCGCTCAGTTTCATCAATAAACTCCTACCATAAACCGTTATTGACGACGAATTTGTAATCGTCGATTCTCCCTATTACCTAGTAATATCCCATCTGGGCGAATGGGAGAATGCTGAACCTATTAAGCCCTACGGGCAGTGACGTGCTTGGGCACTTCGAATCCCGACTCGGTCCAGTGCTGCGACTCACTCACTCTATATCACTAATATATACCTGTGCTGAATTGATCCAGAGAAAGTCCGATACAAGGAGATAGGAGGGGAAATGAAAGGAATGGAAAGTAGTATGAAGCTAGTGGCGCTGGGCGCAACACAGCGCAAAGGTTAGGGAGGTATGGCAGAGGAATGGATCCGTGCGCCAAAATATGTAGGCCGGCGCACGGATCCATGTCTCAAGGGGAATGGATATAGATGTATTAGTTATATGAGGAATATGGGTAGTGAGGAAAAGCAAATTAGTGATCGTGTAAATATTTAAAGCTATGTTCACCTGGGAAAAAAGGTCTGATTTGGAAAATATTTGTTACTGAAATACCATAAAGGTGAGAATATGGGGAATTCAAAAACATTAATCAGAATTCGCCCCCCCCCCCCCCTCCCCCAATATGATACTGACCACCTCTGGGTCATGGACTATTATGATGTATTCAGTTCAAAAGCAATCTCTGTGTGTTTCTCATAACTGGGAATTTGTCATCATGCTGCAAGTGTGATCTGCTACATAAAATTAAAGTTATTTCATAATCATACTTGTATGGTTATCAATTTGCCAACACCTGTAAAATATGATAGCCCACTCCTAAACTAATAAACTAATCTGAGCCCTGGTGGCCAGGATTGGAACCGCATAAAATCTCCTGATTTTGGATGGTTGAATGTTAACAGGTATGACTTATATAACTTGGTAAGAAATCTTCAGATTAGCTACTGATTTGCCAACTTTCAAAAATCATCCACAATTCCTCAAGAATAAATTCATTTTCTAGCCAAGAGCCAAGAATTTCATAATATGCTGAACATAGTAAGTATTTGATCTTGAAAGATCACACAATGTCTGGAAAGATCACACAATGTAAATGTTGTTGATGACGACATTTTCAGTTCCAAAGCTATCTGCGTGTTTTTTAAAACTGTGTGAATATTATCATGCAGCAATTGTGATCTGCTAAAATTAAAGTTATCCTATTAACATATGTTTCCATGATTACCAACTCTAAAGGCCCGCTCCTTAAGCAAAAGTACTAACCTGGCCCCTCCCAGAATTGGAAGTAAACAAAATGAAACCAAAAGACGTCGCAGTAACCGCCTGATAAGTGATATATCCTGATTTTGGATTGTTGAATGCTGACGGGTATGCCAACGTACGTGCACAATATCAATTGAAGAATTCATAACACACACGTACCATGATTTAAGAACTTATGGCCAGTTTAGCGATATTCTCAGAATGAGGCATCTCCGTAGTTTAGTAGTATGCCGTAGGTGTACGTCCTATACATATTTCGCTGTCTCGCTATGCGCGGAATTACAGTAAAGTTGTTCCCCTTTTTCGACATATTAGCTAAAAGTACACGGGCGCGAAAATATGCCAAAAATTTTCCCATATATAAGCTTCAGACAATGTTTCAATCGCACGCATGACTTGATTTTTTGGCCGCTCAGTTTCATCAATAAACTCCTACCATAAACCGTTATTGACGACGAATTTGTAATCGTCGATTCTCCCTATTACCTAGTAATATCCCATCTGGGCGAATGGGAGAATGCTGAACCTAATAAGCCCTACGGGCAGTGACGTGCTTGGGCACTTCGAATCCCGACTCGGTCCAGAGAAAGTCCGATACAAGGTGATAGGAGGGGAAATGAAAGGAATGGAAAGTAGTATGAAGCTAGTGGCGCTGGGCGCAACACAGCGCAAAGGTTAGGGAGGTATGGCAGAGGAATGGATCCGTGCGCCAAAATATGTAGGCCGGCGCACGGATCCATGTCTCAAGGGGAATGGATATAGATGTATTAGTTATATGAGGAATATGGGTAGTGAGGAAAAGCAAATTAGTGATCGTGTAAATATTAAAAGCTATGTTCACCTGGGAAAAAAAGGTCTGATTTGGAAAATATTTGTTACTGAAATACCATAAAGGTGAGAATATGGGGAATTCAAAAACATTAATCAGAATTTGCCCCCCCCCCCTCCCCCAATATGATACTGACCACCTCTGGGTCATGGACTATTATGATGTATTCAGTTCAAAAGCAATCTCTGTGTGTTTCTCATAACTGGGAATTTGTCATCATGCTGCAAGTGTGATCTGCTACATAAAATTAAAGTTATTTCATAATCATACTTGTATGGTTATCAATTTGCCAACACCTGTAAAATATGATAGCCCACTCCTAAACTAATAAACTAATCTGACCCCTGGTGGCCAGGATTGGAACCGCATAAAATCTCCTGATTTTGGATGGTTGAATGTTAACAGGTATGAATTATATAACTTGGTCAGAAATCTTCAGATTAGCTACTGATTTGCCAACTTTCAAAAATCATCCACAATTCCTCAAGAATAAATTCATTTTCTAGCCAAGAGCCAAGAATTTCATAATATGCTGAACATAGTAAGTATTTGATCTTGAAAGATCACACAATGTCTGGAAAGATCACACAATGTAAATGTTGTTGATGACGACATTTTCAGTTCCAAAGCTATCTGCGTGTTTTTTAAAACTGTGTGAATATTATCATGCAGCAATTGTGATCTGCTAAAATTAAAGTTATCCTATTAACATATGTTTCCATGATTACCAACTCTAAAGGCCCGCTCCTTAAGCAAAAGTACTAACCTGGCCCCTCCCAGAATTGGAACTAAACAAAATGAAACCAAAAGACGTCGCAGTAGCCGCCTGATAAGTGATATATCCTGATTTTGGATTGTTGAATGCTGACGGGTATGCCAACGTACGTGCACAATATCAATTGAAGAATTCATAACACACACGTACCATGATTTAAGAACTTATGGCCAGTTTAGCGATATTCTCAGAATGAGGCATCTCCGTAGTTTAATAGTATGCCGTAGGTGTACGTCCTATACATATTTCGCTGTCTCGCTATGCGCGGAATTACAGTAAAGTTGTTCCCCTTTTTCGACATATTAGCTAAAAGTACACGGGCGCGAAAATATGCCAAAAATTTTCCCATATATAAGCTTCAGACAATGTTTCAATCGCACGCATGACTTGATTTTTTGGCCGCTCAGTTTCATCAATAAACTCCTACCATAAACCGTTATTGACGACGAATTTGTAATCGTCGATTCTCCCTATTACCTAGTAATATCCCATCTGGGCGAATGGGAGAATGCTGAACCTATTAAGCCCTACGGGCAGTGACGTGCTTGGGCACTTCGAATCCCGACTCGGTCCAGTGCCGCGACTCACTCTGTCTATGTGTATATTTAGACACGTAGAGTAGCAGCCATGTGGAGGTGGATACGAGGACAATGTAAGGACGACTATGCTGGCTGCTATGGAGTTTATCATTGCTTAGCTAGGATATGATTTCAGAATAGAAGCACTCCTCTACGTTATCTTGACTAGATTACGCGTGCGAAATTGGATCTACCTCACGAGCAAGAAATAATGGATACTCAAATCCACTTCCGAAGATGGGTTCTAGTTCCCTCCGCAGCAACTGATGGAGCTTGGCTGCTTTGAAGCAAAATGCGTTTTCCTTTGATGACATCACTGTCGATTCTCTGCTAGTGCATGCTAAAATAACATTGGCTGGTGCCTCCACAGTTGTGGGTGAGGCTGGGCGAGACTCAGCTGTCAGTTTCCCACAAGAAATGAAAATTACCCAAATATCTCTCCACATTTCATTTAACCGCAGGCGACTGTGTCGAGCTGAATATTTCAGTCCTAGATGGGCATAAACAGGAACGCCTGCTGGTGCTACGGCGGGCTTGCGACAAGCTTTAATATCTCCTGCAGATACCAATTAGACGTACAATCTCTAGTGGTTAGTTTAGTCATCATAAACAGGTTAACTCATATCTAATGATAAGATAGTCAGCCACATTATGTATAAACCAAATATTGCCGGTAACAAATAAACGATGTTGACCGGAAAATATCCGAACCGAAAGACGTTGCAAACACGAGTAAATGAACAATATGGATTTATATGTTTTTTCATTTCTGCATAAGCACGTTTTTTATTTTTCCACACCCACAACCAAAGGTCAATAACCATATCACCATGAATATCGGAAATGTGAGGTACTTATATTTCCTAAATAGTCAGTTGCTGTGCTTGTTACAGTACAGACATTTACTTCCTGCACCAGTCGACCGGACGTCTGCCAGCACATTAATGACCAGCGTAACATGCGAATCAAAGCTACGTTCAGTCAGCGTCAATACTGGTATCACTGCCTTTTAAATGTTTCTAAATATGTGCTCATCCGCTGAAAAATATTTCAGCATAGAGCAGTAGTGGTATAATTGGGCCCTCTGTGATTTGTTCATTGTCCTGTAAAAACCTTTATTTTTTAAAACTTAATTTGGACCTGTTCCAGAAAACTACATTTTAAATCTCGTCCATTGTTAATTTCATCAAGTATAAGAACTTTACCATTCCTGTCTAGAAAATCTCTTACAAAATGTGTATCATTAATCAAACCATGTTGACTTCAGACCATCACATATATTTGACTATAGATTTATGAACGGAAACGTGTAATCTGTTTTTCTTTCATTAGCACTACGAGTACATACATGTTCAGTGTTCGTCTCACAAACATAAAATGATCTGCTTATATTTTTAAAATCAATAAAGTGATTGTGTACATAGTCCCACTTCTTTAAAAGCTGCAATTTTGATCTAACTATATACCTAGGCAATCAACAAGCATTCAGATGAATTTAAGTTTAAGCCACTAGTTTCGTAAACTGGTATTTGACATAAAAGATAATTACGACTTCATTAAGGATATTTCGTCCAAAACTCGAATTTTGAAGAAAGGGGGCAATTCAAAACACAATGTTACGCTGTGGCCAGGTAGTATGGGCATGGTTGTAAGATAAGGTTTAAAGAGGCACATATTGCTCCATTATCGTTAATATTCGAATTGAGGAACTCTTCTAACCTAGTTATACCTTGACTGAAAGACTACTTGTGAACTTCAGTTCATTGTCAATTCAAAACTATTCCCATTCTCAAAACATGTATCATATTTTCTCATAATCTTTCCCAAATGTTCATTCTTAAAACATGTATCACATTTTCTCATAATATTTCCAAATTGTTCATATATAACGCTTAGAAATCTTTAACGATGAATTTGTCACAATGTCGAAGTCTACGTCAGCGCGTGCATGCATGCATAGGGTAGGAAATGGGACATAACCATATACTTTTTCAAAGCACGCCCACAACTTTGAGTGCAGACCGATTTGTCATTGCTATTGGTATAACTATCCTTATCAACAGTCCATAACTTACAAAGCACACGTTCGTAGGCTGCCCTATCTGGCTCTATCCCTGAACTCGGCGAGGCCCTCCACGGGAACCACTCCTCCAGTTGCGCGAGAAATTACTATAAATGGCTCTCTGCAATACGTGCCTGATACCCCTCAATGAACTCACGTGCCACGTGACACCAAATGCGACATCCTCGAGATTTACCCAATGACTCTCATTGGGGTGTTCACGAAGGGGGTATCCTGTTTGAACGTACTGTTTCATGTTTAAATAGTGATTGATTCATTGTCCATGACGGACAAAAATTCATGAAGCAACCCAATGTCTATAACGGTTTGACCATTCTAATTGTACCTGTTGAATATCACTTTTAACCATAACCTCAAAGTAAGTAAAATCACGTTTACCTGGTAAGAGGGAGTCATCTGAGACAGTTTGAACCCTGCCAACCCCCCATGGCTTACTCAATAGTGTGCAGTAGACGTTGGCACCTCTCGGAGAACCCTAAGCTGCAGTGGCAGCCTGCTCGCCCAATAAAAGAAGGGGAATGTATGGATCTGTCGGTGTATACTATGCATCTAAAAGATTCCTTGATCCTCTACGGATCTGAAGGCTCTGCTCTTACTTTCTCTCCCTTTCTTCTTTCTCCCTAGAGTAATTAATGCTTTGTCATTATTCTTGAACAGTGGCAAAGGTTCTCTTTTTTTTGTAAAACATTATGGCACTAAAGGGCCGTTAGGTACCTATTGCATTTAACACTCATTTATTCTCTCATCCATTCTGAGGTGGTTTGAAGTTTGGAGTATGTCTGCTAGGTCTGCCATCAATAACCCATCCATAACAGGAGATGTTCTCGACAAATATCGTCTAAATCTAAGATGCATTTTAGATTAAGGAATGAATTCACAAATTATATGAAGAAGAGTTGTTATTTGGGTTCTGATTAACTGCTCTACTTCAAATAATGTCAAAGAGTTATGCTTAAAATAACTCGACCTTGTGGTGGCCGCTTTAACGGGCATATGTGGGTTATAAGTTGTATGAGAATATAGGCCCTACAACATAACTATGAAGAAACTAGAGGTGCCTGGTTCAGAAGAGGATGATACACTTAACGTATGTAGCTCGATACTTTAAGGATACTTTGAGGTTTACTTTTTGCCTATATGAGTAAACCATTTCGGCA
Source organism: Maea johnstoni (assembly GCA_963942565.1). NCBI lineage: Eukaryota > Metazoa > Annelida > Polychaeta > Spionida > Magelonidae > Maea > Maea johnstoni. Next base: position 91,010,453 of record OZ012684.1, on the reverse strand, counting down.
ATTTGGGAATAGAAAGGAATAGACAACCATCAGTGCCTCCATGATTCCCTGGCAGTCCCTTGAACAGATAAGACGAGGAGAATACGAGTACACTACTCCCTTACTCTGAATGCTGTTAGAGGCTCGACAGGCCAATGGTATATGGCGAATGACACTTGGTTTGGTATTGTTTATCTTCCGACAGTTCCTATGAGGCACTTAATAAGCAAGCACAGCCAAGGAGACTGCCTGCCTCTCGGTAATTATTGATTTTTCTTTGGTCCAAATCACATATCTATCCAGTTTGCTTGGCACATAAGATCAACTTACAACATTTAATTAGGGCCTAGTGCTCGCTAAAACTCCAACAAAACGCAGACAGTGCTATTGCAATATCCCTTTGTGGCATTAGGTTTGGTCTTCAGAAAGCAAAGACTAGCCCCTCCGGCTGATGCATAAAACATATTTTCTCTGCTCGCAATTTTAGCAGTGACAATACCATTATTGCTGTATGCCTTACATAATACATCCACTTATCATTCTTTCCCTTTTTAAGAACAAAGCCATTGTATGTTAATTCATAGAAGCAAATTTATCTGTGATAACATTTAATCTAAATGTTAGTTGATATACTTAACATACGATTTGTTCAAGCTTCTTGTCATATATATTTCCATTCTTAAGACCAAAGCAACACACATATTTGCATCCAATTCCTATTTAGGGGACCTTCCTTGCCAAAAGTTGTGTTTTGGCCTGAATAAGTAAGGTGAAACATTCGTATTGTCTCTATTGATCTGAATACGATATGGAATTATGTTGCATATGAATAAAAGGAAGTGTACAATCGAACGTCTTCGAGGGACGAACTTGTTTTAGGATACTACTTGCCTTAAGAGATCGTTCCCAAAATGCACGCAATTGTGAAAAGCGTTGTATACTTGACTCTGCTTCCAGAGACCACTTGTAGGTTGTCTAAAACTGGCCTTTTCTTATCTTAAACTGTATACATTCACACGGAGGGGTACGCTAGTTAATTGCATATTTTAATACAAAAAAATATATTCACTTTGCTCAAAATAGCCTTCTTAGGTATTACAGTACAGACATTTACTTCCTGCACCAGTCGACCGGACATCTGCCTGTGCCTGGTTATACAAATACCCCTAGATAGCATTTCAAAAAAAATAACTCAAGCGCATTAATTACCCGTATAGCTTGCGAATCAATCAACGCTACGTTCAATTGTGAGGTCATGCATGCATCCATGCCCAGGAAACTGGGTGGCAATCGGGCATGCGCTCGTGTATTATGCCCAGACTGCCCACGCATTTAGTGCAGGAATTACATGTTGGCACTGTAGTTACAGTCCATTTTCAGTTTCCCCTATTAGCCTTCGGTACTGAGTGGGTGGTAGCATTCCAGTTGACTTCATCCACGGGCCAGATAATGTATACACTCACTTATCCCTTATATCTTAATACGTTTACCCAGCAGACACCTTCAACGAGCTCACAGCTTGAGGAATGTGGGAAAAACAGCCACGCTAACTTGTTTTCATATTGAACCTTTCGTAAGTGATGTTCATATGAATTTATTGCCGGGTGCATGCCTTGAATCACAAATAATGTTGCTTAGAGGAATAAGCGCATGCCCATACAGCCACAATCCCAGACGCTATCCAGGTTGTTTTCAATGTTTCCCTTTATCATGACATGTACGAGTAGGATGAATATATATTTTAGATAATCAATTTCTTTTACTCCAAAACCATATATTTTTTATTGTGAAGAGGCAGCTTCGATCTGGAAGAAATTCTTATGTCTTTACGAACAAGTCTAACTGAAAATTTAGTTACAAAAGCATCATCTACTAAAGACCTCAGCAACACGTTATTAGAGCAATTACGCGCTCCGCTACTCCCGTACAAAAAGTTCCATGCATGAAAAAATCGTGGCATGAAATTTTCATGCCTCAATTTTTTCATGCATGAAACCTTTTGTAGTGAGTTTCGAGTGAGCGGAGACTCGAACCAAAACATTACGCATGGAAGCCATAGTTATCATCATTAGTCCTCATCGGACCATCCGATAAAACACAAGATGGAATTATGTCATTGACCTGAGATTGCATCTCGTCGTGATATGTGCATCATATCTGAAACAAACTAAAATCGACCAAAATGCCATGATGAAAAAAGCCTAATTCGATAAATTCAATCTACGGAGAAAAGTATGCAGATAGATTGGAATTAATTCATTTAAACATTTAATGTGTAACTGAAACGTTGATGATTTGAAGGGGAATTAATGCTATTAACTGTCATTGAGTACAGTATGTGCGGCTTTCTTATTTAGCTTCACGGCGGTGCTTGTCATTAGGACAATTAGTTAAAATACCATTTCGCTTTCCATTACTATGATATTTAATCATAGATTATATGTAGAGATGTATACGAAATTTTATTTTATATGTATCTTCCCTATGCAGATACACTTGTTCTCGTGTTTGAATGGGCAAATCAATGTATCCCCATGGTGCTGATTGCATAATAGTTACAGTGATCAATATTCAGGTATTAAAGTTATCCATACATCGTGATATTAGGAAAACATCCTAACCAGGTATGAATTATTGATAACTATGTTGATTTTGAAAGATTGATGCAAGGAATATATGAATCGAACTCAGCAATTAAAGACTTGAAAGAATTAAGAACTTCCTTTTCGAAATATCGTTTTGTGATCACGAGATTTCTTAACGTGTATGTGCCAGATCATAAAATGCTATTTAGAGATTAGTCTGGGCAATCATTGTATGTTTCACACAATTAGAGGTTTGGTATAGTTTTGTTCTAGTACATTGTGTATGTATTATATCGTAACTACAACTGGAACTTACCCATTTCGGTTAATTACGACTGATCCAAATATGTTGTATTCTCAGCCTATTATTGGCACATCGTTTTGAGCTATCCATGCATTGTTTGGGCCAGTTTCTTATCCCTCTCCAGAGGATTATGTTTACCATAGTACGCATTTCATATACCATTGGACCTTCTATTATGATAAACAAATAAAATGGATTTAATATAAAGATGGATATTTCCTCCATGCCGTTAATGAAGCACTTAGGTCTGTGAGTACGGTAGTGCACCAGTCAGACGTCCGGTCGACTGGTGCAGGAATTAAATGTCTGTAGTGTATCTATGTTAGGGTTTACGTGATCAGTTTTCTCCCAGCAGCAGGTTCCAGCTCCTGCTGTTTCTTGCTGTTCGTTCTAGAGTGAAGTAGATAGTGATGCATGGTAGACTTGCTTGTCATCACAGCGGCGGCGCTCGGGCTAGGTAAATTATCGATCTGGGGATATGCATCCCCGGCGCATTTCCCCAATAGAATAAATTGATTTAAAGTCCAGATTTGAAGTCTGATATAAATAGAGCATAAGTGATTGATCTTCTCTAACTACTGGCACCATTAGTACGAGACTCCTAGAGAAGTGAGAGGTCTGCCCCTAAAGTGTCCATCAGCCTACCGGAAGTGACGTATTTTAAGACCGCAGCTAACATTTTAATTAAGCTTACCATTAAATGACTAATACGTTTATAATACGCCTTTATGTGTTAGTTCATATCTTATAAAAAACTTATATATCTAAAATGATCTAAAATGGACTAAAGTCAATGTTTGTATTCCTCCCAAATACGCTGTCCATCTTGCTCATCATTGAATCAGGTAAAGAACCCTTTTATTTTCGTGGTTTCTATGCCCAAATATGTGCCAGTTGGTGTCCAGTTTAGCTTTACTAATATTAAAATAAGTGTAAGTTAAGAGTAACGTTCGCCAAAATATATAGAGATTTGTTATTAAATGTTTACATTTGCTTCGTCTTTTACCCTTTCACAGCTGAAGCTGATACAAGATCAGATACAAATGGAAATATCTTAATTGGCAAAAATATATTTTGAAAAATATTTGGATGAAAATTATTTTTCCTCTTAGTATTGGTATCCTCTCTTGAAATACGTTTCAAACCTCCCTATTTGTTCTTTATTTGATGTCAATTTGTCATTTGCACACTCCACTTGCAAGCCTGTTGAACGAACAATTGCCTGGCCTAGACCTATAATTTGACTTAAGCCATTGATGCTCGCAGCCGCCCGAAGCAGCCTGACAACTTCCATGAAATCTTATAGGCAAAGCATATTTGGGGGGAAAGGGGATGGAAATGGTGATCAAAACATTATAGAAAACTCTCTTTTAATCATTTTATAATGTTACTTTTATTTCAACTATTGTAAAACTATCAATAGTCCTGACAACAGTTTCTGGGGTAACTCAATGAAGCATAACTGATTTAAAGCCATTGACAATTTCCTACCAATTGGCAACTTTTAAAAAGGTCCATTGCACTTCCTAATTGTGATGTTTGAGTCGATATATCATATTGTTTGAAGAAGTGTAATTAGGTATGCACACGGTTCCAGGGGCTCGCAACAACAATAACAAAGAGGTGCTAGACGCTCAATGAAAAGGTGGCTAGGGTGGGTGGGTGGGTGGTTAGGGGGGTTAGCGGAAACACGCACTGCGTTGGATAGGCCTGAGCAGCAGCAGCACAATTACAGCGCTAGCCCCTGCTGCTGCTCCGTGCAAGTCACGTCAATTGATCGCTTAATGACGTATAATGCTAGGAAAAGCTAGAGCCAAGGTTGTCTACGTAGTTGACGATGTCCCAGATGTTGGCAAGTACCGCCACACTACAGTACTTGCAACGTGCACGATTTTTTCCTCGTGCGGAGTGGCACTTATTCGTCCAATACTACAATCACGTAGCTCGGCATGACAACTTGAACCGTTGTGAATTGCTGTGAGACTTCTCTTTTCGCTTGGGCGTAGACAGTAGATAAGTGAACAGTCTGCTACCATTGCACTTTTATCACGGAGAACGAGTAATAGAATCAGTATGTAAACACCACATTTATGAAAATAAATCTGCATCTCCCAAACAAATGATTAGGTTGTTTGTAAAAGAAGTACAGTATTATGTTCGTCTCCCGATAAGTAGCACGCTTATGCTAAAATTTATCCATCATACTGCTATGTCAATTTGATGTATGCATTGATATGGTCCAAGACTGTTGCTTGGGATAGGAGATTTTGGTGGCACTTAATGTATATGGCATAAGATGACAAAGCTTATAACTATTTCAGATAACTTGCGACCTTGAAACATTCCCAGGCACAGAACACGCGATGACATGCGGGAGAAAAGTGAACTGGGGGTTAATAGATGATCAGACATCATCACTCGGCAGCTGCAGTATAATCCCGCTACCTCGATGTATGTAGGTGCTTGAGTAAAGGTTACTAAGTCACCCACTTGTTGGATCTTTGTTATTAAAGAAGTTTGTCCAGAAGAGAGTACAGCACGTCACCTGTTTCCAGTGAATACGTGTTAAAAAAATCAAATACCAAGCTCACGTTTTAAAGAGACCTAAGAGAAAAGCCACGTAGTACTGGAAGTAGTAAAATCTTGAAACCCGAAATCATATTCCGTTTAATTGTCCAGATTTCCCAAAGTAACAGTATAATATATATAAACTCGAAACAATAAATGTATCGTCAACCTGTATTTTCGCACCTGGTAGGTATAATACCTGGTAAAATACTAGATAGTAATGAGTTGCCAATGCTGGATTCAAAACGCGCCCATGATAGTCAATAATGGTTGGCTCGAATCTATAACTGGTTTGACCAACTATTGATTAGTATTAATCGATGGAAAAACCCACTCAGTATTGTAATAAAAAAACACGTTAATATAAGTGCATATAGTTTAGATATGATGAGATTTTATGTGAAATAGACCCGGATAACTCCTATGTCGCTGGTGGCTAATATGACCAACACAAAATGATGCAAAAAGCCCCTGAAATATGGCTGAAATCCTGGCACATGGGTACCCATCTGAGAGTATTAAGCGAGAGCTTTCCAATGAATACCAACACGACAGGGTTTAGTTGGTTTTTCAAAAATATTGCGCCCTACTGCTTTGGACAAAGGAAGCCTCAACAATGGAAGGGTTAAAATGGGATGCTGTTCCTTACTTCCACTTTGGTTTGGGCCGTACGTAGGTCTGTCTTTAAGCAACATCCACTGGGTATTTGCAAACACACGTGGGGTGGATATAAAATCTGTGTGCCGATGGTCGAACTATCCAAACTCCATTAAGCTTCCCCAAACACGCACAATTGCCGTGTACGGGGCTTATGATTATTCCAGCACTGGGACGGCGGTGTCACCTGGGATATTGGCATGCACAGTACAAAACGTTTCAAGTTTCGCCATGATATTCAGGCAGCCCAATAAGACTGAATGGCTGAGCAAAATACCCAGTGACCTGGCACACAAATTCCGTGGGAACGAATCATGCTCCTCCTCTCGTTCATCAAGATTCCTACAGTGCAGACATTTTATTCCTACACTAAATGCGTGGCCAACCCGGTCAGAATACACGACCGCACGCCCGATTGTCATCCAGTTTCCTGGACACGGGTGCATTGATGACATCAAAAGCTGAACTTTATTCGCAAGCTACGTGGGTCGTTGATGTGCTATGCTTATATATTTTGACATGTTATCCATTGGTGTTTGTACAACCAGGCACTGGCAAACCTCTGGTCGACTGATGCAGGAATTATATATATATATATATATATATATATATATATATATATATATATATATATATATATATATATATATATATATATATATATATATATATATACACTTATATATATATATTTCAAATAAAATTCACTTAATCTGTATTTATCAATAATACATAACATATTAACCTGACTTGAACGCACTCGGTGGGCAAAGTTACTATTTGAAACCATTTCCACATAGGCTTAAATCTCATTAATAGGCATGTAGGCAGCCATTTTCTTGAAGGCAATAGGTCAAAGTCACTACATTGAAAATTTCTGATTTTCACCAAAATTCATAATTACGGCCTCTTTTTAAAATGTCATTACTGGATCTCCTCTAACATCTTCGTAGTATACCCATAACATACTAGGTTTTTGATCAACTGGGTACAGTTGGAATGCAATTCAATGCAAATATGCTGACACTTGACGCAAGGGTTGGGGAAAATGTTAGCAATTATGAACAAGTAATACCTCAGCTACATGATCATATGAGTTTCGGTTAAATTCATGAAACTTGAAAAAGTTGGGTAATTTGTATAGTAAATCAGAACAGGTCCTTCGCGATATCAAGAAACCATTTGTCATTTTTGGGAGAAACCGGCAAGTCACATAGTCCTGGGCTAAAAAAAGAACCATTGGCAGCGCTTAGTGTCATGACAATCTGTCATATATCACCATGTTCCATTATAGCTGGCACGTCCTCAGAGTAGGCCTGGGATTGACGTCCACTCCAGCGGACTGTCAATTCAATTCCGATTAGCGATTGCAGTTTCAAGTGTCTTCCTGTAGTTGCCTCTCAGCTCAGCCATACCGGATGGCAGGTGTGCTCCACACAACTCCTATGCCCGAGGGGCTTAAAGGATCTCAAATTGAAGATGTAAAAAGAAATATATCTTTTCTGACATAAATTCATAATAATTCATTATAAAGATCACCTCTTAGATTACACCGTTCAAAGGTCTGCACAGATAACTTTAAAAAGTAAGACTTCTACGCGTATGTTGTTCAACTTCTCTAATGAACAGCATGCCAATAGCGAGTGTGAAACATCACTATTGTTGAAGTTATTTGAACACCTAGAGTCAATAACCCGAGATTATTTAAAACAGGTTGTTTTAAACTTAAATGAACAAATTGATTGTAAGCAGTACAAAGACAATAAACTTGAATAATATGATGAAAACCTGCAAAGAAGAATTCCAAAATGAAATTCATTAAATCTCCCTCCCGCCGCCTTGTGATTGACTATTTAGGATTAGATATTATTAGCTTTCAAGACTGCTGTTACCATCCATTTCATTTAAATGCTCACATTTTATTAAAGGCGGAATGCGGAATTGATTTAATTTTCAAAATCAATATCATATTTATCTAAATATGCAGCGGAAACCTAATCTGATAATTAACTATTGGTCATTGCCTTCAATATCAAGTACCAACATTACTAATTATCGATCCATTTAGTAAAGCTCCGTAAGGCCAAGGATAGCTATAGATATGTTCAATCATATACAGTATGTCCTGCCCAGGACAACGCGCTCAATACGTACAATTGAATCTTCTCTATCAGATGATACCAATATCCTTTTTAAAAATCCCTATGAAAGCCCCAACTAAATGACATTCATGGTGTTGCAATAAAGAGTTAGTATGCGCTATATTGAAAACCATTACTGCATTGGCCCTAGGTTCACCCAAACGTCCTCATATCGTCTACTGATTAACTAGAGCATGATAAAACACATTTTATATCAGTTTTATGTGAGTGCGACGGCTTGAGTTGTTATTGATGAAAATCTTGCATCGTGCTTACTTTCACAGATCGATGCCCTTATGATGAACTTAAATAGTTCCACATGCACGTAGTGCCTACACTTAATCTATCCAATGTCCATGGCTCGCTTAGCACATAGCTGATAAAAAGGCAACTCCAACTTGCCAGTGTGTTGTGTAAACAGTAAGCGAAAAAGGTAGAGATCGCAACAACTGTGTCGGCAAACTAAGATCGACGTAGGCCATTTATATCAAACAGTGGAGGGCCTCAAGACCTATACGTGGTGGTATTACAATAATCTGGAGCCTGGGAGAAATCTAGCATATCCAGCCTGCAGTTTTGCCAGCCTATCTTTTTAAATAGGTCCATTTGTAATAAACAATGATGCATATTCAATAGGTCGTTTTGGGATTAGGTGCATGGTTGTTTTCCCCGCGTCTTCCGGTTTCTATTAACAGAAACAATTGGCTGTTGACGATTTAGCCTTAAATGGCCATCAGTTGCCAGCTAGAATAGCTTTACACGTTGAATACCAGTGCTTTGCATGTTGTGCGGTCTAATAAGTCGTGTTTTCTACTAATTAGATAACATACGCTAAACAGTGAACACTGTCCACAGGGCTCAACATTAACCTTTGAAGGGCAACTTTAATATTTACCTGCCCTAGAAAGTTTTGACCTGTCCTGCAAAAGGTGTGATAGAATGAACATGAAAGTGACTTTTCTGTATGTACTATACTTGTACCACTTAACCGTTTTCCTGATATAGCTTTATCTGAACTGTTGAAAAAATATTGGATTTCCCTTGTGTTTATAGTATCTTTGAAGTTAAATGATGAAATCTTACCTGCCATGTATGGCAGGCATACTCTGATATTTACCTGCCCTTCAGTCAAATGCCCTACTACCCCTGCCCGGGGTAATAGTGCAGCCATTAATGTCGAACCTTGGTCGGATTAAACCCTTTCATTCATCCGCTGTTGTATAACTTGGTTCACTCTATAGTTAAGTACTCAAGATGCTCATTACTACCTCTCGCACCTACTGCCTGGTAGTATAAACCATCTTTTTTTTTTACTTTAATTCACATATTTAAGATGCTTGGCATTTAGTGTGCCCGGTTTTGAATACCGCACTGCATATGTATGAATATTCATGATTTCGAACTCCGTGTCAGAATAAAACGACGGGGCGGAGATTAACTAATCTATGTGTAACAATCATTGTCTCTAACATCACATGGTGCACATAAACGCAAGGCTTGCAGTTAACTCCTGTCGTCGTAATTTAATGGAACACACATCAAATGCAATTCTGCAATATATCATGCTCAAGTCAGAGTGAGGCGGCGGCACTATTTATGAGTAGGTGATAAAAGAACAGGGCCATAATTCTAGGACCGGACCAACAGTCCTGTCTGAGTGGGTGAGAGGGGTTAGAGGAGTACTACATAAAATGGAAAACGTTTTTCTTTTCTGTTCTTTCTCGTCAGAGGCGACCCTAGAAGTATCATCGTCAGCATCACCCTTTGCTAACTATTCATTCCCTCTTCGTTTCTGCTGTAAGTCTGTACAAAACGCCATATATATATATATATATATATATATATATATATATATATATATATATATATATATATATATATATATATATATATATATATATATATATATATATATATATCGGTATCCACACTGCTCAACCCTTAGATGTATTGCGTTTGTATTTTCATAGTGCCTATACGTCTTGTTCCATGAGTCCGTCAATATAAACAACAGGGCTGACTAGAAGACGCGGGGGGGGGGGGGGGGGGGGGGCATAAGTAAACAGTATCCTCCAATCAATGCTCTAATAATGTGTCGTGCTTTCTAGCTCTAGCTCACTATTGATTGCAGCAGCTATACAGGTAGTAACCTTGCTGACTAGTCAGTGCAGTGTTTCTGCCGTGGCCGTGTATTGTGTAGCACATTGCCAGCGGCCTATGACAACAACACTATACTGGTGCACCGCGAGGCTTGAAAGGTGTTACACAAGCAGACAGCTATTGAGTATGGCCTGCTGGCTGATATTAATGATGAAATAGTCGCTCATAGAAAAAAGCTTCATTCTGTGCTGTTCAATAATGATGGCTTTTGTCAGTTCTGCCGTAGTCATTTTCCGCTTATCTCGGCCACAAAAGAATGACAATTTGCAAAATGACCACCCACTGTCTGACATAGCCTGATTCTTCTTGGGTTGTTTTCGTTCTTTTTTAGACAAGATTCACGTTCAATATTCTCGCGAATCCCTTAAGGCTAAACGCGGTATAAAATCCAACCCCGCTGTAACATTGGCAATACTATTCAAAGCCACCAAAGCTTTTTTGAAATATTGAATCAAAGCTGGATTACTGAAATGAGTTATTTTTCCTCACTGAAAAAAGTATTTTCTGTTTTGGGAGTACTGTAAAAGACAATGGCCACCTCAGATAAAATCTATTTAATGTATTTTGAGGTTTAAAGAGTTAAATGTAATTACAAAGTGCTTACTTAATGAGTATCCTTCTAATAAGAATTAGTATTGAATTTGGTTCATTAAGTCTGGAATGGGATTTGAACTCTGTAAAATGTAAGTTCAATAGTGAGCCCACACTAAATTCTAATAATACTCTCTGAAGACTTTTTTCGCTATATTGTGATATCAGTTACATCGGGATGAACGCCCGAATTGGAATTTCTTACAGTTTAAATAACATAATTCGAAGTTTCTTTTTCAACTGCGTATGTTGCAAAATGTGCGATAACCTTTTTCTTTTATTTTACAGTATGTACACATCCAAATAAGCTACACATGCACGCTAACACGAATCCCTCATTCTTGCTTGATGTGAAAGAGTTAAGAGTTAGAAGTACAATGTTGAATGGTAGCAAGCCATCAGCAAGTGATAAGATGAAGTGATTAGGTAATGGTATCAAATGTTCACACACACTCTATCTCTCTCTCTCTCTCAACTGGAACAAAGCAGAGACACACAATTTCAGTGTAATATCTGCAATACCGCGATGGATATTCTTTAAGAGGCTCAAGGCGAATGCATAATGTATATATCCAAATCCTGCTTTAGGACAGTAGGTCGCTGGTTCAATTCCCGGCCGGGGCACTTTGGTCTGTCCTTGGGCAAGACAGTTTCCATATTACCTCAGTCCACCCAGCTGAACAATGGGTACCTAGCATTAATAAGGCAGTTCTTAGAGCTTGTGCACTATATGCTGCTAGCTGCTCTGGAATATCCCCTGGGGGATTGAAAGGGTTTCCGTATGTGCTGTGTGAGGAAGGTCGTGTGAACATTTCGGTGGATACAAGACTATAAACCGAATACCTTTATAAAAAGATCCAATATGGCACTGTGATACGGCAATGAGAACCAATACAAATAACCAATATGAGCCATTCAAATGCTGATAACAAAGTAGTACGTAACAACTTTAGATGATAAAAGAACAAGTTAGGACTGAACAGAGTTCCCAAGAAACATGGCAGAAATTCAATAAATATGACAGCATTTGGAGAAAAACAAGGTACTGCTTTTTGGCACGTTTGTTTTTCTTTTAAGGTATCTTTTCTTTGTATCTATAACTTTTTCTTTTTTGACGTCTTTTTCCAGTCTTGCAATATAACTTTTCTTTTTTTTAAATCTCGAATTGCCTGTTTTGGCATTCCATACTTCGGCCCAATTGATGGTAAAATATCCTTCAGAGAGCTTCTTTCATAGCCATGAAAACAGCAGTTACTAAGGTAACGAGTGGGTGATAGAATTGACTGTATGGGCACGCGCAGGCGCAGTGGGGAGCTCCGAGTTTGCCACCTTCTGAGGCAAACCAAACAAAGCATGCTGCTCAAAGAGTCTATTATGGAGAAGAGCGGCTTCCTGCTTGGAATCGATTGGGTAGTTATGAGTATATTATGTACGATCAACACTATAGATCCTGAGATACTACGACGCCATTGTGCAAGTAATTAGCTCTTGCGATCAATACATAGGAAACATCTCCCCCGTTTCTCAAATACATCGCTAACTTCACCCAATCTTTGATGTAATGCGTTCGGTTTTAAAACGCTTGTGCATTTTGATGAATGAAGTGCTCCAGAGGACAAGGAGAAAATCATTTTTGCAAGAATCATTCGTGTTACGTACCGTTACCATCTAAATCCCTCAAGTGAACACGAATCGTTAGGCAAGTAAGCAATGTCGAGAGGATTGTTTTTCAGTTAATGGGCCATAACATTCATAAAGCACTCAATACAAATACTTTACTGCTGCATGTACTCCTTATGATGCTGCTATTTCGCAGCAGTAGATACTACTGTTGCTGCAACTGCTACTGAATTTACTGCTACCGCTACCAATGTTTCTACTGCTGCTTTTACTCCGAGTGTGACATCTACCCTCATTGCAACTGTTGTAATTGCGACTAATACTGCTTCTACCGGCACTGCTGCTCTTACTCTTTATCAAACTGCTGTCATTGCCAAAAGACTACTATATTTACTGCTGCTACTGCTACTGCCTCCATAGCAACTACCACTGTAACAACTATTGCTTCTGCCTGCTTCTTCTAGAGCTTCTGTTGCTGCTGCTGCTTCTATTGTTCCCTCTACCGGTGCTTGCACAGCTCCGTCTCGCCGCCGCCGCTATAGGCCATCTCCTGGATTGGGACTCGGCTCCAATAAGCAAGGCATTAGGGAATGCACAATAGACAATTTGATATTGTCACGGGTGATGTACTTCTCCAAATGCCAGCACCAGATTGCCAGATTGAATATTCGTAAGCTACCAAGGGCGATCCGACTGTGCGTGTGCTTGTATGTATGTATTATGTATGAATGTATGTGTGTGCATGTCCGCATGGATGTATGTGTGTTTGCGTGTGCATGCATGCGTTTATGCATTTTTGTATGCATGAATGCGTATTTGTACATACGTACATAAACATCTTTATGTATATATATATATATATATATATATATATATATATATATATACATATACATATATATATATATATATATATATATATATATATATATATATATATATATATATATATATATGTGGGTGTGTATATATGTATATATATATATAAATCTCTCTCTCTCTCTCTCTCTCTCTCTCTCTCTCTATATATATATATATATATATATATATATATATATATATATATATATATATATGTATATATATATATATATATATATATATATATATATATATATATATAATATATATATATATATATATATATATATATATATATATATATATATATACATATGGTATGTGTATATGGTATGTATGTAGGTTCTCGCTTGTTATTCCAAAACATAATCATGAAAGATACCTATTACTATCACCTAGCGAACTAGGTGGCTAGTTCTAGCAAATAATTTAAGATTCCAGATTGAGGAAATCGTACATCAAGCCAGCGAATGACGTCAGCCAGTTAGTGGACCAAAAGAGTACCGAGATTATCAATAGCATCTCAGAGATTTTTTTATATACTTCTCAGGTTAGGGAAGAGCCAAGTATACATTTACGATTGGAAATGAGGGAGGATCTATGAGGGCTCGACTGATGGTCATAGCTTCATTTAATTTGGCTCCAGTCCAGTGTGGACACCACACTTCCCTTTGTATGATACAGCTGGCGTGTTACCACCTGCGCCAAACCTGCGGCCCTACTTTCCTCGACAGTATAATATAGTAGACTCCGAAACCACCATCAGCCGTAATTTTCACGTGGTGTAACCCCATGCATGCTTAGTGACCCCTTTTAAAAGTACCATGTGCATCTTTGAAAATTACTTAGGAATTTTTTTTACAAAACATTCAAAGGATGGTTATTAGTAATGTTAGATAAGTTTCGCATAAAATTTCTCCTCCACATAATTTCCGTTCATTAGAGACTATCACTATCGTCAAATAAGCGTTGGCGTCTATTCCAAACACATAGATGGGTGAATGTATTCTTGCTCACTCCTCTTCAATGGTTTGACATTATTTCCCTTTTTACTGAAATGTAGGGTAAACATTATACCAGATGAAGTTGATGGTTAAAGCCTTTCAGATCCTGTATACTAACTATATACACACATCTCTAGTATGTTTTTAACAGAGCCAGGTCAGCAGTGAGCTCGTGGAGTAGGTCATGATACTGATGATAATCTCTCCATGAAATATTTTCCCCGAGCACACCTGTTAGCAGTCATGACCGCCTTCCACTGCTGGCACACCTGTTGGCAGTCATGACCGCCTACCACTGCTAGCACACCTGTTGGCAGTCATGACCGCCTACCACTGCTAGCACACCTGTTAGCAGTCATGACCGCCTACCACTGCTAGCACACCTGTTAGCAGTCATGACCGCCTACCACTGCTAGCACACCTGTTGGCAGTCATGACCGCCTACCACTGCTAGCACACCTGTTGGCAGTCATGACCGCCTACCACTGCTAGCACACCTGTTAGCAGTCATGACCGCCTACCACTGCTAGCACACCTGTTAGCAGTCATGACCGCCTACCACTGCTAGCACACCTGTTGGCAGTCATGACCGCCTACCACTGCTAGCACACCTGTTAGCAGTCATGACCGCCTACCACTGCTAGCACACCTGTTAGCAGTCATGACCGCCTACCACTGCTAGCACACCTGTTGGCAGTCATGACCGCCTACCACTGCTAGCACACCTGTTAGCAGTCATGACCGCCTACCACTGCTAGCACACCTGTTAGCAGTCATGACCGCCTACCACTGCTAGCACACCTGTTAGCAGTCATGACCGCCTACCACTGCTAGCACACCTGTTAGCAGTCATGACCGCCTACCACTGCTAGCACACCTGTTAGCAGTCATGACCGCCTACCACTGCTATTAGCAGGCCATAAAATGGGCCATGGTATGATAGATTTTCAGATAATCATAAAAACCGTCGCTACTTACTAAATAAGTATTTTTTTATAATTTATTGTTCTTTAGCAAATATATATTACAACAATGTATTGAATAAAGTATAGTTCATCAGAGATAAATAACATGCAATAGTATAAATATTGATATGAATATAAATAGTATACATAAATTGATAAGATAAATTTTTCAATTGAGTAAACATAGATACAAATAATAGATACTGGCATAAATAACTGAATTCGATGGCAATTTATATACATATCATTTCAATAGAGATAGAAAGTAAATGCATAATTAGATGTATATTACTGTAGATGGCGATATATCGAGGCCCATTTTCCTACTGCTTTCTCAGGATTACCATTGATTTTTCCTAGGTAGCATTCTAGATCCATATGACTTTTAATAATTGTCTTTAATTTGTATAAAGTGAGATTAGTTCTATTCCATTTTTGTTTGTATATTTCATGTTTGGTAATTAAAATGATACAATTTGTAACGGGTTCATTTCTCGGGTTGCCTAGAAGAACATCTGTAGAATCCAAGTAAATAGTTGAATTTAGAGTCCTTTGTAACCATAACCGTAAATCACTCCACAGATTATTTGTGTTAGTGCACTCAAATAGAAGGTGAGCAATGGTTTCAGTTGTATTACAATTGTCACAAACCTCGGTGTCCTTTATTCCAAATTGAAAAAGTTTCCGATTGGTAATTAATGATCTATGAATGATCTGGTATTGGAAAAATAATGTACGTGCATTCATTTTGCATAGTTTTGGTAGAGTGTGTATTTTTTTCCAATTTATCATTTGTGAATTGTCTAATTCTTGTGACCATTTCTCTTGCCCTCTTGGTATAATATTGTTATTACCCACCTTCCATGCTTTTCTTATATTCTTGGTGCCCTTTTTGTCCAATGTTAACAATGTTATCAATGGTGGGAGTATAAGATTTGAGTTTCGGGTTTCTGATAACATGTGGTCTTTCCACTGACGAGGGATTGATCTACATATAGCATGGAAAGTGAGGAACATAATATTCTTACCGATTGAGTGTTCTAAGGATTCTTTCGTTCTTGGAAGACCTTGTTCGGTGAACAAGTCCTTAACAAACAGTATATTATTATTATACAGATCATGGTTTAAAGGCATCTGTATCCGATTATTACCCCAAATTGGTTGATGATCGATATCGATTTGTCCATTTAAATTGAGGACCCTGTACCATGCGGTAAAAGCTAATCTAACACTGTTCCAGAATGGATTATGAACATTTTTTAAGGATTCATGGTAATTAGTTCCTGTCCAGATAATTTTATCTATCTTGTAATTCAGAGCGAATTCGAGCCAATCTGGATTTTGAGTTAGTAATTTTCTTAACCATGTTAATTTGAGACTCATGTCAAATTCCTTTAAGTTGATCATATTAAGTCCACCTTGTTCCCAATCCAGACATAGTGTTTGCTTACTAACCTCATGTCTCTTACCTTTCCATACAAAGTTGTAGTTCATTTTATCAAGTATGTTAAGGGTTTCAGTGCTGGGGGAGGGTAGAGATTGAAGAATGTGTATTATTTTGGAAAGTATTAGGCTTTTTAATACAGTGATACGACCTATGGGTGTTATGTTACGACAGGTCCATGCTTGCATTAATTTTTTGATTTCATCTATTTTTAGACCTATGTTGTAGCTAGTGATATTTTCAATGTTTAGTATGTCATAGGTAATACCCAATGCGGTGAAACTAGTTACCCAATCTAGATTATTCTCTCGACAAAATCTTCTATCGGTTTCTCTAATAGGACCTAGTCTGATTACCTTAGTTTTTGATTCATTGATTTTTAATCCTGACTTATAATAAAACCATTGGAGGGTTTGTAGGGCATTGCGTAAGTTTTTCTCATTTGCTTTTAGGAAGAGTGAGGTGTCATCTGCGTATTGACTTCCTTTGTGCTCTTTTTCTAAGACAGTAATTCCTTCTATATTCCTATTGTTGTTTATGGCAAGGGTAAGAAACTCAGAACAGACAATGAATAGATAGGGTGATATGGGGTCGCCTTGGCGGCAACCTCTTTGCAAATTGAATGGTTCAGACAAATGTCCATTAAGTGTGACACGAGATTTTGAGTTTTCCTGAAACATTGTTATCCATTTAAAAAAAATTTCCCCGAAGTTTAATCTATGAAGGCAATCCCTAATATATTCCCAGGATATACTATCAAAAGCTTTTTCAAAATCGATCAGTAGAATTAATCCACTGATCTCTTTCAATTGGCATTCGAAGATCAGATCATACATCAGTCTAGTACAGTCCGCTATCGACCTATTTTCTAGAAAACCCTTTTGTTCTTTGTTAATGATACGACATAGTAATGGTCGGAGTCTGTTTGTCAAACATGAAGATATCAATTTGTAGGTTGTATTTAACAAGGTTATTGGTCTCCAATCTTTAATTAAATTCCTTGCTTTTCTTGATTTTAGTATGCAAGTTATGAGTCCTACTGTTTGGGATTCCGTTAATTTATTTTTTAGGAAACAGTCGTTGATGCAATCTAGAAAAAAATTTCCTAGTTGGGGCCAAAATACTTTTAAAAATTCTGGGCTAAAGCCGTCTAACCCAGGGGATTTATTGTTTTTCATGTTTTTAAGGGCAGTGTCAAGTTCCGATTTTGTGATGGGTTGTTCAATGCTGTTTCTTTCAGTATCAGTTATTGTCTTTGGAAATAAAATGGGGTCTTCGAAATTTGGTAGAGCTATATTAGGTTTCTGATATAATTTTGAATAGAATTTTTTTAACTCTAGAAGAATTCCTTGTTGACTAGTGATTAGGTCATTATTGGCTAGTTTAATTTCACTGATGTTTTTGTTTACTCTGTTTTTATTTTCGAGATTAAGAAAATATTTGTTTGGTTTCTCTCCTTGTTCTAGCCAATTGGCGCGTGATCTAACATACGCACCTTTCAGTAATTCTTTTCTCAAATTCACTAAGTCAATGTTTAATTCTGATAGATGGATAATGTCATTTTGGGAAGCTGTACCCGATGAAACCTTAAGGTCTAAGATACTGATCTGCTTTTCTAGATGTAATATGGCATTGTTTTTGTTTGTCTTTCTTCTCTTAGAGTATTTGATAATAGCACCTCGTAGGGTAACTAGTAAGGTTTCCCAAAAAAGTGAGGGGTTAATCATTATTTCAAATCCATGAGATGTTGCTTCAATGAATTGGGGATTGTAGGGTGTGGCAGCATACACTGCCTTAAAGATATTTATTTCCTTTTTAACCATGGCAATAAACGTTTTTTCTGTTAACATACTGTTATTTATTTTCCAAGTCCCTGGACCCCTAGTTTCGTTGTCGATAGTTAGACTGCAGGAGACTGGCGCATGATCAGATCGGTATTTGGGGTTGATATTATAGTTTTTGGTGATTGAAAGCATCTCGTCATTGCAAAGAAAATAGTCAAGTCGGGACTGCTTATTAGATACCCCCTGTAACCAAGTAAATTGTGACTTTAGCGGATTGTTAACTCTCCAGGGATCAATCAATGAGAAATTATTACAAAGGTTATCAATTGCTAATGACATTCGTTTATTATTTTGGGCAATATAGTTAATGTTATCTAGTTTGAAATCCCTGGTACAGTTCCAATCGCCCCCTAGTATGATATTAGGATTATTAAAGTCTTCTAAGTGTTCTGCTATAGTGGTAATAAAAGAGGGATTGTCTTGGTTAGGACCGTAAATTGACCCTATTACAAAAGAGAAGTCATTATGAAGTGTTATTTCTAATAGAGAGTAATTCCCTGATATATCACTAATGTCTTTCACAAGCTCAAACTCAAAAGTATTATCTAAGAGTATTGCAGTACCCCTTGATTGCGTTGTGAAAGGAGAACAGATCATCTTATACCCCCACTCTTACTAAATAAGTAGATGATACCCAAATAAATGAATGTTCTAAAAAAAGTTAAAACCGCATTGAAAGCAATTTCCGTTTTGTATACCTTCACGATATTGGTTAACGTAGGGCACCGGCAAATAATGCTCTTGATTCTGATTGACTAAAATATTAACATTTCTGAACCATTTGTGTGAGTCCAACGTTTCAAGCAATAGACAGTTAACTGATTAATACGTACTGTGTCAGTTCTATTCTGTATAGTACAATGGATATTCACTTGGAGTGCTTTTGGCCAGATAAAGAAGGTAGCTGTGCAGGTGCATACGTACATTCATAAGCACTATTAGAAATTAAGATCAAGTTGCAGTTTTTCCAAAGCAACATATCTAATGTGTTTTATTCCCTTGACGTTGAGAAGCGTTGTTTAACAAACGAGCCTTAATGATGTTAAGAATTCTAGTAGCTGTCATAGAACAATCGAGTGCGACAAAGCAAAATCAAATTAGGATATTAAGTTACCAATGATAGATGGTTTATGAAATAGTTTTTTGAGTAACTCATCATTAGACTATCGTATTTGAATGTTATCTATTTGATCCCTATCGCCATGCAGAGATAATCCACATGGCACTTTTTCACACGTGATATGTAAACATACACTCATCCCACGTCACATCTCATCTCACATGTCATACCTCACATCTCACATGGCTCACTTGACAGTCTCACCTCCCGCTAATTATTTCTCATTTATAACAGCACGGCTTGCTCTGGCTGCGTTGGGACGGTGAGTCCCTCCTGGTATCAATTGTCTACTGTGTGTAGTGACAGGGGGTGGCAAGAGGTCCACTTCGTGCTCCCGTGAGCTTAATTGCGCAATTGCTCAAGCAGCCACTGTAACAGATATAATGGGCTACTGCCTGTGGTACACCCGAGATAGTGCAAGGCGCAAGCCAGCATCCACACCCCAAAGCTTTTGTGTGGAGCATCCATACCCCAAAGCTTTCGGGTGGAGCATCCATACCCAAAAGCTTTCGGGTGGAGCACCGATACACCCAAAGCTTTTGGGTGGAGCTTCCATACCCCCAACGCTTTGGGGTGGAGTATCCATATATATAGATATATATGTATGTATCAATACGAGATCAGATAAATAAAGACTTCTACCCATTTAATGATAGACTGATAACTATATTTAGAGAATATCCTTGTAACATTATCAACACTTGTTGATAGGGAAAATCTTCAACTGTATAGATATAGATGGTATGTTATGGGCCATATCTGGGATCGGAAGCGAAGTCGATGAAATGTATCGCGTAACATATAGAGACAGGGTAGGGATTGGATGATGCAGATACTACACACGCCTGGTTGGATTAAGTGAGAACATACTTTTGCTCATGGGTACAGATTTTTTAGATAACACTTGACTAACTCAAACTCCAATGGTCACTGATAAGCTAGTTGTGTTATATGTTTACTATATGTATGTCAATATACCCAGTTAGCAAAGTTTGTCACACTTTTATTTCTATAGTGTTAACACACGTCATTTATTTTCGCAAATTGTGTAACTCTGTGGTGTATTTTGTTATTTTCATCAATTAGTGTTTACTAATGTATCCTTTTACGTCAAATAATATAGTCAATAAAGATACAATACAATTAATTATACGCTAAATAGTGAGTAAAAACCATACGTCACAAAATCATATTGAAATGAAGAACAAACCTGATGTAAACGTTAATAGTTTTATAAAAAGATATATATGAGAAAGTGTTCATCGGGGATTGTTGAATGACCACGTTATGCAAATAGAAGTAGATTAAGTGTGTTGTGCCAAGTGAGAGAGGCTGTGATTGGTGGCAGGCAGCAGCTAGGTGTGTTATGAGGTGCTAGGCAAGGTGTAGTATACCTGGGCATCCTGACAAGGGCCCAGTCCTACCTCGCCACGCTGATTGCCGCCAATGTACATCACGCGGCGGGGGGAGCAGTTGATTGATGATTTAGCACATGCACATGCCAGCAATGTAGCAGACTTAATTAATCTGAGGATATGATGCTGTGCCAAAAATATCCCTCGTCCGCGTCTCCTCACCCTCCTCGAGGTGTACAGGGATGCGCAGGTGTGGCCAGAGACAATAGACATTGTACCGCAGTAAAAACAGCACATGGTGACTATTCGTCTGACACCTGAGGTAAGATCAAATGTCGAGCATTGTAGAACGACCCTTTGTAATCTTCTCCACAGTCTCTTGGCAGGTATGTTAATGTATTGTTGGGTGGGTGCTATCTATATCTCGCTATGTCCAGTATATACACTAGATATATAATTCGTTACACCTGGGGTAAGATCAAATGACAATCATTGCAGAACGACCCTTTGTAATCTTCTCCACAGTTTCTTGGCAAGTATTTCCATGTTTTGTTGGGTGTGCTATTTTTATCTCTATGTATATACACTCTCCTTTGAGAGATCAAATTATCAACATTGACTCTATTGTTCTGTCCTTTTCGGGGAAATTGATATGACATAAAAGACTAATCCAATTACTAGTAATGCACTGGTGTCTAAAACTGTATGTATGAATTTGTACATGTATGTGGCATCTATATCCCTCTGTATGCATACAAACTTAGGAATCTTGACGATCTGAATGACTCGACTAGTTATCTACATGTATCATCTCCATTAGATATTCTCGATAAAGCAAATGCAACTTCAAAATGTTGAAACGTGTACATACATTCTGGCAGTACAGATAATTTAACAACGCGGTATATATATATATATATATATATATATATATATATATATATATATATATATATATATATATATATATATATATATATATATGCACACACACACACACACTTTGACATGGATGATCGGATTTGGTTGAAACTAGAACAGGTTATCTATAAGATATCATTCTCTTCAACCATGGAGTCATTTTCAATATTACTTCCGCTGTTTTGAAAACTATTGGGAAAAGGGGAGGATTGCATTTTGGGGGAAGCCCTGTACAGAGATACACGGCAGCTAGCAGTCTGTGGGCAATATCTTAAGACCATTCGGTTATCAAAAACAGCTCCTTATATAGTACAATACCACAATAACATTACCAGTGAGGACTAATAAAGTACACAATATGGTGTGATGGTGATGTTTTGCTTTATTTCTCATGACTGCAAAGCCAATTCGTGCGGTCTACATATAGTCTATGGACAAGGTTATGATTTATATATAAGTGCTTTTCATCGCGTTTCATCTTAGTTCAAATGACCTATCTCAGTACTTACAAATCAATACGCAAAGCCATTTCTTTTCAACTAACAAAATAATTCTTATCAATCAAAATATAGGCAAAACATTTATTTCTTTTGATAAGCACAGTAATTGCAGTAATATCCACAAAGAATGTACCGTGACCTAATTCGAGTTAACCTAATTATCGAGTCTCATTATACGTCTACAGTCTGCAGGTTGCATGCTTTCTTGTCGGTTTCTTTACTTGCTGAAAATTATTGCAGCAATTGAATTAATTCCTGCGGAGAAGACGCCAAATTACCAATCAAAATATTAGCAATGAAGCAACTCATTCGAGCGTGCAGCCTTGAAGGAATTGTGGATTGATCGTTACAGCTGAGATTACTGGCATTATTAGTAGTAGCGGCAATGGACGAGTGCACGTACACCGCAGTCCAGGGCAATTTCTGTTGGAATGGAAAATGTCTTCGAATGTCTTTCTTTTGTAAAGTATACACCTTAGACGATTTGATTAATATACTTTAAACGGGAGTGGATTTCGAAAACAGATTATGCCAATGATCATAAACCCCAGCTCTCCCTAATTGGTATAATATCATGGACCACTAGAATTTGACAAAAAGACATAAAAACTGAAATTCCATCCCACTACCATCCTCTGTTCCTTGTGAATTGGTACCTTTTTTTGCATACATTGCTTAGGCCACTCCAATTTATTTACTTGTCTTACGTGCTCAGGAGGTAGGAAATGAGCCATTTTGGAATAAAAAAAAAAGTTGAAAAATGTGACTTTCTAAAAATTTTTTAGAGTCTGACGACTAGGACTGGTAGCGATATGTTTCTACCAGCCTATTCTCAACTAAATAAAATCAATCAATCTATTAATCCCTGTAACCTGAAGGGTGGGAGGTATACTTCCTCGAGTCTGAGGCTCTACTACAGCAATGGTAGCTTCCTGTAGTTGTTTGAATCACACTTACAAAGAATATTCTTAAAACTTGCACTTTTTTTTTTATTTTTGGAGTCTGACAGAAAATTTCAAATCCACTTTCGTCCGTAAGCCACCAAAGATGATTTTTTTTTCTTTTTTTTTTTGGAGTCTGACAGGATTTTTATTCCAAAAAAAGCTCGTAAGACAAGTAATTAAATTGGAGTGGCCTTATACAGAAGTCACTATCCTCAGCCCCTGTAGCGGTCTCTCTTTTTAGAGGGTTATAAGGGATGACTCGTGTGATCAGGGTCTGGATATCAGCCATCACCTGGCATGCTTCAGCTACTGCCGCTTCCTATCCTCATAATGAGGAGCGTGGCCTCGAGCCAGTAAGACTCACTTATCGCAGCAGTAGGTGGGCGCTAACTGCTCTTGGCTGAAGCACTCGTTGACCTGGAATAAAGTTCTCCAATGTTGAGGCTACTTTCGTCCAAAGCACAAGGATGCAAAATTATTTGAAAACCATGTTGGTATTCATTGAAAGGCTCTGGCTGAGTTCTCTCAGGCGAGTACATATACCATTGTGCTGGGTTTCAATCATTTCCAGGATTTTGTATCACTTCGTATTGGACAATTTAGCCACCAGTAGCATAAGGGTTACTCAAACGCCCAGAACCGTGGACTTTACTCTCGGGTATGGCTAACCATGAA
This sequence comes from Maea johnstoni, assembly GCA_963942565.1. Classification (NCBI taxonomy): domain Eukaryota; kingdom Metazoa; phylum Annelida; class Polychaeta; order Spionida; family Magelonidae; genus Maea; species Maea johnstoni. The sequence continues at coordinate 90,986,215 of OZ012684.1, read as the reverse complement.
TATCTGCTTCACAATAACCTCGAGTAAGCTTTTGCTCTTACAAACTGGAATACTGTGCCACACGTTGCTTAAACCATATTGTTCTGTGTTACTGTAGTCCCTGAAAGGTGGAGCTAGACTTGTATGTTACTACTATCACACCATGTGCTACCAAGGAGCATGTGTCTAATGGCACATACGTGTAGGTGTTGGACTAGTGGAAAGGGTCACCACGAGTAAGCCATAAGACTGCCAATAGTGATCAAAACATGCGCACTAAATCACCTATCCATGCATCTGCACTCGCCTATGTTTGTTGCTCTTGGAATACACTACAGCTGTAAAAAATCCTATAAAAATAAATACCTGTTTATTTTTACCCATACGAATGCTTTGCTATCAACCTGCATACCATGCTACCCTTTCTCTAGTATGGTGGTTGTTAACACATTCACGCCTGACGGGACCCTCTAAAAGGTGTTATCTGTATGACTGTATGATGTTCCAGAATGTGATTTTGAAAAAAAAAAAATTTGAAATAGAGTTGTTATTTGTTTCGTGTTTGCCCCTTCTGCATCAAATATTTTCCAAAGTCAGTACAATTTGGTAAGCTACATGGATGCCTTGATTAGACGTCATGGGGGAGTATTTGCTCAATGCAATGGTACTGATATACGTCATGTTCAAGGGTGACAGCAACTGTGACGATATGGTATGGATATATATATATATATATATATATATATATATATATATATATATATATATGTGTGTGTGTGGGTGTGTGGTGACGTTTCTCCTAAAACTATCAGTCTATAAACATGCACTTCTGGCCTTCAGGACGTCTGCGTCTGTCCCCCTTCCTGGACAAGAAATACGTTAAAAGGATCACGGGCATTCTTAACAATAAGCCACGGAAAGGACACTGACCGAGCAGCAGCAGACTATCGCAGACCCATCAAGCGCTGCTTAATCAGATTGCGGAGCGAGGGGTAAGAGTGATACTTCTAAAGTGCAATGACGGGGACGATGATTGGCATTCTGCGCCCCACCCTGTGCCCACCATCAATAGTCACTATTTGATGTGTGACGAGGGGGGAGACAGAGAATGGGGGGATGGAGGAAGAGGAATGATAACGAGTAGCGTGAGGGAACTGTGTTGGTCCGACTGAAGTGTTACATAACGCCCGACACAGGTAAGCCATTTTACACGACACTGGTGCTTTCCGCAGAACCTACCTGTCACAAACACATACATAACGTAAAATACGATGAATCGGCACGAGTCACGATATAAACTGTGCCTCTCCATACTATCATGTACCCAGAATGGCACAGCTGGCACAGCTAATCCGATCCTACGGTCTGAACATTAAGTCACTCTCTGTAGCGGGGACTGATGTGTCCGTTGCATCTGAGCCTGTGCGGAATCTTGGAGCTATGTTTGACTCTCAATTGATCATGGCACCCCATGTCAAAAGTGTTGTCAAAAAATCTAGCTTTCACCTGAGAAATATTGGAAAAGCGAGACGTGTGTTAACAGAAGATGCCACAAAAACATTGATGCAGTCACTGGTGATGTCTCGCCTGGATTACTGCAATGCTCTCCTAATTGGAATACAACAGGATTTGATTGCAAAGCTTCAGCGACTACAAAACAGTGCTGCAAGGATAGTATCGAGAACCAGGAAGTATGAACATATCACACCTGTTCTCATCAAGCTTCACTGGCTACCAATCAAATTCCGCATCCAATTTAAGGTCCTACTGCTGGTATACAAGGCACTAAACGGACTTGCACCTAAGTACATCAAGGAGCTGCTCGTGCCTTATAAACCCAGACGCTATCTACGATCAGAAGCAAAGGGCCTTCTAGATGAGCCTTGGACTAGACTCAATTTTGGAGATCGCGCTTTCTCCATTAGTGCACCGAGATTATGGAATGCGCTTCCACAACACCTGAAGGATTCTACATCGTGTCAGGCCTTCAAGAAGTGTCTCAAAACATACCTTTTCAGGCCCGCCCAGTGAGGCGTTGTTGACTATGACGCAAACTATGACAATGTGCAGCGCTTTTGAACATTTTATGAATGGAAATGGCGCTATATAAATTCCAATTATTATTATTAGTGTGTAGCTGCATGTCCACCCTTTTGCTCCCACCTGCGCTGTGCCTCCCCCTGAGATCATTTACTAACCCATTAATGTCAGCAGCACCAAATAATGGGCGGACTATTTTGGAGATCTACTTTCAATGATTAAGCTACTTTCATCCAAAGCACAAGATTGCGAAGATTTTTGAAAACCATCTAAACCCTGTCAGTTTGGTATCCGTTGGATACCTCTCACTGAGCACTCTCAAATGAGTACCTATATGCCAGGGTTTCTGTCATTTTCCCGTTTTTTTGCCTCATTTTGTATTGACCATATTTACCACCAGGAGTATAAGGGTTAAAAACCAATTTCAAGACATATGTGGGGAAGTAGATGTTAATCATCAACCACCCAAAACATTTTTTAATCAGTTGAGAACCAATGCATTATTCGAAATGTTATCCAAAAGTACTATACATCTTAGATGGTACATGTATGTTCCAAGGGAAAATCTGGGCATGAACGGGTTAACACATTTGCATCCGAAGTAGACACATTGTTTAAAAACATAGCAGATTCAAAAATCTTTATTTGGCGGAGTTGCCATTTGTATTTTTTGTTGATCTGTGATATGGTAATTATTTAAAGTTGATATATATATATATATATATATATACATATATATATATATATATATATATATATATATATATATATATATATATATATATTGTATGACTTATGGTAACCAATGTCACTTATTGTGTATGTGTTATGTTGAATCTGTACGTGATTATATTTTGTACGGTAAAGAACCAGTCAATAGAGATATATACTTACTTTGACCATGACTCACAATAACAGATGATATTTGAAAAAATATCTGAAGAGGGATTGTTAAGTCCAACCAGAGCAACACATTTCAGTCAAATATCTCCCCAAATATTGCATTGCTGTGGAGAAATCAGCTGCGGTGTAAAGCCATGCGTATGTTCTAGACGTCAATAGGCAAAGACGTCACGACTCACGAATGACCTGCACGTATCCAGTCACAGAAAATATTTACTCGCCTTCGCAAAAAGACACGCATTGTTCTAAAGAGAAGGTCTGCTACCATTTCCGTGTAGGTGATAGGCAAGTAAGGGCATGAAGGCTGTGCTTTGACTCAGTTCATCGTACCTTTGGGTGTGATCATTGAATAGGTTAATCATGAAGAGCCAGGACAGACATGGACAGAAAGAACATTACATGAATGCGTGACTATCTCTTAGTGTGATATTCCATTGAAGGCATCACAGCATTGAGTCAACGCCGAAAGTTATGCCTAATATATTTCAGGAAATTAAGAAGGTAATACTGTCTGATGCGATGGAATACGATGGAATTGTGTTATTCGCAAGTGTTTCCTGTCATCTTAGGATAAATTGTAGCTTTCAAGTGGTTAAAAGTTTAAGGAAATATTCGGTCAACCAACCGGAAGTCACGGGTAACTTTTTCGCATGCCTCGAGTTGGATTCGAATATCTGGTGACGTCCACTCTGTGACTTTCATAAACCCTGAATGGCCAAAACTCATAGAAATACTAAAAGCCCCGAAAATGACATACAACCTTGTCCGTGCGAAATGCACACATTGCAACGTTTGGACGCGTAGCTTTAATAATTACTCAAAATCATCGCATTTCTAACGCCTAAAAGACCCTGCTTACTTGCCCAGTGTATACAACACACACTAATTGCATTGTAAAACTCCTTGTGTAATTGGGGCACTTAAGTGTTAATTGATTGGAAGAACATATTTTACATATGTAAACTTAAGTTATGAGTCCGACACTATAATTGAAGAATATACATGTATTTACAATATGATTTTTCTAGAATCCTCTTTTTATGATATCGTACTTGTACATGTACCAAAATAAGATCGTTTTTCTGATCTATACAAGTATAGCCGTTGGCAGTATTATTGAGACGAGTCATGCACTTGCATAAAGTTGGCAGAATTTTGAGAGTCGTGCACTTGCAGAAGTTGACAGAATTTTGAGACGAGTCATGCACTCGCAGAAGGTTGGCAGAATTTTGAGACGAGTCATGCACTTGCAGAAAGTTGGCAGAATTTTTTGAGACGAGTCATGCAGAAAGTTGGCTGAACTCTCATTGGGAGCAACACCTTTTATCTGGCAGTAACACATGACAGGTGTTCAGTTGACAGTGCTCCACCAATAAGCCACACTTACACGTAGGCGCGAGGAATGGCAACTATGGCAAATGCTTGAGACGCCGCCGCGACAGTTCATAGCCTCGGGTCATCATCCCTGCTCCAGTCATCACCATCAGGGGGTGTTTGCTATGGTCAAGTATGGCAATGATGTGAACCATGAGGATATCCTAGTTGATCTGCCTTAACCGAGAATGTGCTTCCATCCAGTAGCAAACATTACAATTTTGCACTTGTAGGGAAACAAACACACAGAAAAAACATCTTAGACATCGATTTGGAACGTAGGTATGACGGAATCAACCATGTGTGGCATGTTCTATGATATCCTAGAAATGTACAGTCTTTAACTGGTATCACCAATATGGTTACCTTACCTACGCTTTTCAAAAAGCATCAATACTTTTCGTTTTGTTTTTACATATAATGTCACAGGTATGTGGCTTTTGATTCCAAATTAGATGTGCGTCATTGTTTTTTTATAATTGAATCATAACACTGTATAAACCATGCCTAAGTGTTGTTGTGGCCTTGCAATTCCACAGAAACATATCGATACGGATGCTCTTTATACTGCTGACTTTGGTTGGTTTTGTTATCCGCTCCCCAATATAGGAAATAACAAAAAATACCATCTGAAACAATTCCCTAATTTGGATACGTTCTCAAATTCATAAAAAAATGCCGAAAACCTCAAACTGTTGTACAAATGAGTAGAAAACTGCAGAACCACCGAAACAGAGAGAGTGTCAGAAACTGGTGTAATGAAGGCATGTGTATCTGTTAGTGCTTAGGATGCACAGACCGTGATGATTAACATGTCAACATTGCGCGTCTCACCCCGGTTAAGTGAGTGACCTTTGACCCGGTGACCCCTAGTGTCTAATTGGCATGAAGCACCGCAGGTTAAATCACCATGATTGCAACCTGCTTTGTGCAACTCTCTGCTAGTACATTTTTGAGCCATGTGAAAAAATTCGAAACAGATTGCTGTGTATATTGTTTGGGTCGTTTGGAGTAATCACTATTGGTAATTTGACAGGAGGGCATTTAATAAAAGGCCCTTTAATGAGTGACGACTAAGATTAGCGAGTGGTCGTTAGTAGTCACTACAGTCAGCCAATATAACAAATGGCCAATGGTGAGCTGATCAGACTAGCCGTGGGACTGACTGTGGGAATACTAACTACGGAATATTACGATCGATGGTTCAGATTAATCAGATCTGGATTTCTCCATAGTCAATAAAAGGGGTGAGACTGCCACTTCGCTAAAACACTGGCCAAAGCGTTGGGTGGAGTTTTCACCAACATGGGCCCGAGGTTGCGTGACTGCTTTAGCCGCCTAAGCAGCCTTGGAGTGTGTATGTGTCTACTACTGAAGACTGCAAGTGTCTGACTACTAAATCGTCCTTACATTGATATATTAAGGTTATTTCAAAACAATTTTGAAAATATGCTTTAAGTATAAAAATGAAACCAAATATATAAATGCATAGTTTTACACACACACACACACACATATATATATATATATATATATATATATATATATATATATATATATATTTATATACATGTATATATATATATATATATATATATATATATAAATATATATATATATATATATATATATATATATATATATATATATATATATATATATATACAATCACATATCTGGATTAACCACTACTAACAATACGATTATGCAGTGAATTTCGTTTCCACTCATATCACCAAATATTTGTTTTGCGAATCCAGATTGTAAGCTCCTTGTTTTAGGGCTTGATTGCATAACATACACACTTGCTAGCACATCCTCAGCGAAAATGTTTATTAACGTGTGTGCTATGACGAATACATGCATAAATGCATGTACATGTACACATACATTTGTTAAGAATGGCTTCAATCAGTATATGGTACTGTGGACCTCCCACAACTGGATTTACTAACCTAAGCTAAAACTATACTATAATCGATTCTTTGTTGCAACATATTTAACTTGTTTTAATTGCTGTATATGGATGTTATCGCTACAGTCTTAAGACAAATTGAATATGAGTTTTGAATAAACTATTTTGAAGCATTAGTTTTGGTTCACAATGCATTGATGCTTGAAAGAATATCTAGAAAGTATAAACACCCCACCGATAAAAATGAATGTGTGAAAATACGTTACATTATGAGTATATCCATTTGAAAAGGTTTTGTTCTGTAGAATATTTTCACGATTCACAATTTAAACAGTTAGTAGTACTCCCTGCGACATTGGAAAAACTGAAACATAATATTAATGGAGGTTGACTCTAGCAACTTTTCTTCCATTTTATTCTATATTGCGACCAGCTAGCGAGAGGTAAATAGTAAGGAAATCCGATGTCGTCCGCAGAAATACGATTTATTTCAGATTACTGATACATTTTCCACATACCTCTGCAGAATAGTGTAACTGTTGAGAGAGGTGTCACACAGCTATCAATCATAGCACAATACTCTATAAACTACGCTGCTGCAGGAGAAACCACAAACTCTTCAAAGCAATGCATATATGTAAATAGGATTTAGAAATATAAAGCTGTCTGGGAGAAACATGTACCTTATGAAAAGTAATGAATAAACACAGGAGAGCTCTCTCCCTAAAGTATTTGAGATCTAGTAATCGACTACATCAGGTCGTAGGAAGTAAGCCTCTGCATTGGTATCTTTGCGAATTCTTGCTTGCAGCTGAAACTTACTTCAACTGTATACCATTCATTTATCTCGGCATTAGTAAAACTATTTGTCCCCTGAATTAAAAAAAAAAAGATTGCATGAAACGATATGAAATGTGATACATTTTTAGGTGTAATTTCCTCCACGCAAATTGTATTTCAATGTAATGTAAAAGGGCAATAATGAAACCATAATGGACGTATTAGGATTAGCAGTAAAAAGAAGTTAAGTACTCCTCTTAGTTGAACCCATCTGAAAATGTTTAGGAATTAAATATTGAATGAGCCTGCCATCGAACACATCGGTATAGTGAACACTACGTCTGGAGGTGTTTAACTTGTAGGCATGATGAACTTTACGTCTGTAGGTGTTCAACTGGTAGTTTTCAACGTATCAGAAGAAAAGAAAATTGTAAATAGATAAACGAGCTCAAAGTCAATGGCTTAAAAAAGTATTAAAACACTTTTAGCGTTATACTTTCAAAGTAACTCGTACCAGTTTGCTGATATCATCCTCGGATTTCCGCTTGCCAGACATCAAACAATTTATGAAATAGGGCAGTTTCAAATAAGCGTATTGTTTGAGAGCAGATAATCATAAAGCCTTAATAGTTTTCTACGCAAGCCTATTGCAAATATGCAGAGACGTATCGCTCGGTATGTTACTAAACCAATTATTTCAGAGCCATTTCAGGAAATTGGTCTAATCTTTCCCTGCAATCAGAAAATATCGGAACAAACCTATTATGAGAATTGATTGGTAGATCTGGGGATAATTAGGAACTAATCAGACGGTCGATGTTCTATTTGCCTTATGACATTAAAACATTTCCACAATTCAACAAGGATGGTCAACTTTGAATGCAAGGGATTTGTTTGAAAATATGCCATAATCCGCGAAGAATTGGATTAAATCATACATATTATTCATTCATTGATAACATGAAATCATTATCTGAACATAAAAGATGAAATAGATATTTTGGTTTAGATACAAGTACATGTATGTAATCACTTGTACAATCTGACCAAAGTTGTTATTCCTTCTTTGTTTTGCAATTAATTGCAATGACAGTGGCGAGCTCTCTGATTCGATGTTGAGCATGCGGCGTCTTCACGATAATCGTGTTTGCATGTTGACTTGCTAAAGTGATAACGTCAATACAATGAATCATTCAGCTCCATATAAGTATGAACATTGTGTTTGCTGTGTGATGTTTGCTGTCACCAGATGGCTTACAAACGTCATAGCTCCTTACAGGTAGCTGAGAGGGAGCTAAGAGGGAGAGGGA
>OZ012684.1:90962914-90972914 GCA_963942565.1 Maea johnstoni | reverse complement strand
TTCTACCCCCAATCTTTTTCCCTGTATATTTGCCCTACAATTTGTCACAAGGCTAATCCTGGGGTGGTCTGCTTAACCAACTCTCAAAAATGAACGTGTCCCCAAATGGTGGCACGGTACTTTCATAAATCTCAGATAATCCCCTTTCATTTGAGACCAAGAAAAAGGAGCTACTCGGTGGGGTAATTAAAATTCCCATTTTTGGCCGCTAGTCTAGTAAGAAGAGGAGGGCAGTAGCATTTTTGCTAGTCGTCAAGTCTCATCTAGTGAACTAATGAAAGATACGTCGATCTTGTATTAAATATATCTTGATGTGTATTGTTCTTATGGTTGAACTCTTTTCGCTGCCATATTTTGAGGAGACGTTATCTTTCTCTCCATCGAAATATCAACTGGAATGGAAAAATTGTCGATTATCATTCCTCAAATTTTGCGGGGATTCAATCGATTGTGGACAATAGTGACAGTAATGGCTTGTATCAAATTAAATTGAGTGTGTTAAACCGAGTTGAGCAAACCAAAGATATCGTGTAAGATATCAAATGAAATATTGTTAAAATCAAAATAAATGACAAAAATGAAATGTTACAATCCCATACTTTGGTTTAGATTAAGCCAATATAAATGACATACCGGGCCCCTTAAAGCATAAATGTCTTCGGAATGCGTACGTTGCGGCTAGGTTATTAAGTCCATTATTCTCTCTTCGTATTTCTTATCACAAGCATATCGAAAGCACTATTTTTATACTTAGGGTTCCTCTACTCCCCGCTTTTAATTCATCAAACACAGAGTCTTAAAAGAGGTATAATTCTCCCGAAAAAACGTTCGGAAAAGTATTTTTCTTTTTGCAATAGAGATTGAGATACTATACATCAGAATACAGCATGGTATCTACTACCAAAGCTTTGCTGATTACCTTATGGTAAGGTAAATGGCACATGTATGCCTATAAACTCATTCACAGCTGCTGCGTATACATGTTCTGACCAATACAAATATACCTTGAAGACTGCGCTATAGTTTGATTAATATTTAAATGAAAGTCGTTGTTCCTGTTGGGTTGAACAATCCCTGATCAAATATTTTTCAAATGGTTCTCTGTGTAATGAGTCATGTTGAAAGTTGTCGTACATTGTGTGCATTCCCACTGCTAATGGGTTAAGTACTTGAATCAGCAAGCTGAATCAACTGGCCAAGGCCACTGATTGGCAAGCCGGGCGTGTGTACTATATCACACCGTGGTTAGGGTTCGCCAAAGACGGGGGTTAGAGGGGAAGTTCTATTGATTTGCAAGTACCTAAGCAAGTGGGTACCACATTCTCCATAGAGTAAACGAAGCCAGCGGAGGAGTGGCTGTTGCCCTTATCTTAGGAATAACCCATGAAAATATAGAGCGCACATTGATCTGAAAACTTGGAACGTAACTTATCAATTAAAGAGTTTTCTTTAAAAAGTATTAGAAGTGTGGTCATTGAACCGAATAAAAGGGACAATATCAAATCCATTTTTTCACAATATTGAGTGAGATACTTTTGATTAAGCAGAAGCAATACTAAGGGTTAAATGTCATAACATTCAGGCATTACGATTAACTACTGTCATGTTTATGATAGACAAGTTTATGAGCTCATACAGGTACGAACAGATGTGTTAAATATACTCCTCTTTTGAATTTCCAACTTCTTATGAGTAATTTACGTTTCTGTTCGTGGGAATTACCATACTTTGTATTAATTTTTGACTCCGTGTCTTCGCAATTAATTAACCCATGTAAATGACCAACCTTAACTTTACAATATTTTCCATTTGTTCGTATGTTTCTTCTTTATGTGTACTTTGTTTGTTATCATGCTATATGATATGAAACTATTTTGTATAATTGCTATACAGTCAATAAAGATCATTTCATTGCGTTGTTGTCAAGTTATCCCGTTTGTGCCAGAGCATGGTGCGCTCCGGGTGTACAGGGGTTACATTGAGGTTTTCTTGTAGATCTGTAGCGCCACATGTCAGACAAGGCAAGAGCTCAGTTGACCCTCTCAAGACAGAGCCGGCAGTGAGTGTCAGTGTGACTATCAAGATGCGTGCCCGAGTGCGCCATCCCATTTGACATCACTCAGCGCGAGCGAGGAGGGAGGGAGGCGAGGACGAGGACGAGCGGCGAGGAGCAAGCCGCCCGCCCGCCGCGGTGTGCCGATCGATGGGCGCCCGCTATGTATGTTTGCACTGCCTGGTGCCAAGATACACTTGCTGGAGATCCACTGCCACAATAAAGTCGCCTAGCATCGAGCGCAGGCTGCTTGTTGCCAAAGCTCTACTCTCAGCTACTATTGAGCCCCACTAATCCGCTGCATGAAGCGGCACTGTCGATATTTACCCCCACTTGCGGCACTTTGACAACAACCAACCACAGAGGAGGACGAGGAGGAGGGGATCCTATCGCGCATGCGCTCTTCGACGTCACCTTAAAATGCCTCTCTGTTGAGACTGTAGATCTCGCAATCGCTCTATTTTGTTAGTCTTTATCATATCGCTCGTTGCTCACGCTGTGCATTCACAGTTTTCAGCATTTACTCTCTGCTAGTGATGTTTAAAGGCGGATTCTTCTAAGATACTATTAGTTATCCTTGTTATACAGCCGATGTATGCGTTCAGCCAGCTATATCGTACTGGGTGCAACGCCTCTTGCGATACAGCTGGCTTCTCGAAGCATCTTGCCGTATACCATGTTCAGAACAAGGATGTCGAATTCATCATCAGCTCCCCCCCTCCACATACATTTTGATGGAATAACAATAAGCACAACAAGTTTAAAGTTCAAGGTTCTTGCAGTGGGCATTAGAGAATGTACTTCGCCATGGCACTATACCGGAAACAATTAATATTAGGGTCCTAACAATGAACGCTGTGAAAAGCATTGCTAGGATCCCAATACAGGATTCATTATTTAATTGGGCTTGTAAAAATAAACGTTGCGAGAAAGCATTGTTATGATCTCAATACAGTTCAGTACAACGGACAAATTGACGTATCAGCAGCGAACATTAGACTGGAGCTGGAAATAAATATCATTCCACTTGAAAGAGCGGTGTTGGGGATCACAATCAATCATGACCGCAATGATGTTGGTGAGGATGAATAAATTCAGTAAAAAGCGAAGATACAATCCAGTTTCAACTGACGCTCAGAGGAAAATAGGATATATATATATATATATATATATATATATATATATATATATATATATATATTTATATATATATATATACATATTTATATATATATTTTTATTTATATATATGTACATATATATATGTATATATATATATATATATATATATATATATATATATATATATATATATATATATATATATATATATATATATATATATATATATATTGCGAATGCATATTCTGAGCAGATGGAAGCACAGATGTCAATTCGATTATTCGTTTATTCAGTGTGAAATGATTATGAATGATTAAGTCGTATTGAATATTTAGATTCACATAAGTACATATCCGATTTATTTATACAATCTATTTTCATATGTATATACTATACTTTATTTATATTTTCAGCATCCTATCTAAACAAATTTGTAATGTCGAACAATTTGAATCCATATACAAACCAACCTATTGGCATATGAAAAACTAGTGAAATCAGCAGTGCGGTAGATACCTATACATGTACTCCTCCTAAAAGAGCACATGCTGTAAAACCGAGACAAAACATCAGTAGTTATGTGTTCACTTTACAACACAGGGATAGAGAGAGACTCAGTCTAGAGGAATATCTACCCAGTATTATATTTCCTATGGGCATATTTATGTCAAAGAGCTACTTAATAGTTCACTGTGGTGCCATTATGTAACGGATTTTAGTATTCTATCCCCTGAACAAATCAGTTTCCAAGCTGGATGGTACACATCATCAATATTTTACTGCAACACGCTGTTGTAGTTGACATACGGGCCTGGCTGACGACGTCCGCGCGTAGCTTACCTGCATGTCATACATATCTCAGCGTATATTTCCATTATGATGCAGGAGGGGCCCACTCATACAATTATTATCATACGCACACATGCTCCACTCAGCCTACTTCATTCAATTCCATTTCTATAATGAATGTGACGACGCAGCTGTTTATCTAATCTACATGTCCCTACAGGTAGGTGACCGGTTATGCACCTCTACAAATGGCCTAAATAATAGAACAAACTCTGACTCTGAGTAAATGCACATCAAACAAAATTCACCTTTATATATGTTTATCAATCTTTGTGCCTTCGATAACGGTAACCAAAAAACACACAGAAGAGATATTAGAACACTATTACAATATAACGGAAATCACATCATGCATATTAACAAAACCAGTCTTGCCCTGACCACTACAGAGACACTATCTTTTGTGTAGGTATCTTCTTTTATTAATTTTTACCTCTAAAGTAAGCGTCTATATATGCTAATAAAGAATGCTCGTGTCTTCTTATGAATGCTAGGTACTGTTGTATAATGGGTTGCACCTGCTTAACAGTCACAAGTACCACTGCACAAACAGTCACGAGGCCAGTGGGGAATTATCGGACCAACTCTCTACCAAGCCCATTATGACGTCAGAAACGCGCCAGTCAATATTCATTATTACTGCACTCCCCTTTTCAATGTGTTGATCGCATTCACAAATTCTAGCTTAATTGCGTTGGTTAACGTAAGACAAGGGCTAAGGAGCCCGTTTTATTACAGTCCCATACAATTACCTGTCAACACAATGAGCTATCGATCCCAAAAGTCTACCTATTAGTAGCCGCGCTGCTATGAGTAATATGTATCTTCTAGACGATAGTGATATAGCGATCTCATTACGAAATAGCACATTCGTAATGTGCCTTGTGCCTATACCTAAGGGCTGTGGCACTATAAGGAGGGAACGGGAAGGAAGACTCCGTATAAAGATACCTAAATCGTTGTAGCATATGCTTGTGGCACTTATGTACTAAAGAAGATATGGCAAGAAAATATAGAATGGATGTAATTCTCATTCGCAATGTTGATTTTTTTCGCTGACATACACAGAAATGTTTTTGAGCTGCAGATAGATCTTATGCCTTGGCTAAGGAAGATTATAGAAAGTAAATCTGGCATCGTCTAATACATGTATATATTTTGGTATAATTATTGTTTCATGCTGATACCAGAATAACAGGCCTTCCTACTGAGTTCTAAGCAATTCATATCAAGCATACCCTGCAAGGACCCCAAAATATTATGTTTAACACATCTTTGATAAATGTTTTAACTTAAATATGATTGTATATGCATGAATACATCTCTGATGTGTGTATGCATTGCATAAATGCACGTCTCAGGAGTATCATTTCGTACAATTTCATAAGTCAAAACATACGCGTTAAAATGGTTCGGTTCCTTTTATGATATTGCATTTGTTCAATATACTGAAATTGGTTTTATGTATGTATTTTTGTGTGTATAGTTGCATGTATGTATAAGGTGCATCATGCATCATTGGTTGTTTGTCTGTATGTATATTTGGTATATAAGTATCATAAAGTATGTATAAGCTGCATTTGTATGCATCATTGGTTGTCTGCCTGTATGTTTGCATGTATGTATGTATAAATGTATGTATGTAAGTATGTATGTATGTGTATGTGTATAAGGTGCAGATGCTTGCATCATTGGTTGTCTGCCTGTATGTTTGCATGTATGTATGTATACATGTAAATATGTATGTATGTGTATGTGTATAAGGTGCAGATGCTTGCATCATTGGTTGTCTGCCTGTATGTTTGCATGTATGTATGTATACATGTAAATATGTATGTATGTGTATGTGTATAAGGTGCAGATGCTTGCATTGTTGGTTGTCTGGCTTTTGTCACACACAGGAACTACAATACAACATCTATGCCCGACATGTATAAAGAGCATTGTATATAGGCCAGTAGAGATGGTAGACTGCAATCATGGAGATGCTAACGCATGTTTACGACTCGACTAGCCCGACGGGACAGGGCTATTTAGTTCATTGATGAAGCAACCAACCCACTGATTGAAATCTGACGTTCAGGGCACTGACAAATCGCGGCCCATCACATCCAATTTCCATGAGGCATTGTGTGCAGCTAAAAATGGGGTGGCCACAGCGGCACTCAATCTCCTCCTCCTCCGCTCCCTGCCTCCCTCAGCCTCGCTTCCTCTTCACGGGCGGAAACCCAGCACCTGCTGCCACACACACACACACACGTGGGGCGACTCTCTGGTGGACCACGGAAGATTTATAAAGAAAAAGGAGGAGAGTTCTTTCAAGGTTATTAAAGGAATCAGTGGCCTCTCTGGACCAGGCACTTTTAGGGGGTTTGCAAGAAAAAGGGCAGTTCTTTCGAAGTTATGATAGGAATCAGTGGCCAGTCTGGACTGAACACTTTTGGAAGATTTTAAAAGAAAAAGAGGTCAGTTCTTTCAAGTTTATACTAGAAATCAGTACCTCTCTGGACCAGGCACTGTTTGAAGATTTTGAAAAAAGAGCAGTTCTTTCAAAGTTATTCTAGGAATCGGTGGAAGATTTTGGAAGAAAAAGAGGGCAGTTCTTCCGAAGTTATTCTAGGAATCAGTACCTCTCTGGACCAGGCACTGTTTGAAGATTTTGAAAAAAGAGCAGTTCTTTCAAAGTTATTCTAGGAATCGGTGGAAGATTTTGGAAGAAAAAGAGGGCAGTTCGTTCGAAGTTATTCTAGGAATCAGTGCCTCTCTGGACCAGGTACCTTTGGTTGATTTTGAAAGAAAAAAAAGCAGTCCTACAGAAGTTATTCTAGGAGTCAGCGTATATCTGACGAGCAAGCACAAATCTCGATCAAAGCCTTTTCTGTATTGGTGTACTTGGAAATTACCTTCAATATGTTCGAAGCTATACATGGACTAGCTATTAAATAGTGAATGCAGGCAACAAGCAGTCCTAATTCTAGGCACCCTTCAGCAACGAGGTTAAAATCTTAAATCATATTCCATCTAGAACGTTTTACTATATCAAAATAGATGTGAAACCAACTTACGTGAACAAAAAAGTAAAAGACTTTATATTCTACCAAATAAGAAGCATGGTTGAGCGGGTTTGTTTTCTTTAAACTTCAAAAGTGGCAAAGAAAAATGTTGTCAATCTTGTTTGACAGCAATAAGCAAGTTTGAATATTAATAGTTATTTAGAATAACATAAAAGGCCTTTGGAATTATAAAATAATTGGTTTATGCAGTGATCTTACCGTAAGCAACCGTGGAAATCAATATGATGTCTCAGCATCATTCAACTGTCACCACTAAGCCGATCTAGCCATCCATCAACGGACAACCGCGGATTCACATTCATGGAAACTCTCCAACGTATCAATTAGCGTGGAATTGAGAGGATTGGAATAGAAATGTGGTCATCATCTCTAGGTCTGCACGACTGCTCAATACTCTACGCATAGTCAACCGTTTGAATATAGCAAAAGGTACCGGGTCACTGCAATTTTACTGCATGCCCCAAAGAAGCAAAGAAGTGTGATTTTCTTCTGTAGCATATGGTTTTGTGCATCGCCTACATCTTATCGGTCCAGCACAGACAAGGCAATAGCAACCATTTTGAACTGCCACAGTGCCAACAGATAGATAACCAGCTGTGAACTGACGTATCGCTGGTTCCATAAACCACACAAGATAAAATCAATGACACATATCAATGAGATAATAGTATAGATGTATCTGAAATCAACCCACTGCAGTGAGGTGGCCTTTAAATGCAATGGAAATACAGAAATGCATTGTAGTACAATATTCCATGCATGATCAGCCACAAGGTTAGTAGACTACTAGATGGAAACTCTAGATTACAAACAGGGTCATCGCCCTGAAATAATCAGGAAAAGTGCAGGGGTACAGATATGTGGTAGTTGCATTAGTCAGCATTACATTGTTGTTCTGTATGTTTTAAGTTCTCCTTTAACGTAACCAGTTCGATGTGTGTTTTCATTCGTTTAGTAACCGTGTACATGAATGCTTTTGTCTGTTTTTCTCTAAACTCCTTATGTCGTACTATTTTGTATCGCTTCGTTTAAGGTATCAGTTTATAATGGTACTACCACCACTACTACTGGTAATCATCTGAAAACTAAATATGGAGCTAACATGTTTACACAATCACTTCATCCTATTGACAATGTACAGATAATGTGATGCTTTTTGATAGAATTTCGTTTCATTCAAAAGATAAAAATGGGTTACAATTACCAAGCTTATAATCGGTTATCATCATAATTTATGTTATCATTATATGTTATTCCTATTCTACTTGTTATGTCGATATCACCTATGGTGTTCAGGTATATTGTGGAAAGGTAAGATTCCATTCTTGATTTCATGAATGCAAAACATCGCCAGTGATTAAAAAACTGCACCTGATGGCTTACCTTTTTTAGATGGAGTTATATCATCATGCATATTAATGAGTGTCACTATTATTTAATGTCGCAGCAGTTACATGAACCGCATAAATCGAAAGTGTTACAAATGCATTTAACGTATGATAATAACATGTAGTCTACCAGTAGGAAATGTCACTGCCTAGTGCTCACAGTTTTGGTTGAACTGCCTTGTACTGATTACAAATGCATTCTGCATCGTAAATGACATGTAGCGTCTAATCCAGTCAAACTGTTCTCATAAACCGTAATTTCCAAACAGGGCTAAGCCTGGGTAGTTTCATATAGGGTATAGCATCGGTGAAACTATCAAACAACTATAAGTAATATATTTACTGCACATTACACCTCAGTAGCGGCCATGTCCACTGCGACTCTACCCTTTAGAATTCAGATTTCTGCTAGAGTCACACTTTGTGACAGGCCAGTTATAAATGGATATTATAGGGAAAGTGGAATGGAAAATCCAACGCCTAACCACAAGTAACTGATTGTTTCTACTTCTACTTTATCTTTGGGTAGATTATGCTTGTACCACTTTATTTGTAATTGTAAAGCCTTTATATCTTGATAATATAGAAAACGAATATATAATACAATACTGATAACTTTATTGTCACATGCCTTCAGCTGCATTTCTAGCAGAGTTTTCAGTACCAACGCTGTATTACAGCACTTGTACACCTGACTCTGTTCATGTCCTGTGAAGCACCAAAATATCATCTCATCTACTTTAAACACTGCACATAGCACTAGTTTATAGACTCATCATTTATCAACATAATGATAAATACCAGTATAGAACATTTCCTACTAGCCAGACCTCAACGCTAACTCAAAATGATACTGGCCCTGTAGGACCAGTAACACCTAGCACCTGCTGGTCCTGCAAAAATTTTACTGGTCCTACATTTTTTCTTTAACATTACAAGAAAGAACATTGCAGAAAATTCACCACAACATTTGTCTTTATAGATTTTATCTTCATTTATTTCAAAAACATTTGGGGACATTTTCGGTGGGAAACTTTTTAACAAGAATGTCTCCAAATGTTTACTGGGCCTGTAGGACCAGTTGAAGTTTTTTTTTACTGGCCCAAAGCTGTTTTGGGGAATTTCTACTGGCCTGGGGCCATAGGTTCACCCTTAGCGTCGAGCCCTGCTAGCAATGCTATATGTAGCAATGGTGCATCGTCCATTATCAGTACAGCTGGCAATACTAATATACATTATCATTCGCTGTCAATATCACCTGCAGAAACCACTGTGTCCTATAATTTACTTTAAATACTACCTAGAGCACCTGTGTATGCATGTGACAGCAGTGAATTACATAATCACCATTAAATACCTCATGTATACCAGTGTGTCCTATTATCATATAGCAACGTTACTCCTTATCACATGTAGCACCAGAACCTCATATCGCAACCAGCACCAGCAACGCATTTATAAACCAACATCTTCAATCCATTTCACATCCAACACTAACGATCCATATCGCAACC
>OZ012684.1:90950414-90952914 GCA_963942565.1 Maea johnstoni | reverse complement strand
CAATGCAAATGATCGGTTCATTAAACCATCAATAATTTACACAACTTAATGGTTGGGAGCAATGTTCAGTTTTGTAGTCAATAATCCAATAACCAGACTTGGGGAGTTGATGCCGACGGGACAGGATGCTGTGAGCAGTAACTGCACCACTAATCGTTCTTTTGTCGTTTGTTTGTGGAAGTATCATAGGTGTTCATGATACTGTGTAAGAATAATGCATATTACATGAGCATTGTTTCCGATGACATAAAATTATTGATTGTACTCAAAAACCGGGAATTGTGTTATATAACTGATCGAAAATCGAAATAGTGGAAAATATCGAATTCTCTATTACTAAGGTGATCTCTCTCTCTCTCTCTCTCTCTCTCTCTCTCTCTCTCTCTCTCTCTCTCTCTCTCTCTCTCTCTATATATATATATATATATATATATATATATATATATATATATATATATACGTGTGTATGTGGGGGGGGGGGGGGGGTGCGCGGTTTACCATACATGTATATGTTGATAACTCTTATTTCAATATTTATTATTTTTCGTTAATAGTTTTTGTTTTATCTTACAATCAATTACACGCAACCGTCACTGTTTCTTGTCATCAGAAACGGTGTTAACCTTTTTTATATCCTGGAACATCGTACATTACTAAACGGTACGATTATTCAAATAGTCCATATATACTATAACAAGTAGTTAGATTGACTATTGTATAAGATAGTTTTCTTCGTATTCATTGGCGGAAAATTGTACATTGCTGTGAATGAGCATTGTAATGTCCTTACGACTGCTTAGCTATGGCAAATATCACAGTCTAATTTAGGTTAACACATACCTTTAATTTGTTTTGAAAATAGCTCATGCTGTCTCTCCTCGCAGCTATCTTATCTTAACACGTATACATTTTATTACAGTTATCAGATACTTATCACCCTGTTGTTATGTATTGCTGTCATGTTAGAAGGCTGCTGGAGATAAAATAGAGCTTATCACATTTGGTCGAAGAGTGCTATGGTTTTGATTCAATGAATAGCTAATGAGGAGGGTGTGGGAATGTGGCTTAACACTTCCAATGCCGAGGCGACTTTCATCCAAAGCACAAGTATGCAAAGATCTTTGAAAACCATCTAAACCCTGTCATGTTGGTATTCACTGGATAGCTCTCGCTAAATACTCTCAGATGAGTAGCGGTGTACCAGGGTTTCACTCACTTTTAGGTATTTTGCAACATTCTGTATTGGCCAAATTAGCCACCAGCAGCATAAGAGTTAAGGATGAAAAAAATGCCCTACGTGAAACGGGACGGAAGTAGAGTAGTGAAGAATGTATATTCTATCTTGGTGTTTTCTGCTGAATTTGCATTCGATAAATGTCGCAGGTTCGATCTATCATGTGTGCCGTCATGGCGGGGGGCGGTCTGAAGTGGATCACGGCTGATGGCGCCGAGGTTTTGCAGGGATCATCTACTCAAAGGATTTGCCGTCGTTTCAGTTTGTGGCCATTTATTCCATAGTAGGAGCTATTGAGTGCATTCTTCACCCAAGTAATATTCAATACACAAGCCTATGATCAGAGACCTGTTTTTGAACGATAGATCATGTGATAAAGAATAGCTGCTTTTTAAAAGCATACACTTAATGGAATAGATTCCTTCTTTATCAAGCTTGTTTCAAGCTCTTCGGAATAATCCTGATCCCATAAGTAAAAGATGCACGACTATACAAGGTATGTAAATCACAACCAGAGTCAGGATACAACAGGACATTCATCCCTCGGAATTCGAAGTCCCCGGATTTAGTGAAACTGACGATGATCGTATACACAGTATACTATTTCCGGACTCTCATGATACATAATGTAGACTCCAGTATTGAGAAATAGACCGGGCATTGGTTAGCCCTGATTCTTCAATAGTGCACCCAGAGGGATCCAATCACCCTGGTTTGACCTGTAGTCACAGACGATCAAGGGCTTGTAGACAACTCTAATCCAGCTAAACTTGTCTATGGATTTCTCTTAATGAATTAAAGACACCGCCGTTTGCGTCCGGGCTAAGAATCCGAGACATTTCATTTAATATATATATTTATGTTTGTTTATTGATAGTATGTATTTAAGTTGATTATAGCAACCGTTTCCTCCATCCTCTGTTGATGCATATTTCATGTTCTCTTAGACATGGTCAATAAACCTCACAGGGATGTCATATCTGTTTTATTATACCGAACAAATACAAAACACAGAAGGGGGAAAAATTACAAACACCAGAGATTTTGCATGAATACTCGTCGTACGCCTTGTTGAACTAGTTTCACCAGTAGGTCACTCGGCAAACTCTGTAGGTGTTCGGGCTAGTGGTCATTATTCTTCGGGCTAGCGGTAATTCTTCATGGCTGTTGCCGTGAATTATTCAACTATTTCATAAGCTGTTAAGGACAACAGCCTGTCACTAAGGAGTAAGGAAATCATGACGATTAATCCATGGCCCTTGACCA
>OZ012684.1:90935297-90942797 GCA_963942565.1 Maea johnstoni | reverse complement strand
TGATTTAAATTAAAAAGATTATTTCATATTTCATTTCTTGTTTTCCTTTTTAGAATTGAAAATTGAATTATTAAGTTAATATCTCATTTTTTCTTTGAATAACAAGAAAATAAAAAATCAGAAAATTGAAAAAATGTTTGTGTTTCTCTATGTTCAACTGTCAATAGGTAATTGAATAATTTAGAATGAACCGCATTTTTAATTTTCAATTGTTAATTAGAAAATGTTTGGACAGAATATACCCTGATTTCCCTGGTTATGGTCCGTGTATCACTTTATAATTCGATTTTCAAACGGATCTTGAGTTTTCAAAATTGAGAAATTTTCAATTTTCAATTTTCAATTCTCAAAATCAAAATTGAAAATTGAAAATCAAGCCAATTTTTAATTTTCAATTTTGAAAACCAAAATTGAAAAATTGAAAAATTGAAAATTGAAAATTGGACTTTCAATTTTCAATTTTCCATTTTGGTTTACGAAATTGAAAATTGAAAACACTTGTTTTCCCTTCTTACCAATAGAGGGCAGCACTCCCGGTAGCTTTGTTTAATATGTTCGGAGTACCACGACACAGACACTCTATCTTGAACATTAATAATATTAATATTCATGGAATTATATCGATATGTCGGGGAATTCCTTCATGGCGACAGAGTGCTGGCAAAGATCGTTCCGGCACGATGTCAATCACAAGCACGTGAGGCAGACGACTAGTGACCTATATGGCCGGGGGGAAGTCGCACTCTTGCCTGAACTACGGCTAAAATATGTTTGTTAGCTACATAATTACCCCTGTGTATTACGTCCCACAGTACTTGGAACAGGTGTACGCACACACACATACACACACATACGTACATACATTCATGCATACATATATATATATATATATTTATACATTTTAGTGTTTAAGTAAAGTAGGCCAGAATATAAGACTACAGGGTAGGGGTTCAAAGACATGTTGAACATGTTTCATTTTTCGATCAAAAGTAGTCTCAAACACGGCCAGTAGTAGGACACGCGAAGTTGTGCGGAGACGGGGCGCCCACGACCGCACGTCAGATAGAGAGGATATAATTCAATCTCACAAATCTCCCTAAAATCTAGGGACAAAAGGTGATCCCCCCACCCTACCCACCCCACATTGTTATCGAAAGAATATTAAAATGAAATTACCAAAACGAGTAAAAGAAAACGACCACCGTATCACGTAGATTCCACCATATTTCGAACACAGGACCTAATGCGCGTTGTGACGACGTTCTAACCACTTCGCCGTGGAGCCGAGTCGCAAAATAATCAATGAATTGTCGGACACACGTCTATTAAGATACATGTAAAACTAGAAAATGCCTGTTCAAGTGGAGTAATGCTCATGTCATGGAATGAATGCTTGGGGGCCGAGGAAGAAAGTTGATGTATGTGAGAATGGTTTACCCTTAACTAGATAAAAACAAAGTGGATATGAAACCAACCACTCTTGAACTTGAACAGGCTGGCTGCGGCGAATAGTCCAAAAGTTGTGTTCTGCACATGTTGGCCTCCAAGTTTCCCTGTATTGTAAATGATACGAGAGCCCTCATTGGTCTTTGTCTCCTAGTGATGTCACACTTAGGCCAGATTCCTGACCCCGGCATAGCCAGGCATTCACTATATCGCACATAATAATTGGCTTCCCGCTGCATATCCATTCCTTTATTCATCTAAGGTTTACCCAACAACTAAACACGGGATGGGGAGTAGGGCGCCACCCTTGTGTTGGGGGACACAGAAGTAAAGACCTGGGAAAAGGGTCCACTCTGTACCTCCCCTATGATGGGGTAAGCACGCGAGCCAAAGTGGGAGACGATCTTTAAATACCTATACCTTAGATGAAGAAGAGAATGTACATGTAGCGAGAGACCAATTACTGTATGCGCTTAAGTAAAGGGCTGGACACAACAGGAGTTTTTGATCGGACATCAGCGAGAGATCAAGAGGGAACAAGGACCAATCAGTGCTCTAGAATCATTTACATTAAGGTCCTTCAGTACAGCATAGCGGCGCCACTGGTCTCTTCAATCGGCTGCAGGATGAGGTGCAGCCTTCTGACCGCAGGCACACCAATCTCGAGGAAGGGCGCGTTTTTTCAAACTGCACCACAATTATGCCTGTGATCCCAAACATTGACCTGGTTAATTAAGGCATTCTCCTGTGTTCCGAGTTAATTCAAAAATAGCCAAAAGTGAACTGTTGGTCGAAAACGAATTAAAAATCAGAAACATCTCCTTTGCAAGCCCTAGCACGACTGAAATTAAGTTTATTTTGGTCACAGGCAATTTCAATCTTAATTTATATATAAATATATGTATATTTTGTATGTATCCAAATATATTACAGCAAAGGAATTTTGAGTGGTTAAAAATGAAATACTACAGAAACTGTCTGCGATGTGCGCATAACAGACAGGCACACCACTAGCAATCAATAACTACCATTCTCCGCTCGACAAGAACCAACCCTTTGTTTACTGCATAGAAAACAAGGCCCAGTGATTTGCCGTAATACCAATAGATGGAAGTACGAATTTAATTCACGAGTTTGCCATTTTGCGAATTTCAGACAAACAACTCGAAATTCTAGTTTTATTTGCGTTATATGTACCTTGTATTACTGCGCACAGGCATGCTACAATCGTAATTAATGAGACAGTTGCTAACTCGAGTGTGGGGCCATGAAACACGTCCAGCGACAATGCAAATGGCGACCGAGTGAGTATTTTGGTGCAGATGATCATTTAAGGCATAAACTGTATAGAGTTGGCAGCATGATGTGAGTTTATTTTGCGGTATGCCTGTGAGTATGGTTACAAACACCCATATTGGACTTCAAAAACCTTACTGTCGCATAATTTGGTCGTCAAATCTAAACGTTTGGATGCTGTAATTTTCCCTTTATTTTGATCAATATTTTCGTTTGTTTTGCACTATCCAGCAGTTTAATGTTATGGTTTTCATGCAGGTTGAGTGTCTTCGTGCTCTGCACCTATGCATTATATGGACCCTCTGATATGATGGGCATACAGCCTGATACAGGCTGTATTCTAAGGAAGTCGGTTAACACTCTTTAAGCCCCTACTGAAGCACCTTAATACAGAGAAACCCGGCACCAGCATATCATCTGAACATGCGCAGGGCACAACTTTTGAACTATGGTCGAGGCTAGCCTGTTCAGGTTTACCGGCTGGTTTCATATCCACTTGTTTTTAAGCCTATACATACCTGCTGGCGTTCATGTATTATAATATGGCAAGCAAAATAATATGGAATATTAATAAGCATTCATTGAAAATAAATTAATTATGAATCAATTTTTTAACCAAACATTTTGAAGGTATTAAAAGTGATTTAGGGATATCAAAAAGCATTTATGGATATCATTATTAATATCATTTATTAATTTTAAAAATAATTGATATCCATAAATCAGGCTTAGACTAAGGTTTGCTATACATGTATATGTAATCCCATTGTCTACAATGGCAATAATTGTTGTAGACAATTAGGTTAAGCCTGAGTCTAAGTATTAGTGACAGCGTCACATGCGGGATAGGAAAGCAGATATTGCACGACAATTGTGTCATCTATTTTGGTAAGGAGGTTTGTGTGCTTCTAGGATAAGATCTACCAATTGAGGAAATGCATTGGATAGAGCATAGAAGCCCCAATTTCATAATGATCTGCAGTCGGAGGGCCAAGGAAAAAAATGAAATCATTGAGGAATAACATCAGGAAATAACATTCAATCACATGACGTGAATGGAGCATTCTCAATAGAGGAAACATTTAAAGTAATAATAATATTTTTTGGGTAAAATATATCTCTCGAAATATCTTCCAAATACAGGATGTTCCGTTCCAAGTCGTCACACTATGTGTGCACTCTAGACATGAGTGCGCCAATTCTTTGATTATTTTGCGACACAGGGGTGGCGTCTTACGTACCACCCTCCTGTTTAGTGGTTGGGTAAACCTTAGATGAATAAAAGAATGGATATGTAGCGGGAAGCCAATTATTATGTGCGATATAGTGAATGCCTGGCTATGCCGGGGTCAGGAATCTGGCCTAAGTGTGACATCACTAGGAGACAAAGACCAATGAGGGCTCTCGTACCATTTACAATACCAAGAAACTTGGAGGCCAACATGCACAGAACACACCTTTTGGGCTATTCGCCGCAGCCAGCCTGCTCAATTTCAAGTCTGGTTGGTTTCATATCCAGTTTAAAAAAAATTATTTGAGGGTAAACCATTCTCACATACATCAACTTTCTTCCTCGTCCCCCAAGCATTCATTCCATCACACTAGTGTTACTCCACTTGAACAGGCCTTTTTTAGTTTTACATATACCTTGCTAGACGTGTGTCCGATAATTCATTGATTATTTTGCGAGGCGGCTCCACTGCGAAGTGGTTAAAACGTTGTTAAAACGTTAGGTCCTGGGTTTGAAATCCGGTGTAATCTACGTGATACGGTGGTCGTTTTCTTTTACTCGTTTTGGTAATTTTATTTTAATCTTCTTTCGATAACAACGTGGGGTAGGTAGTCCCTAGATTTTAGGGAGATTTGTGAGATTGAATTATATCCTCTCTATCTGACGTGCGGTCGTGGGCGCCCTGTCTCCGCACAACTTCGCGTGTCCTACTACTGGCCGTGTTTGAGACTACTTTTGATCGAAAAATGGAACATGTTCAACATGTCTTTGAACTCCTACCATATAGTCTTATATTCTGGCCTGCTTTACTTAAACACTAAAATGTATAAATATAAAGGTAAAGGTATTCGGTTTAGAGTCTTGTATCCACCGAAGTGCTCACACGACCTTCCCCCCCTAGCAGGCATTGTACATACGGAAACCATTCCAATCCCCCAGGGGATATTCCAGAGCAACTGGCAGCATATAGCGCACACACTCTAAGCACTGCCTTATTTATGCTAGGTACCCATTATACAGCTGGGTAGACTGAAGCAATATGGGATAAACTATGTTGCCCAAGAACAGACCAAAGTGCCCGAGGCGGCCGGGAATCGAACCAGCGACCCTCTGATTACCAATCCGACACCTAACCAACTGAGCTACTTTGTAAATATATATATGTATGCACGTATGTATGTACGTATGTGTGTGTGTGTGTGTGTGTGTGTGCGTACGCCTGTTCCAAGTACTGTGGGACGTAATACACAGGGGTAATTATGTAGCTAACAAACATATTTTTAGCCGTAGTTCAGGCAAGAGTGCGACTTCCCCTCGGCCACATAGGTCACTAGTCGTCTGCCTCATGTGCTTGTGATTGACATCGTGCCGGAACGATCTTTGCCAGCACTCTGTCGCCATGAAGGAATTCCCCGACATCTTGATATAATTCCATGAATATTAATGTTAATTAATGTTATTAATGTTCAAGATAGAGTGTCTGTGTCCGTGGTACCCCGAACGTATTAAACAAAGCTACCAGGAGTGCTGCCCTCTATTGGTAAGAAAGGAAAACAAGTGATTTCAATTATCAATTTTGTTTTACAAAATTGAAAATTGAAAATTGAAAATCCAATTTTCAATTTTCAATTTTCAATTTTCAATTTTGGTTTTCAAAATTGAAAATTGAAAAATTGGCTTGATTTTCAATTTTCAATTTGGTTTTTCAAAATTGAAAATTGAAAAATTGGCTTGATTTTCAATTTTCAATTTGTGTTTTCAAAATTGAAAATTGAAAATTGACTGTTTTTCCATTTTGAATACTCAAGATCAGTTTGAAAATCAAATTATAAAGTGATACACTGACCGTACTGCCGTACCATTGGATATTTGGTTTCAAATAGGATATCCAAAAGTGGGATTTTGGTCAAAATCCTACATTTCGTTAGGGTTAGGTAAATGAAAAATCGGAAATTAAACCCAATTTCCGATTTTCCAAATTAGAAAGAAAACAAGAAATTGAAATCCAATTTTCAATTTTCCGTTTTTGAGAAAAATTGGAAAATTGAGATTTTGAAACCTGATTTTATATTTTCCATTTTTTTATTTACAAAACAGAAAATACTTCCTTTCTTACCAATAGAGGGCAGCACTCCTGGTACATTTGTTTCAGAAGTTAGGGCGCCCTGAACAAGAGGTTGATACTTGGCATGCTTTAATTGACAATCGGTGGTTTTGGCTCGACCTTACGGCGGTTTTTGGTATCATCGCTTGTTGACAGAGGTGCAATTTACAGATTAATAAATGAATAATTAAATTAGAAGAAAATCTTGGCAGTTGAAAAGCGTTTAGAGTTCAAATCGCTCTTTAAATGACAGTCGGATTTACTATTTAACCATATTCTGTGCGATTTTATTTTAATTCTCTGCAACTCAGATATTTTATTGTCTTGTTTCATGAAATTAAAACACTTGTACAATTGAACAACACTTTGCATTGAGCGGGGTTGGGTTACTCTATACTGCTTATTTCTATTTTCTTTTTGTATTTTCTAGTATAGTATAGCATTGACCCAATACTGTATATTTCCATTCTACTTTTTATAAAAAAAATCAAGTATACTAGTATATATATGCAGATTTATATGAACATATTCCTGGACGCACACCTTCCAAATCATTATGAAATGCAGTATACTGTATTCGAAATAGTTATCTTTCCAAGGAACCCCCTTTCTTGTTCTACAACTCTAATTCTGATGGAGTTGATACTAAGAAATATTCTTTTATTGATTGTTTATAAAGAATTCACTAAAACTGTCTGATCGTTGCAGAGCCCCGATTAGTCATGTGCAACATATATGCTTCAAGTGTCATTCACGGCTAGTCGTTTTCGTTTTTTTTGTCACTTCTTATAGGATATTGTGGCTACGTGTCGCGCTTAGATAGTTGCATGTGTTGGATGAAACCGCTGCACCTGAGACAAAATAACATGGTCTGACGATACACACACACACACACA
Source organism: Maea johnstoni (assembly GCA_963942565.1). Lineage (NCBI taxonomy): Eukaryota > Metazoa > Annelida > Polychaeta > Spionida > Magelonidae > Maea > Maea johnstoni. The sequence continues at coordinate 90,935,824 of OZ012684.1, read as the reverse complement.
CACACACACACACACATATATAATTCATTACGCAATAACATTCATGATGGTTTTATCATCTTAATTAATGAACTTAATCGTCAAGCGATGACGTTTCTACAAATTGTTCATAAATGTAGGGATCGTGATATAGCGACCGTTTGTATCTCCTTTATCTAACCAAATACACGTTTTTGACTTTAATCCTGCCTTATTAGGCGCCTCCCCAGACCACACAATCAATAGACAAACTTATTTGTACGAAAAAAACATATTTCTAGGTAAAGTATATTTTGAGGTAGGTTTTAAACACCACAAACATATTTTGATAGATTTACAAAAATATACTTTTGCGTGAATTGAAATTAAATATGATATGGCCTATATGCATTTATTTACAAAAGGCAAACAGTTACAATGATTCTACAGTTAACAACTCGTGTAATGTTGCACAAAGACTTACGTAATAAACACAAAGGGCTTGAATATAGGTTTTGTGTGATCTTACAATAGCAGAGCGAATACGAATCTGCATACGAGAGACATTT
>OZ012684.1:90900297-90930297 GCA_963942565.1 Maea johnstoni | reverse complement strand
TTAGATGAAGAACCACATTTTATTTATATAAGGCTCTCACGCATGAATAGATAGAAAGATTGATTGCTAGATAGTAGATAGATATATAGATAGACAGAAATACAGACAGACAGGTTAGATAGATGATATATATTGATAGATACTTATTCACTAGAGTGGTCGGGTAAGTCGGGAACAAATAAAGTTTTTTTATCCTGCCTATGGGTTAGTCGGGAACAAATAAAGTTCTATTTACCCTCCCCAAAAGAAGGTCTTGAAATTAAAGTTCTTTATTTGCTCTTTCACACTTGGTCCATCATATCGACACGAGTTTTACATAATTCCAGTTCCGCATTTTAGAAGCTGCCGTTCTAATGATAGATTAGACAAGTAGGTCACTCCACCATTCTTGCTGCTTTGCGAAAATTATCCTTTTTTCTTATAATTGGCAATTTCCTTTGAAAAGTAACATTTGATATTGTTTTGATATTATTGATATTATACAATGTATAATATATCAACATAACATTGTAACAGAACTACTTGCGTACCGCTAGGAAAGGTTTGGAAATTTGATTTATTAAGTGTGCCACGCTGCGGCTTTTCTAAACATGCAATAGTATAAATGTGTAAAGACTTTTGGAAGTTAAAAGTATGGAAATACGGCTGTAATCTCATATATTCAAACCCGTTTGAAAGTACGGAAGTTTGGATATATGGAAGTTTGAAAGTTTGAAAATACAGATATTTGAAAATTTGAATATTTGAAAGTTTGAATTATTAAGCGTACCACGGACCACCACGGACCATATATATATATATATATATATATAAATATATATATATATATATATAAATATATATATATATATATATATATATATATATATATATATATATATAAACATAATGCGCATGGATTATTCAATAGTTTCCAAACATTTTAAGGATAGGTTGATATGGTTAGAGCGCTACCAAAGATTTAGTGCCGCTATCTGTTGATTACTATAAGAACTTTTTAAGCGAACTACACGTTAAGGCTGCCTGCACGACGTACTGAAGAATCTTTATTAAACAAGAGGCAAATCTTTCAGTTATTGTAAAATAAGTCATTATGCCAAATGCAGTCATAGCATTTCTATGCGTCCAGGTAGCGAATATCTACATTGAAGAACCTTGTTCTTTAAAATCATGCCTGATGGCATCAATAAAGTGATATGCCAAGGCCGTTACCTGTGGATGGCGAAAACTATAGTGATTATCATTCATGTTATCTGATTTCGGTTGTATGGTTTATCTAAGACTTAGGAGAGTGTGGAGCTTATTTGTATACAAGTCTTGAATATAAGGATATAACGTTGGCTTTTTGAAAAGTAGAATAATAACCCCGACGAAGAAGAACGAACTATGCAAGGTGCATGCAGATAAAACTAAAAAGGTTTGTGGCAATTAGTTGACTAAATCTATACACTATGCTCAGCAGTCATGTCATCAATGTGATGCAACCGCTTGCCACCTAGTCTACTAGAGGTCTAGTCATCTGTCAAGAAAAGTCTCCATCTTTATGTCTGCAGTAGTGTTTAATATCGTCTCTACAGTCTCGTAAACCTCCAATTAGTCAGCTGGTGACAACAGGTTTATGTTGTTCATAATTCCCTTATAATAGCTGGCTATTTTATCAGCACTGAGTTGAGTTGTAGACTGGGTCTTAAAAGTTGGCGTTCCATTCTGAGTTAACCGATCACTGTGGTGTAGTACCAGCAATGGTAAATATATGACACAACTTGGTACTATATATTTAGTTGATTCATACTTAAACTAAGTCCTATATCAACCCGGTGAGAAAAATATGAACTAATATGGCCACTGAATTGGTGCTGGTAGCAGAAAAGCGTTACAGAAAAAATGCATATGACAGCCTAGACATCTGAGTTAGTTTAGTTGGTGTGTTTTCCTTTGCATCTCCTAATGCTATTCCAGACGAAGTAAGCCCGTACACTGTAGAAAAGTGACATGATGCTCTTTTAATGACCAGTGGGAGTGGAATACTGAGAGAGCTAGATAAAGACAAGGAGATTGCTGATCTGGCAGTAAAGTCTCTTTTATGACCTTTCCCATGAAGACCATTCCATGCATCATTACTGTGCGCTGTAGATAGCAAATCCCGCAATGCGCTCAATCGCGTGCTAAAGGGGAATTTCTACATGTGAATCGTAACCCTGCCTAGCTATAAAGTCAATCTGTGGTTGGCGGATATTAAAATATGATTTTTTCAATCACGTGAAATCAATTTGGTCTGCTCCGTGGTTGATTAAAAGACTTCAGTAATAGAAGGGAATTAAGTGTGGTTTGCGTAAAAATGGACAATAAATCTATTCAGTTGTGACACTTAAAAAGTTGAAAAATCTTTTCTTAACCAAAATCCTCGAGTCGAAAGTCTTTTTTTTGACTACAAAAGATTCATGATATGTTTACTATAACATCGTTTGCTTGATACTTGCGTTGAGCAATAGGTGTTGGTTTCCATGTACTCTTTCCTACTAAATGGATGACCATTAGGAAGCGTATCAGATTTCTCTAAGGTGGCACCTACATTCTTTTTACTGACTGGACCTAGAAACCAGTGGAGTCCTATTAGTTAAGAACTAATTAATCCATTTATACTCACAGCTGCCAGAAACAGCCTGACAATGTTGATGAAACCTTTCAAGCGAACGCATATTTAGTTTGAAAAATATCTGAAGGAGAAATGTTTATTTAAACATAACCAACAACCCTCCTTCAAATAGTTTGTACAATCATTCCCAGTTATCTGAGATAGTATAGATCCAGACTACAACTTCTGAGGGAACTATGAAGCATTCATGGATTGATGATAAACTAGTACCACTTAAGATCAGAACCATCGGCAGAGGTCTAGCTATGACGCCTGGTCAAATGGGAGACGGATATGTAAATGTTGAGTTGATTGGTGTCCTAAGGGTGCCTGGTGGGTACTTCCAATCCATCCTAGACATTCCTAGCTTATCCTACGTTATGCCTTATGGCCGGCCAAACCCCGATGGTACTTTTGAGACGAGCGTACATCTGGTGATAAATATCATAACCATGATTTTGCCTAGCGAGAGTATGATGAACTTGATAAGTGACTTGCCTCTTGAAGCAGCCTCAAACATCACTTCTTGGAAAGCAATGGCGCTTGCCAAAGTAAACTGTATCCGTGTGCACAGGCCCTAATAGGAGTTTTATCTAAAGTGATGTTGTGCCTCGGAATTTAATTTTTCATCACTTTTTCTGCCGTGACTAGCCAGTGGAGTGGTCGGCAGAAAACCACCGCCTCAAGTCACTGGCAACTTTCCCACATGCCACGGGTGGGATTCGAACCCGGACCGTGGTGAGAGGCAGCTAGCAGCCAGTGACAACGCCTGAGACCACACGGCCATCAGCGCAGACGCCATGTTGCGTATCAGACTCTACTAATGTTCTATTCACTTGCCTATAAGTGCCGTTTCACGAGCTTTCAAATGATTTGATACGTGGAATGGCTTGATATGATTCCCCGGATCGCAACGTGGAAAGCCATCATTAAGGAAATTAATTTATGTGGATATCAAACTGTCGTATAAATACCCACCGTCCGACAGAGGCTCCAAAACATGCCACCGGGCGTAGGGTGAACTACTTTTGAAAATAATATATTACTATTACTATAATCACCATCACTACTACAATTACTATTGCTCTAAAATTAATCTATTACAAAACACAGCTGTAATGAATTATAACGACAAGGAAACACCTTTGCCTACCAACAATTATGTCTTGCTCGAGGCTTGCGAAGTCCCAAGATCACTCAATAGTGCAAGCTCCTACTCTTTTAGTAGGGCGGATGAATCACGATTTTGACCAAATCGTGCCCTTTGGGATAGAAGCGTGAAACTTGGTATACTCATGGTCATGGTTTAAGGAATGTTAATGAAAAGTGCAAGGGTACCCATGCTGTTGGTCACTGCTATGCTTTATCTTTGGGCTATTTTAGGTCAAAAACAGATACTTTTTGGTGATTTTGCAAATAAAGACTTGCACTCATTTGGGTAGAAGCGTGAAACTTGGTACTATTATGGTCTAAGAAATGTTAATAACAATTGTTAGGGGACACAGGCTATAGACCACTGCTATGGCCTTACTTTGAGCCATCTAAGGCCAAAAATGGATATTTTTGGTGATTTTTGGAAGGGTCCACAGGTTGTACAGCCATCGTTAAGACCTATTTTTGACCTTTTCGGGTTGAAGCGTGAAGCTTTGTACAATTATGGTTTAGAGGGAATTCTTATATGATCCATCATATTGGCAACATATATTTCCCATGGATATGAATACATATCAAGTGATTTCTTTTAGGTCATATGTAACCTAAAAGCCATTCATTTACATATGGATACATAATGACCAACATAAGACAATATTTAATTGTTCAAGCAGTTAACAGAACGAAGTTGAATTGGAAGGTATTTGCAATGGATAAACTAAACATGGACAATTTCTTATTCTTTAATCAAACATCTCTCAGCCCCTATTCATAAATTTTATACTAGCACAAGATAAAATAAAAGACAACTGGTTCATATTTCCTGTATTTTTATTATAAGCACATTTGACAATCAGATGTAGTAGTTAAGTAGGAGGAACGGTGGGTAACACTATGGTGGGCAGCATTGAGAGAATGTGTGGTGCTGCAAATATCTAACCAATGCTCCATTCGAACGGATCTATGCACTTGCTTGACAAATAAGTTGAGACCACCATTCCAAGAAATCATATTCTTATATGCCTGCTACAAAGTGATTTGTTAGAATACAATTCAGTGATCACCCCCAAAACTGGATATTGACCTCCTGCTGCTAAATATCAATTCGATGTCGTCTCTGGGATCAAAAATATATGCCCTATTTTCTCCAGACAGTATGGTCAGACAAAACTTATCAAAATAAATACACACACTATAAATATATATCTATACATATATATATATATACATATACATATATATAAATACATATATATATATATATATATATATATATATATATATACATATATGTACATATATATATATATATGTACATATATATATATATATGTACATATATATATATATGTATATACATATATATATATACATATATATATATGTACATATATATATATATATGTATATATATATATATATAAATATATATATATATATATATATATATATATATATATATATATATATATATATATATATATATATATATATATATATATATATATATATATATATAAGTATATGTATATATATATATATATATATATATATATATATATATATATATATATACATATATATTTATATATATATATATATATATATATATATATATATATATATATATATATATATATATAAGGTTATCGTTGGGAGTTATGAAGAGCAAGATTATTTCAGAATCATTAAATATTATGATGTTAATCATCATAATTCTATAATAATATACTGGAGAGTATGAGCAGCAGTTCTATAATGCAACAAATAGAACACTTCCGCTAATCAATCTTCTTTATCTATTGCACCCTATATTCCCTTTGAAAGAGGCATCTCAGATAAGAGCATTCTCCAAAATGCAGTAAAAAGTCTTATTGACCTCGCCCAAAAGGTCCATATTTGTATGCCACTCCCTTACTGCCTCTTGAAAATTGATGAATATTTATTCTCAAATCTCAAACACCATGCAGGCTAAACAAACAAACTGGCTACCTTCCTGCGTTTCCTTTAATATGGTATGTACAAGCATTAATTTGTAAGAATAATGGAAATCATTCTAAGAAGTTTTAGAGGCTGGGTGTTCATTTTCAGCCCACATCCAGTGCCCTAGCAAGGTACACAATGTGCTAGTCCACTTACAACAGGCCAGTCATGACTTAGCCGCAATATGGCAGAAAAAGTGACGAAAACTGAAATTCCAAATTCCAGTATTGGGTAAGATCACAGAAACTTGGGCAGCAATCATGTACATCAGCATGTCCACTTCACATGGTGCCCAAGCACAGGTTAATCCTCACACAACATCCAGCGCGGCATCCAGCTAGCATCAGTATACACAACTAACTAGGGGACAACTACACTGGAGTACACATGTATAAACCTATATTCATCAAAATGCAGCTCTGAAAATAAAACTATAGTAAGCACAATTTTTTAGGGCATCTGCAGTCCTGGAATGACTTAGCCCTTATGCTGGTGGTGGCTAATTTTGCAAATGATGCAAAAAACTTGAAAAATAACTGGAACCCTGACATATGGGTACTCATCTGAGAGTGCTCAGCGAGAGCTTTCAAATGAATACCAACATGGCAGGATTTAAATGTTTTTCAAAAATCTTAGCATCCTTGTGCTTTGGATGAAAGTTGCCTCAGCATCAGAAGGGTTAAGATGACCATTTGCATCTTATGTACCCCCTTGGTCTGACAACTTTGATCATAACTTATAAAATATTATAATATTTGATAAAACATTTGAAAAGGCATTGTTAAACCCAACAGTTATAGCATATTTCCCTCATATAATTCTGGAAATTTCGTTTAGTTTTCAATATATTTCCTAACCTACCAGACCATGCTTTAGCCTAAAAAAATCAATTTTCTTTTTCAAAATCGTCAAGCTGCTTTTGGCCACTATGAGCATTAATGGGCTAAAAGATTTTTTGGAATATAGGGATGTCTAGCCTAGGTATGGCAAAATGTAGGACAGCCTATACACATTTATATTTATCACAGGAATTTGCGCTGGGATCTCACAAGTCTTATAGTATTATCACAACCAGCTGTCTGCACAACCCTTATCACTGGCTTTGTGCCTAGATAAACAGGAGGATATATAAGTCGATTCCTCAGATTTTCTACTTAAACAATGAATTACATATAAATTTTGAAAAAAATGAGAAAAAGTTAAAGAAATTCCAAAATAACAGAAAGAGATCTTTAGTTAATTTCATAGTTCCTTAACCCCTTCTGTGAGCCCTGTACTCCTACTTTCCTGTTTAAGTAGTTAAAACCCTAAATGTTACTCGACAAGTCCCTATTTCAGGTCACCAAACAAACAAGCTGGCCTGTAGGATTATTTACAGGAGATTGGGCATAGGTTTTGTTGATCAGCCAGTGAACCAGGTCATAGGAAAAGAACAAAAAACTTAAATCCTATCCAGCTCTTTGATATTCTGACACTTAGCCAAAACATTGTCAATTAAAGCATGATCTCTCCCGGCGTCATTAAAACACTCGCCTAAGAACAATGAATGTCATTCAAACATCAACATCATCTTATATGTTTGCAGAATTATCTGAGTAGGTGCACTATGAATGACATGAGTTACCAATACCACCACTAGTATGTGTAAGCCCAGTGCAATGATGCAGGCTCAAAACCATCCTTCAATAAATTCCTTTAGATAGTTGCTGTTCTATGCTGCTGTTCTATGCATGTATAAAAATAGCCCTAGGGGACATGCTATAATTCTATACAGTGAACTGATTTATCTAGTATATTCATTATAATATAGTCATTTCCTAGTTGGACGGTTTGTATATCTGTATGTACCCTGAACAGTAAGCCACAGACCTCTTACCAACATACTATTCTTCCTTCAGCATGTTCCCTGCACACACATAACACTTAATCTTTCAATACCATACAAGCATTTAATTACACTCCTGTTTTGCTGAGAAAAACTATAAGATTTCTTAGCCGTACAGTCTTTTTATGAACAAAAAGGATATATATATATATATATATATATATATATATATATATATATATATATATATATATATATATATATATATATATATATATATATATATATATATATATATATATATATATATGTATAAATGCAGTTATAAGAAGAGCGGGGAAAAGAGCAGCCCTAGTGACCCCTGCATTTCTAGGGGAATAAAGTCTCTTTTTGACACTGTTGTAATGGAAACTTTTCTTTCGATAATTCTTCAAAACTTTCCCATTAGATAGAGACATTTTGAAATTATAATACCTGGAAGGACTGTGAGTGTTCATATGTCTTCTTAAAAGAGGATATCCTTATAAGTTGACTAAAATATAAAATCATATCATATAGATGGATTCTAATTCAAAATCAACAAAATCTCTCCGCAAAGAATAAGCATTATCATCGAACTCAATTTACAATCTCAAAGCCCATGTGAATTCTGAAGAAGCATTGCTCGACATCAACGCAATACCAAACTATCAGGGGAAATAACACTCTAACTGCAAAATTAATAAATGGCATATAGTTTTCTGTAGATAATGGAATGTGTATTGTTGAGACTGAAAATTCAAAATAGAGCTGACCTCATCACTCTAGAATATACCATAGAAAAATAGACTGATGATGATGCCCCTTCCACCTGCACTCAAATCAATCGCCGCATTCTCATTATAATGATGCATTGAACAAGATAATAGATATGACCCAGAAATGGAGAAAAGTGGTAACTTAACCAAATACTTAGATTGAAAATCATCAAATGGAATTCACTCAAATTTATCCTTTCGTATGTTATAACAGAGACTTGTTTATATTTAATCACTATGCTTTGCTGATGTTGATTTCTTTCTTCATTCTTCTAAACTTTAGATCATACTAGACACTTCTCAAGCCAGTTTAAACACTGTGATTAAAACACTCATGTAATAGTTATTCACACTCGGCGTGCAATGAAATGACTCTAAGTAAAACTTAAGAACTTAAAACTTAAAATACTACAAATAGGGAGGTTGGAATAAGGGTTTTCAAATAAGATGAGTTAGCAAAGAATAGACAAATGAAACACTTTGTAACATAATAAAACTTGTAGAAAATAATATCAATCAATCATACAGTAAAATAAGTTGCTCAAACAAAATAGCTAAATAAAGATCATCAACATCTATGGATGCCTTAAACCTTTGAAGCCAACCATTAACCTTGGATAAAATAAAGCACACCTACACTGCCACAGCCCTCTTGTAGAACAGTGTATCTTAGGTAAAATGTGTATCCTTCAGAGAAAGTCACTCTCTTTTTCCTATGTGGAACCCTCACACATTCTACTTGGAACAATCACACACATGGTTTGGAATGTTTAAATATACCATTTCTTTGAATGCAGACCGATATACTCCTATACTTTTCTGCCTTCATATATATTTCATGAGAGAATAACAAAAAATAAAAGCCAGTGTCTAAAGCCAATTGAACCCTTTCATATATATATATATATATATATATATATATATATATATATATATATATATATATATATATATATATATATATATATATATATATATATATATATATATATATTTATACATATATATATATATAGATAAACCTTTCATCCTACAAGGCAATGATGAGATCTGACTACATGACTACGTGAGAGATATTCCCTATAAAGGCACATTCGTTTCCCTGAAATCCATGCACCATGACACTCAAATGTTTTGATCACTTATTCCTATCAATATCAAGCACATAATTCAGAAGATGCACTTCAATGGGAACAGCCAGGACACAACTTACAGATGCCATAAGTAGAACCATGAAGTTATGACTTTTATTCATAACCTTACAATCTCCTTCACACATTAATGATTATTGATTTTGTACATCTGAATTTTGACATCCTAGCTATGGCCCTGATAACACAATCTATTTCGAAAGTAATTATTCCTCAAATTAATACATAATAAAAATACAATTTCAAAACAGTTTGTTAACAGCCATTTCTTTCAGAGTCAACAGATCTCATGATTCCTTTAAGAATGACAGGTTAAAATGTATGGAATGGTAAAAAATCATTGTACTTACGATTATAAAAGAATAAACATAAATCTTGATAACATTCTTCATTATAACATGAATTGGCCCCAATATCAAGAATAAGAACTGTTTGACAGTTACAAAAAATACAGAAACTTACAGTCACAGAGGTCTAACTCAGCCTGTCCAATAACTTACACATCTGAAACCTGAAGTCAAGTCTTTTATATCGCAATATACACTTCAAGTTAGGAATAAATGTGTCTATTTCCCAAAAGGTCAGATGCAAGTCTGCACTGATTTATCCACATCAAATCACAATGAACACTATCAGTTTATACATAGAAATAAATATGTGGACAATAGAGACTTCTTTTCCTCATAATAGGTATGAAACCTAATAAAATATCAAAAATAGTTTTGCGGACAGGCATATTTTGCCAGGACGTATATCACTCGAATGTGGCCAGATACAATATATTTCTTTCAGTAAATCACATTCAGTGCACTCATAGCACTTTCACAAGCATCTTCTTAGTCAATTCGATGGTAGAATAAATACATTACTGAAAAGTTCATCTCAACACAAGTGTCAGTATTAGACGAGTCACACAATGCAATGAATTCAGCTATAGGATGCAACACACAGCACACTTTGATACATGGACTTGCTCGACGGGTACCCGGTCATTCGGGCCTCTCATGTTAGTGTTATTGTTACTGGTTCTGGACGCCCTGCGCTGCTGGCCAGGGTTGGCGTAGGGTGCTGCGTACCCGGGTATGGTCAGGTCACTGCTGGGACTGTTACTGTGGTGCGACTCGCTCTGTAGAGTGCTCTGTGATTGGCCAGATTTCTCGTCATGGACGCTGTGCTCCTCCTCAGGAACAGGGTGCATTGGGCTGATATGGCGCAGAATCTTCTGCACTATTTCATTATATTTATCTTCTAAATCTGCATGGATGCCATAACCACCATGTCCCCCAATTCCTGAAAGAGATAGATAATGGATTGAATACAGTTCTACTTTGCTATAGAGTTGCAATCATATACATGCATTTCATTTATGACTAAAATTCTTGATAGAAGAAAAATTTGTGCATCAGCTTACATAGATGCCATATTCATCCATTAATATCATGGTAGTATGATTTATATTTACATATCTTTGCATTCTTATCCAGCAAGATGTCAGGGTGTTATTTGGACACCCTAACCCTCTAAAATCACCCCTAAGGATACCCAAAATCTTTTTAAAGTAATTTCTTAAAATGTTCAAGCACATAATAGATTTTATCCACTTCAATACAATTCCCATAATGTTGTATGAGTAAACTATGCCTTATTTCCAATAAATAATACTTATAATAAGTAAATACATGTTCATGGTTATAATCTGAGTAAACTGATGACCAAAAGTTTTACAATTGCTAATGTTACGTGCACCCAGTTTCTAAATCCTGGCTCAGGCCTTGCAGTGGGACAATGTTTGTAAATAGTGATGAGATATTACTGTATAACTGGTATTTTTACAAGCATTTAATTTTTGCTATTTTTGCGCTCCCAATGATAGTGCCAAAATAACATCCTTTAAATGAATATCTGCTTTGTAACTGTTTACTTTGAGTGCTTGAATGCTCAAATTTAAATTGACACAAATACCCTCCAGCAGGGCTGTAAATCAGAAATTTTAGCACTCCAAATTAAAGCTGTATACAGTACCTTTCATATTGATATAGATTAGCTGCGAGAAGGTGAGAGCCATGCCCCCTGGTGGCGGCCACGGGACTCGATCGAACATGACAGGAATGATGTGTTTTCTGAGCAGGTCTGCCAGGCCTAGTTCGCGGTTGCAATGGTGAGACACTATATACTTGGGAGTCACACACGCTATCACCACCTGTAGAGAAAAGACGGGCTCAGTTCAAAATCAATATAGAAAGTTTCCCAGTAGGGCAAGTGCACTCCAGGTTTTATTTGTCTTTTTGAAAACAGAAATGTATGTCTTAAATGTTGCTAGTATGAACCAATAATGCAAAGCTCTTTTTGAATGACATGGTGTGAAGTTAGATGTTATGCGACATTCAATATATTTTTTTCCAACCTGCATCAATGTTTGTATGACTGCACCTCAAAGATGCCCTCAATTGCGACCTGTCTTGTAGGGCAATTAAGGAGATAATGTCTTTTTGTCATCCTCTAATATAAAATGAATACACAAAATCCTATGATTGCCCATTTTAGATGACTAGGTTCACAATCCTGGCCAGAGCCTTGTGCTCTGTCATCCAGTGGAACACAGTCTTAGCCAATAAGTTTCTGAGTGTCACTTAGACACCCAAACCTTAAAAGGTCACTGCTCCGGACAGCCAATTTTATGTGAGGAATTTCTTTAAATATCAATATCAATGATTGAGTATTTTCGCCTCAATATGATTCCAATGACACTAATCAAGGTTATCATGTCAATAGGAAAATACATGTCAATGGTTGTAATTCGAGTATATATATTTTGGTCTTCCTTTGAAAAACAGGAAACCTAAAAATTGTGCAATTGCCAAATTTGGGCACCCAGATTCTAAACCCTAGCTAGGACGGTGCAGAAGTTACCTTGGCATTTCTGATTCCTTCGTCTATCTTGACGTTGAGCTGGTCGCCTCCACCCATCTGCCCGATGTCCATCCAGCAGGTGAAGCCGCACTTCTCTAGCTGTTCCCTCAGTGCCTTCACCTCATCCTGGCTGTCCCACTGATAGCTGATGAACACCTGCGGCGGGTCCAGCTCTGACTCTGAAGCAACAAAAACATAAAGCAATTAGCATTTTAACCCTTATGCTGCTCTTGGCTAAATTGGCCAATACAAAATGATGTAAAAAATCCCTGAAAAATGACTGGATCCCTGGCACATGGGTACTCATCAGAGAGTATTCAGCGAGAGCTATCTAATGGTTACCAACATGACAGGGTTAAGATGGTTTTCAAAGATTTTTGCGTCCCTCTGCTTTGAAAGAAAGTAGCCTCAGCATTGGAAGGATTAACATAAACATACCCATACCTCATTAAACTGATTGTTTCACATCATTTTCCAATTGAAAACAATTCAAGATTTAGGATGCTTTGCTGTTCTTAGCAAACAGTCCTGCAATACTAAAGAAAAAATGATGAGGAAAAAACTCAGAACATTGGTTTGTAAGAAAAAAGCATGTGTGCAACCAATGTGCTCGAAATGCCATTTTATATAAATTTACAGACTCGATTAGACATGATAGGTAAAATTAGATTTGCCAAATTCTCCAATCATGCACTTCAATTGGCAAATTTTGTGCACAGCAAATTTACCTGTTCTCCACTAGATCAAAAATATCAATACATAAGTATGATAATCTTAATGCATAAATCACACATGGCAAAGGTTTTTTTCAGAAGGATTCAGGCTATCAATAGATAGGAACATCCTAGATTAAGGAACCCATTATAATGATAACTTTTTCAATGTTTGGAAGCCCCTTCTCCCCTATAATAAATGCTTCGGAAAGCAAATGATATTTCCCCATGGAGGGAAAAAGAAATTACAGTTTCTTTGCATTACTTCTTTAACTTGGTTTGTTTGAGCAGCAGAAACATACAGAATGATTGTGTCATAGCCTTGGCCAGCAGGATGTCTGGGTGTCCAAACCCCCAAAATCACCCCTCAGGACACCCAGATTTTTTTTTTTGGGGGGGGGGGGGAAGTAATTTCTTAAAATGTCAATTTAAGCATATAAATGAAGGTTTTCCACATCAATATAATTCCAATGGCATTATATAATGATATTATGCCTGATTTTAATGAGTAAATACATGTTTATAATTGATACTTCAGTATATTGCTGTCTCACTTGAAAAATAGGACTCCCAAAATTGTTACTGTTGTCAATTTTGGACACTCAGTTTCTAAATCCTGGCTAAGACCCTGGAGTGTGTGTGTGTGTGTGTGCGTGTGTGTGTGCGCGTGTGTGTGTGCGTGTGTGTGTGCGCGCGTGTGTGTGTGTGTGTGCGCGTGTACGTGTGTATGTGTGTGTGCGTGTGTGTGCGTGTGCGTGCGTGCGTGCGTGTGTGTGTGTGTATGTGTGTGTGTGTGTGAGCTTACCTTGTCCTTTCTGTATGATCTCCACTATGTCATCTCTCTGCATCTCCTCCAGGTACTTGATCATCATATCCACTGACAGGTTGGTGTTGCCGCTGGTCACTATCCAGTCAGTGATCAGCATTAGGCCAGGGTTAAGGTCGTTGTTCATCTTTTCTATCTTGTTCTTCTTATAACCTACAAACAATGCAAGACTCTATTAAAGGATCTTTGATTCACCCATTCAACTCTACGGCCCGACTACTGCATACCATGTTAATATTGCAGCAGTTTAATTAATGAGTACTTTGCGCACCCCTTGAGTCTGCACTTACCAAATTGTACACCATTATTTGGACATCCGATTCCAATGCTAGTATCATACAACACACTAACATAAAAACTTGTCATTCAACACACATATGCGTGAATTCAACATATGCGTGATTATCAAAGGCAGCTGCATGCCGAGCACATTACTTTGTTTGCGCAAAATCAATAAGGTATACAGTATTTCAAAGATAGTTTCCTAACAAAGCAATCTTCAAAGATAAGAAACATAAATCATTACTAATAATAGCTTTTTTCATACTTTTAACTGCAACCGATGGTCTCTTCATCAATTTTAGTTACTTTACACTACTTGGCACTTTGTTTCATGTACTAACATGTTGGCAACTTTATCATTTACACACTATCAATTTCCTCATTATCACTTATATTTATACAAGTCCATTAGATTTTGTGTCTATTATTATATTTCTCTATACTATCAAGAGGTAGTAGCAAGATAGTAAGTTATATCATTAGTTTGATCACAACGCCCTTGGATATGGAGTTGATACTGTATAACTGGTATTTTTTACAGGCATTTAATTTTCGCCATTTTCGCACTCCACATGATAGCGCCAAATAATATCCTTCAAATAAATATCCTGCTTTGTATTTAGTTTAGTTTGAATGCTTGAATGCGCAAATTCAAAGTAGCACAAATACCCTCCAGCAGGGCTGTAAGCCGTATACAAGGTGTCCCCCCAAAAAATGCAATCCTCCCCTTTTCCCATTATATTTTCAAAATAGCTTAAATAACATCATCAATTTTTTACATGTTGAAGATAATGATATCTTAGAGATAAACTGTACTAGTTTCAACCAAATGTTCAACATCTATGTCAAAGTTGTGAGGCAAAGTTTGACACCTATATTATTTCACTCCATCGCAATGTAAAACCTATGGTGAAGACTGGTATTGAGGGTCACCTAGCCAGAAGCCTGAGCCTCATGCTAAACATAGCAGTTTCAATTGCTTGGTCAGTATGCAGGCATGCATTTGAAATTTACATTGTGTTAAAGTGAAATTAGAGAGGGCTCAAACTTTGCCTCACAGCTTTGTCATGGATGATTGGATTTGCTTGAAACTGCAACAGATTATCTCTAAAATATCCTTCTCTTCAACCGTGAAGTTATTTTTCAATGTTTTCTAAGATGTTTTGAAAAAATATTTGGAAAAGGGGAGTATTGCATTTTTTTTTTGGACATCCTGTACAGTCCACGTTCTTTAATGAGCGTACCTAGTTTTTTGGCCAGAGCCGTCCAGTCCTGCCCCTCAGAGCCCCCGTTGAGTAGCTTGGCCGCCCCCTTGACCCAGCTGGGCAGCTCTGAGCCCTTGCTGGCCTCTATGTCCTGAATCAGGTTCCTGTTGGCCTCTTGGACGATGCTGTCTGCCAGCACAGGGCCCTCCCTCACTATGGGCTGCGGAGCGGGGAACCACTTACGGAACTGCGACGTCTTGATACGCCGGTGCTCACAACATACAATCTGTAAAAATGGAAAATAACAGGACTCAATACTTTGGGCTGGGGAGCCGGGAACCACTTCCGGAACTGCGACGTCTTGATACGCCGGTGCTCACGACATACAATCTGTAAAAATGGAAAATAAAAGGACTCAATACTTTGGGCTGGGGAGCCAGGAACCATTTACCGAACTGCGACGTCTTGATACGCCGGTGCTCACAACATACAATCTGCAACAATGGAAAATCAAAAGGCTCTGTAAAATGTAAATCAGAACTGAGCCGGGAATCAATTCAGGAACTGCGATGTCTTGATACGCCGGAGCTCAAAACATACATGTCAAGACAATGGAAAATAAAAGGACTCTCTAAAATGTAAATCAGTACTTGCACAACTGCCTTTTTGGAGAAATTTCAGTCTAGCATGTTATCTACACTGTTATCTAATGGCATGTTAAAGGGTATGCCTAAATGATATAAAAAAATTGCCAATACAATTATATTTCTGTTCATACACTGTTTCTATTTGCTGCCATTTCTATTGCAGGATCCTGGTTTGTTATTGCTAGATAGCTATGTTCCATAAGAGGAAGTTTAAACAGCTTATGCCTTAGCAAAGCCAGCAAAGTTATAGCAGAGTAGGGAGAATGTGCCCTTACCTTATTGGTGAGACACTCGTCCAGGTCGAGCAGGTGAATGCAGGAGTCCTCCTTGCAGTAGGGCTGTTTATGCAGGCTGCATTGCTTATCACAGGTACACACCACCCCAGCCTTGTAGCAGATACGCCGCATCCACATGGCTCGCAGACCTGACAGCACAGAGTCCAGAAAGTTACGCACCTGAAGGAAACGGGCAGAATAAGAATTCTAATCTATATACATTCTCTAATCTATACATGCTACAGGTGCTCAATACAATATCAAATAACAAATTTATAGAATGGGGAAAAGCAGCGTATCGATGAAGATATAACTTGTATCGTATCGTTAAGATTAAGAATATCTATAATATTGACTTAATTGTTTCCAGAACATATCCCAATGAGAGGCATTTTTCTATTTATCAGCACTACTTACAAAGGTGACAGGCCCTAAGGTGCAGGCAGTATCGTTCATAAATAATGTTAAGGTATCATCAATATTGTACCGTACCTCAACAATTTTAAAGGTGCCAATCCCTTATTCTAAGGAATCTTTTCAAAATTACACCCACAGTTAAATCTTTAAGGTAAGACCATAATTGGATACTATGACATTTGAAAGTTAGATCGAAATTCAGATCATAGTTAACATCCTGATAAAAACAAGTTATTGAAACAGAAAAACTTCTAGTTTTGTAAATGGTGAAACTGCTTTTATCCATTATCTTAAGTATCCAATGATGGAAAATAACATGAAATAATCATAGCATTTTATAATAGATTCTGATCAATAAGCAAGAGAACATTAGCTGTTTGGTGAAAAAAACAGGGATAGAGTTAGTCATGTGTTTAGTATTACAAAAGATACTTCTCTTTCATACCAACATTTTGATACCAAACACTCATCCCTATGTTTGGTTTAAGCTGAGTTATGAAGGTTTTAGGGTGCCTTTCCTACCCCTATACCTATTATTTTGACCATTTTGGGGCCATTTTACATATATTGGGGTGTTTAAGACATGACCCTATAAAAAGATGTGCACCACTCCTGGCGGTATGCCCCAAGTGTGGGCCTAAAACATGATACCGACGGAAATTTTCTAGCTAACCTGAATCCCAAAAATGGCTGGCTGGCTACTGTACTAAAACACTGCTGGAGAGAACCTGTGAATTTCAAGAACTATTAGCATTCCATAGTCTACTTACTTTAGCGCAGGCAGCAGGGTCTGGGGGAGGCAAGGGTTTCTCCGTGCCAGAATCACTTGACGTATCGTCCGTTTCGGCAAGGTCGGCCACGCGTAGCACGCCAACTTTAAGACGAGTGTATTTGATTGGCTGCATCTCCAGCAGGAAGTCATGCTCCTGGTCGAGGTAGAAGCGGGCACGGCGGTGGTAGAGGCGTGGCTCTTGACCGCCACAGTGCTGCGACCACCTAATGGCACGCGTCAGCACGCGGTGGAACAGGCCGTCTGAGGAGCAGGGCGAGGAGGAGGAGGAGGAGGCAGAAATCAGGTGATTGCTCAAACATATGGATCAACCACATATACATATACATACATACATATATATATATATATATATATATATATATATATATATATATATATATATATATATATATATATATATATATATATATATATATATATATATATATATATATATATTATACATATATATATATATACATATATAAAATCATATATATATATAATACATATATATATATATATATATATATATATATATATATATATATATATATATATATATATATATATATATATATATATATATATATATATATATATATATACATATAATACCAGGTAGAAGTCACATGTGGGTCATACAGAGATTTGTCATGAATAATGCGCTAAATCACCGAATAGAAATATAATACAGTCCTGTATTTTTATCATAAATAGGAAATCAACCAGTTAGAAATGCCATGAGGCAATGTAGATTTACCATACAAAGATAAGATAGCACTTTATCAGGTAGAAATCTCATGTTAATGTATGATGAATTTAAGCCAGCTAATTTACTAGGACAAAATCCCATATTATCCATGTACATTTATAGTAAGTATAATAGTAAGCTTATTTACCAGCAAGAGATCCCATATTTTTTTTATCATAAATAGAGAAAGCAGGTAACTTACCAGGTAGAAAGCCCATGAAGTCCATGTAGAAAACTACATCTGTTTTGGTAGTGGTGAAGAGGTGGGTTGACGACAGAGTTTTCTTAATTCTAGAAGGCACGTAGTAGCTCTTGCCAGCACTCAAAACTGACTCCAGATTTTGGTGCTGAAAATCATACAAGTATTCATTTAACCCCCTGGCTCATGGCTGGAGCTCTCTTTGACAATAGTGGTCTGGACAATGCCACAGTATGTGACAGAGATTCATCAAATTTCAAGATGCTCTTTGATTCTTTTCTAAATATTTTGAATTCTTCAAGCAATGTTTGAATAACTCTTAAATCTGTATATTTGCTTGGTCATCATCTGATGTACCCAGTCAGAATTAATAAGTTTCTAATACATTAATTAAACAATGATACACAATAATTTCAAATACATAACGATTTAAAACAAAATAATTAGGATATTGAAATTTGAAAAAGGTTGTTTTCCGTTCAATGAAATAAGTAAATTGTATTTAATGTCTTTCATTTGTAATTTTTCATAGCTTTATCGAGTTGACTACCTTTGTTAGACCTATCATGGCTATTTGGAAATAAACCTTTAAAGAAATCAATGTAACATCATAATATGCAATGCCTTTCATCTCAAAGATCAGTTATAACTTCAAGGATCAGGGTCTTAACCAGGATTTAGGAACTGGGTGCCTAAAATTGTCAATCTGAGAATAGTTGGGCGTCCTATTTTTCAAGGGATACCACAATATACCTTATAAGCATAAACATGTATTTACTTACTTACTCCCAAGTCATTTTCTCCTCCTTATACAATGTCATGAGATTTATAATGGTGTAAATAAATTCAATTTTGTTTGATAACACTATACTAAATTACTCCCCCTTAATTTTGGGTGTCCTGAGGGGTGATTTATGAGGGTTTGGGTGTCCAAATGACACCAAGACGCCCTGCTGGCTAAGACTATGTCAAGGATGATATTTGTATAAACTCCAGTGAGAGTGTGGTGTTGATTTGAGGGGACTTACAGATTTGGGTGGAAGACGAGGGCAGATGAGATCAAATTTCTCCATAAGTCCCAGTAGGGCAGGTTTCTGGTCAAGAACATCTTTCCAGATCTGAGAGATCAACTCATCCTCCAGAATCCCAAACTCCTCTAACCTGTGCCACAGGTCCATGTAGGCGCCCCACTACAAAACATCAGTAATGAGAGTAATGAGAATAGTAATAATAATAATAATAATAATAATAATAATAATAATAATAATAATAATAATAATAATAGTAATAACAATAAAAATAATAATATTAATAATAATAGTTATAATAATAATAATAATAATAATAATAATGATAATAATAATAATAATGATAATAATAATGATAATAATAATGATAATAATAATGATAATAATAATAATAATAATAATGATAATAATAATGATAACAACAACAATAATTCTTTGATAATGAACTCTTTCAACCTACATGTAATATGTTAATATGTTAACCATCATTGTTGCACGGCAAATTACAATAAAGTCCATGTACAGTGGAAACTGGTCCAAATCATTTAACTCTTCTTGCAGGCAACCCTTTCGCTGGATACATAGCTTAGCTGGTGCCTTACCTCTTGTGGCTGTGCCTGTACAGTGATGACCTGTTTGAACATATCCACAAGCCACTGGGGTTGTAGTATCACAGTGTTCTGCAGGGTGGTGTCCAGGGTGCTGGCTCCTCCATAGTGGACTATCACACCAAGGTCATGGTAAAATTCTAACATGGTTTTCAGCTCTCCATCCAAAATCACCCTCTCTTCCTTAGCAACCTCTCGAATCTGAAATGGCATGGAACCCACATGTTAATGTACAATTGGGTCATTATGCAGTAAACAATAGCACAACAAAATCATTTGACCGAATTTCATCACAACCCACTGTGGAAAAGTTGGGATATAGTTGGACTGATACTGTATACGGCTTTAATTTGAAGTGCTAAAGATTTCGCTTTACATCTTGGCTGTGTATTTCAGCTTCTTTGATTTTGCACATACAAGCACCCAAACTATACATTTATTACTATACAGATATTCATTTGAAGGATGTTTTTTTGGCGCTATCATGGGGAGCGCGAAAATTGTAATATTTAAATGCCTGTAAAAAATACCAATTATACAGTATTAATGAATAACTACTATCTTTCTCGTGGGGAACTGGTTACTTTAAAAATCTAGGGTTGTTGCGTTGGTTTTTATGTAACCTAGATAAACAGCGAAAATGTCGGGAAAATGTTTTTGATATTTATGATATCTAAGTCACAAAAGAATATCACCAATATCTCCAATAACAATTTATTTCTAGAGGCAATGTATCATAGGACTAATGTACTGACAGCCTCATACAATGACTTATTCCACATTAAGGTGAGAACTGTTATTTCCCATACAAATGTCAGATGTCAGATTGTAATGGGGATTATTGGCCAAAATCCAGTACCAGGCTGTTCATGTTTGACAACGTTAAAAGCCTTTGGTCCACAATAGTCATGTGACATATCAAAATGAACCTTAAATAGAGCAGAACATTCTGACAGCCAAATTGCCTAACTATGAGCTTTTTAGGGGGTCTTTTAGATTCGCAAGCTAGGCTCTTCTTTAAATGAATTCAATCATCTCGCATATATATATATATATATATGCATGCCTGCCTGGTTCTCTAGTTTATGTTACCACAAAGGCATATTACATGCGGAGTGTGTGGTATTGAACGGGTTAAGCAATCAGTTTTAGTTTTCTGTAAGTGTGCTATATGTGTTGATTACCTGTTCCAGTGAGACATAATGTGCGCCTTCCTCCACCAGCTTACTGATGGCCTGCTCAAACTTGAGCCACTTGATGGGCATCTGTTCTCCCATGTAGGGCTCCTTGCTGGCCACTGCCTCTATGTGCCTCCTCAGCTGAACCACCTGAAACAACAACATACAACATGCAGGAACAACTCGACAACAAACAACACTTTAACATAATACATAATATATCCTAAACTGGAGTAGAAACAGTTATATTTTACTTTTGAGATCCTTGGTCCCATACTAATAATTAGGGCTCCCGCGATACACTCGTATAGTCGCTGCACCGCGGATTGCCGCGATGCGAATAGTATTCGAATATACGCATTTGTATATTCGAATGCAGACGAATATACACAAAAATGAAAAGCCCTACCTGTTTGCGGCCATAGAAGTTGAGGAAATCACTTCAAATCAGCAGCGCTGAGTGCGCTGAGTTTTGAAGTGCCTCCATTTTACGTTCTGGGCGCACGATTACTTATGCCGGTGGGCGCACGATTACTTATACCGGTTGATACCGGTTGAATTTGGGGACCGTTCCTGTCCTTATAAGGTAAAATGGCGCTCTGGTTTTCAGATCGTTCGCTACCATTCTACGAATATTAGCATTCGTATTCGTGACCCTATAGTCGTGAATACATTCGTATTCACCACCTACTGTATTCGTGAGAGCCCTACTAATAATGTTCTTTTATCTTGTAACTATTGAATGAAATAGTAGTTAATACTGTTCCTACTCAGAGATGGGGCATGCAGTACCCTAACCGACAGCGATGTCCATACCCTGATATTCATAATTTTTTGCTATTGACTATATATGGTATGAACATCGACACACGGCCCTATACCCTACAATGTTAGTTTCCAATTTTCCCAAATTTCTCCGTCGGTGTCAAAGTTACCTCATACCTGACTGCAATAGGATGACTAATATAAGCTAGCAATGTGTGCCGCTAACTTTGTGTCGGTAAAATCACTTTTAACGGAACGGTAGTCCAAAGATTTCTTGAGATGGTTTGTTTATGAAATGGTGACCACCATCTTGCCGAGATTGTGAGAGGTCAGAGCGAGATTTAATCAAAGAGCGACTTCTATTTGTAATTCGGCACATGCCGCCTATTGTTTATGAAAATGGTCTTGGGCCTGCCGCATGTGCTGAATTACAAATAGAAGTATATAGGGCTTATCCCCGACTCTAATACCAATAACGTCAATATATAAAATGAGTATTAGAGTCGGCCCCGGCTAGCAGTACCCTTTCTATCAGCCTTGGCCAGGCCCATAGAGCATGCATGACCTTATAATACTGAGCAGTCACATGACCACAAGCTTCTGTTTCACACCACCAGCTAGGAAGTTGCAGGTGGTGTAAGATCACTCTTGTGGGTGGGCTTTAAGGTGTGTTCATGCAAACCTAAAATGCACTGATAAAAGTGCACTTGAATAAGCAATGAAAGGAAGTAAAGTGGGAGTGGGGAATGTAGATGTTACTTTTCAAATCATAGTATAGGGAAGCATAATTCTACAAGTGAAATTGTTTGGATTAAAAGTACAACGGCTGCATTTCTTAAGTTAATCTTGGTATAATGATGAGAATTCAATTGTTGGTAAAATGTTAAAACTTACACTATTGGAATTTAATTTATGAAAAATATGAGTAAATCAAAATGTGATGTTGTATTAAATAAGACAAGTTTTGGGCCAATACCCTTTTTTCTGGCTCAACAGCGAATCAAAGTAAAACCGTTATCAGAGATAACTGAGCATGTCTCCTATCCTTTCATGACCTGCCATGCTTTTGTCAGGCATTGCATGTTGTTGTTGCAATGACTCAACATCATCATTAACCCTTCCAGTGCTAAGACTACTTTCATCCAAAGCACAAGGATACAAAGATTTTTGAAAACCATCTAAACCCTGTCATGTTGGTGAGTTGGTATTCATTGGATAGCTCTTGCAAATTACTCTCAGATGAGTACCTGTTTGCCAGGGTTTCAATGACTTTTCAGCTTTTTTGTATAATTTCGTATTGGCAAAATTAGCCACCACCGGCATAAGGGTTAAGGTGAGGACACACTGAAGTTTTTCCACCAGCAAGGCCCATTGATGGCAGGTAACATGAACACCACTGCTTTGGTATTTCTCATTTAATATAATCAACAAGGCATGCATGATTTTGATAAGCAAATATTGAATTAAAATAGTAACAACAAAGTAAGCAAAGTAAGTTTTCCAATTATTACTAGACCAGTGAAGATCCAGAGAGTTATGGGTTCAGTAAGAGTACCATAGACTGCTATCAATACTGTATAGTGTGTTAATTTTATGCCTATAAAGTAATGTGCTATACATGGAGATGCCTTTGATGTGCAGTTTTTACATGCAGGTGTTGAATGACAAGCTATCATGTCAGCTGTATGACAATAGCAAAGGGGCCGGATGTCAAATAATGGTGCACAGTTCAATAAATACAGACTACAGGTGTGTGCAAAGTATGCATTGACTAAACAGCTGCATTATTAAACACTTCCAATACTGAGGCTACTTTCTTCCAAAGCACAAGGATGCAAAGATTTTTTAAAACCATCTTAATCCTGTCATGTTGGTATTCATTGGATAGCTCTTGTTGAGTACTCTCAGATGAGTACCCATGTGCCAGTGTTTCAGTCATTTTCTAGGTGTTTTGCATCATTTTGTATTGGCCAAATTAGCCACCAGCATAAAGGTTAACAAATTATACAGTAAGCATGGCTTATTTCAGTACCCACCTGGTCATCTTCACCATCTATACTGTTCTCTACAGCATAGAACTTATTGACTACATGGCGCCAGTACGATCGTCCCTTCAGCCGATCTCGTATCTTATCAAAGATCTCTCCAACCTGGTGGGAAGAAATTACAAATATCTTCAAATAATTATTTGGAAAACAAAGAAATGGCATACCAATATCTACTCCATCTAACTCATTTTAGTTAGCAAGATGTTATCACAGGCTGTACCTCATTATCTAGATTATCAACAAACTATGACAGAAGATACATAGGGTGAGAGTGCATCTATGAAATTGCAACATTTTTAATATTCAACATGGTTAATGCCATCAGATATTGACCAGAATGCCATTTTACTTTTCAAATAAAATACCTTCGAAAGGTAATCAGGAACTCCATTGAGAAAAAATAAATATGCATATTATTCAACCAACAGCTTTGATCTCATTACCATAATTCACCTGTGATCTCTATAGTATGTATATGCTTCATAAAAATTCAAAATAAGAAATATCCATTGCATATGATTGCTTTTAAGGAAAGAGTATCAGTAACACAGATAGACCTGTTGTCATGAATGGATGCGCGTGGTAACACGAAACATATTAACACTAGCAATACTCCCATGCAATACATCACAGCTAATCTAGATAAACTAGGCTTAGCAAACATAAGGAAATCTTTGAAGACCACTTCAATGGTTAACAGGTACAGTGAAGAAGAAGAGTCAACAGGAGATACCACTGTAATCAGGTTAATTGATTTTCTGGCAAAATCAAAGAGAAGAGTCATGATAATGATAACATAACTAATGTGACTTGAATATAGTATCTGTACAGGTATCCTGCCCCAAATAAAATGTGTCCTGCACATCGGGGTCTGAGGCCACTGTCATGATGGGTTCTGATTATCAATATGAGGTGATACGGTGGTATCGCCCCTATAGATATCCCACAGTTTACATGAATACTACAATATTCATAACTCACCAGTGTGTCCTTTACATCGGGGTCTGAGGCCAGACTGTTACAATGGGTCCTGACTATTACTATAAGAGGTACTTGATGTGGTAGTATTGCCCCCTATGTATATCCCACAGATTACATAAATGCTACAATACCCATAACTCACCAGTGTGTCCTGCACATCGGGGTCTGAGGCGAGACTGTTGCGGTGGGTCCCGACTATGAAGATGGGAGGTGATATGGTGGTGTTGTCCACACTGTTGCGTGTGTTCTGTGCCGTGTGGGCGTGAATGGAACTCATCCAATAGTCCATGTAATCTAAGTTGGTCAATTCACCTTCCTCCCACTCATCGTTAGAGTCGGAGTCGGAAGCGTTGTTCCGCCGCCGTACCTGTGTCTTGGCGAGCTCCTCCAGGTCATGGCAGAGGTGAAAGACTATCACATATACTGCTCGCGATGACAGAAACACCTGATGAAAGGATGAAGGGCAGTGGATCAGTGGTGAGGCATTACTGTAGAACACACATATGACGCGTGTCCCAAATATAGCGAATTGGCGAGTTTTCGCACCATAGCGAATCTTTATGCTAGCGACAATAGCCGCCACTAACATAAAGAAAGTACAAATAAAAAAGAACAGTGTTTTTATATATAGCGAAGCGGAACCACACGCAATGTACGCTATATATAAACAGAATAAGGGGATAACTTAACCCTTCCGATGCGGAGTCTACTTGCGTCCAAATCACAAGGACAAAAATATTTTTGATAACCATGTAAACCCTGTCATATTGGTATTCATTGGAAAATTCTCGCTGAGTACTCTCAGATGAGTACCCATGTGCCAGGGTTTCAGTCATTTTAAAGGATTTTTGCATCATTTTGTAACGGCTGACATGAATAGATAAAGCGAATAAGGCAACTATGGCATAGCTTAACCCTTCCTACGGGGAGGCTACTTTCAAATGGACAAAAAGAACAAGAAGATTTTTAAAAAACATCTTGGTATTCACTGGAAAGCTCCTACTGAGTGCTCTCAGATGATTACCCATGTACCAGGGTTTCAATCATTTCTAGGATTTCTAACGTAATTTTGTGTTGGCCAAAGTAGCCACCAGCAGTATTAGGGTTAATATTAATTACCTGATGTGTAGTGTAATAAACAGCCTGTCCAGCAAAGTCCCAGATATTGAGCACTATATTCCTGCCGCTGTGGTGGTTGCTCTCGTTGTTGTCCAATGAGAGCAAGGCGGGGTCGGTTGCTGCTGTGCTGCGGGCGTCGTCCTTCTCCTCCTTCTCCTTCAGCATGGCCTCCACCATCTCCACCACGCGCAGCGGCATCTCGCGCAGCAGCTCCTCCTCGCTCCTCTTCACATCCTCCTCCTGCCCCGCATCCTGCGGCACGCTCCCCTCATCCTTCTTAAACTCCTTAATCTTCTTCTACAAATACAAACCAGTCTCAGAAACTCCATACAACACCAAAACAACTTACAAAACACCTATCTAGAAGTTGCCAGTGACTAAGGGTTAGACAGTGGTTTTTGCCGGGTACTACGGTTTCCACCATCATCTACACAACTGGCTAGTAACGATTTAACCTACACGTGGCAGAAAAAGTGACGATAAATAAAATTCCAAATTTGAAATACCTTATCTAACCATGGACATGCCACATTTACAACAAGCTGTACCAGTTTGGTTTTGGCTGCTGACTGGGTGGGGCACTGTATAGCCATAATCACCTACCCTCCATGATCAATTCCTAAAACACAACCAGCTTGGTGACAATTTTTTGAACAAATCGTTACATATATCAGTCATTATAAATGCTGTGCTCCACTCAATGGCTGATTTTCATTGAACTTTAGGATTTATATACTTGTACACAGGATACCCCAGTAGACCATGACAGACCAGTGATTGCCCTTTATCACCCGCCGTGGATCTACAGTGAGGCATTTTAAGAAAGTGGTAGCTATGTGGCAGTACCTGCCGGGTAATGTGATTAGTAAGTGGTCGTTACACGGCATTGGTAGCTCCTAGGTTACAGAATAACTATTAGACATGCTCTTAGCATAGAACAACCCAGCTCTAGTCACATGTTGCACAGAATGGTCCAACTTTTCATAAGAGAATTATACCCATCATGCAAACCTCACACTTATTCTTCTATAAGTTTTCCAACATACATCTTATGACACCTGGGACCCAACCTTAACCATCTTCTTCTTCTGGCCAAAATAATGATTTTCATTAATTCAAGTAAGTACAATAGAAGTAACATATGGCAACTCCACTGAGCTATAAATACCAAGATACGGTCAATGTATGTGTTACGTAATGAATCAGAAATATATGTCACCCGAAGACAAATGTTAGCTTCAAAGATAATGCTATGTCTAACAAGTACAGTGACTATAAAAGACCATGAATAAAGCATACTCAGTGTAATATATGTGCTTTTTGACCATAATAACCGAAGAAGTATCAATAAAACAAATTCTTTGTCTCTAGAAAACATCAAATCTGAGAATATCTCATCACACCTGAAAAGTTTCTAAGCGAATCATTGTACAAAGTGAGCTTCCTGATGATTAAAAGAGTATAATGGGAAAGTACGTAATGCCGTAACCTTTTTGCCCTAGAAAGTGACGAACACCAGACGATACTTTTTCTATGGAACAATTATGAAGAAATTGTGACATTCCAATTTGTATAATATTTCCATTTCTATCAACATTCATCATATATAAATCATGATGTTTTAAACAGTTTTAAACAGCTCTTTAAGACTGCAAGTCAAGGATGGATGACTGCAACCATGGAAATGACACCTTTTGCTGGAAGAACTTATTGATGCAACTACTGTGAGATGATATAAGGCTGTTGCTATTTATAGATATCAAGCTCTCTTGCTGGGAATATTGATATCACCTATTATAACTTGGCATCAGGCAGCAGTGGGTAAAATTACAATTTTGACTCCCAAAGGTTAAGTATTCTTGCTGGAAATGTTGTCCTCTTATTTTGTAACCCCCAAAAAAAGGATTTAGGACTGCCAGCTTTTCTGTGACATTCATCTATTTCAGAGACTGTTTAACTTGAAATCAAAGGAAAATCTGCTTGCTTCATAAATGGATCATGGTATCATAAAACTTATACTCTCCAGAAATATAACATTACATTGGAATGACGTCTTCTATGTGCGCAGCAGCAGGCAGGTTTAAGCCTCATGCTGAGCAATAATGTCAAGGCAACAATACATCAAAGCTTGACGAGGCTCAACTCGGGCTGATTGTCATATAAACAGCAGCAATGCAGACTGATCAATAGTGAGAAAATGCAAGTCTAATAGCACACCTCATCTAAAGCAAAGCTAATGGAGCTTTTCAGGATAGAATTCACCATATTCAATAAAAGGTAAAACTGATGTAATAAATGCATCTGTTTAAGTGTTGCATGTAAACCCTTTGTACAATATCCTCTTCATTGGAGCTTCTCATGCACAGCACCTGGTGACCATATCCTCGTAATGCTGGGCTTGTCCCAAGTTTGTAATTACAAGAAACTGCATGCATTTTGGCTCTTGGCAGAGCCACTGGGCTTGTCCCAGGTTTGTAACTACAAGAAACTGCATGAATTTGCTCTTGGCAGAGCCACTGGGCTTGTCCCAGGTTTGTAACTACAAGAAACTGCATAATCTTGGCTCTTGGCAGTGCGCGGTCTAGACCGAAACTACATGAATCTTGGCTCTTGGCAGAGCGCGGTCTAGACCACAAGGACCACTTCAGGGCTTGTCCCAGGTTTGTCACTACAAGAAACTGCATGAATCTTGGCTCTTGGCGGAGCGCGGTCTAGACCGCAAGCTCCGCTGGGCTTGTCCCAGGTTTGTCACTACAAGAAACTGCATGAATTTTGGCTCTTGGTAGAGCGCGGTCTGGACAGCAAGCTCCACGGAGCTTTCCCAGGTTTGTCACTACAAGAAAGTACATGAATCTTGACTTTTGGCAGAACGCGGTCTAGACCGCAAGCTCCACTGGGCTTGTCCCCGGTTTGTCACTACAAGAAAAGTACATGAATCTTGGCTCTTGGTAGAGCGCGGTCTAGACCGCAAGCTCAAGGGGCTTAGATTTTGTCCCAGGTTTGTCACTACAAGAAACTGCATGAATTTTGGCTCCTAGCAGAGCACGGTCTAGACCGCAAGCTCCACTGGGCTTGTCCCAGGTTTGTCACTACAAGAAAAGTACATGAATCTTGGCTCTTGGCAGAGCGCGGTCTAGACCACAAGGTCCATGGGGATTGTGCCAGGTTTGTCACCAGAACAAACTTCTTGGAATCTTTGCCCTAGCCAGAGCGCGGTCTAGACCGTGAAACAATTTTGCTGTATACTGACGAAATAAATGTAAAAGTACACAGAAAAGTAACAGATTTTGTAGATTTTTCGTACTCACTATATTTTTGATGGAAAACTGCGATTTCAGACCCTAAGTAGTACAAAAAGATTTTCCTCTTTTAAAAAAGACGCCCTGGAATAGTATCATCTATATATATATATATATATATATATATATATATATATAAATATATATATATATATATATATATATATATATATATGTATATATATATATATATATATATATATATATATATATATAATATATATATATATATATATATATAT
Organism: Maea johnstoni; assembly: GCA_963942565.1. Lineage (NCBI taxonomy): Eukaryota > Metazoa > Annelida > Polychaeta > Spionida > Magelonidae > Maea > Maea johnstoni. The sequence goes on along the minus strand of OZ012684.1, from coordinate 90,900,486 downwards.
ATATATATATATATATATATATATTACTTATACATATAATATATATATACATATATATATATATATATATATATATATATATATATATATATATATATATATATATATATATATATATATATATATATATATATATATATATATATATACATATACACACACACATATATATATATATATATATATATA
>OZ012684.1:90842797-90895297 GCA_963942565.1 Maea johnstoni | reverse complement strand
CCTGCATCTCCTAAAGGGTAATGTTATCTAGGTCTAGGTACTTCAATCTAGGTCAGAGGCCAAAGGAAGTTGATTTAATTGCAATTTGATAAAGATAAGAATAGCTGCCATTAGGTGTACAATGGAACTGAGTGCAAAGTGCTGTAAAATCCCCAATGAGAACAAGAAGGCTCTGAGATTTAAGCTGCCCATCCTTATTCTCAATTCCTCTCATAGGATAAGTATGGATGCCTTGCCTACAGGGTTTCAGGCAGCAGAGTGTCTGGGAGTCATTTGGACACCATAACCCTCAAAAATCACCCCTCAAGACATCCCCAAAATGTATGAGTTATTTCTCAGAATGTTTCTCCTTGAAACTTTAAAGGCTACCTGCAAGATCTGTTTAATAACCTTCATAATCACCTTTTAAAGAATAGTATCAAACCTCATTAGGCACATTTTAGCAGTCGTGCTCTAATCATGGTGACTTTGTAATGATCCCTAGATGACTAGATGGTCACCTACAAACAATGTTTTCCCAATAGAACTTGCTCAACATACATTCCAGCTTATTTCTGACTGTATGTATGTGACAAATAGTTATTATGAGACATGAATACAATATGTGGACCTCAAGTTGGAACTGGTAGACTTCAAGACTTAGGGGTATCATCATTTCCATGAATGATCTAGGTCGATGAAACCCCAGGTGATTAAAATTGCAATTATAACTTCCTGTAGATACAGACACTGTCAATCCTCACCTGTACATGCATGTATGTACATGAGGATTTTTGAGCATACTGTGAACTCAATCAGTCCAAATGGTATGCTCATTTGAAAGGCTTTGTGGATGGGTGAGCGAGTTGTTTATCAGATTATACTGTATAAAGTATTGTGCGTTTGTTATTTTTCAATATCTCTTTTAACTTAAACACCTCTGTAGGATTTAGGGTTTCAAGAAGCCTGTCTTAAGCTACACATGCTCTCTTATTGTCAAATGTATAGCAGACCTCCTTAGGTGGAACATTTTCTAAATAATTTTGTGAATGCGAGGGGATCAAACACCAGGGTTCTTCTGCACATTTGTTCTATACTGAATTACTGAGGGATTAGGGCCTCACTCTTTGCTCCAGGACTTAAATACTAGGACACCCCTGTTTGCCTTCATCAATCAGTACCTTTGATTCAGATGAACCCTGTATTAGATGAACTCCTGCGCAAAGTAAACATTTTCTTGTCCGCAAGGTATTTAAACAAAGCAGTGTCCAACTTGTGTATGGTAGACAAAATATTTATCATTCCTGGGGTCATGCAGTAATAGGGATGGTGATTTTCAAAAGTAATTGTAATTGTAATAGGGCCAATACAAAGTAATTGTAATTGTAATATATTACTTTCAAAAGTAATTGACCCCATGCCTGATAACAGGGTAGGAAATAGATGTCATGTACTTTCACAAACAAATTTGGGTGTCCTGAGGGGTCATTTTTGAGAGTTTGAGTGTCAAAATGACGCTCTGCTGGCTAACACCATGTGAGCGCAGCAGAAGTGACCGGGTCAAGCATTGTCTGGTTGAGAACTTAACCTTTCCAATGCTGAGGCTACTTTCGTCCAAAGCACAGGAATGCAAAGATTTTTCAAAAAACATCTAAACCCTGTCATATTGGTATTCATTGATAAGCTCTCGCTGAGCACTATCAGATGAATATCCACTTGCCAGGGTTTCAGTCATTTTTTTTTTTAGCTTTTTTGCATTATTTTGTATTGGCAAAATAAGCCATTAGCAGTATAAGGGTTAATACAATGTGAAGATGTTCTTACCTTTTCTTTGGATGCTGATCTTTGCTGCGTTCGTTTTGTCTGACTTTTCTCCTCTTTGGCTCTGTTCTCCTCTGCCTCCTTCTGTCGCTGTCGTTTCTTGAAAAGTAACTCCTGCACGATATTGTTGGCTATAGCACGATGATATTCTTCTTCTAGACCTTGTATTCCACCTGCACACAGGAAGAAGAATGAAGGCAATCTATAAACATTAGTATACATTTCTTTTAACCCTTCCAATGCTGAGGCTACTTTAATCAAAAGCACATGGATGCAAAGATTTTTGAAAACCATCTAAACCGTGTCATGTTGGTATTCAATGGATAACTCTCACTGAGTACTCCCAGATGAGTACCCATTTGCCAGGGTTTCAGTCATTTTTAAGTTGTTATTTTGCATCATTTTGTATTGGCCAAATAAAGCCACCAGCAGCATAAAGGTTAACAATATGAGCACAGAATTATGCCCCATAATTGACCCTATCCACAATAATCTTCCTATAAAAGATCAACTGGGCAAACATCACTTATTGCCCATCTTGCATCGAGCCAGGATAAAACAATATCGATAAAGGTCCAAATATAAGACCATCAAAAAGCTCCATAAGTGAGTTGCTGAACATATAGCAATACATATTTGGTTTTGTTTGTAGCTTACTGATCTGGGGTACCTGCCAAAAATGCCTCACCTTACTGCCATGACAATATGGCATGACAATATCTGAGAAAAAGATTAACTCTTGATGAAGCATTTCTGTTATATGACCAATATTACCATGACTAAAAAAAGTATGAACTCATTATAAGTATTTATAAGATCACGCAGGGACTTTATAGCAAGGATTTAGAAACTAGGAGCCCAAATTTGGCAATTTTATATTTAAAAAAAATTTTTATTTTCTTTCAAGGGACACAACAATATGTTCAGATAACAACAAGAACACCATATACATGTATTTAGTTACTTATACAGAGAAGAGAAAGTATAATATTCTTGTGTTATGCCACAGGAATCATATCTAAGTGAAAATATTAAATTATTTGCTTGAGAAGTGACATTTTTAGAAATTCCTCATTATTTTTGTAGGGTGTCCTGATGGACGATTCTTGCGAGTTTGGACACCCAAATGACATCCAGACACCCTGCTGACTAAGACCCTGACCCCATGCCCATTACTCACCTAGTACACCAATAGTTTTTGGTTTGGAGATTGTTATTTTTGGGAATGTGTCCTGTATGTCACCCTTCATGGCTAGCTTCCAGGCTTTCCGGTCTCGCAAATTGAAACTACAGGAGGCAGAGAGATCAATGCCATCTGTACTTTCCTCTTGAGTATTGTGTCTGCAAGAAAAAATAGATATGCATTGCATAAACTGTCCTGACAAAGAACAGTGGAACCTGAGCGCCATATTGAACAAGCAACTCTGGTGTATAACGTATAACACTTGTTCATTCTCCCATTAGATATCTTCCCTGAACACTAAACACCAAAAATAGTCCATTGAAACATATATCTCTGCCAGTGCACTTTTAACACTTCTTATTCTATTTTTGTCCAAAGCACATGCAAGGATGCAAAGATTTTTGGTAACCATCTAAACCCTGTCATGTTGGTATTCATTGGATAGCTCTTATTGAGTACTCTCAGATGAGTACCAGTGACATGCCAGAAATTTTCATCATTTTTGTGCCATTTTAAATTGGCAACCATTATCCACCAGCACCATAAGGGTTGACTAAATATAATAAACTTGCTATGAATTTCAACTTGCATTATATCCATTTTGAAGACTAATTTCAGCACATCTTTCTAATGCAGTGCTCAGTCAAATTGCACTTGCTGAAATTTAGTCTCTCTTCTAATGGCACTACTGACAATAAAAATCTAAAACTGATGCAGCAAAAATCATATAGCTATGACAATTTATTTCAAAGCTGCAGTTAAGCCGGAATAGGAATGACCAATCACGATAAAGATATCACTCAGGATTATGATGATGATAAGTATGATGCTGAAGAACACATATATGATCATGATAATGATGATACAAGATTCATAGAAATTACTAAGAAATATTTATTCTAATCTTATTTATTGTCACTTTTTCTACCAAACAATACTACATGCTGACTAGCAAGTTGTGACTGGTTGAGGGAACTGGTCACTTGCAACTGTCCCACATGCCTCAAGTCAGATTTGAACCTGGAACCCCCTGCAGTGGTGATAAACAGCGATCACTCAGTGCCCAATGCCAGGACCACTTGGCTATCAGGGCTGCCCCAGATGAATACCGCCCATAACAACAATGAGGATGAGAATGAAAAATAAAGACAATGATAATAGTGGTAATATGAATATCTTTATTTTCAACTTATAAATATTAGGCACTTGCTTTAATTGGGCAATATTAAAGCACATGGGACATGAGTGCAGCATATCAAGTATTTCTAAATTGCCTCAGATTATTGCCTGCACTCACTGTTGACAACTTATCCCCATTCAGGGTTCGAAATTAAGATTTCATCCAGGGAGCCCAATTGCATCTTAAACAGCTACCTAGAGATGTATTATATAGTAACCAGCATATCTTTGGGCTCCCTGCTGAAATTTGAGGGAGCCTCAGAAGAATTCAAGGGAACCCTCGGCCCCCTGGCACCCCTCATATTCGAGCCCTTCCATTTATGATGATAATTAACCTGCATGGCCTTGGCATTGCTGGAAAGTGGAAAGGGTTATTGAAAAACTATGATAGGACCACTTTATAGCAATTAGAACACTCTTCCAAAGTGCCGCCATAATATGTTAGCACTGTGTAGAGTGAAGGTAAGACTTATAATGTCAATGACGGCAAGCAACTCTACTGAGCACTAGACACGATGGTTCTGCAGCCAGGTGAAATATGAAACCCTGCATGGACTGCCTGCATACACAGTATTAATACGTCTCCCACAAAGCTAGGAAATACACGACAACACCTGCAAGCTATGTAATCAAGATCATCCCAGTTCCTATCTAATTACAGGCATGACATAACGCAGATTCACAGAACGCATGCATGATACTGAATTTATTCCTTACAACAGGAAACCCTGCCATTTCCACAAAGTGTGTTAAGTAGAGAAGGCAGTGCTGCGTTTATTGTTGTGTCGTATATGCCGGAGATGGTTGATATGGCAGCAGCCATTTATTCCCTATTCTACATGATAGTAGCGCCGCCGCCGCTGGTAGCAGTAGCACGTGATAAATCAATAAGGAGCCATTAGACAGGGTGTTTGCTAGACTGCAGCTCCTCAAACTTAGCACAATACTACTGCCAGCCAACAGCTCCAGCCTTAGACAGTGCCGGTGCGGCTCTATGGCAACAGCCTTCACCATATATACCTAGCTAGCACACTAATGGACAACCCATGATGTAGATATGTGTACATATAGCAGCATTTCCAAACAAACACATGTGAGAATGAAAATAACTTGTATGGATATTGCGATAGGCCTCTTTAATTGCATTGCTTCATTCTCGTGAGACCTTGCATCACATGTTCTTTTGTATTCAGGGTAATGAACTTATATAGAAGTAATTGAATTTCATAGTGTTTATTTGATTAACTTTTAAGAGGTTAAAGTCTGCTCTATTTAGGGGCAGATTCAGGATTTCAGTGTTGAGGTTCGTTATGTCTGAGGGCAGTTCTTTTTGACAAGGAGGTAGCTCTTCCTCATTGGATTCAAGCAAAACTAAATAAATTTAATCATTTTTAGCATGATAATCACAATTTGAATTGTAAGGGGGGGGGGGGGGGAGGGTTTGTTAAACCCCTTGAACTTAAGCTTCCTCTGTATCCAGAACTGATGTTTACCAAAGTACAGGTAAAACATTTAAAATGAACAAATTGCGACTGCAATCAGAATAAGAAACGGTATCTTTAACACCATATCTAATTTAACAAAAATCTCATTGTATTGAGTATAATTCTACCATTGGATAGTCAACTGCAGTTTGGGAAATGAATTATAAAGCAATGTTAAAAACTGCCAAAAAACATCAAGTATAAGTAAAGACTGTGAGAGATTCTTAGATGGGAAAAATAAAATACATATTAAGTAGAACCTGAACTCACACTTTGTCCAAGGGTCTTATCAAACAACATAGTCTCTGGGTGATCATTTTGCAAACAAAGACCAGAAAATTTGACTTCAATTTAAATGATAAGATTTTGCTTAATGATAATAATACTTTCAAAAGATATAAATATTCATATTTAATACCTGAACATATTGTGGCCTAGCTCTCATTCCTGGAAAGATTGGGCACAAATTTCCTTATGTTTTCGGATGCCTTGAACAGCCAGTTTTGAAATCCTGGCAAAGGTCATGCTAGGGTTTTTCCTGACAGCAAAATAAATAAATATACATTTTCCATGCAAAATCCTAAGGATTATTATAAATGTAACAAGGGTACATATTTGTCAGATATACAAGAGAAATACAAACAGTTTGGTTTGCAAGCAAGATGCAGTTTTCACTTGCCCCACAGCTATAGTTTACAAATTCTACTTGACCGGGGCAATGGGGCAGGCACCAATGTCGAGCCCTGCCTGTTGATAATGGTAGATAAACCTTTATATCAATATTATCCCAGCAATACCATTCATTCAAGTAATCAACCAAAAACACCAGACTACAGAAGATGCACTACATTTCAGAAGAGAGCTTTTTAGTAAAAAAGTTCAACAGACCCTTAACTAACAGCAAAATATCTTGAAATATTTTCATATTCTTGCCTATAGAAAATGAATGACATGTGAACACATGACTTAATATGGAATTACTGCTATTTGTGCCAGATTAGGAGTATGTATCGCTGCTCCAGGAAACGCATGACAGTCACCTGATAACATGCATTGATTATTGGCTCAACTTCTACTCCATCAACAATGGATCACGTTCCAAGTGCTTCCTGTGACATTACGAGAAAGATTGAAGGCTTGTTCTAGGACTGTCATTGGCACAGAAAAATGGCGACGGAACTGCATACCATTTTAGCATCGATACCGAAATAATTCCAATTAGTTGGGTTCCTTTCGGTACAGGAGCAGTTTAAGTTACTGAAAAACATGGCAGGGCTTGACAGCCACTAAAATAACATGGTAGTTCAGCACGGCAAGTTGGACCTAAAATCATGTTGCCCTGCCAATGCAAGAAAATATTTTTTGAAAATAATGTCTACTAGCTTTTTTGCTCTGATTGCAGTTTAAGTTTCACCTCTGATATGAAGAAAGCTAAATACTTACATGAAATACAGAGTGTGTGCATAGGCTCAGCATGACTAGGGTTTAGCACCCCCACCTCCAACCCTCAGAATCAGGTAACATGCCCAGCATAGGTCCCAAGCTGTTTGGACTAATGGCTTATTTATAATGTCGAGCGCTATAGTTGCATCAGTTTTATTAAGACTAAATGCTTATGGTATTTCAACACATTTTTTTCTCAACATTTTTTTCTCGTGATAATGCTATTGAAACAATTTTAATGAAATTGTTTCCAGCAACCATACCCTGACAAGTTTTCACTCAAAAAATCCCTACCCTTAAGTTTTACCTACCCTTCAAACTCCAAATCATCATAAAACATGCATGAAACACACATTTTCCAAGAAAAAAATCCTTTCTACCCTATTTTGTTGGCTCATTACAGGGAACAAACAATATTGTTTCTAGGCCTAAGTATCAAATGTTTCTAAAGACAATTCCAATGACTTTCCTCTTTAAACTATTATCCATTTCTTTCTCACTATAATGGAGCTCTAGCTTATTCACACCTCATTCTCAACTGCCTAACTCATTCCATTGCAACCAAACAAGGTCTTTATGGCAGACCAGACAATCAATGTTATCTGTTGTCTTGCTAATAGGTTTTGGCTTCTATAGGCAAGAATCATTAGGTGTAAGTACATAAACTAGACCATTCAAGCTTTCTTAGGTAATCCTTTATATTATATTAAATAACAAATGAAGTATGAATGAGGATTACTACTCAGTATCTGAAAGGGTTTATTGGGTTATTTTGGGTTGTGGTATATGTATTCAGCATCAAAATTCCTTTCTCGTCTTAACACTAGATGGATTTAAGTCGCCTTTATGTTTCCTTAAAATCTGTTACCAAATTTTAATAACTTTCAACTCAAGTATACATTATTCATCTAAGAAAAAAATGAAAGGATACAATATTACAAGTGGTAAGATACTTATAGTCAGTACGCAAACAGAATCATGATACATCAGGGAAAAGCAAATGTTGTAGATCTCAGGCAGGTAATGTACCATAAGTACTTAACCTAAACTGGAGGTTTTTGATTAACAGATAAAATACCAATCAAAGCTCACATATATCATCACAGGAACCTCCAGGGGCAGTCTTATCCAAAAGAATAGGAAGTATGTTATGCATGTCATTATTACTTAGGATTGCTGTGCCTACTTTACACGGGAAACATATATTACTTCAGAGCGTGTATAATATGCCATTACGCTCCAGCTCCAGGGCTGGACACTGTTATAAAATATTAAGGTGATTTGCGTCATCTTCCACAAAACATAAGGTGGTTTGCGTCATCTTCCACAAAACGGTCACATAGGGGACACAATCTAGGTATAGTCTATCTTAAACCCTTAAGCCTGATGAATATCATCAATCCTTAAAAGCCATGCCTAACACATGATCCTGACGGCAACCTCACACTCAGAGATCATACAGGGATAATGCTCTGAGAGGTTCCACCACTTCAAATATCTGAGACACAAACACACTCATCCTAGGACATCTAAATTCTGGTGTGAGTCAACATAAGTTCAGTTTGCAAGTACATTTCATTTAGCTGCCACGCCCTCTCCGATATATCCTTCTATAGGGCCTTGCTAAAATAATGCCCTCTCTCGACCATATTCTTAACGTCATCAGGCATAATATGATGAGAAAGCAAAGCTTTAAATGCTCGCGCAGCTCGATGATATTTCTGCATTCCCCTTCAAATGCAGTCACAAAGTTACGAATTCATTTTCCGTGACGTGATTCTTTACTTGTAAAACCCCTTGATATGAGCTTTATATTTGTGGAACAACAACACAGTACGAGTAGCGATTGACCGAAAATATAGATGGCAAAAAAAATACGATTTCAACCTGTTGCAAAATCGTCATTTCGCAACAGATTTCAGCAAGAATTCAAAAAAAAGTAGCGGTTCTAACGATTCAAACCGCATTGTAATTGAGCCATGGAAAGACGAGTAGGTCTAATTCATTTTCGCTGTGTCGCTCACTGCATAAACAATTGCGCTAGTGTTGACATATCGCTGTAGATGGCGTCGTGATCGCTTTTTGCATGACGTCATTGCACGTGGCGGAATTCCTTCGTACCATGACGTCATTCTAATGCCACATTCCGCCGATAGAGAACGCCGTTTGTTGCCAGATACACTGCCGTCCCAACGTTATTCAAATACATTTTAAAGGAAACAATCCATATTTATTGATTGATTAAGCAATATTTAAAACATGAAAAGATCTGGCGGCAAAATGTGCTCTTAAAGAAAAAAGTTATGCTCATCTCGCGCGAGGTTATCGAGCGAGCGAGACAAAGAGACGAACAGACAGAAGTGTGGACGGAAGTGCGGACACCGTATTACAGGCCTCAGTATGTACTTCCATTGACCATGGCATTGTTGACATTCTATACCGTAAATGCTCGCTACGCCGAGCCGGCCTCACTACGCGAGCTATTAAAGATAGTATCAACTTCTAAAAGGTCAGAATCGATACTCCAAGAATTACCCAGCTATAGTCTTGCGAATTATAAAAATAAACTCTAGCTCTTGCTAACAATGGGTTCATCAAGAACCATTACCGCTCTTACAAAGATAATTTTCTAACCCTTTCCAGCTCAAAACCTCATCGATCCCAAGGCAAAACAACACATATGTAAATCATTGACATTTTGGTAAACCATTGACATTTTGGTAACAAGAACTTGAAAATAAATTACAATTTGGTAATAGATGCATTTTCTTTTCAGTCAATATCAATGCCTTTATAAATGGATTCAGGTAAAGAGAAAATCATATTTTTCGTTGCAAAAATCGCAGGCCCTCACTTACTGAGAGCGAGCTGCCTTAATGGCAGCTAGGAGTCAGAAAAAAACAGGGTTATTAGGGCAAAAGTTCAGCTGGTATAACAGGTGGCTGAACAAAAATAGATTTCATGAGAACGGCAATAACGCATTTATTGTATAATAAATGATCCCATAATGATCGAGCCAAAATTTAATGTAAGTTGTAGAGTGGATAACTTCCTCCCCTCCATTAGGGGTGTAGGCTTAACACTTATGCTGCTGGTAGCTAATTTGGCCAATAGAAAATGATACAAAAAAGCTAAAATATGACTGAAACCCTGGCACGTGGTTACTCATCTGAGAATACCCAGCAAGAGATATCCAATGAAGACCAACATGACAGGGTTTAGATGGCTATCAAAAATGTTTGCATCCTTCTGCTTTAGACAAAAGTATAGCCTTAGAATTGGAAGGGTTAACACCAATTGTGTAGTAAGGTGGCTTGGACTAAGATAGTTCTAAATATGGATTGTACCATAAGTAGAAGAGCATGGACTGCAGGGCCATGGTACGGGCATGCAACTGCAGGTAACAATCATTATTCCTGTATTTTATGAGCATAGTCCTCTTCCATGGATCAATGACATTCACAAAAGGTGCGGCAGGCTCCATTAAAAGTACCTCAAAAGCTTGTTCAAGAAAAGGCCATTGAATAAAATGATTTATTCGCTAAATGACAATATAAATAACATAGCAGTGTCGTTCAGTATGACTGAATTTGAAGTTTTTCAGGAATAATATCCATTTTACATAAAATTAATGTTTTCTGTATCAGATTCATGACAAAGGATATTTTTGCAATTATTTGGAGGCTTTTAAATGTCATATTCTGGAAAGGGCATGATTGACAGATTACAAATGAAATGAAATTGATAAAAGTAAGTTTGGTTAATTAGAACATAGGATGAAAACCTACTGAAATTTTATGAAGTTTCCTTGTTTGCAGGATGTTTTTCAAAGAGGTAAAATTTACCTTTTTACCTTTTCTCTACATGTCAAAATTAATTACGCAGGTTAAACAAAGTGGTAGATTAGATACTAATAGGATGTCTTCTCAAAAAGGACATGTAATGACAATTTTTGAAATGATCTGGATATGTTGTCATGAAAATTTCAAAAATACAACAATAACATATGTTGTAATCTGATTATCTGAGTAGGCCTTTGATGGGTTATGGTGTAAGTATTGATCTAGCCCAACACCTTCACTTGTAAAAAGTAGAATCAATGCAGAAATAATAAAGAGAAAAGGTTTCAAACTCTACCTTGAACCAATTTGTTCATACAGCATAGCAATACTACACTTGCGCCGCCCAATAGGTTTCTGCATACTCTTAGCCAGAAGGGTGTCTGGGCATCTTTTGGACACCCAAACCCTTAAAGAGCACCCATCAGGAGTCCAGGGACTTAGCCAGGATATTCATAACAGGGTGTCCAAGTTAGGATTTCAAGAATTTAGGGTGTCCAAAATCCCTGATTGAAAAGGTAAAAATTATTACACTAATTATGTGCATCAACAAATAAAGTAATTATATGCTTGATTCTTCAAGCAATGTCTTTGTTATCATTTTGAAGTTTAAACTTTTTAGAAATTTAAAACACATACCGAAATCTTTTTACCTAAAATCAGATATTTCTCATGAACCAGGGAGTCCAAATAACACCCAGACACCCTGCTGGCTAAGACCCTGATTCAGGACACCCTAAAATCATTTTGGGAGGATTTTCTTAAAATGTCAATCACAATAAGCATATAATTGAATTTTTTCATCTCCATATAATTCACATGACATTGTATAATCATATTATGCCTTATTTTGATCAATTGTACACGTGAATATGGTTGAAATCTAAGCATATTGTGCTCCCCCTTAAAAATTTGGACGCCCAAATATTTTATAATTGCCAATTTTGGGCACCCAGTTTCTAAATCCTAGCTAAGCAGATCATAAAAGGACCAATGCACTATAGCTGGATGCAGGGAAAGGGGTAAATCAAGCTAAATTTGGTAAGATCACTAATGATATTTTGATGAGCTGTGCTCTCAAATTCAAACTATCTAGGACTTATAAGGGTCACAAATCAGACACTGCTGACACAAACCACATCATATTTTGAATCTGTAGTCTATTATATGAATGCAGGGCAACTTTGCTTGAATATTTATTCTATAAGGAAACACAATAGGATCAATAATTGGAGCCAATGTGCTCAAACTACTACTTCAGGGGATCTCAGTCAGCAATCACAATACAAACACATTAGACAATTGGTGGAAATCTACTTATAATGAAAATATCTTAAAATGTCAGTTATATATTGCTTCTAGAGATGTCATTTTATCATTTTTAAATCTTGCAAACTTGTTCTACATCAAAATTTTGGGAATTGTTTCTATATAGTAGAGATGTTATAAAAAGAGATCCCCAATTAAGCTATGTATTAACATCATATTAAAATCGTACGAAACCAAATATACACTTATTCCTTCACTATATTGGTAATGTATTAGTTTTAATTCCTTCCCCAGTTCCCCTAACATCCCACATATACAAGGGGTGCCTTATAAAGGATCTTCAAGATGCATTGAAAATGAATTTACCATTAAGCAGGATAGTTTATCTTAGGGTTCCAATTTACCTACTTTTCACAGACATTGCCAAAATAGCCATGTAAGTTTGGGCCACTTCAGAGATGCATGGGGTTTCCAGTTAAAATCAAGATGGCATTGATGAAATATGACATCCACTGATGGAAGCTTGTGCAACCGGTGCACTTCAATGAGCCCTTTGACTGAGCAACAGAGCACTAAACATGAATAATTGATAAGAATTTAGTTGTCACAACAGCTGGTCAGAAAGAGGGATACACAAAGAGTGGTAACAGGTTAAGCTCTGTTTCTTCCTTGCTACCAGGGTCTTAGCCAGGGTTTAGAAACAGGGTACCCAAAATTGGCATTTGTAAAGTTTTAGGGTGTCCTATTTTTAAAGGAGACCACATTATACTCAGAGTAGCGCCATACACATGTATTAACCCTTCCAATGCTGAGGCTACTTTAATTCCTTCAAAGCACAAGGAAGCAAAGATTTTTGAAAACCATCTAAACCCGGCCTATCATGTTGGCATTCATTGGATAGCTCTCACCAAGTACTCTCAGATGAGTACCCATGTGCCAAGGTTTCAGTCATTTTCAAGTTTTTGAATCGTTTTGTATTGGACAAATTAGCCACCAGTAGCATAATATTAGTCAATTCATACTTATTGAAATAAGGCATAAAATTTATAAAATGATGCCCAGGTGCCCTGCAGGCTAAGACTATGCTTGCCACACTGAATGGGTCCCCTAGTATAGAAGACAGTCAACTGATAAGATCTCCATGGTGCCACTGCTGCACAACTAGGTTAGCCTGCCTCCCAGGCCATATTCAAATGTCCTTCCTTGTGGATAGATGGCACTGTGGTATACTAGGAGGTCAGCCTGCCTCCCAGGCCACATCTAAATGTCCTCCCTTGTGGATAGATGGCACTAGGGTTGGGAATCGGTTGCAATTTCATGATCGATAATCAGTTACAGCCAACCAGAGAAATACATCCCCTTGAACCGCAACGCCATAGGCACAGCATGCTAGCACCTAGGGTATGTGCGCCTCGGGTTACGCGGTGTAGCCTTGGTGACGTGATCTGATCTGTGCAATTAGCATGCAGCATCCTTTCTAGGTCAGATAGTTGCCAAGGAGATGGGAGGCAGCGACATTTGATGACGCATGGACCGTGCCCGATCCCGGTCTACTCATCTCAGAGCCAACCGAACGATTATCGATCATAAGCAGTTCATCGCACTTTTGCAGTTATTGGGTACTATAGGTCTAGAGCCTAATAATAAGTGATAGTCTATGAAAATTACTTGTGCTTTTGGGGCTTAGTTTCATAGCAAGAAAGCTGACAACATGTCTGTCATTTAGTTCTATATTTTGCCACTGGGTGTCACCTTTTCCGATTATTATCAATTGCCAGTTTTGTAATTGATTAATCAGAATCAGGGAGGTAAATGATTGATTATCGATTATAATCGATGATCGTCCCAACACTAGATGGCACTGCGGTATACTAGGAGGTCAGTCGGAAATGCTGCCTCCCAGGCCATATTTAAATGTCCTCCCTTGCGGATAGATGGCACTGCGGTATACTAGGAGGTCAGTTGGAAATACAGACTGCAGCTCAAGTGTGTCCCCTTTGCAAGTATGGTAACTTGAACCCCCTGCAATACAAACCGTTTGTATTGTAGCCCTCAGCTGCAATACAAACAGTTTGTATTGCATACTTGACAATACAAACGGTTTGTATTGTGGAGCTGACAATACAATGGGTATGTTCAAGTTACCATATTTGTGTCCCCTTTGAGGATTTATTCAGAACTAAACCTGGAGTGAAATCAACTCAGGTCAGATCAGTGAAAGAGCCAGATATCACAGACTTGTAGCAAGTCTAATCTAGGTGTGACCTCCTGTTGCTCCAGTCTGTATAACAAGGCCCTTCAAGATGGTGACTGAGCAAGTCTGCCTAGATGACGACTGCAGATGCCAGCTGATGAGCATGCATGTCAGCCAACCATTCAAGGGAAAGTACTAGCTGCCGTAGCTGGTATAAGGCAAGCTTCTGATGAGTGTTCTCTTTCTATATACCTATCTGAGCTGACTTATTCACAGAGGTTAACCTAGTGCTCTATCAAATATGCATTTGATTAAAGCCAGGGAGTGTTACTGCCCTCTATCAGTGTGCCTCTCTGAGCTGACCTATTCACACTGAAGTTAACCCAGTGCCCTATCAAATATGCACTACAATCTCCCTCAGAAACTTGTTGTGGTCTGGCACCAATTTTCCCCTCTTTATCCATAATATGATACGCCAGTGCCTCTGTTGATATTAAATATACATCGTTTATAAGTGGAGTTTTGCATAACAAATGAAGCTTTCCAATTAAAACACAAACAATAGGAGAGAGAGAGAGAGAGAGAGAGAGAGAGAGAGAGAGAGAGAGAGAGAGAGAGAGAGAGAGAGAGAGAGAGAGAGAGAGAGATATTGAGAGAGAGAGAGAGAGAGAGAGAGAGAGAGAGAGAGAGAGAGAGAGAGAGAGAGAGAGAGAGAGAGAGAGAGAGAGTGAGAGAGGAGAGTGAGAGAGGCAGAGGCAGAGAGAGTGGGAGAGGGAGAGCATTTTTTCAGCAGATGTGGGTGTGGTTGTAAGCAATAAAATTAGATGAATGGATGCAAGGCTGCTGTGAGCCGTATTTTGCATGATGATTAGGTGGGTTTCTAGCCACGGTTGAACAAGCAAGACTGGCAGTCATTGAAGAGAGGGTTTAGCTGCACCAGCACCAACCCAGATCGATAGTTTCCTTCCGAGCTTCTGAGGCTGTATAAACAACCTACCTGCTGGGATCAATTAATGAGCAATTTATTTCATATACACACCCCAGGGCCAAGCTACACCCAATCAATCCAGAACCTGGATAATCTTAAGAAACCAACACAATAGGTGTACCTTAGGAATGAAAAGACTATGAGTTGCCATATACTGCTGAAGGGTAGAGGATTAAAACTGTAGCTTGAAATCTGTGAAAACAGTCCTTGTAATCAAGGATAATTGCTATGATTCCATTGGGGGGGTTCATTCCCTGAAGACCAGTAATCTATGCAACCTTTTAACTATTTTTTTCACTTATATCATAAAAACAATTATGCATATATTCAAATGACCTTCAGCCAAATTCCTGTACACAGTACTGTGACAGTAGCTGTCATTATTCTATAACATGAATACACGCAATGCAGGGTCTTGGCCAGGATTTCAAATATGTCTGTCCAAAAGAGCAATTAACCAAATTTCTGCCAGTCCAGATTTAGCTAGTCAGCTTCTTCAGATCCTTATACCTACTATATATTCACTTAAGCCTATCTCATCAAAAAGGGCAATTTACAATTCAGCCATGTCCTAGAAAATGTTTTTTTATGAAAAGATATGATTTTTAGTCCAAAACGGTAAAAACTGAGAATTCTTCATGGATATTTTTGCCTGTCTAAAGTGGAGATTTCCCAGAAAACTGGCTGTCCATAAGGCAGGCTGGACGGGTGCAGGCTACGTCCCTGACACAATATCTCATCAAGAATAACTTTTCTCCCACTCTGAGGTGTATTTTACAGTTAAGGATTTGTCGTCCTCAATGGGTGTTCTTCAATGGGGTTAAAGGTCAAACTGGTGTAGTTGTCCAATCAGATCCCTCAATTTCAATCAATGGGTCACTGCTGCTGGGTCAAAGGTAAACCCAACAATAGCGCGCGTGGATTTGAACAAGCGTCACGTATGTGATCGGGCGCCAGTTTCTGGGGAAACAAACGGTGCACGACACAACAAACGCGTATTACCATTGTTAAAACTAGTGCGCGGGTGACCTTTGGCTGACCTAGTTCAGCTAGCTAACTTCACGGTAAAACGTGTAAATTTCTCCTTTTTATCGTGGGAGAAACAGGTTCTATCACTCGTGGATGGAAAGAGGAGGAATCTTGCACTCGTGAGTGATTTTGTGTCTTGGGACTCGGCAAGCCTCAACCCAAGACACAAAATCACTCACTCGTGCAAGATTCCTCCTCTTTCCATCCACTCGTGATGGAACCTCTATACCCAATATCAATACACACACACAACATATTTGGACCATAATTGAATGACTGTAGACATGCTGCTCATCCTTTTATAGAGGAGGGTAAGGAACAATACGTCCACACCTGATTGAACATGCATTTTAGTAATATTCTAACTTTATTGGAGTGATAGAAGGGTATCTAGGCTCTGAAAAGTCAGTGTGTATGAATACCTCATTTTCAACTCTAAGTCAGGTGATGACGTGTTCCATGATGAGAAAGATGTTAGATAGAGATCGCTTGACATGTTTACACCCCAGGTCATAGCCTAGTTTGAATATACTGACAAGAATAAATGATACCAACACTGAACTACAGGTGGCAGCACAGTCATCAAAGAAACACATGCTAGTACTTAAGCTCTTGTGGCATTGCTTTGAGGGAAAATACTTTCAACTAAAACTGAGTCAAAAGGCCTCAACACTAACTCAAAATGATAATGGCCCCATAGGACCAGTAATACCTAGGATCCACTGGTCTTTATTGGTACTGCAAATTTTTCTTTAACCTAACAAGAAATAGCATTGCATAAAATTCATGGACAACATTTATTTTCATTTATTTTATCTTCATTTATTTCAAAAACACTTGGACACATTCTGAAGGGAAAATTTGTTAACAAAAAATGTCTCAAAATGTTACTGGCCCTGTAGGACCAGCTGAGGTCTTTTTTACTGGCCCATTTCGGGGGGATTTTTACTGGCCTGGAGCCAGCGGTTCACTATTACCGTCGAGCCCTGGTCAAAGTCAACTTAGGGATGGACCATCTATCTGGGGCCTAGAAGACTAAGTAGATATACACATCCATCCTTCTGATCATGTGGCGAAAAATATACTTTTACTCCACTGTTCATTGGTGACTTTAAGTTACAAGTACATATGCTCTTTTGGCAGGCAGCCTTCCTGTTAAAATATATTTGCCCAGCTCTGACCACTTACCTTTGCCCTGTCAAAGCTTTCTTGAGGCTGGTCTTTCCAACTCTGTCTTGTCCGACCAGCATGAGCCTTGTGCGGAACACGGGCTGCGTCCCGGACTGGCAGGACTCGTGGTACACCCGCATGGCATCTGGTCCCCGTGCCAGGATCTCAACAGGTGCCTCATCTACAAATAATACAACAAAACAACCATAAAACAATAAATGATGAGAAATTAAACTGGATCACAGACCACAACAGGACGGCACCAATGTTCTTTTGTTCACACCTGTGATAGTAAAGCCTTAATGATTTAGAGGGATATTTCAGACAAAAATGGACACAAGAGACAGGCTCGCTGTAAGAATCCTAAGGTCCATAAAGTCCTGTACAGAGACACCAGCTAGGCAGATCACCCAATCAGAAGCCAGTTTGATTACAATTCAGCCAATCCTAGGCATAAGTTCAAAAACAAGTTTTTTGTATCCCCCTGAGTGTTTAACCTTTTTGCATCGGAGGTACACATATTGCCCAAAAACTTTGATCAGATCTTGTCAAATAGACTGATATTGCATATTTTGAAAATATCTCAGTAATCTCAACAACTTCCAGTGAAATATCTCTCAAAACACTTCTTTGTCATCGAAACATTTCCATAAGACACAAATTATCTGAAAGAGATGCGGAGGTTATATACTGAACAACATATCTCCATCAAATATGTTTGAGAAAGGCTCTGGCCACAAAGGTATTGCTGAGGACATTGGGATATTAAATGGGTTAAAGGAAGATAATTCTCTGTAGAATGGGTGAAGTTGTACTATAATAGAAATAAATCATGGTATATATGTTACAGTAAGAGTGTCAAACCAGGGATTTAGTCAAATCCCTAAAACTTTCAGGGAATCTGTCAAATTCCTGTTTCACTCAAGGATTCGGTCCCTAAATGTCTACGGATATGACTAAACCCCTAAAAATAGGTGGGTCATTTTTGACTTGTTTACTGGAGACCTTTCAGAGGGATTGTTGAATGACAATTACCTTTGTTTTATGCTTAGTTGAGCGCTACTTATGATTCTGATTATCAAAGTAATGAGGTACAAAGTAATGCTGAATAATCAATGCTCAGCCAAAAAATAATTGCTTGATGATGATGATAATTAGTATCTCAGTCAATGTTTATCAATTTCATGATTCTGACCCTCCTATTTTCAAGGATTTCGTCAAATCTCTAGACATTTAGGGACCAAATCCGTGAGTGAAACAAGAATTTGACAGATTCCCTGAAAGTTTTAGGAATTTGACTAAATCCCTGGTTTGACAATCTTACTGTAACATATATATATATATATCGGCATGAATTGTTATATGTCTCTATGCATGCCTGGGTTAAGACTTGTAAACAAAATTGTGTTAGTACAACTGTTTCAATTTTATGTAACCTGTTTCGCAATTGCTGTCATTTGCAGGAAGGATGCCCTTCAGCCATGAATGGTTTAATTTCTTAGCATAGGAACAAAACTTCTCAAATGAATACTTCTAAATGTCCAACCAGTGGCTTAAAGGACCACCATCTAAATGATTACTTAATTTTATAAACCAATTTGTACTGTACATGTCAAGTCACTCAAGTGTGGAAAACCTCCATGTGTATACAGCTGCTGGTCACAACATTTTCAAAATAAAAATTTTAGATCTATTATTGTACACCGTACAAGAACAAATGTTTAATTCATTCCATCTATGTATATCAAGATCATGCTTACCAGCCTTCCAAATAAGTGGAAATTTATGGATGTTTTAAACTTTCACATGCTTGTAGCCTTGTACCATACCCCCCCCCCCCCCCCCCCACACACCAAAACAAACAAACTTTCAAGACACATTGGTGGTGATATTTGTTCTAAGGAGACTTCTTTTGGAAAATAATTGAAGGGGGAATGTTAATGAGATCCAAATCAAAACAGTCTCCTTCACATATTTGCCATTTTAGGCATTTATTTATTAAGGCATTTTCAAAAGTATCAGAGTTCTAAACATTTTCAAACAATTTCAGAGAGATGTCCTCTACTGACTGGTATACTAGACCCTTTAAGGTTGCCTCAGCATGTGCTGTTGAATGGCAGCCATGGTCCCATGGATAAGGGGAGAAATCATTGATAAACATACCTTATTCTTCCAATTAAGCGCACGGTGCGGTTAGCGGTTGGGAAATTTTTTCTGAAGTAGGGGTATTGCCGATCTTCCGTTTTACCGCACATCTCAATGATTGCCGATCGAAGAGCATCGGCCGTTATTGCACCTTTGCGCTCTCGCTGTTCAGTTAGCTTAGCATTTGCAGCTACAATCGCGCCATGAGCATTAATTGGTCAATAGTATGATCATGCGGCGAATATGAACAGTGAGAGCGCGAAGGAACTGCTGAAATTGCGGAATTCAGCGCTGGTTTGCAGACACGACAAGAGGAAAGGTATGTAATTTTGCTTTTCTTACTTCTTCTGGGGGGAAGTTTTACGAGTTTTTCGTGACATTTGCGCCGGTCATTCACCCTCTAACCGTGCGCTTATTTGGGCATGTGGGCTTAATCAGAAGAATACGGTATATTGCATTACATATATGTTACACTGTTGCTAAGGCATAAAAAGTGCTTCCTGTAACATATTTGCTCAAATGATATGTTGGTAGATAATATTATAAAGGATGTTTTTTTCCTGAGATAATTTTTTGTTCAGAGTCTTAAACCTTTTATCTATACCAGGAACTATCTATAAATAAATAGTTCCTGTTTATACATAAGGTATAATATGGTGAGGAGGAGAACAAAAATAGTCAAGCCTTTATAAATAATGCTACTTCAAATAACCAGCACCTGTCTACCTAGGTCTTTGATAGGAACTGTTTAATGAATTATTTACAGCTAACAACTGCCAGTTTTACTGACAAATATTATGACCAAACAGGTCAAACAACTTTTGGCTTTCCTTGGAAATGGATTGCATTCGTCATGCTGAGATTGATAACAGATATTTCAAGAACAAAAATGTTACAGACTACAGAAATAATATTTATGTGCTGAAATTATCATGAAATATCACCCGATTGGTCAATTGCTGTGGTGTACAGGAATGTATTGCAGTACTAACATTGCTGTTCATTAATTGGTAATGTTAGGGCTAAGGGTCCAAATACGAGTCTTCTATGATGTCATGACCTCAAATTTACAGGTCATGGCCTTGTTTGGGCCCTTACATACAGAGAATAAATAGCGGCCATGAATCTCTCATTCACCGCCGCCTGAAATTGGTTTTTAGCTTTTGAGACACTATTTGAGCATTATAGTCTGCCAACATGGTGTATATATGGAAATAAAGATGGCAGAAAGTAATTAAGATGGATTTAGGTTGGTATGTTGCACATACATATGAGAAATAATCTGATGAAAATCTCCGTTGCTACATATATAGTCTATCGGACTCGAGTTTGGCAACCGCTTTTTTCAGTTTCTTTGTGACTAAACCCCTGGCTCATGCACATGGTCCCGTTGTTTTCATGCTGGTAGGTTGGTAGAGCTCTAGGTTGATGTGTGACTTGTCTAGTAGTGCCCTCCCTAGTGAGCACTTGATCTATTCTGGAGGACATTTTTGTGTTGAAGATTGGACTGATTTGAAAAAATTTCAGGTTCTTTTTTAAATGACAATCTAGTAGGTAATTGATTGGGTGTGAAATAACGGTGGTTCAAAAAGACCCTGGGGACCTCTAGAGTGGTTGTCAACCACTTATGTAGATAGTCGCTATATAAACAAACATGGCCCACCGACTTTGAAGAAAAGATTGTAGGTACAAAAAGATCAAGAGATAAGAAAAGGAAAAGTTGACTCACCGGCTGGCACAAACTTGGCAGATTTGGTGTTTCCATAGATATCAAATAGCATCCATAGTGGTTTAATTGTCGGTAGGTGATTGAGAAATAAGCCCTTGTGTTCATTGTTGACAAAATAGTGCATTTGGCCCTGTTCGTCCACATAGACGGTAATCCGGTTTCCAGTGTCGGCATAGTTCTCACTGAGGGCCCTGGCCCAGTAGCCCTCCTTGTTGGTGAGATCCGGGCAGGCATAGTTGGGGATGTCGTCAGGACTCAGTAA
This sequence comes from Maea johnstoni, assembly GCA_963942565.1. Classification (NCBI taxonomy): domain Eukaryota; kingdom Metazoa; phylum Annelida; class Polychaeta; order Spionida; family Magelonidae; genus Maea; species Maea johnstoni. The sequence goes on along the minus strand of OZ012684.1, from coordinate 90,873,583 downwards.
GGCGGGGTCCTGGGTAGTGACTCCTATCCGTAAGGCACCGCTCCATTCCGTGGCCTTGATCAGCTCCACACAGACCTTCTGGCCGATCTTGAGACACTGGGCGCTGAACGCCACTCCGTTACAGAAGTCCTCTGTCCGTACGGCCACGGCATTGTGCTCTGAGAGCACTATGGCACTGCCATGTCTTTTGTGGAAGTGCATGGCTTGGGTGGAGCTAGGCAGGCAGCAAGTGCCCCCACTCCACCTATGCACATCTACTTGGTCCCTTGGTTGGCATTCCGAGGACCTTGCACACCTTCACATCCTCTCCACTACATCGTCTTCATGCTGCCATCATCACATCCTTTGCAAACATTCCATGTAATTCGTATCTGGAAAAGAAAACATCTAATTTTTACAAATCATAAATACCATTACAGCCAGAGCAGGATTACCTAATCCTTCAAGTCCATGTTAATATGAATCCACCTTATTTTCTACAAATGCCTTGACATATTCATGTGTAGAGATGCCTTAGAAAATGTTATTTGAATGCATTTATAATTTTGCAAACTTTTGAATAGGAAGTGTGGAGTGTAACTGTATTCTTACTTAAACATAAATTCCATATTGTCATCGGAAAAATATCCCCAACATATTAAGGTCATTTTAAGGTGCTAAAGAGATGACTTGTATGATAACTGTAAATTATCTTTTTGACCAATTCTGGAAATATGTAAAATGAGGACCTTTACAACTCACACACACACACACACATATATATATATATATATATATATATATATATATATATATATATATATATATATATATATATATATATATATATATATATATATATATATATATACACACACATATATACATGTGTGTGTGTGTGTTCATGTGTGAGTGTGTACACCTGTGAGTGCCATTACTTGTTATATAAGAGGCCCTTCCTTCACATATTGGCTGTGCATGACTAAGTTACATAAAAACACCTGCAGCTGAATAGGTTATAGTGATATATTTCCTAGTGGAGGACATTTTCCCATTATGCATTGAAGACTGGCAATGACACACACATGCTATAATTGTAGAGTGACTTACATTCCTCATCCCAAGAAACAAAACTTCTATGACTGATTTCAAGTGTACTTAAGGGTCATTCTTTAGCAATCGGAAACCCAACAGCCGGTGGGTTTCAAAAATGTCTGAGCTCATAAAATCTGAGCCTCAACTTTTCAGATTCAGCGTGTTTGTTTGTAGATATATCATAATGAGCAGGGTTATTTGAGTTTACAATCAATCATTCCATCACTAATATATATGTGTGTGTGTGTGTGTGTGTGTGTGTGTGTGTGTGTGACATAGACCTTAGCCAGTAGGGTGTCTGGGTGTCAATTGAGCACCCAAACCCTCAAAAATTACCCCTCAGGACACCTGAAATTTTCTGAGAGTAATTTCTTAAAATGTCAATTTTAACCATATAAATGAAGTTTTTCCATCTCAATATAATATTTTGTGGTCTCCCTTGAAAAATTAAAATTTTACCATTGCCAGTTATGGGCACCCAGTTTCTAAATCCTGGCTAAGACCCTGGCACTGTGTGAGTGTGTTTGTATAACGATGGAATGTACACCTTGCAGCGAGTAACTGTAAATTACTTGTGCATGTCAAATAATTGCATTGCAATCGCAGAAACCCATTACTCATGTCAACTTTTGACTGTATATACTTAGCTAGTGTACCGAGTCTACAGACCAATTAAGATATCTCCTAAATTAAACCATCCAATTCTCGGGCAACAGTAACATCCCAGTGCCCAAACTACCTCAGATTAATAAAATATTAATATAATATCAGGTCAAAACATTGACTTTTATGTGCGCATTTAGGCAGGTAGCGCAAAGTTGACCCCTTGCCTTGCCTGAAAAAATATTTTTTATCTTTTAAAAAACCTGTCAAAGACATTCATATATATATATATATATATATATATATATATATATATATATATATATATATATATATATATATATATATATATATATATATATATATATATGTATATATATGCACTTCCATGTACCATGTCCGGCTGGTTAGATAAGGAATCACCTGTCTGAGAGCTCCTTTTGAGTTTTTACCTGTTGGTGGTATAAGGTAGGCAACTAATGTGCTTATGTTGAGCCCTGAGTATTGACATTACCTTACTAGACAAAAACATTTCATTGATTATTAATATACTATTATAAAACTGCTCCACAACCTGACTACTGTTACTAAGGGGCAGGGTGAACCATATGAAAAAATCTGTTGAGTTTTTAGCCAGGATTTTTAAATGTGGGTAGACCACAATATATTCAGATCGGAACCTTTTCTAAGGCATACTTGACATTTTTGAGGTTGCCTGTCCATTTGTGATATTATCAAGAATAATCTGTCCAGCAAGCAACATAACCATTTGCCCCGTTGCAAGCGAACTCGGCAAAAACAGAAATAGGGCAAGCAGAACAAGACCCTAACAAGACCGCTCGACAAGTAATGTTTTGGAGTCCTTGCAATGTAACTGACCTTCGTTTAAAAGAGTGGCAGGGCAAGTGGAAGTGCTGGCGGGGCAAGTGAACTTTAGGGACAGCTTGCCCCCCTCGGCAAGTCAAGTTTTGGAACCTATGTTGCACATCCCTGCTGTCACATGTTTTCCATTCATTTGAATCATGAAAGACAAATTTTTAAAGGCTTTTTCCATCTTAAGTGAGGATAGCACCATATTGAGGCTGCCATTAAAAACAAATCTACACATTTCGATATGGGGATGATTAAATAGATCTACAGACTCATTGGAGTCTTTCTTTTCTCAATTCTTTTCACTATCCCTAGTTTAATAATAGGGGGAAATATGGCTAGGTATTGATGAATCAGCCAGATTTGAGGGTGGCCAATATTCAGTGAAATAGCCTTCGATAAGAGGGGGGGGGGGAGGATTTCCCAATAATTAAATTTCGAGGGTAAATGCTATATTCAGTCTCTGCATGTCTGTAGTGACAAAACATCCTGACCTTTTGGTCATAGATTTTTTGGGACACAGGCATTTCTATGAAGTCAACCCTCCTTCAAATATTTTGTGATTTCGTGATTCAAAACTAGCTTGACTTAAAAGCATCACTGATCTAGAAGACTTTTTAAGGAGAAATCCAAATGAAAGGGTTAAAATCCAGTCAAGCAAGGACACCAGATGTTTGTTTACACTCCTTTTTTACAATACCTCCTTAAGGGTGGTCTCCAAGGTGATAACATCGCACCTCCAGTTTTAGGATTCAAAATCATTGAAATGTCACGAGGATGTAACATATATCATGCCCTGTTCTTCCAGTGTTTTTAAAGGTACACTTATAACAATACTATAAACTATTGAACTGATAGATGCTTCGAGTGGCCCCTTGTAAATATACAATAAAATATTGAACTGATAGACATTCATGCTTCGAGTGGCCCCTTGTAAATCTCAAACTAAATAGGAAAGATTCTTTACAAGGTCTTTAAGTCAGCATTTCAGTCAAATGGTATGGATGTAGAGGTGTGAAATGTCTTCAAGTGGGACCTATAAAATATCCATTAAGAATCCAGTAATTTCCCTTTCATGACAGGTCTTTGAGCTACATTATGTAAGCAGTAGCACAGCAAGCACAGGCCAGATGAAGAAATCTACAAATTCACACTCTTATCCCCCCCCCCCCCTCTAGGTGACTACAACTGTTGGCCATCTTCTGCAAAGAGCAATATGATTAAGGCTGATATTTTGATCATTTATGAAATATAGATGAGTTTGTTTATGCGAAAAATTTGAATCCTGTCAGACCTGTCTGATCCATGGTAAGTCAAATTTAAAATATGTTACTCTTATTTTAATGAAAAAAAATGAATCCACCTAGATCTATGGTACGTCAAATTCAAAATCTGTTAGACTTATTTCAATGAGAAGATTCATATTTCTTGAATAAATCCAGTTTTCACACTGCACCAAGAGGTTACACCATTTCCAGAATAATTTCATATTATCAAAATATTGAAATATCATTCCATATACATATAGTTGGGTTTAATTGCAAGAGCATTCCAGTCTGGCACATGCTCGATCAGCAGCCACTGCAGCGATTAACCATTCTTGGCACTGGTAGCGTCTACTAGCGTCACAGATTGCCAATCAATCCTTCATGAATAGCCAAAGCACAAAAGCAATTAATGTGGGTTGAAATGTGCACATTCGTAATATAAAGAATCTGCATCCAACATGAATATAGGCCCTGATGAAGCAATTATCCCCATGTGGTTATTGTACACTAAAGTGATGCCAATCTATGTTATAAAAAAATGCTCGTTATGCTGAAACATGAGAGAAAAAACCAGGTAGATTTTCTGAAATTCTTTTTTTCCAGGAAAATCAGCCTGGGGGAGGGGAATGCCCAACTAAAAAATAAACATTAGTGGGGGGGGGGGGGGGGGGGGTCCAAACCAAAAACTTAATGATTGGTGGGGGGGGGGGGGGGGGGTGTGAGAAAATAATATACAGTGGAGGGGTGTGTGTTTGTAGGAAAATAATAAATAGCGAGTGTGTGGGAAGAGGGGGGGGGGGGGGGGGGTTACCTTGCACCCAATGATGACAACGAAGATTCACCCCGGCCCAAGTATGTAAGCATACAAAAGGCCCTACAGTATCACTACTATTTGACCGCTGGAATATCTTATACAATGCATGTTTTTTCAACAGGAGTTTGCATTCTATTTTGAATTTGTGATTGTTTGAAATACAGATAATTGTGAACTATATAATTTCCATTGATTTTTGTTATAGGGACAGAGCTCATACCAGGTAACTGATTGGAAACACAAGAGATGAGGGCTCCAAAAGGTTGAAGCTGCAGGCTAAGACTTTTGGAAGGGGCCCCCACAACCCCAAAGCTCTTGTGTTTTGATAAGTGTTGCCTGGAACGTTCTTGATGGCTGTTAGGGCATAAACCTGCAGCTTTAAAAACATCTGCAGTACCCACTATCTTGCTCAGAAGTGAACGCAAGCAAATGACAATAACATTCAATGAAAGGATGGATATGGGGCTATTCAAAAAGAATATGATGGGGGTAATTTGAAAATTCAAAATCATTGTAGGTGTGGTCTTTTTGAAAAAAATAATCACTGGTAGGGGGGGGGGGTCTAGAAATCAGAGCATACCCCCCTCCCAGACATCTTTAGTTTATTTTAGCACTACTGTACATATCAGAGATCGACCCTTTAGGCCACTCCAATTTATTTACTTGTCTTACGTGCTCAGGAGGTAGGAAATGAGCCATTTTGGAATAAAAATAAAGTTGAAAAATGTGACCTTTTTTTTTTTTTTTTTTAGAGTCTGACGACTAGAACTGGTAGCAATATGTTTATACCAGCCTATTCTCAACTAAATAAAATCAATCAATCTATTAATCCCTGTAACCTGAAGGGTGGGAGGTACACCTCCTCAAGTCTGAGGCTCTACTACAGCAATGATAGCTTCCTGTAGTTGATTGAATCACACTTACAAAGAATATTCTTAAAACTTGCACTTTTTTTTTTTTGGAGTCTGACAGGATTTTTTTTCCAAAAAAAGCTTGTAAGACAAGTAATTAAATTGGAGTGGCCTTAACAAACTTTAAATTAAATACATTGTTGCACAATGTTGTTACAACAAAAAGTTACAATTAGTATGAAAATATATATTTTGTATCAAAACTATGATAATGTATACCATTGAGCAATGAGCATAACATATCTTTTTGATCTGCATAAGTGATTGTGTTAAACCTGATGCAGAATATAAATTCCTATTCAAATTTCAAAATCATTTGAAATAGAAAAATTACAATTTTCCAAAGTCACAGAGAATAGATAGATATACCATATACAAGTAGTGGCAAATCATACCCAAGTTAACCTTCATGTACAAATAATGTTGTAGCATCTATAACATCTATAAACAGGAATAATCCATAAAGAAATCTTCAGCCTTGTATGAAAATTGGTACACAAAGGGCTAGATACCCACCAAATGCAGAATCTACATAATTGCCAGGAGCCAATGCTGACTGGAGCATAGACAAAGGACAGGGGAATAAAGAAAGGAACTTCTGGTATGCAGGTTTCATCAATGAACTATTGTTTCATGTGCTGGAAGTCCTGTTTATAGTAACCTGATTGAGTACCTTCCAGCAATGGCAGTTTGTGTAACATGTAGCAATAAGTAGCCAAATTCCTTGTCTACTGACCAGGCACCAACATAAGTTTCAGAACTAACTTTTCTTGCCGGGCAAGTAGTCAATGATATCCACTGCCCGACATAATTTGTGGCTTGCCCTAAATAAGTTATAACATATTCTAGAATGGTATGTATTATGGATTATATATTTGATGATTTGAAAACCATTTTCTTTTTTATTTTGTTGCATTGAGGCATATTTCTATGTATTTGTGCCACATTTTCTAAATAAAAATGCAGGGACTGCTCAGGAAGTCAGCTTGCCCATTCGGGCAAGTGGAAACTAAAATGTAATTGCCCGAAAGCCATTTTTTCAAAAATTTACTTGCCGGGGCAAGCGGGCAAGTACTTATGTTGGACCCTGCTGACATTGCAAATTGATTAAACATTTTTGGAATGAGACCATAAACATGTGCAAATATTGGAGGCTATTGTTTTGTTTTGTTTTACAGATTCAGAATCTGATGCCACATGATTGTATGTTAATATTAATAAATGATGTATTCTTTTAATGCATGTACATATCAATCTATTAATTGCCCTGTACACAGGGTAGAGATCCAAGTATTTGAAAAAAAAGCAACGTTGCGAAAATTTACTATGTGTGCATGCACACTACAAGTCGTGCATGTGCACTGCAGATGGCAAAATTAGTCAACTATATTTATTTGACAATTTGTCGTAGTCGGCCATGAGCTGTTTACTATGTGAAATTATTACTGACTTGAAATAAAGATTATCTCTATCTATCTATCTATAACTATATTGGACATTTATTTTCCTTTGCCTCAATCTTTAAATGGCGCCAAACTGGCATCTAACAAACAATTTATAAAAAATAAAGATAGAACAATACTGTAAAACAAGGTAGGATAGTAAATGGCTGATTTTGAGGGATAAATCAAGCTAAAAATATGAATGCCCAGTTTTAAAATACTCAGAACTCTAACCTTGGTACAGGCCAATAGACAGCCTATTGTAAACAACGAACATGCGGAGATCTAAATGGTTCATTTCATCGTGCAAAACCGACCAAGAATGATAAGCGCCTCAGGTATTTTTGTAGTGAGATGGGGTATACATCTTCTGATACAACTGATGAAACATTTACTTATGAACACTTCCACAGTGGAGCGGGATCACGTATAGATCACATACTGTGCCTTGGTGATTCAATGAAACTCATTGAGTCAACTAGGGTATTGCCAAGCCCGGAAAATGTTGGTTCACATCATGCAGTGGTTGCAATGGTGAGTGTTAAAATTATGGACAAAAAAGCAAAGTTCAAGGAAAAAGCTTCCTATGTACTCAAAAGGACAAACTGGAAGAGAATTGACACAGAGGCCTACAGAAAAGAGACTGATGATAGATTGCAGTGTATTTTGGACTCTGGAGGTTCGGAGATGCATCCTTCGGTTTTGGTGGATCGCCTCAAGAGTGCGTTGTTGGAGTCAACAGGGGAGGTGACAGTTGAACAGAAAATACATAAAAAGAGAAAAGCAAAGCCATTATCAAGAGATTTAAGACACTTTGTGGATAAATCAAGAGAATGTTTTCTAACTTGGAGATCTAATGGAAAGGTAGTGGGGTCAACGGAACATTTTGAGAACAAGAGAGCAAAGAAGGCTTTGCGTGCTGCACAGCGTCAGAAGAGAGCCAAGGAAAGAGAACGGCATCTCAATGACATTAAAAATGCTCATTCTGGCGATAAGCAGTTATTCTTCAAGCTAATTCACAAACAAAGGTCAAATCAAAAGAACACAGTTGAGGTGGATTTTGGAGAGGATTCAGAGTTGGATGGATGGGCGAATTACTTTGAAAATTTGGCCACTCCCCAAGATCTCCCTCAGTTCGATAATGAACATTTCGGTGCACAAGAAATAAGAAACTTATTGTTACATGAGACATTGCCAATGGTGACAGCACCTGAGGTTACAGAAGAACAGATGAGGAAAGACATTAGCAGCCTAAAAAATGGTAAAGCCATAGATTATATGGGTTTGACGGCAGAACATGTTAAGTATGCGTCTCCTAAGATAGTGAAACTCCTAACTCAGCTGGTCAACAGCATCATGTTGGCGTCAAGGCTGCCAGACCAACTTAGACCAGGTTTGATTACACCAATACTAAAAAAGGGAAAGGATGGCAGAGACCCTGATAGCTACAGGAGAATTACAGTTTCACCAATACTTGGAAAGTTTCTGGAAAAGGAAATGCTTAGAAGAACTAGACAAAGTATCAAGCATGAGCCACTACAGTTCGGGTTCACAGAAGGATGTTCCTCTACGACATGTGCATTTATAATAACTGAAGCTGTGGCAGAGGCTATGGATCTAGGACATCCTTTATATATATCTTTCCTGGATGCGAAAAAGGCATTCGACCTTGTTTCCCACACAAATATGCTTGGCTCTTTGTTCAATGAAGGTTTAGAGGCCTCGCTTTGGAGGATGTATGCAGATATTTACAGTCATATCACGTCAAAAGTGAAACTACAGGGAAACTTGTCTAGAGAGATAAAAGAAGGTCAAGGCATCCGACAAGGTGCAGATACTTCACCTGAAATATTCAATGGAAGGGGAAACAGCCTCATTAGGAAATTGAAAACCCTAACAGATTCTGCACGTATAGGCAGTATTCCTGTTGGAGCACCTACTACAGCCGACGACATTGCCATGCTGTCAAAAACAAGACTTGGTGCACAGACTCAATTGCTTATTGCTGAAGATGATGCAAATAAAAAGAGATATCTCTTTAGTACAACAAAGTCACGTATCATGGCAGTGAACTCAACAGCATCAGATAAAGAGAGCCTGCATTTAACTCTTAATGGTGAGGAAATCAAGATGAGTGAGAAAGAGAAACATGTGGGTCTGCAGAGGACAGAGAGGTGGGGTAATAAAGAGACGGTTGAGGAGCGAATCAAGAGTGGTAGAAGAACGGCATATGCACTTTTTGGTTCAGGATATCATGGACTCAATGGCTTACCCCCCATCATATCAACTAGGATGGTGTCGCTTTTTGTGACTCCAGTGATGCTACATTCTTTGGAAGCGCTAATACTGAAAAATGGTGAGTTGGAGCTGCTAGAGATTCAGTTTCGAAAAATGCTTCGATGTTTACAGCACTTGCCGGAGAGTACAGCACTGCCGGCAGTATATCTGCTGCTTGGTTGTCTTCCAATTCAAGCCCAATATGAACTGAGAAAACTGGGATTTTTCAATAGATGCCTCCTGCGTGAAAATTCTGTGGAACAGGAGGTTATGAAAAGACAGCTGTCAATGAAGGATCTTGACTCCCACAGCTGGACAGTTGATCTTCGACTCTTGCTTCATAAATATGAGTTGCCTGGTGCATTTTCACTGACAATGGCCACGCCAGGAAAGGAGTTATGGAAGAGGATGGTCAAGGATAAAGTCACAGAACATTGGGAATCTAAACTCAGAGAACAGATGAGAAACAGAAAGACACTTGAATATATGAACCCTGAGATATGTGCTGTTGGAGTGGTTCATCCTGTTTGGAGGTTCTGCACAACTAGTGCAGATATTTACATGGCATCTGTGAAAGTGAGGTTGATGGTGAAACGCTATCCTCTGTCCGGAGAAACCTACTCAGGCGCACGTAGAAGAGAGAGATGTACTTTGTGTGGAGAGGCGCCTGAAACTACTGAACACTTTTTGTTGGAATGCCCTTTCTTGACCCATAGTAGACGGGCATATATGGCTAGGATAGAGGCTTGCCTATCTGGACATGGATATGGGATGGTTTCGGATGAAAGAGACATTACTAAAATGATTTTGGATCCGTCATTCTTTGTGAATGGAGATGAGGTGCTTGAGGAGATGGAGAAAATAACGCGACGAATGTGCTATGCAATGCACAGAAGGAGATGTTTGCATGTTGAGGGCAGCTGTAGAGAAATTTTGAGAAATTGTTAGAGATAGCTGCATGCAAATACTAACACTGAATCTCTAATGCTAAATTAATTTTGAGATTGTGTTTATATGTTTTAATATTCTTTTAGACCAGAGACTGGAACTTTATTACTCCTATAGGAGGCGCTCCTGATACGAAAGGAGGGAATTACTAGAACAGAACAGAACAGAACATGTACCAAAGTTAAAGTCGCTCAACTTGAGGATGATTTGACCCATTTCTTATGGTTATAATATATGTGTAGGCTATTGTGATCTCCCTAGAAAAATGATACCCAAATATTTTAGGATTGTCAATCTTTGGGCACCCAGTTTCTAAAACCTGGTAAAGACCCTGCCTGTATGTATATGTATGTATGCATACATATATATATATATATATATATATATATATATATATATATATATATATATATATATATATATATATATATATATAATTATATATATATATATATATATATATATATATATATATATATACATTATAAATATATACATATATATATATATATATATATATATATATATATATATATATATATATATATATACACGTAAACAAGCTGCTAAGATGTAATCCCTTTGAAAAGCAGATGTCACTTGGCTAAAACCTGAGATCAAGACCCTTGATCACAACATGTACAGGAAGGCTCAGAGTGTGTGTGTGTGTGTGGGGGGGGGGGGGGGGGGGGTAGTTGGACCACTAACACACAACCGACTTCAGTTCACAGTTGTGTCAACAGCGAGAATCAAAACACCTGCCCTGGCATCTCACTCGCCTGCGGTGGATCAGAGAAATAACTGCGATTTAAACAGTCCTTGAGTGTTGACACACAAATGTTCCTTATCTACATAGTTGAATTCTACCGATAAAATTAGGAATTAACGGGAAAACAATCAGTAGTTAGCAGTAGACCTACCTTTCTTCACCAGCATTAGCCCCTCACCTTCTCCTTGGATATGGACTCACTGCGCACCTCGTTCTGCGCAGGAGCTTGAGATCCACAGTTGCAGTAGATGCTCACTAGATGGCGCCGCCAGTCACAGTGCTCACTCGTATCTATATTTAGAACGGTGCGATATGGTCATCAAGCTGAATATTATCTTGGGGCAAACAAGTCAACAGAGGAAAAAAAATACTGTAGTAAAGAATAATTACATTGAACTAGTAACCTGTCTGTAATGGACCGGATATTTCAACACATCTCTGCTTAAACAGACCAGGAAAATAAAAAAATAGAACATAATGGGAAAAATAAAATAGAAAGCACACAAGCTGAAAACAGAAAAATACTAGTGTTTTATGCACCAGTCAATTAAATCCCGGGGGGGGGGGGGGATATGCGGCGAGGATATTAAAAATATATGAAAAATGAATTTGAAAATAAACTTTTATTGTATTGATTTGCACAGATGCAGGTACATACTGGAATAAAAACCAATATGAATATGGGTGAAGTGATAGATTCAGTAATCCTGTGTTTTTGTTTTTGTTAAAATTCTTGTATTTTTCCCTCATATCTATAAAAAAAATTCATGCTAGCCATATTGAGTGCCGGTCGATCCATAACGACACGATCCAATTCCATTTGTTTGCCCACTGTTTGACGGCCTATTGGCCATGGGCTAATCATAAACAAGTAAATAAAATATTCTAAGGTGGATATTGGGGGGATTACCCGTCCCCGCACTGTGACCCGGCCTCTCAGGCTCACAGGCCGTTCTACTAATTATCGATGTCCCCCTCCCCCTGGGGCAGCATTTTGTTGTACTAAACGGGATAAGTCCCATCATTTCCGAACCCTCCAGGGCCTGGTGCATCAAACACACACGTTTGAGGAAACTACAGTGTTTAAAGTATCTTATGCGTTAAATACCTTGGTCTGTCTCATTTTTTCCTCTACCACGTTTATTTGACGATTCAGGCTTTACAAAGTACATTTTGTCAGAAAAGTTTTCTGATGAGAATACATTACATTATTAGCATCACAAAAGTACCTGGCCAGCAGCGTGGAAGATTTTGGGATAAAAACTAAAAACATAACCGAAAAGCATGCATACAGTTTTCAAACAAAGCCCCTCTTTACAATTTCGGAACGGGGACTTGAAAGTCTCGCAAATGTTGAGGAAAAATAAAAAATACGGAGGAAAGAGTATTAGTTTTTCTATGTTTTGCTTTGTTCAAGTTGTATAAACATTTTTTTGGATATTTGCTGAAAATAAGAAAGAGGTGCATTTTTTAACTTTCGCATTCCATAACTTTCGGACAAAGTCAAAATTGAAAAAAAATGTGAAGATAGTGTTTTACTATGTCCGCCGTATTTTTCAAGGCCACTTTTTTTTTCAATTTCACTGCGAGAAATAGCTTAAATCGCAGTACCACCTGATGACATTTTTTAACCAATCGTCGTATGTCGCAACCTAAATGCTGTGCTCAAGGATCTACAAACTTTGACATCCCTGTCAAATGGTAGGAGTCACAGATATTTTTGAAGTTTCCCCTTATAGATTTTGTAAGTGTACTTGTGCATGTACTTTCTCCGGGATACTATCGCATTTCCTTATTGGCTGCCATCTATAAAAGCTTATGTCAAAGTCTGCCCATGCTTTCTCTAGATTTCTGATTTTCCTTCCCCTTTTCTTTCCCCTTTGTGATCCTTATAGCTGCTCCTACTGTCTCCCTGTACATTGACCTACTGGTATCTTCAACTTGCATTTCTCCCTTTCTTCCATCTATTCCTCTGACCCTCTGAAATCCACATCCAATTAGGGCCGCTATATCTGCATCCCCTTTGTGTCTGCCCTCAGATAGACCTTCATGCTCCTTGTACGTATTAGCATATAATCTATCATGTTTTGTTGCCTATCAATAATAGTTCAACTTTCTATGCATCTCTTCCTTCTAATTACTATATATAGACCCGTATACTATGATAGGTCCCCCCGGGACCCAGGTACAGAGGGGGGGCCGCAACCGCGTTACGCATTTCGCGGAAGAAGTTTTTTTTAAAGAACTCCGCATGTCCACGATTTTGTAAAAGAAGGGTACGTTTTTGTACCCAGGTAAGAAGTACGGGGGTGAAAATCCCCTTACAATCCACAAAATATACGCCACTTGCTGTCGCTAAACACTAAACAGGCAGAGGATTATAAAATCTAAAGTTAAAATATGTGCTCCCTTATCCAATGTCAGTGTTTTGATAAAAGAAGGGGTGTATATTCACTGGAAAAAGTCAGCGTTTAAATTAAAATAAGGTTGCTTTTTTGGCCAGAAATCAGTGCTTTAGGGGTATTTTTCAATTTTGATAACGAGCATATGCCCCCCCCCCCCCCCCCCCCTCTGTACCTGAGTGACCCCCCCCCCCCCCCCATATAGGTCAAGTAACCTCTTACCATTTACATTTACCCCTCCCCACCCCACCAGTTGCTAGTATTTTGGATTATGGTCTTGGTGTGTGGGGGTACAAAAAACCTACATACATATGTGTATAAAACAAATGTACAACTCAGGACAATTTGTGCCTTTTTAGGGGTAGAAAGTGTACACCCAATCTTGGCCTAGAGTATTCAATGGGGTGGACTAGCCTCACATATTAAAAGGCAAACATACATGGTGCTACTTTGGAACAGAATCCAATCTATGGAGACTTATCACCCCTCAAAAAATGTTTTGAACTGGGACCATAGTCTGGCACTAGAGGGCAAGAAAAGATGGAGTTGGCACTTCAGGGAGATGATGTGTGATTGTGAACATTCTGAAATCTTTGATCTTTAAATTAGCTTAGATTTCCTTTTTTGTCAAAAGAATTGAAGGTATATTATTCTAAAAAGTCCAACAGTTGTGGCAAATTCCTGTGTGTCCACCAGTAAACTTAGCACTTTTTATGCCATCTGTCATACGGTAGTCGCACTCTTAAAGCCGATTTTCAAGTTACAGCACAATCTTTTTTTCTTAGCTGTGCCAAAATAGGGAGGTAGAAGATGAGGTACATTTCACACTTAAATGTCCATTCTATGATGATTTGAGAATTCCTATTTTACACCTTGCAAATTTTCATCATCCACATTTCACTGAGCTTACTGGATTGGAGCAACTTTCTATATTGAATGGCATATTAAAAATATTGACTTAAACTGTATAATCTATTTGAATGTATTTATGATTATACTTGGTCCATTGTAAGCCTCTAAGGCTGGCCATATTTTTACGCTGTATTCATGAGTAAAGATTGCATTAATCTTGATTGGATAATTACCTATTCAACTACAACAACTTTACACATAGATTCTGTGAAAACAAACATTGGAAGTTAATAAAATATGTTCTATGCAGCACTATACTGTATACCGTGTTAATATTGCGGCAGTTTAATTAATGCGTACTTTGCGCACCCATGGAGTCCGCATTTATTAAACTGCACCCTTTTATTTGGATAATGGATCCCTATGCTCGTACCATTCACCACACTTATATGATAGCTTGTTATTCAACATAAAGACCTTTTGATCGCGGCCTCTGTTGGTGCTAATAAGTAAGTTCAATTATGATGAAGACAGCTTGCACACTCGAGTGTAATCAAACATGCCGGTAACCACTAATCAGAGTTACTCATTGCAACCAAGATAACACTGTTCGCGGCTGGAAACGAAATAAAGATTGCACTTGCCTATAATACTGGCAGCATCTGGCATCCCTCAGGGGCTGGCCGGCTTGAATATAGCAGCACCACCCTTCCCAAAAGCCGGGTAGGCACCCTTGGCCCTCTCACACAGCTTGAGCTGGAGGTTATCAATGTGCAATAATTAAACTGCGCATCAAAGGCAGTTGTCTGCTGAGCGCATTATTTTATATGCGCAATATTAACACGGTATACAGTAAGTGTTGGAAACATAACTTACTCATGCTTATCCAGCTGTACTTTTAAAATGCCCACAATTCCTCTTTTTGATATTGGGTGATCAACCTATCATTTGTGTGGGTTTATGTTGACATATGCTTGACAAACCAAAACATTTGATTGCAGCCAGTATTAGCATGTCATTTACACCAGGAATATCTGACTGATTTTATAAACTCCTTATCAACATGTTTAATATCAGGGAAACATCAATAAATTAGCTTTTTTTTTATTTACAAGCAATTAAAACACACTTCCAATAATATACAGAGCTCATACATATCTTTACAAATCAATACATAATATACAGATTTAACATTCAAAAGCACTATCATCAATGAACACCAATTACGGATGAAACACATTATGCATGGGTATTGTTTACAGAAATTATAAACAAAGTGAGATACACTCATGATCAAAATCTACAAACTGACTGGATATACAATTGTGAAACTTGTACAGCAATATTTTCAAGTTATGATTTGCCTGGTGCAAATACAACCCGTTTTAATAATTAAATGTTATTTTGATTATTAAATTTTATTAAATCTAAATCCAGGCTAAGACCCTGGGGAGAGACATTGCATACTGGGGTTGTATGTGGGATATAGGACAGCTGGGGATCTTTAGTGGAAGTTCCAGCAAAACTGTACAGGGTTGGAGTGTGTGTTAAGGATATAAGGCTATAAGGTACTGGGCTTTCAGATTAAGTGGGAATGTTAGTGGAATTTAGGCTAGGTGGGGATACTGATAGTTTGTGATACAGCTTTACTGTATAAAATTTGATGATGCAGTGTTGGACTTCTACATGTCGGGATAAAGCACAATATCAAGAGAATAAAGAGTAATTTGGGAGATTCTAAAAGTTTTCTTGTATAGCAGAAAAGTGAATGGAATCACTGAAAATGGTAAGTGTGGATTTGATTGTTATGATAAAAGCACATTTGCAGCAAGGCACATTAATTTCACAGAACAAGGGTCATCAGACTCAACCCTATTTTGCACAATCTTGGACAATATGACCCCAAGGAACCATTGCTATTATTACTAACATTTCAATAGCAACGTTTACAAACACATGCTATTTTGATTAGAGTGGAAGCTTCAATTTTGTTTGTCCAAAATCTTTCAAAACTCTCAGAATCAATGAACTTCTTATGCCATAGTATGTGTTGGTATAATTGTATGCATTAAGAGTGTTCAGTGGATAGAAGTAAAACGTAGTTTAGTGGTTGGATGAATATTCAGAAGCTCAAGTAATCACCTACAGACTGGTCAAACATTGGAACTTGACCAATGGAATTCACAGCTTAGAATTTATATTTTTCTCATTTTGAATGAAGTCCTCTTTCTCACAAATATCCCCACAAATATATTCAAAATCTGAAGTTGTCACCTTGAATAATCATTCAGTTTGGAATGAAGGTTATCATGTTAAAAGTTGGAGAGCTTTGATAAAAGAAGAAACATTTTCAAGTGACAGTGTATGGCAAAAACTTGATGACTCATGCTACAGGTTGTAAAATCAGTTGAGCACAACATTATAAAAATAGAAGTAAGAATAACTTAGAAATAATCATGTTTCACACAAGAAATAAATATAACAAAATGTATTTTACAGAAATATATGTCAGACTGATTCTTATCCATCATTGGAATCACATGATTGAGGTCAAGCAAAATGTGAAGACAAAAACATTGAATACATCATGATCATTGTACGACTAGAATCCATCTTCAGTTTTTTCTTAGGTGTAAGTTATATTTCATAGTTCATATTCTAATCAAATGATATCCCTGGTAGATGTATAAGGCTCTAAACGTCCACTTTTCATGAATTGGAATGTTGCGTTGTTCTATAAAATACGAGGCAAGTCAGATTATATGCAAACGAAGATAAGAATTAGGACCTGACCAAATATTAGGCCAACTTCGATGAATGGACACATGGATTCGCCGCCACAGGCTTATTGCAATAGGACCCATAACAGATTCCTGGACACACATAATCTTGCCAAATCTAGTTTCAGTGGGATGTCACTAGGAGACAAAGACCAATGAGGGCTCTCATAGCATTATCATTACAGAGTAAATTGCATACCAACATGTGCAGAACGCACCTCTTGAGCGTTTTTTTTCAACATCCAGGCTATAGTTGTGTCCAGGCTTTTAAGCTACACCTGGTGGTTGCGTATCCGGTGATCTACATTCGTGATATTATACTTCACAGGGTCAATGATGAATCAAATCCATAGAACTAAGCCATTCTACTTCATGGTCCCTTAGGGTTTACACATTTCATTCAAATATCCAATTGTGCTTTAAAAGTAAAAAGTGGCCATAAGTTTCTTTTTACTTGGAAGGATTTCTAAATAAGTCCTTGAATATGATAAATTAGATGCTTTACATAGATGGTATCCTTGACTCCTTCCTTAATAGGCTGTAGCATGCAAAATATTTTACATAGATTCATTTCTCTTTATCATAAGGTCTCTAAAAGTGACTGCATTTGTTCACTATTCATTTTGGGATCTCCAAAGAGAAACCCACATATTCCTGGCTTGAGCTTCTCAGCTGTGGCAAGAATTATCCGAAAGTCTCCTTCCAGTATGATGCCCAAATCCTGTCTCACTTTCCTCAGGCCAGATTTAATAGGTGACTTGCCTCTATTCCTGTAAAAGGTACAGCCAAAGCATTACCAAGATTAGTTTCTTTAAAGTGAAGGTACAAATACAAATTTTCTCATAGTGTAAGTTTATTGGATGAGTGGCAAAAAGATTGGAGTCGCAAATTCATTTAAATTGCAAATTTCGGACATCTTCTCAAATGGTCTTTGTATTGTGGCCACTAATGACAGTAACAGATCTAACAAAGTAAAATAAATGATAGAACTGTATAAAAATAATTGAATCAAATTTAGACATAATCAAAACGTTAGTACATATCCTATACTGTAGGATTTTCAATTTTAATAAACTTGGGCTACAGGGTATAATCTGGAAATATTTCAGATTTCAAATCATAAACTTCAATACAATTTGCATCCTATCTTTACTTTGTTTGAAAATGTGGTTGCTTCATGTTCATTCAACAAAACTGATTCTGAAATATTCAATTACAACTCATAATTTTATTTCATAGTAACTAAACCCTTTTGCGACTGACTTAGTCAACTCAATCCCACACATAACATCTCTGAATCAAAAAGACTTTTCAAAAGGGGTTATGAGAAAACACTATAAGTATGACCAATCAAATTTCTCTTTTAACCATTCAATAGCAGTGGCCTAAAGACTATTTATGCAACATCTTACTTATTACAATTTTTGAAGAAGGTTGTAAGATAATAGCTTATTTGCTTTATTCCAGATTAGGAACACTGTGTCCACAAGACAAGCAAACAGGACAATGAAACTTAGCATACGTTTCCGTTTCTAGGTACTTGATGAAGGTCACTGCTTTCCTCTCAAGAAGTCTGACAAACTGTTCCACATATGACTCCTTAACACCACATATTGTGGGTAACTGTGACAACTGCAAAGAGAGTCAAAAAAATCAATATACATATACATATATATATATATATATATATATATATATATATATATATATATATATATATATATATATATATATATATATATATATATATATATATATATATATATATTTATGGTTAAATCAGGATCTAGCTGCATAAAGATACTTAAGCCAAAGATTTCTATCTGTCATCTTTATAAAATCTGGGAAAGTCGTTGACTATGGAATACTTCTGTTTATCAATCAATAAGTTTGGTAGGAGGAACTCACAATCTGAGTAGTCACTATTTGTTAGACAACAAATGATATCCATGTGGATACAGAGACACCGGAGCACAGAAAACCTTGGGGATTAATGTGTTTAATCAAAGATACAATTAACTACTTTCAGTAGAACCCAATCATGCACAAAGAAGTGGGGCTAATATTATACAAATATGACATGGCAGTGGGGGTAACATCATGGAATGGATCCCTAAGGGAGGATGGTTTTCCCAAGTGCAACAGCTCAAAGGAAACCATCCTCCTGGGGTATTCTATTCAGTCATGATACCCACACTGCCATGTCATATTTGTTTTATTTTATCACACAATCTCCCCCCTCAAAGGGATAAAAAAATATGTTTCTTTTACAAAAATGATACACTGATGCAAGACTTTTCCCTGTCGCTCCAACAACGTTAGGGCTAATCCAATATTGAGAAAAAGTCCTTTGTTGATGGCGGCATTTTCGCATCTGGATGACGTGAGTACCACTCCTTAGATGCGTGACAATGGGACATACTCAACAATCGAGGGCATGGGTGACATCAGGCCATCACCATTTGCAGTAATGTTAACCACACGTGTAACATTATATGGAATGGTTAAATCCAGTGATTATCTTGGGTGAACAGAGTGAAAGGTGAATTGGCAATACACCAATCAGCCTTGACGATATTCACATAAGGTAGAATTATTGAATATGCTCCTTTTCTCTAATGAATCCCTTATCTGCAAAGGTAGGCTATGATAGGTTCTTAAACTAAATGTAACATACCCAACTAATCAAGTAAAACATAAAAAAATATGTATTTACCTCTAGTATGAACTTCTGCACTAAGGTTTCAGGATAATCCCCTGGCATAAATATGGCACTGCAAGAAAAATGTCTTATATTGAAACAAACATATATTAGAGGTTGTGCATCACTTTTTTAGTGGTTATATACTGTTTGTCGTAACTGATCCATCTGGTTGTAATATAATAAGCGGAATCTTCGGCACATTTATCATACTGTCCAAAGATTAGCCCAGAGACTGCTTGGCCTAAGAAAAGTAAAATAAAAAAATTCTGAATGTATGATGAATTGCCACATCTAAAACAACTCTACTCTGTAGTTGTTGGGTGTACCTTCTAGCAGGACTGCTGAGCTCTCTTTTAGCCAAGAGACTGCTGAGGTCCTCCATAGGAACCTAACTAGGGCACAATTGTATTTGATTGGATCATAAACAGTATCATTTAAGACAGACTTGTCTGTTATGTAGTTGTTGGGTGTACCTTCTAGCAGGACTGCTGAGCTCTCTTTTAGCCGAGAGACTGCTGAGGTCCTCCATAGGAACTTAACGAGGACAGAATTGTATTTGATTGGATCATAAACAGTATCATTTAAGACAGACTTGTCTGTTATGTAGGTGATGGTCTTACCTTATAGCAGGACTGCTGAGCTCTCTGTTGGCCCAGAGACTGCTCAGCTCCTAGAGACTGCTCAGCTCCTCCTTAAGAGTCTGGTATCTCAAGACAGACATGTCTGTACTGTAGGTGATGGTCTTACCTTATAGCAGGACTGCTGAGCTCTCTGTTGGCCCAGAGACTGCTCAGCTCCCAGAGACGGCTCAGCTCCTCCTTAAGAGTCTTGTATCTCAAGACAGACATGTCTGTACTGTAGGTGATGTCTTACCTTATAGCAGGACTGCTGAGCTCTCTGTTGGCCCAGAGACTGCTCAGCTCCTCCTTAAGAGTCTCGTATCTCAAGACAGACATGTCTGTACTGTAGGTGATGGTCTTACCTTATAGCAGGACTGCTGAGCTCTCTGTTGGCCCAGAGACTGCTCAGCTCCCAGAGACGGCTCAGCTCCTCCTTAAGAGTCTTGTATCTCAAGACAGACATGTCTGTACTGTAGGTGATGTCTTACCTTATAGCAGGACTGCTGAGCTCTCTGTTGGCCCAGAGACTGCTCAGCTCCTCCTTAAGAGTCTCGTATCTCAAGACAGACATGTCTGTACTGTAGGTGATGGTCTTACCTTATAGCAGGACTGCTGAGTTCTCTGTTGGCCCAGAGACTGCTCAGCTCCTCCTTAAGAGTCTCGTATCTCAAGACAGACATGTCTGTACTGTAGGTGATGGTCTTACCTTATAGCAGGACTGCTGAGCTCTCTGTTGGCCCAGAGACTGCTCAACTCCTCCTTAAGAGTCTCGTATCTCAAGACAGACATGTCTGTACTGTAGGTGATGGTCTTACCTTATAGCAGGACTGCTGAGCTCTCTGTTGGCCCAGAGACTGCTCAGCTCCTCCTTAAGAGTCTGGTATCTCAAGACAGACATGTCTGTACTGTAGGTGATGTCTTACCTTATAGCAGGACTGCTGAGCTCTCTGTTGGCCCAGAGACTGCTCAGCTCCTCCTTAAGAGTCTTGTATCTCAAGACAGACATGTCTGTACTGTAGGTGATGGTCTTACCTTATAGCAGGACTGCTGAGCTCTCTGTTGGCCCAGAGACTGCTCAGCTCCTAGAGACTGCTCAGCTCCTCCTTAAGAGTCTCGTATCTCAAGACAGACATGTCTGTACTGTAGGTGATGGTCTTACCTTATAGCAGGACTGCTGAGCTCTCTGTTGGCCCAGAGACTGCTCAGCTCCCAGAGACGGCTCAGCTCCTCCTTAAGAGTCTTGTATCTCAAGACAGACATGTCTGTACTGTAGGTGATGGTCTTACCTTATAGCAGGACTGCTGAGCTCTCTGTTGGCCCAGAGACTGCTCAGCTCCTCCTTAAGAGTCTCGTATCTCAAGACAGACATGTCTGTACTGTAGGTGATGGTCTTACCTTATAGCAGGACTGCTGAGTTCTCTGTTGGCCCAGAGACTGCTCAGCTCCTCCTTAAGAGTCTCGTATCTCAAGACAGACATGTCTGTACTGTAGGTGATGGTCTTACCTTATAGCAGGACTGCTGAGCTCTCTGTTGGCCCAGAGACTGCTCAACTCCTCCTTAAGAGTCTCGTATCTCAAGACAGACATGTCTGTACTGTAGGTGATGGTCTTACCTTATAGCAGGACTGCTGAGCTCTCTGTTGGCCCAGAGACTGCTCAGCTCCTCCTTAAGAGTCTGGTATCTCAAGACAGACATGTCTGTACTGTAGGTGATGTCTTACCTTATAGCAGGACTGCTGAGCTCTCTGTTGGCCCAGAGACTGCTCAGCTCCTCCTTAAGAGTCTTGTATCTCAAGACAGACATGTCTGTACTGTAGGTGATGGTCTTACCTTATAGCAGGACTGCTGAGCTCTCTGTTGGCCCAGAGACTGCTCAGCTCCTAGAGACTGCTCAGCTCCTCCTTAAGAGTCTCGTATCTCAAGACAGACATGTCTGTACTGTAGGTGATGGTCTTACCTTATAGCAGGACTGCTGAGCTCTCTGTTGGCCCAGAGACTGCTCAGCTCCCAGAGACGGCTCAGCTCCTCCTTAAGAGTCTTGTATCTCAAGACAGACATGTCTGTACTGTAGGTGATGGTCTTACCTTATAGCAGGACTGCTGAGCTCTCTGTTGGCCCAGAGACTGCTCAGCTCCCAGAGACGGCTCAGCTCCTCCTTAAGAGTCTTGTATCTCAAGACAGACATGTCTGTACTGTAGGTGATGTCTTACCTTATAGCAGGACTGCTGAGCTCTCTGTTGGCCCAGAGACGGCTCAGCTCCTCCTTAAGAGTCTTGTATCTCAAGACAGACATGTCTGTACTGTAGGTGATGTCTTACCTTATAGCAGGACTGCTGAGCTCTCTGTTGGCCCAGAGACTGCTCAGCTCCTCCTTAAGAGTCTCGTATCTCAAGACAGACATGTCTGTACTGTAGGTGATGGTCTTACCTTATAGCAGGACTGCTGAGTTCTCTGTTGGCCCAGAGACTGCTCAGCTCCTCCTTAAGAGTCTCGTATCTCAAGACAGACATGTCTGTACTGTAGGTGATGGTCTTACCTTATAGCAGGACTGCTGAGCTCTCTGTTGGCCCAGAGACTGCTCAGCTCCCAGAGACTGCTCAGCTCCTCCTTAAGAGTCTTGTATCTCAAGACAGACATGTCTGTACTGTAGGTGATGTCTTACCTTATAGCAGGACTGCTGAGCTCTCTGTTGGCCCAGAGACTGCTCAGCTCCTAGAGACTGCTCAGCTCCTCCTTAAGAGTCTTGTATCTCAAGACAGACATGTCTGTACTGTAGGTGATGTCTTACCTTATAGCAGGACTGCTGAGCTCTCTGTTGGCCCAGAGACGGCTCAGCTCCTCCTTAAGAGTCTCGTATCTCAAGACAGACATGTCTGTACTGTAGGTGATGGTCTTACCTTATAGCAGGACTGCTGAGCTCTCTGTTGGCCCAGAGACTGCTCAGCTCCTCCTTAAGAGTCTCGTATCTCAAGACAGACATGTCTGTACTGTAGGTGATGGTCTTACCTTATAGCAGGACTGCTGAGCTCTCTGTTGGCCCAGAGACTGCTCAGCTCCTCCTTAAGAGTCTTGTATCTCAAGACAGACATGTCTGTACTGTAGGTGATGGTCTTACCTTATAGCAGGACTGCTGAGTTCTCTGTTGGCCCAGAGACTGCTCAGCTCCTCCTTAAGAGTCTCGTATCTCAAGACAGACATGTCTGTACTGTAGGTGATGGTCTTACCTTATAGCAGGACTGCTGAGCTCTCTGTTGGCCCAGAGACTGCTCAGCTCCTCCTTAAGAGTCTCGTATCTCAAGACAGACATGTCTGTACTGTAGGTGATGGTCTTACCTTATAGCAGGACTGCTGAGCTCTCTGTTGGCCCAGAGACTGCTCAGCTCCTCCTTAAGAGTCTTGTATCTCAAGACAGACATGTCTGTACTGTAGGTGATGGTCTTACCTTATAGCAGGACTGCTGAGCTCTCTGTTGGCCCAGAGACTGCTCAGCTCCTCCTTAAGAGTCTCGTATCTCAAGACAGACATGTCTGTACTGTAGGTGATGGTCTTACCTTATAGCAGGACTGCTGAGCTCTCTGTTGGCCCAGAGACTGCTCAGCTCCTCCTTAAGAGTCTCGTATCTCAAGACAGACATGTCTGTACTGTAGGTGATGGTCTTACCTTATAGCAGGACTGCTGAGCTCTCTGTTGGCCCAGAGACTGCTCAGCTCCCAGAGACGGCTCAGCTCCTCCTTAAGAGTCTCGTATCTCAAGACAGACATGTCTGTACTGTAGGTGATGGTCTTACCTTATAGCAGGACTGCTGAGCTCTCTGTTGGCCCAGAGACTGCTCAGCTCCCAGAGACGGCTCAGCTCCTCCTTAAGAGTCTTGTATCTCAAGACAGACATGTCTGTACTGTAGGTGATGTCTTACCTTATAGCAGGACTGCTGAGCTCTCTGTTGGCCCAGAGACTGCTCAGCTCCCAGAGACGGCTCAGCTCCTCCTTAAGAGTCTTGTATCTCAAGACAGACATGTCTGTACTGTAGGTGATGTCTTACCTTATAGCAGGACTGCTGAGCTCTCTGTTGGCCCAGAGACTGCTCAGCTCCTCCTTAAGAGTCTCGTATCTCAAGACAGACATGTCTGTACTGTAGGTGATGGTCTTACCTTATAGCAGGACTGCTGAGCTCTCTGTTGGCCCAGAGACTGCTCAGCTCCTCCTTAAGAGTCTCGTATCTCAAGACAGACATGTCTGTACTGTAGGCGATAGTCTTACCTTATAGCAGGACTGCTGAGCTCTCTGTTGGCCCAGAGACTGCTCAGCTCCTCCTTAAGAGTCTCGTATCTCAAGACAGACATGTCTGTACTGTAGGTGATGGTCTTACCTTATAGCAGGACTGCTGAGTTCTCTGTTGGCCCAGAGACTGCTCAGCTCCTCCTTAAGAGTCTCGTATCTCAAGACAGACATGTCTGTACTGTAGGTGATGGTCTTACCTTATAGCAGGACTGCTGAGCTCTCTGTTGGCCCAGAGACTGCTCAGCTCCCAGAGACGGCTCAGCTCCTCCTTAAGAGTCTCGTATCTCAAGACAGACATGTCTGTACTGTAGGTGATGGTCTTACCTTATAGCAGGACTGCTGAGCTCTCTGTTGGCCCAGAGACTGCTCAGCTCCTAGAGACTGCTCAGCTCCTCCTTAAGAGTCTCGTATCTCAAGACAGACATGTCTGTACTGTAGGTGATGGTCTTACCTTATAGCAGGACTGCTGAGTTCTCTGTTGGCCCAGAGACTGCTCAGCTCCTCCTTAAGAGTCTCGTATCTCAAGACAGACATGTCTGTACTGTAGGTGATGGTCTTACCTTATAGCAGGACTGCTGAGCTCTCTGTTGGCCCAGAGACTGCTCAGCTCCCAGAGACGGCTCAGCTCCTCCTTAAGAGTCTCGTATCTCAAGACAGACATGTCTGTACTGTAGGTGATGGTCTTACCTTATAGCAGGACTGCTGAGCTCTCTGTTGGCCCAGAGACTGCTCAGCTCCTCTTTAAGAGTCTCGTATCTCTTCATGGCATGTTCATGGCACGGTGGGGACTGGAGAACCTCTTTGTTAGAGATGTCTATCACACTGCTAGGGTACTTGCTGCATAGCAACTCTTGAATATCTAACTCAAATTGGCCATTTGATTCCTGAAGAAGGACAAGAACACACCAGATTGTATTCAGAAAAAAATCTTCCCTCAGGCATTATAATTAAAGAACAGTCAAGAACTTTAAATATATAGAACAGCAAACAGGAATAAACCGGAAAAACAGGGTAGGATTTCAATAAAATTAATGACCATGTCTTAATACCTAATATTTTTATTCTAAAAACTTGACAAAATACTTTTTGAGTAGAATTCACAGGAGTCAGAATCTCACAGGTTTACATTCAATTTGCAGTATTGCACTTTTGCTTCCAAATGCAGGTTTTGTATTGAAAAGTTTTTGGGGGCAAACACAATTTTTGAATCGATTTAATCCCAGTTTCACTTTCCAGGCAATACTTGATAATTATAAATTGTGGTTGAAACTACCTTGAGAATTCCTTGTAAGCTGATATCCATGTGGTAAGGCCAGAGGACATCTCCTGTCACTATCCGACTGCAGCAAAGCTCTTTGGGGCTGAGGAACAGGCCAAGTGTGTTCAGCATCTGAACAAAGATCACACATCAGGAATTACATGCTATTCAATTAAAGGCCTTAACCAATCTTCCACCAATGCTTGATTCTCAACTAGAAATCATCTGTTCACAGAACTGTCAGCAGGTAAGATATCAAAGTCAAATACTTATTCATAATGCTATTATAATAATTAATAAGTATGCACCTCAATTTTCAAACTTTAATCTCCTTGTTCAAAATATTAATAACCCCTTCTACTAAGAAAATAATTGTTGATCATGAATTTGATTTGTTGAATCACTGATGATCGTCACTTTATCTTAACCAGCAAATTGTAGTACAGTAGTATATTTTTAAAGCGTAATTAATGCCATCTTGGTGTAAAGCAGCTGGATATAGATTGACGGGGCTTTATTAAAAAAAATTACATTTGAAAATATTATAATTATCATAGTATCATATGTTCGTTAACTTTCTCCCTATTTGCTTTAAATGAAGAGTATGAGAATTAAATGCAGAAAAGGAAAATTCGAGAAATAAAAGGCTAATACATACGAATTAGAGAAACTTTCAGTATCAGAATAATCAGTACAAGGTTAAGGCATATGAATTTATTCAGATAAAAGTAGCACAATCTAACTCACAAACTCATATAAATCAAACTAAAATATCTATTGTAAACCAACTGAGCCAGACGTACCAGATTGACTTTATTAGCAGAATGACCAATGACCACACTGTGACCTAGGGTCATTAAATGGGAAGCTACAGCTTTCCTAAGAAAAGTCTCATCCATCTTATGCTCCAATGAAAAATAGGTGTCTTTAACCTGCAAATAACAAAGAGTATGCATAAAACAATGAATCACTCATAGATATCAAGTCTCATTGAATTCATGTGCCATTCCTGGATTTCATAATTACAGTTGGTTCAAATTTCTTGAAGTGACTGGGCTAAATAAATTTGTTATTCTGTATTACTTGGCTAATTCAATCGCATAAAGCCAGACATAATGCCATGTTTGGCACAATTCCAACACAAGCAAAGAGAGGTAAAATTCAACTTCACTAAAAAAAGGTAATAGAAAATGTAAAATGTACTTTCAAAGTACTGATAACGACACTGATAAATTATGGACTTTTAATTTAGTTATGTCCATCATTTTATTATTAATATTAACCGAATGCTCCATGCATATCTTTAACCCTTATGCTGCTGGTGGGTACTCATCTGAGAGTACTCAATGAGAGCTATCCAATGAATAGCAACAAGACAGGGTTTAGGTTGATTTTTAAAATCTTTGTGTCCTTGTGCTTTGGACAAAATTAGCTTGAGCATTAGAAGGGTAAACATCATGATTTTGCTTACACTGATATGACTAGGGAATCTGGTTTCCCTGAGAGACTTGAGCATTTGAATAAAGGGAGTGATTTCTTTTGTGAACTCCTGAAAGACATTCTCTTTGGGCTTCTGAAAAATAGAAATAAGAATTCAAATTATTTCACTCCAAAACCATACATACATCTGTTTTGCAATTAAGATATTTAAAGCATATTTTTCATATCACATTTATAGTAATATTGCATATAACTGCAACACATTGTCTTCCCTTGGTATTTCGTTTGGAATTAGAAATCTCATTTTTAAATGGAATAACTTTTTAACTCAAATTGCACAAAGTCATGCCTTAAAATAAAAATAAAATGCAGCAAGTATTTCACTACATATGCATTTACCTTCAAATTCAATATTGAAATTTTGTTGTTACATTTATCTGTTCCTACCTGCATCAGACTGTTTCCATCTTATGGAAGAGTAAGGCAAGACTGCGAAAGACAGGTCAACATTTTCAACCAATCCAGATATATACAAGTACTAGTAAAGCACCAAAGTTAAAAACATGAATCAAAATGAATGATAAGGAGTGTTGTTATCACAGAAAATCTTTTAAAATGGCCAGAGAAGTTGAGTTAATTGAGTGGGTGAGGATTGAGGAATTGACTGGAGATATTCACCTGCTCTATGAGTATCCTGAGCTTGCTGATGAGGCGATTGGTCCAGGACACACAGAGTTCATGGAGCGTCAGGTACGCCTTGAGTTCATGCCACTGCATCATCAATGCCAACGAGAAGACACTCATCCCCATCTTCCCCATGGCACTGAACACAAACGCCGTCACAATCACCTCCTTCTCCGCCATCTTATAGAACTTCATGTCAATGTTTTTCTCCAGGGGATCACGGCAGATCTCCCCATTGAGAGAGAGGCTTGCGATATGACCTAGCACATCCCTCTGTAAGTGCATGCCATTTTGACTGGTCCATAGGTGCTGGATTTTTGGGCCTAGGATGTTATCCCAGACAGACAAGAGTATTGAGTTTACCATGCTTCCATCACTGTCAGCTATGACTGACTTTGTGAAGACACTGCTGGGGCTTAGTGGAGACTCGAGGAAATTAGGCACAGAGTCACCATTGCCCTCTTGAGTTCCTGACGTCTTCAACATCAGTTGTTTAGGGTTCATATCTTGTTTGTCTGACATTATGAATGTCTAAAGATAGCAACTGTCAATCCACCTATAGGGATATGTACATTTCTACTCATTCTTCTTATTCAGCTATGCATCTTAATGTCCAGGTGCATGCTAGCTGTAAGTTCTTCATATTTATGTTCTGTATCTCCTATCACCATGAAATAGACTACCCTGTTATGATAAACCTCTGACAACAATATTTAATATCTTTTCAATGGTAGCTGATCAGGTGAAATATAAGTTTTTTTCATTAAAAAGTTTTCTCTCCAGCAGACTAGAGTGTATCTGTATGTTGCTACATGTCCTAGCTGATCACTCAATAGAGAGAGTAGCTGATGACATGCTGGTCTGTCCTCTGCTTTAGGTACATGGTGTAGACTAGATAATGAGCAACGATCAAATTAACCATGATAAAACATGTAGACAGTATGGTCAAGAGGCTGTAGGTATCTAACGCTGGACTTGCTGTTTGAGAAATGCATATGAGGAAGAGCAGGAAGCACATGACAAGTGTGGAAAAGAAGGCATAGTTCACAAATAACAAGGCAAGTTTATCTTGATCCAGAATCTGTGAGGTCCAGTCAGCCCTCATTGAAAAGGTGTAGCCAGCCGCCAGAGCTTCTCTCATCTCATCAACATCTCAACGAGGGCAGGATTTGAACTGCTGGGCCCACCTCCAATGCCGCACTACATCCTTATGCTGGACCACTTAAATGAGAGAAACAGGAAATAAATTGAAAAATAAAATTCACATACATGTATCATAGAAAACTGCATCCCTGAATGATTAGTAGAATGGTGTGGATAAAATACCTGAACACAAGTAATATGAACTCAATTTAATATTTTGTCTACTACTGTATACAACCCTTGTGTGTTTTTCATTTTTCTTTAGAAATTTACCTTTTTTAAGATTATTGATACATGTGACTCGGGGTCTTAGCCAGGATTTCAGAAATGCCTGTCCAAAACAGCAATTTCAAAATTTCTGCCCGTCCAGATTTAGCTACTTATTTACTTCAAAACCTTATACCAGCTACATTCAATAATAGCCTAGTGTGTCAAAAAGGGCAATTTACACTTCACTTGTGTCCTAGAAGATGGTTTGTTAGAAAGATGTTTGTTTATTACCCCGAAAGTCAAAATTGAAAAATCTTCATGGAAATTTTTGCCTGTCCAAACAGGAGGTTTTTTAGTAAACTACCTGTCCAAAAGACAGGTAGGACGGGTCCTGGCTAAGTCCCTGATGTGACTGTTAATAAGGCAAGCTGTTATTGAGACTAAGATTATGGCTTCCTCTTAGGAGACCTCCAACCATTAATGTTGGACCTCTGCCAAGGAAACAATGTATAATCATGTACCGAAGCTGACTATATACTAATAATGCTATCATTAATTACTTATTTGAAATGCTCCTAAGACCAAAATAGAAAGGGGCTTTCACTGTGTACCCACTTTTTCATGATTGCACATTTTAGAATTGGAAGAGAGACATTCTAATTAGCATTAATAGTATGATTCCATCTTGAGCTGCTAAGCAATATCACACACAACAGTTGGGTATACCAAAGGGATTTGTGGAATTATGCCATTTCCTAGAAGACAGTTTCTTTGGAAAATATTTGTTTTTATCCCCAAAAAAGTCAAAATTGAAAATTCTTTATAGAAATTTTGCCTGTCCACAAAGGATTTTCTCAGGAAACTACCTGTCAAAAAGACAGGCATGACAGGTCCAGGCTAAGTCTCTGGCATGGAGTCTTTCGTGTATGTATTTCATGGGAGAACCATAAGAAATGAGATTCAGAATCAGAGTCAGGCTGAGTGCACTTCCTTGATGTGGGCGATAATGGAGATATTCCTATGATGTATGGCTATGTTATTGCAGTAACGATTATTTTTCTTGCCTGTGGACCATGTGCACATGCTTACTATATATGTTGTTGTAGACACTGTCGTCTCCAGATTTTAGTTTAATATCGTTTAAGAAGTATTGAAGGCGTGTCTCACCTTACATTAATTCATCATGATCATGTCGAGATCCTCTTCTTTCAGTCAACAGGGTGTATGTGATGCTTTGATGACGTCATCGATGTCCACTCGCACAAGTTGTGATGTGAACCAGATAATTGAAGAGATGATAAGGCCCAGCGTTGATTACTAATTTGACACTTTCAAAAGGTATTTGAAATAATAGTTGATGGAATACATATTCCGCATACCCACATTTTAAATGATATCAACGTAATGATCGTACAACCGAATGGCTAGATGGCAATAAA
>OZ012684.1:90766618-90842597 GCA_963942565.1 Maea johnstoni | reverse complement strand
ATATATATATATATATATATATATATATATATATATATATATATATATATATATATATATATATATATATATATATTTGGGGTCAGATATAGACATAAAAAAATGTTTCATTTTCTATCTTCAAAAAAAAAAAGAAAGAAAGTTATGAAAAAAGGTCATCCGAGTCGGCGATTTGAACGCGTATCATACGCGTGAGAGCCGGGCAATTAACCTCTAGGCTACGAAGCAAAGCCTTAGATAGGTGGCGAATTTATAACACTAAGTACAAATGTCGTACCAAACTGGAAGTTGGTCGGGGCGTTCTCGAATCATGTTTATCATTTGTTAAATACTAGACCCCCCCCCCCCCCCCCCCTCAGGTAAACTTGTGATTTCCTGAGTAACTGATAAGGTGCAAAGTGGCCGTGCTTATGCTCCTTTAAAACAGAGTCGATCTTTCCCCATGTCACTCTCATGACAGGCCTATATACGCTGACCGTCGTAGAGCCGAGTCTGGTCACGACTGCATAATGAAAAGTGAATATTTGCAATTCATAAATGAACTATGAAATTCCTCATTCATTTATCAATATCAATTATGAATGTTCCAAAATGTCTTTTTTGTCCACTTTTACATGCCATTTTGGTCACCACATACTATCAAATTCAAATAATGAGTGCTCCCTTGGAAGTGGTGAAGGGGGACATCTAGCGGGAGAAGGGCAAACTATGTGAAACAGCAGAGAAAATATATTTAAATATTTTTTTTCTGCTGTTTTTGGAAAAACGATGGAGAAAATAAATTTAAATTTATTTTTTCTGCTGTTTTTGGAAAAACGTTGGAGAAAATAAATTTAATTTTTTTTTCTGCTGTTTTTAGAAAAACGTAAGAGAAAATAAATTTAAATATATTTTTTCTCCTGTTTTTGGAAAAACGTTGGAGAAAATAAATTTAAATATTTTTTTTCTGCTGTTTTTGGAAAAACGTTGGAGAAAATAATTTAAATATTTTTTCTGCTGTTTTGGTAAAAAAAACGGTGGAGAAAATAAATTTAAATTTTTTTTTTCTGCTGTTCACACTTGCACCATCGTAAACAACCGCATGGCTAGATGGCAATAAATATAATAAATATATTGCACATTGGAGCCAAATAGAATTTGTGCAAATAATTGTAAAGATAAGAGATCAATGCTGAGATAATTAAAAGAAATTTTAATCCAAATAATTGAAACATAAGGGCTCTTCAACAAAAATCTGCCTGTATAGGGCGGGGGGGGGGGGGGGGGGGGGGTGGGCGCTCCCCTAATTATAAACATTGGTAGGAAGGTCCATACCAAAGAAAATGATAGCCAGTGAGTTGGGGGAGGTGTATGATGAAGGAAAATAATAAAGTGTGTGTGTGGGTGGGGGGGGGGGGGGGGGTGAACTAAATGCATCTGACGATGACAAAAACAGCTAACGGTACCCGGTTCACCCACTCTCTGTACGTAATATAGTCCCTATAGTATTACTTTCAAACAGTGGAATCTACGCACTTCGCAGGCTATGCGAGACCACTACTAAAATCATGAATTCATTTTTTCAATGTTGATCGTTTGAGATAAAAAAAATGATTGGGAAATATATAGTTTCTCCTGATTTTTGGTATAGGAGGGACAGAGCCCATTCCAGGTAACTGATTGAAAACACAAGAAATGAGGAGTCCAAAAGTCGAAGCCGCAGGCTGAGACTTCATGGACTGCCCAGTGGGGCCCCGACACAACCCGGAGCTCTTGTGTTTTTCGTAAAAAAATAAAATTCTTGCCAAATTTCCAACTTCAAAACATCCGCAGTGTCTACCATTTTGCTCATTAGTGAAAGCAAGTAAATGAAAGTTATATTCTATGAAAGAATGTACATGGGGCTATCCCAGAAATTGATACGGGTCCATTTAAAATCGAAAACATCGTAGATGTAGGTGGGGTAAAAAAAACACACACAAAAAACAAAAACAAAACAACAGATAGTATGTGGTTCCACATTTTAAAAAAATAGTGGTCGTTCGGAAAATCGGGGCTAACAGCCAACAGGCGAACGGCAAAATGTGGGGGACCAACGGTTAATATCCAGGATACAGCACTGATTACACTGCAGGCGTGTTAGTCGCTCAGGGCAACACAAGTATGCTTTTAATGCGCACTAGGCCTAATATGATTGTACACGTATGTAAATTGACACTTGGCTGCATCTCCCTGTTATCTTTCTTTCAAGTGTTTATGGACTTATCAAAAAGAAAGACTTAGGATAGTGCAGTATAGCTTGGATTAAGAAGAGATTATAGCAAGTTATAGCAAGGCTACGATGGACCAAGTGTGAAAGAGAAAATATATTTAAATTTATTTTCGCTCATGTTTATTGGGGAGAGAAAATAAATTTAAATTTATTTTCACTCCCGTTTATTGGGGAGAGAAAATATATTTAAATTTATTTTCTCACCCCAATAAACGCGAATGAAATTTATTTTAAATTTATTTTCTCTCTCCAATAAATGGCAGTGAAAATAAATTGAAATATATTTTCCCTACCCAATAACGGGAGTGAAAATAAATTTAAATATATTTTCTCTTCCCAATAAACGGGAGTGAAAATAAATTTAGATATATTTTCTACCCCCAAAAATACGGTGGTGAAAATAAATATTTAAATATTTGCTCTTTCACACTTGGTCCATCGTACAAGGCAAGTTGGGAGGCTCGTATTGTTGCATTGGAACGGGGTGTCAAGCTTAGTACCGGCGCATGCTGTACTTATTGATCCACTTCCTCTGTGAGGTACGCTCGAATATATTCGTGGTCTCGCTTGACAGTGAGCTAATTGACCATATATGGAACATAACGACACGTTCGAGATTTATCCTGCTAAATAAAGTTGACATTTCGAATGATCTCCAAAATAACAGTGCCTCTCTCAGTGAAATGATCACGAGAGACTGATTGATCACGGGAGAACCAAATACCGAATGCTAAAAGATGTTTCCTGTGGGATCCTGGTGAACATTGTGATCGGACAGGTAAGTTAAAAATAATGCAAGGGGTTACATACAGCATGCGATGATCTAGGTGACTATTGGACCTTTATTAACTTGGGGCGGACCATTTGGGGGGGGGGGGGGGGGGGGGGGGGGCTGTCATTTTAACCTTTTAGTGGAAAGAAACAGGCCTGAAAATTAAGAAAAGGTATTCCGGTCCTGAAAGGTAAGAAAAAAATTGTGGCCCTGAAAATTGAGAGGAGAAAACATTCTGACCAGGCCATAAAAGAACACTCCCAGTCCCCCCCCCCCCCCCAAATAAAAAGAAAATAAATAGTCCCCCACTGCCCCATAAGTTAAAGTAATTGTTCAGACTCATCTGAGAGTACTCGGTGAGAGCTATCTAATGAATACCAACATGACAGGGTTTAGATGGTTTTATAAAATGTTAGCGTCCTTGTGCTTTGGACGAAAGTACATGTATGCTGAGATGACCAAACAAAAGTGGATTCGAAACCAGCCGGCCAACCTGAACATGCAAGCCTCAACCAGCGTCAACTAATAGCCCCCTAATAGCCCTAAATTGGTGCCCAGCTGATGGTGGAGATCAGGTTTCTCTGTAATGTAATCGATATGAGAGCCCTGATTGGTCCTTGTTCCCACGTGACCTAACGCTGCTGCCAGTCAGTGACTCCTGGCATGAGTCCAGCATCTCACTATAGTGCATACATTACAGGATATGGCCACAGTACCAACCGTCCTGGCCACCACGGTACCGTGGTGGCCCGGACGGTTGGGGGTGTGGCCACACTGTGATACAGCAATGCTTCCTGTCATCCGCACTCCCTAGAGAACGCTACCCACCTGGCCGGCACTGGCGTGCAGGTCCTTATCTATATGGGTCAAATGCAGCCAGCGAGTAGCAGTGTAGGATGGAGTGTTGACGCTAGATGTGACAGCCATACAGATTTCCACTTGCAGCAGAAAATTGAGTATAAAAGCGGTTTTCATGGAAATGGCTACAAGAAAGTGGTATATTTAGTTTAGGAAGTATACGATACTCTGGCGTGCAGCTTAATATAGGAGTTTTAGCATGCTCTTGAGGGTTGAAAGTTGTAACAAGTGACTTTAAAAAGTTCTCTGTGACCATATCCTGTCATGTATAGTAATTGGTCTCTCGCTACATATCCATTCTTTTCTTTATCCAAGATGTAGCCTCCGCATTGGGAGGATTAAGAACCACAATTAACTTGCAAAGATTTTTTTTTATTTTTACAAGCCTAAAAAAAGGTTAACAGGCCTTTTTTGTTTATTTTCCTGCTTGCCGAGCATCACGGCTATGCTGTAAACATGGTATTTACCTTGTTCCTATATATGAAATATAGGAAAATGTGTTATACAATTGTACAATATTGGTTGATTCAGTTTTTTTTCCACATAATAAAAATACGAGACATGGATATAATACTGTATGCTTTGTTGTATATATGTACCATAAACAAGAAAATGTATTAAATCAACTGTGAATGAAATATTCTGGAGAAGAAAATAAATTAATATCTATATCTGATATTGAGTTTTGTTATAATCTTTGTTCTTCAAAGTAATTTATCAGCATTCCCCATCTTCTTTCAAAATTATCATTTCTTTGTATTAAATTGAATTTTAACTCTTCATAAGTATATAGAGATTTTGTTTGATGCTTGACAGAATATATATTTGGAACTTTACTACTCAGTTTTGCATTAAAAATCACTTTTTTAGTGATGACTATAATAGCATTGATCCAATAGGATTTTTGATTTTCCCCAAGTATAATCTTTTGTTCGTCGATATTATATTCTGTCAAGCCTATTTCCTCTAACCATGATTCTACATCCCTCCATAGTTTATCAGACTTAGGACATGTTATTAGCATATGTTCAATTGAGTCTTCTTCAATATTACACATTTCACATAGTGATGAATTTTTTATTTTCATCCTAAATAAAATGTCATTTGTATAGAATCGTCTATGAAGAGTCCTGAATTGAATATATCTGAGATATACATCATCTACCATATTGATTTTTGTAAAGGATTTTCTCATAGAGAAAGTTTCAATTGTTGTTGTTATTTTTTCTGTCCATTTAGCACACGCATTTGTAATGATGTTATCATTTTTACCCATTAATTGTCTATAAGTGCAGGATACACCCTTTTTGTCTTTTGATAATAATACATTGAGATACGAGTTACATGGATATACAGTTGTACCTTCAGAGATATCTTTCCATCTTATGTAGTTTGTAATTTTTAAACAGAAAGAACCGTATTCTAAGAAGTTTGTTTTTATATTGAAAGTGTTTTGAAATTCCATAATTGACATAGTATTTCTGTTTCTGTCCAGGATATCATTTACTATGTAAACTCCTTTTTGTTTCCAAGTTTTCTTAATTGGAATTTTTAAATTCTCGTTAAGCCATAAAGGTGTTAATAGTCTATTATCTGGGGTGATCATTCTATCATTTTCCCAGAGATATAATAGAGAATCTAATACATTCTTCCAAAAAGGATTGTCGGTGATATCATATATTCTGTCTATATAGTTTTTACCATAGGTACATATATCTCTAAATTCAAAGTGGTCTGGGAAATTTGTCCATTTTGCATTTGAGGACAGATATCTTTTAATCCATCCAGCTTTCAGCGCCATACAAAATGTTTTTAGGTTGTGTAATTTCATTCCTCCATCAGAAACTTCAGCCTCCATTATCTCTTTTCTGAATTTGGAGGTTTGTTTTTCCATAAAAAGGCGTCAACCAGTGTCTGTATGTCCTTAAAAGTATTATTGGATGGATTTGGTAGGGACAGAAGTATATGTGTAATTTTTGATTGCACTAAGGATTTTATTATTGTCACTTTTCCATAAGGAGTTAAGCTTCTGGTATTCCATAAGGCAGTTAGCTTTTTCATTTCTGATAGTTTTGATGATATGTTGTCATCGGTGATTGTTTCCATGTGTCTTATTCTATATTTAATACCAAGAACTTCAAAATCCTCAGTCCAATCTAAACCAAATTTACCTTCTAACGATATACTTCTGTCCCTTATTGCCCCAATTTTAACCACCTTAGTTTTGTCCTTATTCATTTCTAGACCAGAGATTTTCCTGAACCAATCCAGAACCCGGATGACACCACTCAAACTTTCCAATTCAGCTTTTATGAAAATAGTGGTGTCATCCGCATACTGGGATAGTTTATTTTCTATACCATAAGTCTCTATACCTTTAATACCTGGGTATTCACGTATAACATGTGAAAGTATCTCTGCACATAACACAAAGAGGTATGGGGAGATTGGGTCCCCTTGCCGACATCCCCTGGAGAGCAGTATGTTATCTGAAAAATTGCCATTTTGTTCAACTCTGGAGAAACTTTTTTCTCTAAGTAGAGAGATCCATTTGGTTATTTCTGGTCCGAAATTGAAAAGTTCTAGACTTTTGTTTATAAAATTCCATTCAATTGTGTCAAATGCTTTCGCATAATCGACAATTATTAACAGCCCTGGCACCTGTTCTGATTCTGCATAATTAATGATGTCAAAAAGAAGTCTGGTATTCTCCCCAATAAAGCGATTGGATATGAAACCTGTTTGGTCATTATTAATTAAGAATTCTAAAACTTTCTTTAATCTTTCTGAGATCATGGCCGATAGGTATTTAACTTGCAAAGATGTATGAACTTACATTCATTATTTTTTTCAGCCTAATATGTCAGATTCCATACTTAAGTAAGCTTAATAGCTCAGTAAGCTGGTGTGGAAGACCTATCTCTAAGGAGGCATGTTTGGTGGTTATGCAGACGTTGCAGCCTACACTGTTGACCAGGAGAAAGATGGTTATGTTGGCCTACCACCAGAATTCCTACCTATGTTTGAACCCTCTGACCCATGGCACAGACAAGCAACATTTGATGAAGATTTTGTCATCATCGCTGAATTTTCAGAACAAGAAGGACCAAAGCCATTAGTAAGTCAACTTTTCTGTTTTACTCCAGGTACTTTGATTTAAAGCATATTTAATGAAAAACCATGGGTTTGAAAACTAACAATAGATTCTATGGTCAAAATGCAATGTTCATTTTGTTTAATTCCTAAAATATGTAGATATTAGCTCGGAAAAAGAAGAGTTTATACATATAGCTAACATTGTGCACTATGGTTCAGTAATGAGCACTTGTGTGGAAACAGTGTGTTCAATAATAGCAACAGTGTAGCAGCTGAATTAATGCCTCCATCAGTTACAGTGTTGCAATGTAATGATACATGTATAATGGAATAAAGATAGAAGCCAAACAACAACTATCCTTCAAATATTTTGTGAACTTTTGCTTTATTCTAAAGTTATTTTCAAAAGTATGAGAGTAGGAGATGATACTATCTAGAGGAACTCTGAGTATTAATGGGTGTAATAACCTGTTTAATAAAGCCCTGTTTGTTTGATACTAAAAGAAAGAACCAGAGAGCTTAGACCATGTAAGAATCAAGAGTTATCCAATACTTGTCTCACCTGACTGTGAGTTATGAATTAAACACATGTCTAGGTCATGCAAATTAGTCATTTATGACTGTCATGCCGTCGTAGAGATGGTTGTGTGCAATAACAGCTTTATCTAGTATGACTGTGCCTGCCTAGGACATGTTACAATGATGAATAACTGTATAGTTGATTGGACTATTAATAGTTCAGTAGCCCTTGGGTAATAAGGGACCATTTCCTTCGTTCATTTTGACCTCTGATCCCTAGTTCTTTCTATCAGTTTACTTTTCAAAATCTGGGAGTAGTGAGATCAAAGGCAAAAAAAACTTGATTTAAACCAGTAATAATTGATACCTTGCTGTCACTTGTGAAAGCAGAATCTGATTTTATTCACTCTCAAGTATTGCACTAATTATTGTCTGATGTACATAAAAGGAAACTTTTCATTGTAGATCACCATTCCTAAAGATGCTGGGGGCAGTTTTGATCAGAATGCTTTTGTTGTTAAGATCATGTCTGTTGATCATCAAACAGCCAGGTAGGTTGGTGTGAACCATATAACCCCTTGTTTCTGAGTAATTTTGTTGCCATAAGTGCCTTATAATGTAACTAAGTATTTATAACAAAAATCACAGAAAATCACTTTGTTGAAATGTTTATTGCCAGCTGTTCTGTGAGCTCCTTATAATGGTGCAATATGTCAATGTCATGTTGACCTAGCAATGCCGAGGAGGTGATTCAACCCCACAAAGCTCAACCAAAAATGACTGCCAATACTGTGGAATGTTCACCTTTGATGAAGTTGTCCAATTTCTTACTCAGAGCTAGTTCTTATTCATATATAAAATAGTGCAGTCACACATGAACTATGATTTGGGATTGTAATCTGTATTTTCATAAAACTGGTCTTGATTATTGACCCATCCAGCTCAACAAATGTTTGAATAATGATGAAGATAGTAATCTTTATTTAAAGAGGGTAACTCGGTCCATTGGTAAGGATCTTCCCTGAGACCCTCTGGCATGTATACAAGTAGCTGTTGGGCCCGCCCCAGGGTTGCAAAGTAGAAGAGTACATTGCTTTTAGATATTGAGATTTGGAGGAAGGTAAAGGTGGTGCTCATCTGATTGCTTCAAATAAGCCATTCCAAACTTTTGGCCCAGAGTATGATATGCTGTTTTGGCCAATTGATTTATTACATTTTGAATCAGCTAATAAGGAGGAGGTTGCATTTCGATCTGTTTTACTTTTAAGATAAATATATTAGATAAGCATGGATTTACAAAGAATCCTAAGTGAATTGTAATTTGGTTAACACATCTTCAAATATTTTCTGAAGGATACATGTTTTGAAAATATTATAATCACTCTAATTGATTCATACCCTATTTCAGTGGAACTTTTCGTCTGACAGAAGATACACAAGTGGTCCTGTCGGAGAATAGAGAAAAAGCATTTGCCTATGTAAGTTTTCAGTGGAAGGTCACTGTGTAATGACTGGTAAATCAAACAGCAAAATAATTCACTTTATTAATTAAAAAAAGCATTCAATACCATGAAGAGTCATGTTATAGATTTTTGCTATAACCATACAGATTGAACTGCAGAAAATGCTGCATCTACAAAACTCAAGATGGCAGCACAATGATCCAGAGGTGTGGAAGATTATCCAGTCTGCAGCTTCTGTGGCTCCACATTGAAAGTCAAAACAGAACTAAATGACTGAAGTCCCCTCAACTCACTCACAAATGAGTTTAAATACCTTTAAATCAATTTTCGGAATATGACACATTAAACTTGGTTGTTACTATGTATTTACCCTGTTCTAAGATCAGAAGTATTCTTCATTACAATATGCCATTAAATCGTTTTGATTATGAGAGATATAAGGAAATGTGAGCTGAAGACCATACTTTTTCAGTTTACTATCCTGTGTCTCTAAGTTCTATATCTTTTCTCTTGTGTTGTAGGTTCACCACTTCACCTTGCATGATACAGCAGCGAGAGGCTTTGTTCGTCCCTTCTGTATGGCATATGTCACTGCAGACAAAGAGTAGGATGTCATTGTTTAGATAATTTTTTCTCGATTTGATATTTTTTTTCAATTTCGATTATTTCAATACGATGCATTGATATATCCATAAAACGCTGTCTATGCCCTGAGGGAAAATCATGAGGCATTGATTGTATTTTTTCACCATATCAAAACTGAAAGGGCCTGCCTCACTTTTTTGCTTCCTAATGAATGCAATTTAACAAGAAAAGTGAGGCATGGCAAAGTAGAAAATGTTTTTAGAAGGTATGTGACTAGCAGCTCTGGCAGTATTCAGATCATTTCTTTTCTGAGTGTCCATTTACCTCCTTATTTTGATATCTCAATACATTGATAAGTGTATTGACAAGTGAATGTAGGTTGTATTGTTTGAGGAGAGATACCGATATGGACCATATCGATGACACTCTCCTAGTAAGTGTACACATTAAGAAATCATTAGGTCATGAAAAGTGACACAGGTACACCTCTATGGGTTGGGCAACCTAAAGTGCCATTCAACACAAGAAACCTATACTGAAGTTAACTGATGTGTTTATTCTTCTCTGTAATGTATTTTAGCCTTATTGATTTATTGTAGCTAATATACAATGATTGCTGTTCAACCACACCCCTTCTTCTACACACAATATTTCCACCTGGATTTGGGAATATCACTAAATGAAATGTGTAGAATCTGCCCAATTATTTGTTTTGAATTGCACCCCTTGTTATAGGGATTAAGTTAGCCGAGGACGGGTTGTCAGCAGGTCCTCAGCTTAAGTCGCCACACGGCTCTCCACTGCTAACTTAATCACTATTATAGCATGATGAAAGAAGAAACAATAAACTTGAAACCCTAAATTTACATGATTTTGGCACTTTCACGAACTGCTCTGATACTCGCTTTGACAGCAACCATGGGGTCACTGAGTGCAGGCTGGAATCAATATCCTGTGTTGTACAGAATTTATCTGGCCATCCATGTATTTGCGTATTTTATTTTAACTAAATACACTTTTTTTAATCACATCAACTTGATTGCATCACTAAAATCACTCTCTAATTCTTTAAAAATGGTTTTAAAAATCTGAGGTGGAGCGCAAAATTCCAAAATCCCAACCCGGGGCCTAGGTCCGGGTTGGCAACCCGGATCAGTCTGCAGCATTGTGGCCAATAATGACCAGCTTTTTATATGCCAGAATGCTATAATCACTAACATTTATGGGATAATTACAGGGATTTTTTCAAATGGTGATGAAATTTGACACTTATGTCTAGCCAGGTATGTACACCTTAAATTGCATGTGATAGAACATATAGCTTTGTGGAATATTTTAACCCATCTGATGCTGAGGCTACTTTCTTCACAAAACAAAAACTCAAAAGAAATAATTAAAAAAACATCTAAACCCTGTCTTGTTGGTATTCATTGAAAAGCACTTGCTGAGTACTATCAGATGAGTACCCAATTGCCAGGGGGATTAAGTCATTTCTCAACTGTTTTCGCATCATTTTTATTCGCAAAATTAGCCCCAGCACCCCAAAGGTTTAATTGTCTTTTTATGTGAACTGGTGCCCTAGTATTTTATTTTCCACATGCTAGCTAACTTACCAGGTATGCAGTATGCAATTTGCCTTTCTGTGTCAACCCTTTTTATTGAAAGTGCATTAATGAACAACCTTATTGTTGCTTGTATTTTTCAGGAAACCAATGTCCTTTTATGAAGAAATGTCGGCAGAGTTCCAGAAGGTTTCTGACTACTTCAAGTATGGTAACCACATGTTGTTTGGAAGGGACCTAGAGCACCACCTGGCTGACTTAAAATTCACTAAAAGTGAGTGATTGATAGCAGGGGTGTCCAACTGTCACATTGTTGCACCAGCATGCGACAGGGGCTTCATAATGTGTGACAAGCCAAAAACTTAAAGCACTGTTTAACTCGGGAAATTTGAGCAAAACATGACCAATTAAGCCTATCATATATTTCACAATTGTATTTATAAACCCAGTGAACTCCATTTGGTAATACTGTTTATTGATTTGTCTTGGTCTTAACTATTGCAACAAGGTCTAATATAGTAGTGGCACCAGGTGGCAATACTCATAGCTATTATTGGACCACGGCCACCAAAAATTGCTGTGCTCCAGGACATACTGACTGCTTCAGGATTGAAATATTTGGACACCTCTGTGATAGACCTCTCCATTAGAATAAGTCTTGCCTTTTTGTATACTTGCCCTAGAAAAAATAGGATTTGATAAAAACACACACCAACTGCATGTACCTCCAACCAGATAGGGAGGAAAATGTGTTTTGTTTGTTCTTCTGACGTGTCCAATCATTAGCTGTTTCAGGCTAGTGGGCCTTCATAGCTATCTATGGTTTTGGTATAGGAATGAAACATCAATGTGTTGTGGGTCCAACCAGGGGTCAGTCAGACAGATTACCAGGATTAATTTATAGATGGGGGAGTCAAATCATCTTTAGATTGGCTAGTTTTAGCCATGAAGTGTATAACAAATTGTCTCTTGATTGGGTGAAGAGTGATCTTGCTGGCTTTTGATTAGCTAAGATCACGATAGTGATGGGTTGTCCCACAGATCAGGGTCTTATTCAGGATTTTAAAAATGCCTGTCCAAAACAGCAATTCCAAGATTCATGCCCATCCATATATCGATATTTAGCCACTTCAAATTCCTGTACCAACTAGATTTCATAAATAATGTGTGAAAAAGTTCAATTTACACTTCAGCCATTATCTAGAAGAATATTTATTTATTACCCCCAAAAAGTCAAAATTAGATATTCTTCATAGAAAATTTCTGCCTGTCCGAAAGGGTTGTTTTCGGCAGACTGCCTGTGCAGAAGACAGGCTGGACGGGTCCTGGCTAAGTCCCTGCCACACGTCAAGGACCAAATATTGGGGAAATCACTGCAATCATGTTATGATATAGGTCTGTACATTTTGACACCTTCAATCCTGCCTGCACTTCTAGTCTTATTATCAGAAACTGGCATAATTGGGTATTGTGGACCTGTTTTTGCTCTGTGTAGCTGATGTCCAAACTAATTACTGTTTGGCATTTCAATCATTATACTACTGTAGGAGGTATTTTGATAATGTAAGCATCTTTGAAAAATATTTTATGAATAAATTTTACTCAGAGGCCTACTAGCCACTCCCATCCAAATAGTTATTGAATAGATGCATTATTCCTAAGTCACTTTCATAAGTACTGTAGGTCCAGATGACACTTGTTAAGAGGGCCTTATGCATGAATAGTATAGAACGATGTAGATTCATGAACCAGTAGATTTCACTCAACAGCCTCGGCCCAGTTGTTGACGATAACCACTCAGGAGGTGCGATCCGCGCAGGTGGTTGCGCAATTTCCTCTATTTCTCTATTATTATCTGAGGCGAGATTAGGTTTGTCTAGGGCTTCACAATGGGCCTTATGGTAATTGGCCTGTGGCAACCAATCCGTATTCTCTTCATCTAACTCACATTCCAGATTTATACCTACTTTTCCAGCACGTTTTTTGGAGCGGAATGGAGGGAGTGATAGCAGTAATCCTGAGGAGGACCTCATCTTCCAGAGTGTTTCTGAGCAGAGCCTGGAAACCAACATAGCAGATGTCAAATATATTTTATCCATCATAAATTCATTATTGGTGAGTTTTATTGAGATAATACACTAGATTTGAAAAGGGTTTGAGGCCATTCTGGTATGTTTATATTCTTATGTAAAGTAAATTAAGTTTGGGCTGATATGTTTCATTTTTGATTCAGATGAAAATATAATTCATGAAAGGACAAGTAATTCATTATCATAAAATAAAATGTATGGCAAATAATAAACCTGTCTTCCAATCCAGGAAGATAGAGTTTATTAAAGTAGATTTTCAGGTAGCTGTCCTTAACAGGGACTTAGCCAGGAACCGTCCAGCCTGTCTTTTGGACACGCAGTTACCTGAAAATAAAAACACATTTAGACAGGTAAAAAATTCTATGGAGAATGTTCAATTTTTAGTTTTTGGAAGTAATAATTGGATCTTTTTCTAGCAAATTATTTTCTAAGAAATGGCTGAAGAGTAAATTGTCCTTTTCGGTACAATAGGCTATTAAATGTAGTTAGAATAAATACTTGGAGAAGCTCAGTAGCTAAATCTGGATGGGCAGAAATTTTGTGAATACAGTTTTGGACAGGAGGTTTAAAAATCCTGGCCAAGACCCTTACTGTCTGGTATGCTGGCCATAATACCAATTTTGTGAGCATTATTTGTTTGGCATCTTCCAATACCAAATATATTGAAATTTGTTGGAAAATCTGAAATAATGTAACAAGATAACTTTGCCTAGCCTATTGTTGCTTTATCATTTGCCTAACCATTTGCATCTCTGTTTTTGATATTTGACAATCCAAGACCGACAAAAGAATCGAGAGTCGCTTCCAAAGTCTAGAAGAGCGTGCACGCCTTAACCAAGTCTTAAGGGGTGATGCTGGGAAGGACACAAGCAGCTATGATGACAGTAGC
The DNA here is from genome assembly GCA_963942565.1 of Maea johnstoni. Classification (NCBI taxonomy): domain Eukaryota; kingdom Metazoa; phylum Annelida; class Polychaeta; order Spionida; family Magelonidae; genus Maea; species Maea johnstoni. Next base: position 90,828,512 of record OZ012684.1, on the reverse strand, counting down.
TGCAGCCCAGATGGGAATATCTCACCTCATAGCAAACTCAAGAGATGTAAGTGCTACTGCAAAAACATTTTGCATGTGGATCATCAGATCAGTATTATAACTGAGTTTAAGTAGAGCTACTGTAGGGTGTAGGAAAAATTGAATAATTTATTTAGATAAGTTTGAGAACAGTGTATTGTGCTTGATTCCTGAACAGTGAAAGTCACCATTTGGGGGAGGAGATCAGAGGTTATATTTCTGCATAGTTTTTGCTAATGTTCTTGCTAAAATTAAGTACTTTCTAATTCAACAGAACCATACAACATTTCTTTGTTGATTTATTCCCCTTATATTGTACTAGTTGTTTGGAATATGAATAGACAGGGTTTTTGAAATGTGTTGCTTATGGATTACCAGGACTTGGTTATAACTGTTAGTAGATATTGCAACAAGAAAATGTTTTATTTCTTATAGTCTCACTAGACACTACGGTACTAATAGATAAAGACAGCGGGGTCTTAGCCAGGAATTAGAAACTGGGTGCCTAAAATTGGCCATTGTAAAAAATTTGGGTGTCCAAATTTTTAAGGGGGACCACAATATACTTAGATTTCAACCATAAACATGTTTATATTTATCAAAATAAGGCATGATATCCTTATACAGTGCCATGGGAATCATATGACAATGAAATAATTCAATTATATGCTTGGGGTTGGCATTTCTAAGAATTCCTCAGAAAAAGATTTGGGTGTCCTAAGGGGTGCTTTTTAAGGGTTTGGTTGTCCAAAAAGACACCCAGACGCCCTGCTGGCTAAGACCATTAAAGACAGTGTTCTCTTAGGATACCATACTTATATAAAGTATGACTCTGCTTGACCATGGATAAAATGTTTATGCGAAAAACAAAATTTCCTAGCTTATTCAGGTAGCATACTCTCATAACCTAGCCTCAGAAGCCTCTCAACTTTGCTTATGGAAATGAATGCATCATTAAATTACTTTGTAAAATGTTGTATTAAATATGATGTTGTAACATGTTGCTTACAGTCAATAAACATACACTACAATACAACAATTATATTGACACATTGAATACATTTCCTTTGCAGCTAGTACCTATTCTGACTTTGATGAAAGCCTGTTTTCACTGATCCAAAGTGATGAACCATATCAGGTATGTGTAGATGGATTTCTCCTTCAGTTTTTTTTCAAAAGATGGTTTTTCCACAAAGATATCAATAAAATAGTCTGGCCCTTTGGGCTGTTTACTTTAAGGAAGGAATATGTTCTATTTCAGAGTTATTCATACTTGGAAGTGTTACCATTTTACTGTGAGATTTCATTGTTGCATTACCTATTACAGCTTCTGAGATGATGGTTAAGAGGCTGATAGATCAGTGAATATTTCTTTAACCTTTCCAGTGCTGGGGCTACGTTCGTCCAAAGCACAGTAATGCAAAGATTATTGAAAACCATCTAAACCCTATCATGTTGGGAATCATTGGATAGCTCTTGCAGAGTACTATAAGATGAGTACCCTTGTGCCAGGGTTTCAATCATTTTTCAAGTTTTTTGTATCATTTTGTATTTGCCAAATTAGCCACCAGCAGCATAGGGGTTAAGGATGGAACATCTTTAGTAAAAGCAAGGGTTTTCAAAGCAATTAATCGAACTTGAAGAGTCGTAGGAAATGAAAACAAAAGTTTATATGGTAAAAGGAATAAAAAAACTGAAACATGACAGTGGTGGGTGGTGAATGGAGTTTAATAATCAATTCTTATATTCCAGCCAAAACTAGTGCGCACAGTAAACAAGCGAAGGTTTGATACAAGTCTGAGGTCTCTTCATGAGCTGTGCCACTGGGGAGCCAAGGAGGGAGTCAATAGGATAAGATGCCTACATAAGGTACCTGAAGTACTAGTATATAATAGAAACCCTAGTCCTATGGTATAGAATGAATTATCAGTGTTAATCCTTACTTTGCTGAGACTACTTTCGAACAAAGCACAAGAACGCTAAGATTTTTAAAAACCATTTGAACCCTGTCATGTTGGTATTCATTGGATAGCTCTTGCCCAGTACTCTCAGATGAGTACCCATGTGCCAGGGTTTCAATTATTTTTCAAGTTTTTGCGTCATTTTGTATTGGCCAAATTAGCCAGCAGCAGCTTACCTTTAAAACCAAAATATAACTCTATGTAATTTTTTACATGTTCTATGAATATTGAACATGCCCATATACTGATTTAGTCATACGTCATCAAAAGAATGTATTCATCGTTTGGAGATTTGACTTTGTTGCCAGCCCCAATAAGTATTCTATTCACATAGTATCCATGTATGCATTGCACGTTTGACCTTTCAGAATCCTTTTAATCCCTATTTTTATTTAATTTATTTATCTCTTGGCATCCAAAATAAAATGTGAGTATGCGATAACCTAGCTAGATTTGATCCATGAAAAATGTTGTTCCATTCATCACACTTTATCATATTTTCTCCAAAAGTGTGGTTTTAGGGAATGTAAGCATTTGTAGAGAATTACAACAGAACCACACACATAACATAACATAACCTTTATTTAATCTACTCATTCCCCTACATTTTGCCAGGTAGCTGTAGAAACTAAAACAGGTTATTTTGAAATTGTGAACGTTCTCCTTTTATACTGATGCATTCTGCTAGGTTATGTGGGTGCATTTATCTATTGATACATACAAAACTGACAACACTCCTAAAAGCATGTGTATTTATTGAGATTAAAACTGGAGGATATAGGATTTGAAAATACCAAAGAGGGCTTACAAGTTTTACTTTTTCTATTTCAGTATTTTTGCCGAGATGTTGCCACTCTTAGAATGGAGAAGAAAGATTCAGCCCTCATAGGTATATTTAAAGGGATGCTTATACATACACTACATGTTTTTATAGATCACTGGATTACAATCACCTTTGATTATTTTATTGGTGCTTGGTATACTGAGTTACCATCGTAATGTAATATCCTGATGTGAAACAAGATAAGAAACTAGCCTTTATAAGCTAGATATTTTGGAGAATTTGATTTTAGGTAAAAAGATTTGGTAAAATGCTAATCATCTTTTAGAAACGAGTTCCTTGCTTAAGGCCTGAAAATAGTGACATGTGTTTTCTCTGGTCTTTTTATAGGTTATCCTCTTGTTCACGTTTTCAATAAATGAAATGAAATAATTGTATATGTCGATATTACTCCTAATTTTGTTTTACCTCCAAAGTGCTATTTGATTAATTCCTTTGCTAACTCATACATCTTAGTACTGCAATATCACCTTTTGGAGTATATTTATAAAATATGTAAAAAAATGGAAATGATTTGATGTAATTTGCATTTTCATCAATAATTAGTATCCAGATAAGAGGTATGATTATTAAGCAAATGAAGTAAAAACCTATTGGAATAAAGTGTCTACTCTGTTTTAGTGAGCTGATATTTTAAAAAGTTTTGATATGTAAGTAGTGTTCTCTTACTATTGTAGATCCACATTCCACTCTTCTTACAGTAGGACGTAATGTCCATGTAAACTTTCTCTCTGGGATTGGACAGTAAGTAAATTAACTCATCCATGGATACAATTCTTAAAAAAAATGTTGTTTGCATGTGTGATATTATAAAGAAGCATATATTAGCAATGGAAATATTTGAATAAGAGTTTTAGGTTGAGATTTGATTTGCATTTCTCTTTCTCATATTTATCTTAGAGAAGTTTTCTTTTTCTTGAAAAATGCCGATAGAATTATCAGGTTTTAAATATGGGGTGCTTTAGTCATGAATGAGTTAAAGGGCTGAAACTCTTAGCTTCTTATGAAGTGCTTAAGGTAATCAATGTCATTCATAAAAGTTACAGTGTAAGGTTCATGTTTGAATGAAACTAAGTGCAGTAGTGCTATTACAAATGAAGCTTTCCAAAAGACAAAGCATACAGACAAACAGACAGAGACAGACAGACAGAGACAGACAGCCAATTAGAGACAGAGAGTGTGTGAGTAGGAAAGAGAGAGACAGACAGGGACGGACGGAACGGACATACAATTGGAGACAGAGTGTAAGAACGAGAGAGAGAGAGAGAGAGAGAGAGAGAGAGAGAGAGAGAGAGAGAGAGAGAGAGAGAGAGAGAGAGAGAGAGAGAGAGAGAGAGAGAGAGAGAGAGAGAGAGAGAGAGAGAGGAGAGAGAGAGAGAGAGAGAGAGAGAGAGAGAGAGAGAGAGAGAGAGAGAGAGAGAGAGAGAGAGAGAGAGAGATGCATAATTTATATAGTTTATTCTTTTATCCATAGATCCCCAGATAGCTTGGACTGGGGGCATTTGAATGGTGATGATGGATCATTTCGCCTGTCGCCCTCCACAACTAACTTGCTGAAGAGATGGCAGTCTGTAAGTGAATACAAGTATTTTTTTCAAATTAGAGTCTAGCTGAAACCCTTTCCTCTTATGTAATAAATTCTGATGATCAAAACCAGCATTTTCAGAAACAGCTGACGTTCCGTGAAAACAACAACTGATATTCTCAAAAGTATCATAGGTCCAGATGTCACTTGTTCATGAGATCCCTTTTACAGGTTGTCCCCCCAAAAATGCAACAAGCTACATTTCCCCAAACTAGAAAAAATAGGAAGCCGTTATAGAAATAGGAAGCACCATGAAAAAATCAAGATGAAATGATATTCCTGTGTGGAGATATTCCACCAAATATGACACCTCCTCTTAAGTGAAATTGCACACGGCAGGTACTCAGGCCTGTTTATACACAAGCTAGCACTGATTCTACCAGCATTCACCTGTTTAACCTACTTCAATCCCTTGGTAAAACAAAGCCCTGGCTTACCTGTCAAAATGCAAAGGGATGACCAGTCAATCACGACTAAGATCGCTCGGTCAAATTCCCCTTTTGAATAATTCATAATTGCCTGATCACTGGACAGTCCCTTCTTAAGCTTCCATTGCAACTGTTATGAGTAGATTGAGTACATGGTGGGCCAACAATTTACACATCAGGAAGACTTTTATTTTAATTTCATCATGTCAAAAAGACGGTTTTGATGTAATTTGCACTCAACTTATGGCAATATGCCTTTAAAGTTATTGTTTTAGAGGTGTTCAAGCCATCTGTATTGGAATATTACATGCAAACACATAAGTCCCTCTCGTGTGTAATTTCACTTTGGAGGGGGTGTAACCTTTTGGGGGATATTTACACTCAGGAGTAATGTTTGATAGTGATTTTTCTATATAAGTTAGCTGACATATGTAGCTTTCCAAAAATGTATGAACAATACATACCGGTTTCATAGTTTTTCAGCAATTCGGGGAAATGTACCTCATTGCATTATTTTGGGGACACCCTGTAGCACATAGCACAAATGGGTTAACCATTGTTATCTGGTTTTAAAAACAGTATTCTGATGATTGTATTTTTCCTCACTTGATTCACAGAGCGATACAATGGCCAGCTTTAAATCTGCTGAGTCCTTCCTGTCCACCAAAGATGACGCTAGTTCCCTGATGTCAGCTCGATCCAACTGCGAACCAACGTTTGTCCTCGGATCTGAACCAACGTTTGTCCTCGGATCTGCATACATTGAAGAGTTGAGTAGATTTCTTGAATCTTTCTCAAGTGCCTGAAAAATTCATCTCACCATATATTTAGGAGTAGTAGAAGAATAAATACCATCACATGCAGTAGTCAATAAGCCTTGTAATATACAATAAATATCAAACTTGCTCAAGAGACCACCTGGCTTAATTTAGTTGAAAGGTCCGTCTTAATAATCTTTCCTACTAGGTTTCACCAATCATTAATCTAACCCTCATGCTGGTGGTGGCTAATTTGACCAATACAAAAAGATGCAAAATACCTAAAAAAATGACTGAAACCCTGACATATGGGCACTCATCTGAGGGTACTCCAATGAATACTAACATGACAGGGTTTAGATGGTTTTCAAAAATAGTGTGTTCCTGTTCTTTGGACAAAAGTAGGCTCAGCATTGGAAGGGCTAAAATTTATCACGATTGAACAGCTTAAGTATATTTTGTTTGCCCAGAATATATATCGCATGTAATAAAGTGTGCTTCCTCTTCACCTACACATTGATCTAAAATATATAATCTGATTGGATACCTGTTCAGGGTGAAAGCAAATTCAGTTGCAAACATTAGTTGCAATGTTGGACAGATTTTGAGCCAATCAGTGTAAAGACCCTAGAGACACCTATTGGTGAGGCTATGAACTATTTCAGGGAAATGTGACAATGTTTAACCCATTCAGTTCCTCTAGAAAATATATCATCTGCTACACTCATACTTTTCTAACACTAAAAAATAACAAAATATGTGAAGGAGAGTTGTTTTTTGGCTTCTGATTAACATATCTCCTTCAAATATTTTCCAATAGATGCTTTTGTTAGAAATGTATATCCAAAATCATAGAAGCTAACATTTGAATTGATATTTGTGGGGTTTGGCATCTATAACATCTTTGCGATACAATATGATATTAATATTTCCATAATGATGCGATACCTTAGCAACATTTTTAGAAATACTGCCTGTCTCACAGGGACCTAATTTTGTTTGATTTAGCAATATCAGCTTCAGAAATTTCTTTAATTAATAATGAACTTTCCTCATGGGGAGGTGTCCAGGTAGAAATTTAGTCAACTTTCTGTGTATCTAAATCTTAAATGATACAATAAGATACTTAACTTTTTTTCGATACCTTACATTTTCCCATTCAATATTAGTATTTGTGTCATATCAAGTACCAGTACCTACCCCTAGGTATTTTTATCAGCTGATGAGAAGTTCACTTATTTTCCTCTTTACCTCACCTTTGTCAGGGGGGCTGCAGCGGAGTGTGAGAGTCTGGGCGATAGTAATGACTTAGTTTCCAGTGATGATGCGGAGGATAGTGTATTTTATGAAGCCCAGAGTGAACTACCAGGTAAGGAGGATAATATAAGATGGCATTTCAAAGATAAATGTTAAGTCAACAGTTTAATTCATCAAAATATGTTTAATTGATTGCTACTCAGACCAGACCTCCTCAAAATATTGAATATATAGACAAGAATATCCAACTGGCAATACAAAAAATGGTAAAATAAGTGCATATTAAAAAGCTGTAGAAAGCCTCAGAATGATACTGGCAGTATACCTTTTGTCAGGGATTTGGCCAGGACCCCCCAGCCTGTCATTTTGGACTCGCAGTTTCCTTAAAACTTCCTTTTTGGACAGGCAAAAATGTCTATGAAGAATATTCAATTTTGAATATTCTTTTCGTGGGTAAATTTCTAGGATATAACTGAAGTGTAAACTGCCCTTTTTTTAACACAAAAGACTATTAAATGTAGTTGGTATAAGGATTTGAAGTAGATTTGTTGCTAAATCTGGCGGGCAGAAATTTTGGAATTATGGTATTTTTTTGTTATTTATGGTATTAACCTATGTTTTTAGCAGCGGTGAGGTCTGCTAGTCTGGGCAGCAGTGAGCAGGGCATACACCATATACTGAATGAATCGTCTTGTCCTAGCGGGCAGGATGCACGGAGGCTATGTGTGGCTGTCGTTAGCCCCGCAGACCATGTGACTAACCTCAACCAATCGTCTCCAGGTAGGCACTACATAATGCTGCATGACTTAAAAACCTGTCTCCCATCACCTAGCAGCTCTACACCTGAACCCCTTATTGCTGAAACAATTCTTACCTGTATGACTGGTTCATTTTAAAACAAATGTGCAGCATTGTTGTGGGCTGTTTCCGTGGTGCTTCTGCAACTGAAAGACCCCTGGGAACTATTCTCAAAGTCTACTTCTACCTTCAAAATTAACCCATTAATGATTGCAGCGGCCAAAACCGCCTGACTATTTTGGTGATATCTCTCTTACAAAAGAAATTTTCTGAAAATATTTGAAGGAGAAATCTTGATCAACATCAACACACAAATTTCAAATTTTTGTGATTTATGATTATTTCAATAGTTATTTCAAAAAGTATCTTAGGTCCAGACGACTCCTGTCAAGGATATCAGCAAGAATTAATGAGTTAAAAAGGATCTGTGTTAGAGCTCAATGTTACCTTTCCTATGACACCTTGATTACTATTGTACTCCAGAAAATGCTGTTAGACGGTGACTTCAGGGCAGCGCCATCTTTGTGACTTGAGTACCTACCGTATTCTTCCGATTAAGCGCACACGACCGAATAAGCACACATGCCTATTTTTCACGGTTAGAGGCAGAATGGCCAACGCAACTGTCATGAAAAACTATTCATATTCCCCGCATGATCGTACTATTGACCAATCAACGATCTTATTACATGCGGGATTGTAGCGGCAAGCGTCTAAGCACGCTAAACAGTGAGAGCGCGAAGGTGCAATAATGACCAATACACTCGGCAATCATTGAGGTGTGCGGTAAAACGGAAGATTGCCAACACCCCTTCTACAGAAAGTTTTCCCAACTTCTACCCCCACTGTGCAGCTAATCGGAAGAATACGGTAATTGGTAATGTTAATTAGATGTGAGTGTCACTGGACTGCTAGTGGTGGGGCTTAGTTCCTCCCTCCCTCAACTCGCTGTGCTAATTTGTTCACACAGATTTGGTTTCACTCACTTCCTCTGTGGGCAAATAGCGCAAAATTAACCCTACTGCAATACATACTAGATAAACACTATTCCCATTCCTCTTGGATATGGGAGATAATTTTAAACTGTGATATGAATTAAAGTGAATGCAATTTTATCCGAGTGCCATATGTTTAAAATTACCATACCATTTTCAAACAAATATCCCAATATTCTCCTTTTAATGTACATACGTCATTTCATGCTATCCTCTTTTAAACAGACATGAAATGTCTGTCTTCTATGATAGACACTGAAAACTATTAATCATTTTGTCCAATTACTTTTCACTTAGTTATCACCTATCCAATTAGTTCCGATGCAGTTATCTCTTGTATCAACCAGTTGGTACTTGTTTTCTCCGGTTTCCACCGCTAAATGACCCCATGCTGGCCAGATGTTCTGATAAGCAGCTAGCTGCCACTGAAAATAGATCCTGTATAAATATTTAGAAGAGAAAATGAGCCTTTTCATGTGTGTCTGAATTTTAACACTTATGCCGCTGGTGGCTAATTTTGCCAATACAAAATGATGCAAAAAAACTGAAAAAAGACTAAAACTTTCCAATGAATACCAACATGACAGGGTTTAGATGGTTATCAAATACTTTTGCCTCTTTGTGTTTTGGATAAAATTAGCCTCAGCATTAGAAGGGTTTAGGTCCTGGAGAACAGATAAATTGGTCGGAGAACACGGCAATTTTTGTTGGGCATTGTTATCAGTCTTCTTAGCAATAATGACCTATAATAATCAATAGGTGGTATTGATAAATGGAGTTTAAGCATTCTCTAAATATAATCTGTATTTGAAAATGTAAGTGAAACTTCTAGGAGACTCATTTGTTTATGCTTCCTGAATATTTCCTAAGTAAAACATAGATTGAATGTTTTGTATTGTTTTGAACCAATACCCACTCTCAATCCTCACTGAGCAGGTTTTATTCAAATTAAAATGAATTTTGGATGTTCTAAAAGTAGTGTTTGCTTTAGGGTGTGCTGTTCTAAGGTTAATGAACCAGTATATGAATTCTGCACCCACATTTTGTAGCTATTTGACTATTTTTGGAGTTTTTTCAGATGTCCTGATGTAGTATTAAATCTATTGTTTGTTTCCTCCAGGCTATGGGGTGCTGCAGTTGATGAACCAGTACCCGTTCTGTATCCACCTGCTCTACTCCCTGCTGTGTGGTCGGCCCGTCGTGGTCCTGGGACCAGCAACTCTGGAGAAGGAGATACGTGCCGCGGTCACTGCTCTCTGGCTCTTTGTACCTGGACATAATAGGTAAGCCACCCACATTGTTAATTGAAATACTGGTATTTTTTACAGGCATTTTGTTTTTGCTTTTTTTGCGCTCCTTATAATAGCGCCAAAATAACATCATTCAAATAAATGTTCTGCTTTGTATCTCTTTTGTATCTCTGATTGAATGGGTGAATTTAGAGTAGCACAAATAACATCCAACAGGGCTTTAAAACAAAATTGTGTACTCAAAATTAATGCAGTATACAGTAGATGTACATATCACTATTATTAGGCATAGGCATCGGAGATTCTGAGTTTTGTTGTTAGTATGGCCATCACTGTTGGCAGGGGTTTTGGGGGTCAGAAGCTCTGCATGCTCTGCAGCCAAGCAGCATGCAGGCTAGGACTTTCCATGGCAGATTTTTCATAGCAAATTTTCCACAGGCTGATTTCCAATGCCGATTTTCCTTGGCAGATTTCCAATGGTGGATATCCCATGGAAGATTTCCTATGGCAGATTCCAATGGTGGATTTCCAATGGTGGGTTTCCCATGGTGGAATTCCCATGACAGATTTCCCATAGTGAATTTTCCATGGTGTAATTCCTGTGGTGTATTTCCTATGGTGTATTTCCCATGGTGTATTTCCTATGGTGGATTTCCAATGGTGAATTTCCAATGTTGGATTTCCCATGGTGGATTTCCTCTGGTGAAATTCCATTGGTGGATTTCCCATGGTGGATTTCCTATGGTGAAATTCCCATGACAGAATTCCCATGGTGAATTTCCCAAGGTGTATATCCTGTGGTGGATTTACTATGGTGAATTTCCCATGGTGGATTTCCTGTGGTGTATTTCCCATGGTGGATTTCCTATGGTGAAATTCCCATAGCAGATTTCCCATGGTAGATTTCCCATGGTGGATTTCCTATGGTGAAATTCCCATAGCAGACTTCCCATGGTAGATTTCCCATGGTGAATTTCCCATGGTGGTTTCCCATGGTAGACTTCCCATGGTGGTTCCTGGTGGTTTCCCATGGTGGATTTCCCATTGTAGATTTCCCATGGTGGTTTCCCATGGTAGATTTCCCATGGTAGATTTCCCATGGTGGTTGGTATATGATATGATTTGAAAATAGTATTCTTTAAAAAGATAAGATTCAGTCTTACGATCATATCCCATCTATTGTTACTCTATGTATGAGGTATGAGCTGGAGAGGTACTCCATGGAGGAATGTCTAAGATGAGTAGTTTCTTATATTACCCAGAATATTTATTAAAAAACAACAACAAAAATGCTTGTACATTACCAAAAATATTATTTGTAACACTGTGGTATGAATATGCCATGGGAAATAAAAACCCTGTTGCACATGTGTGCAATTTGAAATTGTAAAAAAAGATTTTCCATGGTGGATTTCCCATGGTGGTTTCCCATGGTGAAACTCCAAAGTTGTGAAGTGATAGAATTCACTAACCCAGTAAACTATTGGAGCTCTCGTGCCCAGCGAGGCTTGAGAATCTCACAGAAAATAACGTTGCACGAACCGCAGACGGCACAATGGCACACTTTTCAAGATAAAAAGAAAAGCAAACAAAAATTCAAAAAACTAAAAGCGTTGGCCACAATCGGAGGCCCAAGGCAATCATCCCACGGCAGCGGTGAAGACCGCCGAAGCAAATCCTTAGAGAAAACCTCACACAACCGTCCCAATTAACGGTATTAATATATAGATAATAATGATAGTAATAGTAATAATAGTACATCGTTCATGAACGATGAACTGCAATATCTTACTATAGCCAAATTAACCTTTTAAGTTAAGTGCAATATACCTATCCCTTATCTTTTTAAAATAGCAATTAAGTGAGCTAATTAATCAAAATAATTATGGAATGATACCAATTTTAGCACCTTGTTCCTGGATGCAATTATGTGAGATAACTGTAATTCTAATAAAGAAGATATTGCTAAAGCCTTTGATCATATTGTAAATTACCATTCATGTAAAATAAGATTGTAGATGGTAGTAGTGATTTCTGAATGTAATTATATTAGCTCACATAACTTCGAATAGACATCCAAAGAAACAAGAATTGACAATTTACCTTAAATAAACTCAGAAAACAGTATGCCACAACTACTACTATTACTACTACTACTGTAATCATCATCATCATCCTTGTAAAAACAAGGATAATAATAATAACAGTAATAATGATAATACTAGTAATAATAATCATGATAAATATGCCATTACTACTGCTACTTCTACTACTACTACTACCTTGATCATCAAAATAACAATTATGATAATAATTATATTAAAAATGATAACAATGACAATGATAATGAGAAAAACGAGGAAATGATTCAAATAAGGAAAAAAGAAATGAATGGTATGCAAATTAGATCCAGGGCAAATTGGTTAGAATATGGCAAAAAGCCAAGTAAGTTTTTTTTTAATTTGGAAAGTAAAAATATGATAAATAAAAATATGAAGGAATTAGAAACAGATAGGGGAAAGATTAGAGGCAGTTAAAAATTTTTACGAGGAACTGTATAAAAAGGAAACTCCCAAGAACCAACCTAAATACAACCCAAATGTAACCCCCCACAAAATAAGTGAGACAGAAAAAGATAACCTAGAAGCTCCTATAACTAAAGAAGAACTGGATATAGCTTTAGGAAAATCAAAAAATAATAAATCTCCAGGACTGGATGGATACAGCCCTGAATTTTATAAATTTTTCTGGCCCCAATAAGGAGATTTCTTCCTGAACTGCATAAATAACAATTTTCAAAAGGGGGAATTAACCATTACACAATCTCAAGGGGTAATAACATGTCTACCAAAAACAGGAAAATTAAGAAATCAACTTAAAAATTAGCGACCGATTTCACTACTCAACACCTCATATAAATTTATTTCCCTTTGCATTATAAATAGAATTAGACCTCTACTAAACAAAATTATAAGCCAGGAGCAAAAAGGGTTCTTGGAGAATAGATCTATTGCGGACTGCTCAAGACTAATATATGATATAATCACAGAAACAGAATTAGCAAACAAAAGTGGGCTTATCCTATTGGTTGATTTCCAGAAGGCTTTTGATAGCTTGTCTTGGGAGTTCATTGAGGAAGTTTTAGACAAATTTAATTTTGGCCCAAATCTTAAAAAATGGATACAAATGTTCCAATTAAACTCAAATTCTAGAATAATTCTAAATGGACACCTGTCTGAACCCTTCCTTTTGGAAAGAGGATGTAGACAAGGTGACCCAATTTCACCGTACATTTTCATACTGTGTTCAGAATATTTAGCATTAGCTTTTAAAGAAGACAAAAACGTTAAGGGAATAAAACTTGGGAAAAAAGAACATAAACTCTGCCAATACGCGGACGACACGTCCATTTTCTTAGAAGCCTCTGAAGAAAACCTCAAAACAAAGCCTAAAAATATTAAATTGGTTCCATTTCAAATCAGGACTGCAAGTTAATATTACAAAAACCAAAGTTATTCGCATAGGGAAACCTTGAAATCCTGGGGTTTTAGAAATATCACTCCAATTGGGAAAGTAACAATACTAAAAAGCTTAGTACTGTCCAAAATAACACATATACTGCAAGCACTACCTTCACCTCCAAAGCACTTACTAACAACTATAGAAAAACTATGCTTTGACTTTATATGGAGTAAAAAGAGACATGAGGTTAAAAGAGAAACAGCTTACAAAGACATAGGTGATGGAGGGTTAAAAATGATGAACATTGTCGAATTTGACTACAGCCTTAAGCTAACGTGGCTAAGGAAAATTCTAAATACAGAACCTGACTGGATAGAATTCCCCAACAATTACAAGATTAACAGATTAATGTTTAAAGATAGTAAGATACATAACGATATACTTAATAACACCAAAAACAATTTTTGGAAGAGCGTAGTAGAAGCATACATTAACTGGTATAAGGCATTACAAAAATCCATCGAAATCCCATTTGAATTCACACCTATCTGAGGAAATATTAAATTTAAAGTTCCTTTTAATTCAACAATGTTCAACAAAAATGTGATATTTGTGCCAGATCTTTTTGCAGTGGATGGGACCATGCTAAGTCAAAAAACACTAGAAGATCGTATAGGCTCAAAAGTACCCTTTACTCTATATTTTGGTTTAAGAAAAGCAATCCCAAAAGAATGGAAAGAAAACATTCAAAATTACCAAAAAACCCAAAATATGGAAAGGCCAACAATTATAGACTGGCTAACTAAAGATAAGAAAGGTGGACAGAGACAGACAAAGAAAGTACAATAATTGGGCAGGTGAAATGGAATGAGGAACTAGGTGAAATAGACAAATCTGTCTGGAGATCTCTATACCTAACGGCAGATAAATGTAAAATCAATGTAAGGAGTAAATACTTTCAATACCAAATACTCCACAGGACAATTATGACAAATCGAAAACTATACCAATTTAATTTACGAGATAATGAAGAATGTGAACACTGTGGAGAAGTGGAAACAATATCACACTTACTATATAACTGTAACTATATACAACAAATATGGAATTTGACCATTGAATGGTTAACACCACTGGTTAGGGAAGAGATCTACCAAGACAAACAATCTATTCTATTAGGAAACACAAAAAACACTATTCTTGTAAACTATGTTTTTATTATACTAAAACACGAAATCTACAAATTCAAATGGAAAAAAATTCAATACAGGCTGATTTTCCTAAATAGATCTTTAAAGAACTACATGAATATCGAAATATATAATGCAAAGGTATTAGGAAATGAACAAAAGACTTTGGGAAAATGGTCACCACTGATGAACACGCTGCGAAATATACATTGATTTATTGCATGTCTGATTGGAAATGTGCCTATTTGTAAACCATGATATTGACTTGTCTATGGAGAATAAAATTATAAAAAAAAATATGATAATAATAATAATAATGATGATAATACTGATGCCTACATTAGTAGTAGTAGTAGTAGTACTGTAGAACACAAAATTCACGCGTCTCCCAAGTATAGCGAATTGGGGAGTTTTGCATCATAGCGTATCTTTATATTAGTGTCTCTTTACCATAGCCGCCGCCGCTGACAGCGCCATCTGTCGCAAAAAAGACGAACTAATTTGAGCAGAGAATGCTTGCTCAGCAGCAGTTTGATTGAGCATTCTCTCAAAAGGGGGCGCCCGTATTTACAAAGGGTTAAACAAAGGAAGTTAAACAAAGGAAATGGGGCTATGAATCCTATCCATGGTGGCACAACAAAGGGGCCATATCAGGTTGTATTAAGGGTAATTTTTGGAAAATAAACAATTAAAACAGATCACAATGATTTTCTTTGCTTTTTTAACATGTCTTTTGCTTTCTAAGGCCAGAAAAACAAAAAAAGAATGGTTCAAGAAGGGCAACGTATGCTTCATGTTTGTACTAGTGGCGCCATCTAGCAGTCACCACGAAAACGAAAATGGCGTCTCCTGAAAGTGTGTCAAATGCCTGTGCTAAAGGCATGCTAAAGGTGCCATTTGTTGTTGTTTTTTTGGTTTTAAAATGGAATGTTTATTAATTCAATGGAATCATGAGCTAGTCCACAAGCCCAGAAACCGATTTTGAAAAAAGGTTTCAGCAGGGCTACGTATCTTCTATTAGATTTACTAGTGGTGCTATCTAGCGGCCACCACTAAAACGAAAATTGACGTCAGTGCCACCAGTGGCTAAAAAAGACAAAAGTACAGCATTTTTATATATAGCGAAGCGGTACTAGACGCTATGTACGCTATATATAAACACACGCGAAAATTTTGGTTCTACAGTATTTATATATATATATATATATATATGTATAACATGCTAGACAATTGAAGTCACGTTGCTCTCCGTGTGTTTAATATGTTAATCCAATCAGCATGACATCATTTCTGTCCTTCTTATTAAATATGTCATATGGCATTGTCAGAGCTTTAATGAAAACTCTTTACCCTGCCAAATTCCTGATTGGATCACCATGCATCCTGTCTGCAATTATGTAATCATGCTATGTCACATTGTTTTCCATGTGTTTACTGTTGCCTGTGTTATTGAGTTACTAGTGCTATTGAGCTTTGGTATTATGGCAGCTTCTGGGGTTATCTTATTTTACTCTGTTAGTATATAGAGTAAACCTGCTTTTGAATATTGCTATACAGTGCTTTTTTCAGTGACCATGTTTGAGTGAAACTGTATGTACAGAGAAATGTAAAGACTTAAACCTTTCTTGCATGTGTACATGCCTATATAGAAGACTCTATGATATTTAGTCAGATCCTTTGCTGAGTGATGGCCTAGACATGCAGTCAAAGTTGGCCTGATTATTAGAAAAAGAGTGAAAGCTTTAATTACATATCAAAATCTCAAAATGATCGTTCATTCACAATTTAAATATATCACCATTGTACTCCTCAAGCTTGACAGTGCAACTTCTTGTCATTGCCGATTAAGAAAGCATATATTGTTTGTCATTAAAAGATTATACCTCAGAACAATTAGCAAACTTCATGTAGCACCCCACTAGCAATGATTTCGCTGAAATATGGCTGAAAAAGGGATAAAAATTCCCGAATTTCTAGGTTATTAGAATTTTGATAACAATAACCTGAAGGGTTTAAATTGTATATTGCTGCTAGTAAAGTTATAATGGTCAATTGGCTCTACCGGGCTGGTTAGAATAACAAGTAAGAGCTGTCAAAAAAGCTAAATGACTGAAATAGTTTTAACAACCAAACTCTTAAATCTTGCAATACTTACTTAAATCATTCTCATTAAATTGCCAAAAACTTTGTAGTGTTTGGGTCAGGGTCTTAGCCAGAATGTCAAAAATTGTTGAAATTAGGCAATCATAAAACTTTTGGGTGTACTATTTTCAATGGAGGGCACCAAATATTCAGATTACAACCATTAACATGTACATGTACTTACTTACTTAATGCAAAAATGCAAAATGGCTTTAATCAATATCATATCAGTTACATTTAGGTGAGAACTTTCAATTTTTTATTTAGAATTACCATTTTTAGAAATTTCTCACAAAAAATTCTTGGTGTCTTGATGTGTGATTTTTGAAGGTTTTTGTATCCAAATGACACCCAGATGCCCTACTAGCTAAGACACTCAGGTAAGGGGCTAATATAGTGGGTATTTCAGTAGGGCTAGTAGATTCCAGGAGCTATAAGACTTACCAAACACCATGCATTTTAGCTTATTGTCAGCCCTGATATGGAATTTTCAAACAAAGTGAAACTTTTTTTTTTTCAAAAAAATTATGGAAAAAATTAAATATTTTTTTAATAACTTTTTGGAATAAATCTTGAATACATCAAAGACATTTGTCAGTCATTAGCAATTTCTTTTCAAGTAGTTTTCAAAGTATTGTTGTTTATGAACATTTTTCAGAGAAGGGCAGGTCACTTTGTGGATGCTAGGAGCTAATGACTGGGTTTAATTAAGCACCATTTTTACACCTACCGTCAATTAGTAAAAGCTTTGAAATGTGTATGTTGTTATCAGAGTGGAATACCAATCTTCCTAATGCCTTAATGGGCATTTTCTCTGCTAGATGGTTAGTTTTAGATATCAAATGCACTCTCCCCTGATAATGAAACCAAATTGATGTATATTCCTCTCATCCTCTCTCTTTGCAAGATATAAATCAGCTTCCTTTTTCTACTTTAGAGCTTGGGAATGTGTCCTTGCGGTTGATGTTTACAATGTGACAAATGATACGATGTAGTTAAACATAACTTTTAGTGTAGTTTATTAGTCACCATCATATATCAGCCGTTGATCAGATAGAGTTTTACAACATGGGATTTTGTTTTTATCACCACTGCAAAAAACACATAAGGAGTCGAAACAAGATCAGGAACAGTTGATGATTTTATTGAAGAGGTTACTCATTTAGGGTTAATCTGAACCACTTTGTAAAAAAGTGTTGATATTTGTCATTAGAGCCACTGTGTCACCTTAAACCAAGTGGCCAGAAGCAGACTTGTTTTGCCATAAGTGTTGAAATGTCGCAGTGCGAGCACTCAGTGGATATTCTCCATTAGGCCAGTACAATTTCATTTTTGGTCTTACAGATTTTTTTTACCCCAAAAAAGATTGTCAGGCCAAAAAAACTTTAAAAAAAAATTCAAACAGTACTAGAAAATCTTAATTCATCTTAAATACCATTGTCTTTTATTACTATCTCCTAATTTCTACTATGCTTAGTTCTTAATTTAATTACTTTCTAATAAATGCATGTATATTAGAGATCGCATTGCGGGTGAGTAGGTAGTTTTTAGAGGTTGACCTTCAGGTCAACCTTTATTGTTATCGTATTGGTTGTCTCAGCTTTTCTCAGTGGTTTTTCTGAAATTTCCTCTATCTCACTATGTTGTCTCATACGGGTGTTTCTGATTTTCTAGCCGAATGATCTGGTTACTGGTGTATGATATTTTTGTTTCATTTATTGTTTATGTTTGGTTTTGAGTGGTAGTTACTAAATTTCTATTTTGTTTTGGGCTGGGATGTTTGGTTTAAGTTTTTTTGGATGTTGTATGTGCTTACACCATTTTCAATACGCTCCTGGTTCCTGGCTCTACACTGCTGACTGTGACACGGGAGATACGGGTTCAAATCCTGGCCGGTGACTTTTTTTTTCACAACTTTTTTTTTTTTGTGGAGAGAAAATACAATTTTATTTTTCCATGACCATTTGAAAGAGAAACCAAATGATTTATTTTCCCATTTTTTTTGCAAAAAAGACTATTTTCACAACCATATTTTGGGATTAGAAAATAAATATGTCCACACATACATTCTTACACACACACACACACACACACACACAAACACGCACACACACACACACATATATATGTATTATATATATATATATATATATTTTATATATATATATATATATATATATATATATATATATATATATATATATATTTAAATATATATATATATATTTATCATCAGCTTCACTCTGATACTCGCAGCTGATTGGTCAATTGCTGTTGGATACTGGATTGTATTTCATTGCTTTTCATTAGTTGTCAATGTTAGGATCCGGATAAGTGTTGCCATGGTTACCATGGGTTTGACCTCAAGTTTACAGGTCACAGCATAGTTGTTGTTTTTATATCACAAGACCCACAAAAAAAATGAGAAACACAAAATGAAAAATCAAAAAATTTAAATAAAAAAAAAAATTTTTAAAAAAAATTCAAAAATTTTTCCAAAAAAAAAATTTCAAAATAAAAATTCCAATTTTTTTCAAAAACAAAAAAATTCAAAAATTTCAAA
Source organism: Maea johnstoni (assembly GCA_963942565.1). Lineage (NCBI taxonomy): Eukaryota > Metazoa > Annelida > Polychaeta > Spionida > Magelonidae > Maea > Maea johnstoni. The sequence goes on along the minus strand of OZ012684.1, from coordinate 90,809,264 downwards.
AAAAAAATAAATTCAAATTTTGTTCAAAAAAATTTTTTTTTCTTAAATTTGAAAAAATTAATAATAGTAATAAAAATGAAAAATATATATTTAGGTTAGGTGAGGCAAACACTTGCCATCAGCAGCTGACAAAAGGTCATAAGTGGATTTGCATGAACTGATGCGTATGCCCCTTTTTGGGGGGATTGTGAGCGGCTGCCTCATTGATATACTGTCATTGTTTCACTGTTGAAGGCACTGTTGTTACGGTAATAAGTTGTTGAAAATACTTTTGCCTAGGGGATGTATGGTTCATAAAAACATATCTGGGCAGCTTTTGTGGCCAGAGAGGCAGGAATGCAGTATGATTTTACTGTATTGGGATGACTAGACTTTTCCTTTTGCCCATCCCAAGTCGTTTTTTTTGCCCAGTGTGTGTTCTTTTTCAATGGATGGTAAAAGTTTATGTCCTCCTTATATTTTATGCACGGCGCACATGGCAAGATGAATGTACAAGGTGGAAAGCTTTATAGTTCTGCCGTTTCAGTCCAAAACATGGCGTGTCACTCTATGCCAAACACCAGCTACAAGATATCAAACGCATGAACACAAACACAATGGAAGCAACATCTGCCTTTGACAACGAAAAACAAATATACATCACGTGCATATATCGCTACCCAAACTCTTCCATCCCAAACTTCATTCATGACAGAACATCAATATCTGCAGTAACAACCAAACACCCCAAAGTAATAATGGGTGACTTCAACATAAACCATTCAAACAAAAACAGCCACACAGTTGAACGAATATGCAAAGCCTTAGGAACAAAGCAAGTGATAAACAAACCAACAACAAAGCAAAACACAACAATAGACCACATTCACACCAACCTTACATCAGACCACTTAGCCAATGTCATAAAGACATACTACTCAGACCATGACCAAATATATATAACAATTAAATAACCAAACAAAACCACAAACACAATCACATAAACCAACAGACAAAAAGACACACCCAAACAAACAAACACAAAAAGAACTAATAACAAAACAACAAAAAAAATTAAAAAATTAAAAACAAAAAGACTCAGCAAAGAATCAACCTCTTGACGCCACAGGCGTCTATCTTGTTTCATAAAGCGTCATCAGATTAATGTCAGCGTAAAATTGTATTATTTTTAGAAATTCTAAAATTTTAATTTTTTTAAATTTTCCCAAAGATCAGTCAGCGATTCCGTAAGAACTACAAAAATTGAATTGGACAGGCCTTAGCTACATAAAATATATGTATCTATATAACCCAAGAATTCATTGTATTTTGCGAGTGTAACACAGAATGGCAGGGAAATGAAAATTGCCCCCTATTCTATCAAAAATTGGCCATTTTTTTCATAAGAAAATTGTCTGGAACAACTCTTTTTTAAAATATTTTCTTCAGTTTTATACTCTACTGAAGGTTAGAAATTTCCAAAAATTAAAAAGATAATGTATAAATTTTCTGCCATACTAAGTCTAAACCATGACTACACAGAAGTTAGTTGTTAATTGTGTAGCAGGACATGGTCCCCAGGGAAACCACCCACTAACCCTAGGATACTTACCACTCAGCCTTCATTTATTATTCAGGGACCCTAAGTATAAAACTTAAAGTAGTGCTTGTGAGGTGCTTGTGATTAAGAAAACAAAAAGAGAACAATGGACTTACTAACCACAAGCACATCGCAAGCATAGTCAGGTTGGGTGGTGCGTGTAAGCTTGAGTATGAGTTGATTGACCTGGGGCCCTAAGTATAAAATTTTACATAGTGCTTGCGAGGTGCTTGTGGTTAGGAATACAAAGGGAGAACAATGGACTTTCAAACCACAAGCACATCGCGCGCACTACGTATAGCTTTATACTTAGGGGCCCTGCTCCCAGGTATCACATGAGGCACCAGCTAGTGCTGTGAGGATGTGGAGGTGTTGAGATGATTGTGTCACCTGAGCCCTCAGGTGCGCTGTTGTTATTAATGAGATGAGCGTGACATTGCTCCATACGAGACAGGACACTATGGTATCAACATGATTAATTATACAACGCTCACCCTCCCTTTGTCATTTAAATCACATTTTCTGGTGTGCAAAGATCAAATGCTCGCATTAAAGAGCAACTTGAGTCTTTCAATAAATGTGGCTTAATTTTTGTAGACTTGTTTACTACTACTTTTTGACCCTATTGTCTGAATTTACAAGATTTTTTCATCTAAATGTTTAATGTGCCAGCAGTCCCATTTAATGTGCCATTCAAAGTGGATCACATTGGCACTGCTTGTTTTTCATGTCTTGAATGGGAATTTCCAGTGTTTCCTGTTACCTACTCTGACCATGCAATCCCAAGTGAAGAGCAGTTTTAGAATGGTCTTAAATTGCTCTTGTTCTTGGGTTTTGTGTTGGCTTGGGAAACATTGGCTATAGATTGTTAAGTGGCCAATACCATTCATGGCTAAAATGTTTGACATTTGACATAAATCAGGGTCATGACTTGCTGAAATTAACACTGCAGATGTGACCAGGATATGACATCCTGCGACCACCAGATTGTGGTAGGTCATATTTTGATTTGCAATAAGCTTTAAAGCTGGGTTGGTGTGGGTTGTGGTGAGTTGTGGTGAGTTTTCCTGGCCATATCTTGGCTGTACTGGTTTTTTGGTTGTATCTCAGATTTATAGGGTCCTCTTTCTAATCCAAGCTACCACCACTTCAGCGTATCTTGGTAGGTGCCGGTCAGCCCAGTATGTCATGCCGAAGTGATATTAATTCAACCTCACAAAATATCATGCAACTTTCAAAATATGGTTCTACTTGGTTAAATATATTGTGCAACTTTCAAAATTTTGTGCAACTTTTAGACATAATTATCTTGCAACTCAGGAAGGATGTATATTTTGGGAACATGTATAATGGGAACATGTATAAGTGCCCAGTCATGTTGTCACGTTGATCTCACCGAATATCTTCTCATTGAAAATTAAGTTCTATTGACTCTTTAAAGCTATTTTCAAAAATATCCCGTCTAACGGTTTATGTTTCTTCTGGACTTTTGGCTAGATGATGAATCTACACATTTTCATCTACTCGTTTGTTTGACAAAAATCCCTCCTGTATTGTTGTATTCCAGTCTCTGCCACAGTGTGATTCCGTGGCACCAGAAGCCTATCAAGATCACGGATCTGACTCACATGAAGCTGGTGGGCGTGATGAGGCCTGAGAAGAGGACTGCTGACTACATGGTGCCCAACTCAGTCAGGGTGAGGCACACTTACACAACAATTATTCCTCACACCTATAGCTGACTACATGGTGCCCAACTCAGTCAGGGTGAGGCACACTTACACAACAATTAATCCTCACACTTATAGCTGACTACATGGTGCCCAACTCAGTCAGGGTGAGGCACACTTACACAACAATTAATCCTCACACTTATAGCTGACTACATGGTGCCCAACTCAGTCAGGGTGAGGCACACTTACACAACAATTAATCCTCACACTTATAGCTGACTACATGGTGCCCAACTCAGTCAGGGTGAGGCACACTTACACAACAATTAATCCTCACACTTATAGCTGACTACATGGTGCCCAATTCAGTCAGGGTGAGGCACACTTACACAACAATTAATCCTCACACTTATAGCTGACTACATGGTGCCCAACTCAGTCAGGGTGAGGCACACTTACACAACAATTAATCCTCACACTTATAGCTGACTACATGGTGCCCAACTCAGTCAGGGTGAGGCACACTTACACAACAATTAATCCTCACACTTATAGCTGACTACATGGTGCCCAACTCAGTCAGGGTGAGGCACACTTACACAGCAATTATTCCTGACACTATACTAGGGGAAATGACCCTACATCTATTTGGTAATCCTTTTGATTGACAAAAAGCAAGTCCAGCCTTGTATCCCAGTAAATTTTCACATCCAGTAATCAATTAGAATTCCTCCACTTTTTGATCCTCTGATACTTATACATTCAAGATGGCCTCCAAGTTTGCTTTGAACTTAAACAGAGAGAGCACAACGTGAACAAGGGTATCTCAATCAGACCAATTAGAAATACTGTATTGGGGTAACAAGTTAGGAACACATTTGCTAGAAGGGGTATTGGCAATCTTCTGATTAGCAGCACCAATATGGATTTGGTGATATGATCCAAAGTGTCCCTTTTTCCTCATGCTCATTTCCCTAGCTTGAATGCTTGCACGCTACAAGCTTGAGCACACTCCTTTTTCTTTTGTCTGATTGCATGGATAATTGACTGATAGCGCAAAGTGTTCAAGCACTTGAAAATCAATACGATCAATATACGGTTTGTACCAGTGACAATACGATCAATATGTCGACCTGTGAACACTCTGGTATATTTTCCTTAACAATATCCTTTTATGATGCTGACCAAGGGAAAGTTTCCAAACTTATACTATATATCATGTATCATAATCACTGCCATTTAAATCTTCACACAATATGCTCTCAGGGTAGATGTGATGTCATTGAATTTATATGATCACTCAATGAAAACGACTGTTTACTGGGCCCATGCCTGAACTTCCGGTTGACATTCTATAAACTTCACAATTAAGTAGTAGAGTTTATATGCACATTAAAACATGGTATATATTACCTCAAACTTTATGACTTATTTTTGGAAATTCTAGCTGTATTTTCCTCAGGTTCTAGTAAAGTCATGACAGGACTGCCTTTTTTGCTCCTCTTTCGTAACCTGGGAAATGAGCATGAGGAAATAAGGACACTCTGTATCATATCACCAATCCATATTGCTGTAATTTAGGTGGAAGCTTGTGGTCATTCCCTTGATTTAAGTGCAAGAACAATTACTTATGGGACAGCTTTTATACCTGGGACATAAAGTATGGGCGGTTCAGGTAACCTGAGTGTGCCATAAAGGCCACTCTGTGTAATAAAGGTGTCAACAACAGAGACTTATATGACCGTAATTAAAAGGGGATATTTGCCCCCTATTTTATGATTTTACCAATTATTTCAGAGATACGTCACTGTCCTGGACATACAGAAACGTACTCTTTGGAGCCCATCTTATCAGGTAGGTGGAAATGCATTATGAATAACAACATTGTTTTGTGGGAGTTTCTTACTAAGACTAATTCCATTGTTTGATATTTAATTTTATTCCATTGTTTGATATTTAATTTCTGCACCAGTTGACCAGTTGTCTGCAGTAAATGGTCAACTGTTTAAGTGTCCCATGTGGGTAGGGATTGGCACCTTTAAAACTTTCATAATATGATATGATATTGATATATTTTAATGATGCAATATTTTCAACGATACTGCCTGCCTCCTAGGGACCTTATTTTGTCAAAGTTAGCACTGTCAGCTTCAGAAATGTTGCTTATAAATAGATATATCTTTGTGTGGAGACGTCCAAGTAGTAGTTAAGTCAACTTTATATTGTTAAAGTAGTACTAATAAAGATCTTAAATGATACAATAGTTTTTCCCATTCAATATTTTTTAATTTGGCAAGTAATAAAGCAATAAAGTAAGGAGTTTAGTTATTTCATTATTATCAGTAGTTGATATTATATCTTTATTACGGAAATCAAATGGGAAAAAGTAAGTATCATTTAGAATCTGTTATACAAGTATGCTTAGCGGTATAAAACTTAACTGCTACCTGAACATCATTGCAGAAAGGCAGTTTGCTATTTAATAGCAAATTTTCTGATGGTGATAATTCTTGGGTTAGTACTAGTAATCTACACTGTACTAAATTCTGATATTAAATGGAAAAAAGTATTGTATCATTACTGGTACGCTTAATGGTATAAGATTAAAAGGATGTGTCCGCATGAAGGTAGTTAATGCTTTTTATTAATGAATTTTCTGAAGTTCACAGTTTAGGACCCTTTGAGCCAGGTAGTATCAGTAAAAATATCGTTAAGATATTTTAAAGGAAATATATCATATCCTATTGCAAATTTTATAAGGTGACAATCCCTTAAGCTAGCTAGCTGACATGAGCACTTCACTCCATGTTATGTGCCTGAGAAGCAGGTTCCCGTTGCAATAGGTAATTACACCTCCCTTCCTCCGCAGCTGACGCAAATGGGAGACTGACTGGTATTAGGCTAATCACCTAGCTGAACCAGGTACCCAGCTGATTAATGGACAACGTGTTATCACTACACAAGGGTTATCCTATTAAGGGGAGTAGACTACAGCTGATGATGGGCAGGTGGGGAGAGGGGGTCTTATAGAGAAGGTTTTGATTGCATGTTATCATACCCTGTGTAGCATCTAACCATTATTACTATTATTATACCTCACATGAAGATTCTTGATTCTGGTTGGTCAAGGGCCATGGATTAATTAAACAAGGAATTACAAAATTTATTAAGAGTGCTAAGAAAACTACCCACAACTTGTAACCAAATATACCAGAAATTTGAACTTAATTTTTTCAAAAAATTTTTTATAGTAAGACAGGTAAATACAACTCTAGAATACTACAAGAAATTGCAGATAAATGGGAAACCAAACTAATAATAGACATAGAGTGTGATGATATAAAAGATTCACTTAAATTGACGAAAAAAATATCTAGAAACATGTATCTATATGATATACAGTTTAAACTCCTACATTCTAGAGTTGCCACAAATACACTCCTTTGTAGGATGCAGATAACAGATACAGAAAATTGTGAAATCTGTGGCCACACTGAGACTATTGAACACGTATTTATGATGTGTGAAGGAACAACTGTATTTTGGAATTATGTAACAACATGGCTTCAGAATTTGGGATATAGAAATTTTAGATTAGAACATAAACTTTTAGATTATTTAATTTATGCATATTAATAGGTAAAAAACTAATATATCAAAAAAGAAGCAAAAGAAGTCCATACTCTATTGCTCACTTTTACACCCTGGTAGAAATTGAATGAGAGGCTGAGCAAATATATGCTATTCAAAATAACAAAGTTGAAATGTATGAATATAAATGGGAGAAATATATGACGCAACACAATATATAGCTCTGTAGGCTAGCACCCACAGAGTTTGCCGAGTGACCTACCGGTGAAACTAGTTCAACAAGGCAGACGACGAGTATTTATCCAAAATCTCTGTTTGTAATTTTCCCCCTTTTCTGTTTTGCATTTTGTTCGGTATAATAAAACAAATATGACATGCCCATGGGGTGTACACCAGGAATAACTTGCCCTCGAGAGGATTGTCGCCCGCGTGCTACGCCCTCGAGCGACAATCCTCTCTTGGGGAAGTTATTCCTGGTGTACACCCCACTGGGTTGTCATATTTGTATAATGTTTAACCTTTTTATAGAGAAACAATGAGAAACTGTTGAATGTCATACTTAATCACCCTTGCATTTGGTTACTGTAAATCTGACTAAGTATTTCCATACAAATAATAACCTTCTGCCTTTTATTTATATGCAGTATAAATGTAACACAGAACAGTGCTTTGGCATGGATATTGCTAAAATCTCTGTCTAATTCAGCCATTGCAGGGTATTTATGAAAATAATGTAGGAATGAATGTTGCAATCACAAAATGAGGAGAGTAATTGTTTGGTTCTAATTGACATCTTTTCTTCAAATGATAAAGTAAAATGCTTGCCAGAGAAAGTTATCATTCAAATAAGCAGGCATTATAGGTTTTGTTGAGGGAGTTGATTATTTAGACCAAGGTGATTACTCGGTACTCTATACAATCCCAAGCAACGGTGTTGTCCTACTCAGATGAAGGCATTAGAGTAATGGAATACTCAGTCGTGGATAGCAAGCTTTGTTGAGGAAGTTTTGATTACCTGTTAGTCTTGAGGCTGCAGTCATGTTCTTATTATTTTGATCACTTTCTTCATACATTGTTCAATATTACCAAGTGCATCCAATGCTTTTCATTTTTATATTAAGTCCGCCAAGTTGCCATTGTGTATCAAATTGTTTTTCTTGGATGTTTTTATCCTATTCCATTGCCTATTAAGCAATCTATTGGGGGTATAACAAAAGACTTTTGATTCATTAATTTATCTTTGCATGCCTATAGAGATTGTAAAACGTAATTTTTTCTCAGTATATCACCCTGTCTTTTATCATATATTGACTTTAAGTCAGTCTATAGTATCAGCCCAGAATGATTTATTAGATGCATCTTTTTAAAGATACGTACATGCGTTTGTTCTTGTTTCAGGGTGGTTTGATATCAAATATAGTCAACATCAAGAAGCATTTCAAGGCTGATGAAGCATATGTTGCCTACATTCACAGGTGATAAGTGTTTTAAATCATTTTAGATACTAAATGTCATTGGCCTATGGTAATTGTTCAGTACTATCTTAGGGTTGATTCTTTCACCAGTATTTCCATGCTGTTGATTCACCAGTAGCGTCTGATTGGTAAATTAAAAATGTAAATCATCGGTAAATTAACAGGATTAACAGTACTCTGTTAGATTTTCTCTTACTCAGTTTGGAATTATAGTAAATAGTCTATAAGCTGATATGGATTCTAGAGGAAGATTGTGTTAATCTTTGGAAACATAGTCGATTGTACTTTATGTTTAATGGGGAATTCAAAATAAACATATATCCAATTTTTTACCTATAGGGTGGAATACTGTTGCAAAGTCCATATGGAGTCTGCAAAATGGATTATGTTCACACATAAACTTTTTCCCCCAAAATTGTTTAAGTGAAGGATAATGAAGAATATTTTGCCATGCTTTTTGCAACTTACTACTGGCTGTGCCTCATTACTGCCCCCTCTTCAAACCTGGCTTCATTCATGTGAGAAGGTTGCCAATGACTTAGAGTCAGGTTGTGGCTTTATCTGGATATCACGTTTCCTCCACCGTTGATGACCGGCTAGTCACAATTGAGCTTTCATATGACAGAAAAGTCACATTAAATATAATTACAAATCCACACGCCAGTACATTTTTGGATTTTCATTTTAGATTTGATTGAAGCGTGGAACTTGGAACATTTGAAAAAAAAAGTGTTAACCCTTATGCTGCTGATGGCTAATTTGGCCAATACAAAATGATGCAAAACCCTGAAAAATGACTGAAATCATGGCACACTGAGTAATCAGTGAGAGCTATCCAATGAATACCAACGTGACAGGATTTAGATGTTTTTCAAAGATCAGGGAGATTTTCCTATTAAGAAGATGCTGTAGGAAGTAGCTGGGAAAGTACAGGAAAAGTATTGGAATATGACACTATGAGATGTCTGGGAATCAGCGGGCAGGGTTTGCAAACAATCTGGAAATGACTAGGTTGAATGGGAAACCCATGGGATGAGTAGGCAGGAGGCCATAGCCATTCCCCATACAAGCTGGGATATGTCTGGGAGGATGTAGGGAGGGTTTCGGATTTATCTAGGTAATGAATGGGAAACCAATGGGATGGGTAGGGGAAGGCCATGGTCATTCCCTATACAAGCTTGGAAAAGAATAGGAAATGATCCATGAAAGAGCAGCACAAAATCTGGGAAATTCACTAGGAAATTGCTCATTTGCATACAAAATACAGATAGGATTCCCGGTCCTCATTTCCTCTAGGAATCCTATAGTAAAATAGTGGGAACATTTCGTACGGGCGGGGCAACAGTGTGCATCCTTGTGCTTTGGACGAAAGTAGCCTCAGCATTAGTAGGGTTAAAGAACTTTTCTAGGCTCATGTCAGTGTCAATCTTCGCGCTTTCTTATTGAGGGTAATGCTTATCCTGTGTCTATCGTCTATTGTTTTTCAGTGTGCTAATGGAAGTTGCTATGAAAGCATATGTCTACTATCATGCTTACTGTCTACTAGGAAACCAGGACAAACAATACGAACAAGGGTACGTATCTGTCCTACTTTAAAAATCTATTTTTTTGCATTTAGCATTTGATTTTAACAAAGATGTAAGTATTTTTACTACTACAGGTGAACTGGCTTAATACAGACGTGTTTTATTCGGATTTTTGTATTTGCTATACAGATTTCAAGGGCCCAGTCCCTCCCAATACATTTACATGCAAATTTCATTGCTTATTACGGACAATTTAATCGATACCTCGCTGAAACTGGAAACATGAATTGAGCGTGCCCTATCACATGATATGATGTGCCCAAGTCATTGCCACAGAAAGCAGAATTAACGACCTCTCCCACAAAAACGAAGAGGACCGACAATTAAATAGACAGGGGGATGTGGTGGGAGGGTCAGGGAATGAGGGGAGATATTGGGGGTTGTAAATATTTAGTTGATGGGTCACGATTCCGTCTTGATTTTTGAATTGTACACGCCTTGCTGTGCGTGCTTGTTAAATTCTTCTATTTTATGCCTTTATGCATAATCCAGATTTTGCCTAATCCGGACAGAAATTTGGGGTCCGCATCGATCCAGATTAAGCCATTTCACCTGTATCATTATTCTTATTGTCGTCATTATTGTCATTTTCCTTCAGGGATGGTGAGGAGTGTGCGGTCAGTTCTACATTGGAGTTTCTGGGTCTCAAGCTTGGCATAAATGCTGCAGACTCCAAGGTTGTGCAGGTGAGTATGTACCCACTCTTACTAACCTGCCCTGGTCTGGTTATTTTTGCCGGCCTTGTTATTTTTTTGGCAATACACTTGAGACCAGAGCTTTTTTAGGAAATTATTTGAATGAGTAATGCTAACAAAAAATCACACTAATTTGCCTGGCTTAACTTAGGCATAAACTTTATTGTTTCCCAAAAAGTGATTGTCAACAACTATTGCCTGGAGAACAGCTTAATTTAAGCCTCAAGTCTTAACACTTTGGTGCTACCAAATCCTTGGCGCTAAGTGTCGGAGACTTTAGATGACTAATAAAAATGACATTTTGCAATATCTGCCATTTTTTTGAGAAGGTATGATTGCTGGATAGTTTGCGATTAAATGTGTTTTTCTTTAGTTAGTTGGCCTATCTAAGCTTTATAGATTAGAAAATTGATTAATTTGCTGTTCTCAAAAACTCTATGAGGATACCTATAAAATCTATCATATTTTTTATTACAGTATTATCCTTTTTGCTGTCCTCAAAAGCTCTAATTCTACTATGAGAATACCTTAAATCTATCATGTCTTTTGTATTATCTTTATTACAGTATTTTGCTGAAATGATCAAGATCCAGCAGGTCATGGAGTACAGAGCGAGCTCATCAGTGACAACAGGTAAGAAAAGAAAAAGTTTATAGATATTAAGAAATTGAAGGGTATTTCCTTTAGAATAGTTTTTCCAAAGATAGTCGTCAAAACCTGTCAGTCTTAACATCAATGTCTAGTAATATCTTTCTGGCCTGAGCATTTTTTTTTAAATATTTGATAGGGATAAGCTGTTCTATTAAGGAGCAATTGCACTTGTATGATAAATATTTTAAGGATATCTTTAGGTTAATAACCTGTCCTGCATCATGCATGCTTGTATTATGTAACGAGGCACACACCTGAGGGAGTGGTAGACCTCCTGCCGCCCACAGTGCTAATGAACTCATTTATGTGATTTTCAGATGTATCCCCTGTGTCAGTACACCTTGATCTCCAACAGTGCTGTACATTCAAGTGCTAGCCAGCCCAGCTGCACTCTTTCCTGTTCACAAGAAAAGCCAACTAAGTCTGGAATCAAGTAGTAATTAATTGTGGACTGGTATTAGCATGATTGAGCACAAGGACAAATATTTTATAAAACCATCTAAACCCTGTCATGTTGGTATTCATTGGATAGCTCTCGCTGAGCATTCTCAAATGAGTACACATGTGCCAGGGTTTCAGTTATTTTTTCAGGGTTTTTGCATCATTTTGTAATGGCAGAATTAGCCACCAGCAGCATAAGGGTTAAAGGCGACCAGTTTGGGAGACCTTACCAAGTGAAATTAATAGATTGCTTTATGTCACTTTGGGCTAGGCTAGGCTTTTTCATGAATTTATAAGGGTCTAAATTCCATTTCTCTTCTTTCTATTTCTCCTATTTTTCTTTTTTTGCTGAGGAGAGGGGTTAGTATCCTAACCTGGAGGGGGGGACGGGGGGGGTGTAGAACTGTTGCTGTAGTACCTCAGTATTAAAAGGTGTTCATTCCAGTCTAATCTCCCTCACCATTTACAACTAGCTGGTCATAACTTGATACATGGCAGAAATGTGATGATAACCATTCCAAAAATCACACTCGAAAAATTGATCAGATGCTTAAATGCTAAAATGTTAGTGTTCCACCTCTTTTCTGTCTAAATAGTGTTTTTGTTAAAGGTGTTTTACCACTATGTCTGAAATCAGTGCCAGGTCAGTTTCACAGAGCCATCTCATTTGTTCCAACTCACCACTTATGGAGGTGAAATGTGACCTAAACATGGCAGCTTCCAGTTACATTACAGTACTTAGTAATTGCAGAGATATATATAGGTTAGTATGGTAGTCTCTGGTAATTGTAACTGTACACCATTTGCGACATCTCCGTACAATACCACCCAACCTGGCAGCATCCCAACAGGCCTCTGAAGAAAGCAACATGAGGGGTGAAGTTTGCTGCTGATATTCAGTTCCTGAACTAAATGTGTGGTTTTCCTTAAAAAATCCTTAACTGCCAATCCAGATTGATTTAAATGGAAAAGAGTTGAATAAAATGTGGCAGGTAATTAATGAAATTGAAATACATGTATTTCCATCGTAACTACGTCAGATTCTCTTTAATTTAAACCAATAGTTTACAGCTGTTTGGGTTAAGTTGGAGATGTACAGGCTTATGTAGAGGCCAGTGATTGACAGGAACTGTGGGCCCTCAGTACCCTGTGTGTGGGAAATAGGTCCGCTGAGGAGACACACAACTGACCACAAACCAAGAGGGGTCGTGCCCTTGCTGTTCTCTGAGCGCTAGGCCCGGGGGGGGGCACTTGGGTATTTAGGGGGGTGCATACGTTCGCTATCAAAATTTAACAATACCCCTAAAGCACTGATTTCTGGCCAAAAAAGCACCCTTATTTTAATAAAACGCTGATTTTTTCCACTAAATAAACACCCCTTCTTTTATCAAAACACTGACATTGGATGAACGGGAACACGTATTTTAACTTAAGATTTTATAATCCTCTGCGCGTTTAGCGGCAGCAAGTGACGGCAGCAAACTCAGAAGCCCAGTCACTCCGGGAGTCATTCGGCGTCAGAGCCGTGGATATTTCGTGGATTGTAAGGGGATTCTGACCCCCATACTTCGTACCTGGGTACAAAAAAGTACCCTTCTTTTACAAAATCGCGGACATGCGGAGGTCTTAAAAAAAGACCCCTTCTTCCGCGAAGTACGTAACACAGGTGCGGCCCCCCTCCGTATCTGAGTGCCCCCACCGAGGCGCTAGGGTCATAACAAATCAGTAACTCTGATGTATGAGGGATCCTTAACTCCCCTGAACCCAATTTAGATATTACAGAATGGTAGTTGCAGTGCTATCAAAGTCATGGAAACTCACTTTCAGAACAAGTATGAGGAAATATATGAGACAGTACTGAGAACCCACTCTAACCAGTCCATCCCTAAAGGAGGCGAAAATTGCAACTGTTAGATATTTAACCTCAAAGAAAAACACAACAACAGAAAAAACTAGGCCAAGGAACCACACACTCCTATATACATGATGACCCTATTACATCATTCTTGTTATATGTCGGAAAAGGTGTGGCATAATATGTTACTTCCTGTGTATAGGTATCTTTTCAATTCCTTGTCAAATTGGGTTGCATTATGTTGAGTGACGTCAAGATGGCATTTTCTGTAAGTTGGATAATACCAGGTCTCATATTACCTGGTGGTTGCATTGTGCCTTTTCCTGTAAAGAAATGGCACACTAGAAAACCTGGAATGGCACAAAAGAAACAATAGAGCTGCAACACAATACGCTGGCAAGGGCGTGAACCTCATCATAATTGTAGGGACCTAAACCACCCTCCTAATTTAGTTATGCATCTCTTTTCTTAAAAAGGGTTTTGCCATCCCTTTTTAAGGGAAGACTCAGACGTATATTATGTAGAGCTTTTTGGTATTTGCAGACGACACATAGCATGAATGATGATATGAAGTGTGTATGGAACTCTTAAAGAAATCTCAGCCTAGAATTGGGCGACAGATGATAAAGCGTAATCAATAAAGGTTTTCTTTGATTGCCCCAGTTTATAGAGGAATTGAATTCCTACTGGTCCCGGCATGGGATTGAACTCTGGACCTGGCACCTCCCAGCACCCAGGCCAATGGCAATCTAGCCACTGTGCCACTAGTTATCAGCATCGTGAACATAATAAAGTTCCAGAAAGTATTTGAAGAGAAAATGGTAATCATAGACTAGCTAACAGCTCACCTTCAAATATTTTTCAAAGTTATGCTTAATTCCATAGATATTCTTAAAAGTAATATAGATCTCCAGGCATGAATGGGTTAAAGTGGACTTGTCCACAGCAACTTGTTATTCTAGACAAGTTCTCCCCAAAGACACCAGCCAATAACCAGATCTTCCCTGTTTAGTGTTAATCCTTCCAATTCCACACGCACACATTTATGTGTTTGTGGTTACACTTACCTAGAGAACCATGGCCCATATATATGTGTCATTTGTGGGGTGCAACATAACAATTTGGAGTGACAAGTGTTAATGGTCTTGTTGAAGTAGACTGCCCTCATCTTGTGCGTGACTAAGAGAGCTCAGGATGCTACTGTCTGGCATTGTCCTGCCCGCTCATTAATCACCGAACTCAAGCGATGCTCCACTCTGTCTGTACGGACACTGGCAGCCTAACGCAATTAATTAAAGGTGAGATTGCTGCTTTAACCCGTTGTTGCTAGCAGCGACCAAAAGCAGTCTTATTCTTATAATTTTGGTGAAAGCTGTTATGTGAAAGCATATTTTGGAAAGGATTTGAAGGAGAAATATTAATAAAAAATACTACCAACAACTTCTTTAAAAACATTTTGAAAATTTGATGCCTGATTCCTAAGCTATTGTGAAAAATATTAAAACCTAAAGGATAATTTTGGGAGGAACTCTTAACCTATTAATGCTCACAGTGGCTAGAAGCCGCTTCACAATGTTGGTGAAATCCTGCAACCAAAAGCATAATTGGGGAAATTATTGAAAGAAGAAATGGCAATTATACCAATACCAACAACTCATCACTTCACATTGTTTGTAAAATCATTTTCTATTGCCAAGTTATTGTCAAACGTATAAGCGAACGACAACAATTTCCAGAGGAACTCTTTAAGGCCTAAAAAAATTAATTGTTTGTTTCCTGTAACGGCCCGAAAAAAAAATAGGGCAGGTAGTTCGGTAAAAAGATATTTTTTTGCATTATTTTTTTGGTCAATAATGTGTGTTTTATGCATGTTTTAAATTGATTGGGAGTTGGGAGGGCAATAAAAACTTTAGGGTAGGGATTTTTTCGAATAAAAACTTGTTAGGGTAGGGTTACAGGAAACAAACATTTTTTTTTTAGGCCTAAGCATGAATGTGGTCATATAAGCATAAAAGGTTAAACATGTGTTATTCCTCACATCTGCTCAGTATGCATCAGTATACATAATAATAATACGTTTATTTGCTGTAATATCAAAATTACAAAATCGTACATATCATAATAAATGAATAACAAATTAGAACATAACCATAGAACTAAGACAAATACAACTTAGTAGTACTAGAAAGAGACACAATCCTATATTCACATACAGTTTTGACTAGACAGTCTTGAAATGTAGAAAGTGGTAGAAAATTATCAAAAAATTAGAGACAAAATTAGGAACAGAGGCAAAAACAGAACCTCATTAAATAGCTTTGACATACAAATATACAGTTGTAAGTATGATAAACATACATTAGACATGAGAAAGTAGGTGATGGAGAGCATGTAGTGGATTCAATGCACAGGATCTTACATATTCAGAAAAAAAAATAACATTCTTTGTTTAAATGCTGTCAGTGGAGGGGTGAAAGAGGGGGGGGGGGGAGAAGGGGTTGTAAACAGAGTAGTCAGGATTAACTTTTACTGGAGTACTGTACGGGTTATACTTAAGACACATGGCATGTATGGTACTTCCTTAAGTTTACCGATTGCCACTAGTCAGAGGGGAGGGGAGGGGGGGGGGGGGGGGGGTACAAGTAATGCTTAGAGGTACAGCAAAAAATACCCAGATTCTGCTAATCAGAGTACGGCTTGCCACCCCCACAATTTAGCCAAACTCTTTATGGAACTCAAGCACACTTTTATACATGCCCGATACGTATGTGCAGGAAATATGCCATATGGGTAACATGTCATAAAAGGACCATTCTTCCAAAAACTTGCCCATTATTACACTAAATACTTCTTGCCCATCTATATTCACAATATTACTGATTCTATTAAACATTTCTTCTCTAGCCCTTTGGTGGAATTCACACTGCATGATCATATGCCTGGCATCTTCGTAGGATGCATTATCACATAAAATACACATGCGAGCACCGAATGGTAGGTTCTTAAGCCTGCAATCATCATATCTCAACAGACTGGCATGACATAGTAACTTTACCATCGTCTCACATCGCCTCATGTATCTATGATCATAATCAGAAATTTGCCACCAGATTGAATATGTAGGGAACGGACTAACCAGTCTCACCAAGCTTAGAGTTGGGTTATTTGTCATATGATCATGCCATTCCACCGTCTCACACTCCCAGGCTTTCTCCCATACCAATTTTTTCCATGCACTTTTACTCAAAAGTCTACCGTTGGACATATTTTGTACCTCTTCCAAAAGGCCAAATTGGACACTATATTGAAGCATTTGATTAATAGGGCTTTCCCTGAGATCGTCATCTTCAGGTCTAAAAACATTAACTCGCTCCATGAGTATTCCCTTAAGGGGGAAATATTCTTCCATGCAAGCTATGGTCCTTAAAAAAATTAATTTGCGTGCTTTTATGTAATTAATGATACTCATCCAGCCCAGACAAGTCACACTGGTAATGTTCAGAGATCTCGGATGTAATCTCTGAACACGTCTGGCTGCATATCTTTGAAAGGCTAATAAAATGTCAATGTCTTTTTGCTTAATAAACCAAATTTCGCAACCAAAACATAGAGTGGGGAGCACCACTGACCAGTAAATAACGTTACAGGTTTTAATGTTAATACCTCCTCTTTTAATACCAATCGAGGTTGACATGTTTAAGCATTTCCTTGCTTTAGACACCTTTTCTTCAGTACGTACAAAAGTATCACCTTTCACACAGGTTTTGACCCCCACATGGTCGTAATACAACCTCTCTTTTACTCTCTCTGGACCTAATTTAAAAACCCTAGCACTACTACCAACCCTTCTTTCGGCCGGAGTTTCCCCAAAAACGAGTACGGCACTTTTGCCCGCATTGAAGGAGTACCTCCATTTTCGACCATGTGCGTACACAACAGACATTATCCTATCCATACTATTTTTTGAGGTGGAGCTAGTGGCCATGTCATCAGCGTAGCCCACTGGTGATGACTTAATCCTATATATTGTGCTACATAGGTTAGACTCCTCAAGACTGGTTAGTAACGAGTTTATGAAGGCTGTGTATTTCATCAGGGAGAGATAGCCTCCCTGATGAATTCCACAGTCCATACTATACCATCCTGAGGTTCTATCCCCTATTCTTACGCAACATAAAAAACCAATATACATTTTATAGAGAATCCTCCAAAGTGAACCTACAATACCCATCTTATGGAGCTGATAGAAGAGCCCATCTATCCACACCGAATCAAAAGCCTTCGAGACATCATAGAATGCCACGAAGACTTTCTTATTTCCCTCACGCTCCTTAGAAATTGTCTCCTGGAGCGTGAGGGCGGTGTGGATACATGAGTGTCCTCCCCTACCAGCACCCTGAAGGTCAGATACTATTCGGTCATTGAACCACCAACCCTTTAACCTCCCCCAAATGATTACCTCAAGGAGCTTATTAAAGGTGGATAGAAGGGTGATCCCTCTATAGTTATCGCAATCTAGTGTGCATGTATTTTTCCCCTTATACAGTGGGATTTGTATACCTTTTCTGAGACTGAGAGGTATGTATTCCAATCTAATACAGTGTCTAAACAGGAGGCATAAGATTCTCACTAGAGGGTGCCCTGCATACTTAATATGCTCGGAGGTTATTCCGTCGTACCCTGGCGCTTTATTATTATTGAGCTTACGTACTGCGTTTTCCACTTCACATTCAGTGATAGGATCACTCAAAAAAGGGCTCTCATCATCTAAGGCTCTGAATTCTCTAATACGTCTAGTCACATACTGGAAGTGGGCATTATCAAAACTGTCACTGAATTTTGGTGTACTGAGCCTGTCAAAATGAGACCGCCAGACTTCCAGTATCTCATCAGTTTCGTATACAACCTTCCCTTGCTGATTCCTCATTGTATTAACCTTAATTTGGTTACCACTTTTAGTTTTCTTTAACAGACGCCAGAAATCTTTATGATTAATCTCAGCTTTGCTGGCTGCTTCTGCCATTAAGTTATCATGGTAAAGACGACTGATCCTATGTAATTCTTTATTGAATAGCTTTTTGGTCTTAAGCATCTCTTGACGAACAGGGTCATCTAGTAGATTTGTGCGGCCTTCAGCTTTCCATCTATTAAACCAAGACATTTTATTCTTCTTTAAGAGACTAAGTCTGTCGTTCCAATAGGGCTTTAAATGGGTTACAAACTTTGACTTTGGGATAGATTCCGCGGTCCTATGTAAAGTGTTTATGATATTATCGACACACACATCTATCTCAAGGTTGGAAAGTACATTATCTTCAAGCCGTACCATGACATTGTGAAGCTCCTGCCTGATTGGTTCTTGGTATCTTTCCACAATAAAATCACCAGGGCACTTATCCCATCTTAGACGTTTCGACGTCTTAGTAAAGTTAACTGTCCTGGGTAAGGCTCCCACATCAATAGTAACTTCAATAGGAAGATGGTCCGATGTGTTCAAGGCCTCTCCCTTACCAGTATGGCTTTTAATGATTTTACTTCTAAGATACTCAGGAACAAAAATATAATCAATTAGTGACGACCCATTATGGCCCACATAAGTATCGACCTGTCCGGTAGCAATACGCATTAGATTAGTAGCAATGAGGTTTTGACTCTTAGCAAACTCATGAACTGCAATGCCCGCTTTTGTAGGGGCATTATTCGCTCTGGGACCCCCTCTAATCCCCATGTTGCCATTAAAATCACCCCCCACTATTGGTACTACCCCTTCTCCCAATTCTTCTAAAAAAGCCCCCAGCTCGTCTAGTGTAACAGACAAATTGTCTCTAGAACCAGCAGCTGGCATATATACAGAAATGAAAACAAGCGCTGAATTATCTTCGCGTTCCATCCTAATACCACAAAATCTACTATGAACCATTGTTTCAATTACAGATATACCTTTTAGACCTTTCTTCCAGAAGATGGCCACTCCACCCTGTCCCCTTCTGAGACCAAAAGACTCTTCAGACGAACGGCTACTTGCTCTACCAAAACAGTTAAAGTCGTTACTAACCTCACTGAGCAAGTTAAGTTTATTATTGTGTAGCCAGTGTTCACTTAAAAATATGATATCATTCTCAATCATAAGACTTCTAAGGAATGGTACAGATGCACTGAAACCTCTGCAATTCCAGCATGCTATTTTAAGTTTATTCTTTTGTGGAGTGTCCATCTTCTGGGTAACAGGAAATATATATAATATGCAGCACAGGCGCCGCTTACATAGATGTCACCAACATTAATATACAGAATCCTACTTAAGAACATGTTATCAACATGGGCCTTGTGACCACTATTAGATTCTAAACACATATTGTTATATTCAGATATCTTTAGGCAATCAAAAAATCTCATATCTTCATATGTTGCATTAACAATACCGTGTTTCATCAGGTCGCTGGTCATCATGCTATATGCAGCCTTCGCGTCGCGTGCGTTTTGTCTGTTGCTTAGCGTCGCGTAGGTCGTGTCCATAAAAGCAGGAGCAGGCCAATTTGATAACTTGCACTCAAGCAGATCCAGGACGTCGCTCACAGAGTAACCGGCATACCAACAATACTGTAATTGATTAAAAAGACAAGGAGTTACAGACTGACAAACTATACTATAAGTGACGTAATACTGATCCATATAGCAAATTATTCTCCGATAATAGTAATATAAGTAAGTTATCTTAGGCCAACAGTTTAGGTCTTTAACTGACCAGAGGTCCGAGAACCAGACCTTACATAGGTTCCAGAAATTGAGGTAAGTATATTCTCTATCATTGGCACAAAACATTTTCTCGTCACAGAGGTCATACTGTCTCAAACGACATTCCACATTCTCAGCAGAGGTTTTAACAGAAACATGGTAACTATTATAATCAGTATATTGCCTATAAATAAAGCCAGCACATAGAGGGAAGGATAGGCATCGTTTATGTTCTACATATGGCACTAGCAAGTAAGTATACGCATGCTCACTATAGTTTCTATGATAACATCTCAAAACGTCACCAGAACATATATATACAGTAGCTGCGGTAGAGGTCCGCCTCAGTAAAGTCACATAACACATTAAGGCACCAACATTGGCCGATACATCATACCATACGATACATACGTGATCCCGCATGTCAGACTGACAAGGGGAGGGGAGCCGGCACATGAGGAGTGAAGGGCCGCTGTCACTGTGGGAAATACCAAAATCATGGAAAAAGCCAATACTTGCTATTTTCCACGTCCTCCTGGGCTCCCAATTTTGAACATCCACGTCTCGGCCCGTCACGCTGCATGTTCCAGCTCCTATTTGCGGCTCGAGTATACGATAAATCTGCAAGATACAAACTATAAGGCAGAAACATTTCACAACTTTGAAAACAGTAATTGGGTTAGTGTCAGAATAGGGGTGTCTCTTCATGAAAGTTTCCAGGGTAATCAGAGATTATCTTCGCCTTCATCATTTCTGACTCGTGGCGTCCACTCACGTACCGTGACATCATCTGGCCAGAAATCATCTTGAATAACTCTTTCAAAATCTTCCTCTTTTATTGTTAACTTACACCCTGTTCTGGTACTATCATTTCTCACAGGAATAATTCTAATGAAAATAGCAATGACACCACGTTCCCGTAGGTACGCCCTGATACTGTCTGCCATATCCTCGGCGCATTGCCCTTCACTCATATCTAAACCCTGTAAATATACATTGCGATTGACAGTAGTTGGGATCCCTCTCAAAGGGAATCCGACCTTCGGACTCACGCTCTCGAATTTACGCTTCTTTTGGACCGTTGTCCAGCCATTTTTTGTCACCATTTTAGCATATGAAGCACCTTTTCCGCCCTTACTACCTGTAGATTTACTGACTGAGGGTTTCTCAGTTTTAGCGCCTCTCTGGGCATTAGGAATATTAGGGCCACTCTTACCTCTAGACTTCGCCCTCCCTCCTGGCTGTCCAGCTCCAGTTGCGCCGTCGGCGTCACCCTTCCTCCGATAGCGATTATTCGGCTCTGACACTTGACCGGAGGGTGGGAGGAGGTAGACGTCATCAACACCATTCCTGGAGATCGCGATGTCGTCGGGCGAAGCTGGATGTTGAGTAGGAGAGTCGTCGTCGCACGCCTGCACGAGGTTGACAGCTGGAGTCGGCGTTGAGGCGGCACTAGTGCTGATATCGTCGTCATCCTCACTTTCATCATCAACCCAGCTTGGGCTCCTCATTACGACGCTGCTGCACTGCTTGGCTACCGGTGTTGAGTCCACTGGGTTGCCATCCTTCTTCGATGCCAGCCATGTGCGGATAGGGTTGTCACGCGAGTTGCTGTCACGGTCGCCGCCACCTTGTCTGCACTGCTGGGCTCTGGTCCTCCTCTCACCAACACGTTGAGGTTTAGGCTGCTGATCACATCCGCTCGACTGCTGCATGTCGTTGCCACCATGTTGCCGTACTTTGGGTCTCGCACCACCCTTATGCGCCTGTCCCGAGAAGGTGGCTGCTCGTTGCCTGGCACCATGCTGCTTGGCGTTTGACCTGACCTCGTAGTTGGGTGCATTCTCTCCGCGGCTGGTACTCGAGGTGACCTCTCTCGGTGCAGGCCCGTCTGCCTCTCTCTCATGTCTCGTACCAGTCATAGCAGTGGAACGCTTGTTACTCACGTCTCTGAGCCTCCGTTTGACGTCTCGGAGTTCTTGGGCCATTTCTTCATTCTCCAGCTTCAGCTTCCTGACTTCAGTACCCAGACTGTCTTCTACAGCGTCCACCCGGCGGCTCTGTTAGATTATCTTCCTGTCACACTCGTGGCACTCTCGTCTGTACCTAGCTGCATTGCCCATCTTGTCAGATCTCTTTGGATCGTCGCTCGGGAACCTGCTTGCCATGTCGAGGAGAGCTACGATGTCAAAGCTCACAGACTTGTCACCTATCTGCACGTGGATGCTCGCGGAAGGAGGGAGAGGGTTGCCGAGATTCGATGCGCTCTGACTCGTAGCTCCGACTGACGAAGTACCCCCAGTAGCAGGCGCTTTTAACCCTCTGTCTCCCTCTTGACATGCAAATTCACTGACCACACCAGACTCGACGATGTCGAAGGGTGCACTCTGATTGGGTATGACACTTGGGTGGGGTAGCTGCTCGTCGACCTTATTTGCATCACAAGCTATAGTGGACATGTGGACGTCGGCTGCGTTCATCTCGCAAGCTACATTGGGCGACCGTGCACAAGTCGGTACCTCAAAAACCTCACAACACTCACAACTCCCTTTTAGTGCACATATGGGTGTATTCAATTGCATAGTGTGAACGTTGACACGTTCTTCTTTCTCACTAGAACAAGCCATTACGATACTATCATCGCCATGGCTATTTATGCTAGAATGCCCCACACTGATCCGATTTTCACCTTGGATAGAAATATCCTCTATGATAGAGGCACTGCCATAACCAAACATACGTGAAGGTACCCGTTCACGACTAGGCCCTCCTCTTCCTTCCATCACATACGTTTCTGGCTGATCCGCAGCCCTAACATTCCGCTCTATTTCGTGCACACTTGAATGCTCTAAATTAGACGTGATTATCTTGCTCATCACATTACTGACGACAGGGTTATCTGCAATATCGGTATCGCATTCGCCGTGAGATGTAAACTCGGAGATATGCTGTAGACATCTCAACTCGGTGGGTGACATACCCCCATGGGGTTTGCGAGACGATCCGGGCCCTTTTGTCCTTAGCATTGCAATAGGAAATTCGATTTTATCGCCTCCTATGTATCCTAAAAGATCGATAATGTCATTTACCGTTCTCCTTGGGCATTTCCTGTTGATAAGATCCTTTGGGCTGAGTTTCTTGAATAGCTTATTCGCTTCAGCAATGAGCCTCTCCTCATCCACACTCGGCACAAAGGTCTCCAAGGCTCTGGCCTTAGCGACGTGACTCAAACACCAGTCGACTTTATCCATCGCCGATCTGAATATCGAAACTCTCGCCTGAAGCAACAATCCTTGGTCGTAAGCGCGGATAAGTTCATCAGTAACTTCATCTCGACTACGCTCAGCTAACTGCTCTAAAACTAGCCCGATTTCAGGGTCTATCATCTCCAAAACCTCACTAATGGGACCAAAATCCACGGAGCGAAAAAAGTCACCGTCCATCTTGGACAGTGACGTCATAGAGTATACAATGGTTTCCTGTCTAACTGTTTGCCATTTCTTACCCTTCTTAGAAATCATCATGAATTCAGGCGATTTTCATATCCTGTATTAGTTAGGCCTAAAAAATGTTTGTTTACTGTAACGGTCTTAAAAATAAGGTAGGTAGGTAGGTAAAAAAATTGATTGCTATTTATCTATAAAATGCGTGTTTCTCACATGTTTTATATTGATTGGAAGTTAGAAGGGCAGAAACATTTTTTTTTGAGTTAAAACTTGTTTCAGGAAACAAACAACTTTTTAAGGCCTTGTGTATCTCTGTGTGATGTTCCTTCCTGCATTTTTACTTTACTGAAGTAGTGTACAGTTGCTACTTACCTCTGATTTTAATTACACTTAATGTTAGGGCTGACGGGATTTCCACACTAATTAAAGGACTGAGCAGGTGGGGTCTTCGCTGTACACGCAGTAAGGAGGCATTTATAAATGTCAGATCAATATCTGATTCAGGCTTTTGTGTTACCAGACTTAACCGCGGGGAAAGATTCCATCATAATCTAATGAGGACATTCACCGGCTTTTCTCCTACATCAAATGTTTTGAAATTGTGTTGATATAACTAATCAAATAAGGATCGAACAAGGATCCAACATGTAATAATTTATATCAAGCAATTTTACAGAAGTCCCATGTTGATAACTGTGTGTATAAAACATGTATTTGTAGATGTTCTACCCTTTTGTGCCAATAACTAGGGAAAGATTTACATGTATTTCGAATTTTGTTTTTATTGCATTTATTGTGAGTATGGGACAAATATGGCTGTTCATTACCAAAAAAGCACACATGTATGTGTAAACTATTTTGCTCTGTGTTGTATATGTATGTATTATATGTATATATGTGAGACAAAAATAAAACAAACAAAACCAAACAAATCTCCAACCTTTTTATTTTAACCAACTAAATCACACACACACATACTCTGAATGTACTGAGTCTTTGTAGACTTCTTGTCGTAGCTTTAACCCGGCGGGGGCACTCAGGGATAGAGGGGGGCCGCACCCGCGTTACGTATTTCGCGGAGGAAGGGGTCTTTTTTAAAGACCTCCGCATGTCCGGGATTTTGTAAAAGAAGGGTACTTTTTTGTACCCAGATACGAAGAATGGGGGTTGAAAATCCCCTTACGAATTATACGCGGCTCTGACGCCTAGTGACTCCCGAAGTGACTGGGCTTCCGAGTCTGTAGTTCAACAATATTGAACCTTACTTATGCATCTGATGTTATTTTTCGATGTTTATGTCTGAACTACCGAGTCTGCTGCCGCTAAACAGGCATAGGATTATAAAATCTAAAGTTAAAATACGTGTTCCCGTTCACTCAATGTCAGTGTTTTGATAAAAGAAGGGGTGTTTTTAGTGGAAAAAGTCAGCGTTTTTTAAAAATAAGGGTGCTTTTTTGGCCAGAAATCAGTGCTTTAGGGGTATTTTTAAATTTGATCACGAGCGTATGCACCCCCCTAAATACCTAAGTGACCCCCCCCCCCGGGAGCGTTATTATTTTTTTAACATGGCTATTTTATCAAGATACGTGTATTAATCAAGATATGGGTCATCCCGCGTATGTGTATACTCAACTTGGCGGTTCTAGTAGTGTTGGCCTTCATCTATGCCGTCAAAATACACCCAGTGCCTTGAGAGACAGTCGAACTGAAGAGTATATATGATTTTCAATGTTATGGCCTGTAAAAATCTTCAGCAGTAAAAAATCAAAAAAATACTTTTTATTGGGCATAGTCAATGACATCCCTAAGGTATCTGTGAACCTACAGTAACCATCACCTGCGTAATTAATGAGAATATGTCATTTGAAAAAAAAGTTGTAAATTTTGAAATAAAACAGAATATGGATTGAATAATGAGAGGTGGCGATGATATTCTCTACCTGATTACACTCAGTAACCTGGAGATACACCTAGTTATAGGATTATGCATCTTTGAGGTGTGTTTTGGGACAGGGCCTTTAACTGGCTTGCAATGGTACTCATCACCCTAAGTGCTAAAAGCAACATCGACACAATTCCTTTCTTCCTTTTGTCTGACTCACGTACCTGGAGAGGATTGGCGACAGAGGCTTAAAGGGCAAATGCACCATCAGAATGGCTTAGGTTCAAACACCTTATACATGTCACCCTGCAAATAAGACGTCACCCGAACCTATCCTCTTCAGCACTACTCAGTTATAGCTTACAGAAGTGACCAAGTAACAGGCCTGAGGCAGCCATATAGGGGCGTCCATGTATCACATGATGCACTCTGTTGTTGGCATCTTCTAAGCACCAGCCTGTGTCACCAGTGCTTAAGAGATAGCAGTAACAGGGAGGCCTGGCTTTCCCATTCTTGCTAATGTTTATTCCTGGCTCATCCCTGATCACAATTTTTGGAAGCAAATAAAACTTCAATAAGTAAAACTTACATAGTATGGCAGAATTAAGCGATTCAGGAATTTGGAGGAATGGAAATATCTGACTCACCTAGGGAACTTCTCCCTTAGGCCAACATGATCCTTTACTCAATGGTGCCAGGTTCTTACTCAAAAGATAGCATCTTGATAACAGGAAGTGAAGGAATACACATACTAATAAGTCCTACACTATTCCCATGAGTAAATGCTAACTGACACAAGTGTTGCAATTTCCTGTAAGTGATTAGCACAAACTGATTTCATAGCAATTAGGAAGTAATGGTTTCTACCCAACAATAAGATACAAATCAAAGACAAGCCATATGGTATAACTTCCAAGGATTGTTGGAATATACAATAGAAAATTGAAGAAGTTCAATCTTTGGGAATTGTGACTAGCTATTGAAAGCCAGGAATGAAAACCTAAGCAGGAAAGGGGAGCCCAGCCCCTTATTACTGCTATCTCTTAAGCACTGGTGACAGTCAGCTGGTGCGTTTCCATGGTTGCAGTTACTGAATAATCAAATAGTGAACTGCCTCTTCGCGTGCTCCTCAACTATTATATGAATACTGCTCGCCATTCATACCTATGGTAATCGGCGGTGAATTCTAAACGTCCCCAATATTTGGTTTCTATATGAATACAGAGTAACCCCAACTTATCTATCTATGAAATTTATTGTGATATCCATCCACACAAGCATACTAGTAGCTATTTTCATATCATCTTACACCTCCACAGTATCTGATTGGTTAGACTATGATCTAACATATCTGCAAACATTCGCAAATGGCTCTTTCTGCGGCCAAGTATTTGCGTGTTCACTGATATCATGGAATTAAATATGAAAGAGCTAAATTTACATCTCTAGGCAAATCGTTACATTATTTACCACACTCAGTAGAATATTCGCAAACTTAGATGTAAGAAAATGAATTTGATACGTATAACAGTTATCCATTGTGGTCCATAGATACCTTTTGAGTTGCATGGAAATAAGCCATTGGTGATACACATTTAGATTTTGCATTTGAATATATGCCCTTTTTTCAATACGATGTCAGTCCAGTTAAAAAGCACTATGTTTGTTTTTAATTTTTTTTTTATTTTCCTTGGCACCAGGTTAAGCTGGCCCACATTCATCAGTAACAGTAGTACAAATATATAATAAAGTGATATCTAGTTACATGTATGTATGGTATTGAAACCATGATATGTATAACATTGATACAATATTTTGCACAATAAAGTTATATATAAAAAAGATCAGTTTTCCATGTATTCTGTGTATATACCCCATCTTTGCAAGAATGCTCTTTCTTTATCTTTTAATTGAAAGCTAAATTTTTCATAGCTGTGCATATTTTTTACCGTGGACTTTATGTATGATAAAGTTGGTTTTATTTCTTTAACTTTTGAAACAAAAATGCACTTTTTTGTATTAAGGATAATTGCATTTACCCAATATGAACAATCAAAATCTCCAAGAATTTTTTTTTCATCTGTGATTGTGTACCTTTCAATACCAATATTTTGTATCCAGGATTGAACCTGAGTCCATATCTCGTTTGAAACCTCACATTGAATGAGCATATGTTCATTTGAGTCTTTTTCTTTTTTACAAAGCCCACAAATGTCTGAGTCCTTTATACCAATTTTGTGTAGTACATTATTGGTATAGAATCTTCGATGTAATGTTCTAAATTGTATGTACCTGAGATATGTATCATCTATTATTAAGATCTTTTTAAAAGATCTACCCATAGATAAGGATGATATACTCAGTTCCATTTTTTTATTCCATTTATCTGAAAAAAAGCACTATGGTCGTAAACTTACCTATTTTAAATCGGATGTCTAGAGGTGGACATGTTAAAATGGTATTGCATTGATTTTTACTAATTGTCCTCTATATTTGTCGGTTTTTGACAGATGTCATCGGTGATAGAGTCAATACTACTATATAACAAATATCAACTTATATCAGTTTATTCATATTGGCGTCGGCTATTTTTTCTAATCTATTATGGCATCCAGTTTGTGGTCCCCAATATCCGTTTTCATGATTGGAAAAAAGTTTTACTTTGAGTTCTTGCTATATGATATGAATGTCTTTATAGGGTGTCTCAATGCTTCATGTGTAATTTCCATGTCTATTCTCAAAAGCCAAATTTAATATGTTAATAATGCAACCTAATACTGACGTGATCATACATGTCACTTTAATTTCTATGCTGACACAGAATGTTACCTTTACGCTGTAAGGTATGTTTCCGATGGTTAATATTAGTTCTGTGTGTAAGTTTATTCAATTTGAATTTCGATTGCGCTGTTTTGGTAGTATCACTTCCTATGTTTAAAATACTTCAATTTTGAATTTATTTATTTATGGTCTTAAGAACATAGCTTACTTTTGGCAGTTTCCTATTTGGTCAAACTTGCACTGCCACAACCGATCACCGATATTTTTTAGTGTGTATACTCTCTGTACAACCCACCCACCAAATACATGGGACGAAATATATGCGTTCCTATGATGCAAGCTTTTTAAAGAACCGTATTACTTTGTATATTATTGTAAGGGTGACTATAGAGAAATTTAGAAGATCCAAAAATGTAAGGTGAAAATGAATATTATTGTATTGATGTTATAATATATGTCAAAAAAAATAATAATAATAAAACAGCATTGTGCGAAATTTAAAAAAACAACAAAAAAACAACAACACCTGCCCGGGGGTCAATGAGCACTAATTGTGGTTTCCCTTCCTATTTGCTACTGACCTCCTCTATGTTTCTCTACCTAAATATGTGTTTCATAAAATATCCAGCTGCAAGTATTCGGATAAGTACGACCCGCACTAGTTGAAATACTCCTAGTTAAAATACTCGGGATCGCTTGTTGCTAGTGTCATCGGTGTCACTCACCTCCAATTGCCAGTGATTCGCGGCTCAAACGGCAAAGGGCAGGCGTGCAAAAATTGTCTGGAATTGTGAGGCTTAATTTTACGAATGACTTGAACAGTCTTTGGAGTTAATTGATCTTATTAGACAGATTCGTGCCACCACAAACCTTATTGACTGAACCAACGCACCATTGTGACATCAATACGGGGATGCCCTTATAGCCGAGTTGTCTGAGGCATTGCGCAACGATTCTTCATTGTCTAGCACCAGTGTCCTGAGTTTGATTCATTCTCAAGGCATATGAGGAGGTTACCGGTCATTTAGGGTAAGTAAGTGTTTGTTTTTTATTTTACCCCAGTAAACTTCACCATTTTCTTTTTCTTTTTATAATTTCAATTAGCATTCTGGTCCTGAAGTGCAACGGAAAGTAGGAAGAAGGAAGAAATATGATAGATGTCATTGTAAGTAAAGAGTTTATTCTGAGTATAGGTGCTGAACGGGAACTGAATCAACATCGTTGTGCCGTTTACGTCAACCAATTGTGCATTCCTGCCCAGGGACTGGCTTCTTAGTCCATCAGCGCAGAGCTCATTCTAATGTAAATGCCTTTACAACTTCACACATATTCTCAGGAGACATACCTTCTGCCATACAGCCAGCCAGGATATATCACCCCTGGGCATCTTATCCTATGATCAAACAGCGATATCACCTCAAATGTGGCTAGATAAATGACCAAACATAGACATTTATTCAAGATTTTATATTGCCATAAAATGCCATGATGTTATTCTCTGCAATTGATGGCATTGTTGTCAGTCCAGTAAAAGCACGTTTTTCCTTAATGGAGAGTATTAAATAACTGATTTGAATGTTAAGCGTCTATATCTACTGACAGGCTTCTCTTTGTATGAGGATATCGGTTATACTCCACGTCAGTTATGTTAAATGCATTTGACTGCCTTTCATATTCGACCGGTTTCACATTTGAAGTGTTTGGCATTTACCAGAGGCTCCAATTTGAATAACGTCATTTTTCAGTATCTATGCCAATCGTATGAAATGCATTTCACTGCCATTTGTATTAGTTGCCAGGACACTGCTAGATTTCTGGGCTAAAAACTAGTGGGTTTGGATGTCAATTAAGGTGTGGTGATTTAATATAAAAATCAATTATCATTGTTTTCGAGTGCGTCTTCAATTTTCATTTTTGTCTTTAAAGTGATCCTCAGCTCTCTCACTCTTCTTACATATTTAGTTTCGAATGTGCACTGAATATTTTTCTCTTATTGATCAAACAATGTAAGGAAGCTTACCGGTAATAGGAACTCTGAAATTCGGCATGGTCATTATTCCATTTTTTATGTTCAAACAACAATACATTCCAAATATATTTTCTTTTGGTGTAGAGAAACAGAAACATTATCAACTTTGAAATTTCCACGACACAAACTATCTATATGTATTTGAAATAGGAATTTGAATTATAAGTTGTCGCCAACTTTCTTGCATGAAATAGCACTTCAAACGGAGTTTTCACATTCTTTATGCAGTTTTCTTTTAAATTTCATTATCATCATTTATTTGGAGCGCTAATTGTCGAGCTTTTGCAGTACAGAGAACCTTGTAGTACTCCGATGATAAAACAGATGGTGCTTTTCAGCAGATGAAACAACCAAGGTACCTGTTTCAATAACTCCGTCAAAAGGAAGACACCGATTAACCCATTTTGTATGTATCAAAAGATTCGAAGAATTATTACACAAATTTTGTTTTGCGTTTTTTTGTTTTGTACACTTTAAACAGCAGCTGGCTGCAATTGAAATGATGTGTTGTTTGGAGGGGGATGAGACAAATAAATAATGTGAATGCAGGTGGTAGCACTATATACCAGGGTTGGGGTAATTTGTAATTGTATTATAAAAATTAATAGTAATTAGCCATTTTTCATTGTAATAGCAAGTAATCAACTACTTTGTGGCTAAACTATTACTGTAATAGGTAATAGTAATTGACTTGTATTAAAGTAATTGTAATTTCATATTACTTTCTATTATATCTTTCAAGCTAGCACTGGGTACATGCATCTGCTATGGGATGATCAGAGGCAAGCAGGAACTGGATATGCACATGTAGTGCATATGTACACCCTTTTCACATTGAGGCTAATTGCTTAACTGCCAAAATATCATGAATATTATCTGCACTACAAAGATGTCACTTATGCACTAGATTATAAGTGGACATGGATATGGAAACAATGCTTTTTTAATTGAGGATGAGGATGCAATGACAGGATGCAAATCTATTTTGTAGTTCCACTAAAGGAGACACGCTGAACTTAAGTGATATCCAATCAGCTTGAAAATAGACACCTCTGTTAAAACAGATCCATGCACTGTTCAACTCTGCACTGACTTAATCTGGGGACATGTCTAGCCATTTTGAAATCCCAATTTGGCACTACCTGGTCATACCAGCATACTGCAGTAGAGGAGATGTTTAACATTGCTGGGAAGATTTTCTGCCCTGAAGCTTAGTGATTTTTTCTGTAAGTTGAAGGACAGGGCCTTTGAGGAACCGATGTTCTTAAAGTGTGACCAAAAAAATATTGTACTTTAAGATTAGAAGAATCAAACTACTAAATCTGACTAGATCTATAGCAGGACTATTAGAACAACTTTTAAGAATAGCCGACACTTTTTATTTTAGTGTTATTGTAAATTTTTAAAATTTGTTGAGATATTTATGGAATCAGCTGACACAGGGACACTAAGTGAATATAAGAAAGAGGCTGCTACCCATGCCAGTTTTGAGATCTATACATGAAGTATTGTTATGGAGTGTATTTGCCTGTACTTGATATTCATGAAGCATACATTGAAATAGTCAAATCATTAAAAACCAGTAAGTGTTTGTTCCATCAGTTGAAAAGTAATTTGTAATATAATCAATTACTTTTTCAAATGTAATAGTAATTGTAATTGCTGGATCTAAAAAATGGTGTAATAGTAATAGTAATATGATTGCAAAATACTGAATTAATAGTAATATAATTGATTACTTTTCAAAGTAATTGACCCCAACCCTGCTATATACACACTCAAAATAGAGCATTTATTCACTATTCTCAAACTTACCTTTTCATTCTGTTTTGTGTATCAGTTTATGTGATAAAAGAGTTAGGAATGGTTTAATGATATGCAATGATTCGAGGCAAATTTGTAACTGAGATTTTTATTTTTGTGATTGTGTTACAAGCGGTCGCTACTACCTGTCATCTCCTTCTCATCACTTCTGGCGTCGCAGGGAATAATGAGGAGTTATCTTGAAAAAATAATAAGCTTCTCCATCATAATTGGTTTCTATAATGTAGGGATTAAGTTAGCGGTTGAGAGCTGGGTGGCAAACTAAGCTGAGGACCTGCTGACAACCCGTCAGAGGCGCGGTTTGCGCCGAGGACAGGTTGTTAACAGGTCCGAAGCTCAAGGCTGTGGTGCTGGTGACACACTCAAAATAAGACATCTCCTAGTTTAGCACTCTTGTACCCTTTCTAACAATGGTTATCTAATCCCTGAGGTCTTGGTGTTTCAACTATAAGTTTTCTTTAACTTAGGTGCTTGAGCTGACCTATATAGGACCACAGTTTCTATTTTACAGTGTTTTACCTCAAATGACGTTTTCTTGATCAATAAAGGGTACTTTGATTTGTAAATACCATGAAAGAAGTATTTATTCAATAATTATTTAAAGGAGAGTTGTTGGCGGTGTTATGCTTATTATATCTCCTTCAAATATTTGCCTAAAATGCTCTGGTTTAAAGGAGTCAATGTAATAGTAGGCCTGTTTCTGGCTGCTACCAGCATAAATGGGCCAATACACTTTGCTATGACAAACAAAGTGTGCATTCATATACTAATTTAGGTTTACTAAGATCTATTTATCCATGAGGGAAGGTCATTTTTGGTCAACCAAAATTCACTTTTCTTTCACAAAAATTGATATTTCATTCGCATTTTGTTCATTTTTCATTGATAGTATGATGATAACTTTCAGTTTAAGACAAATAAGTAATGTTCACTTACAAATGAAGGTTAATGAATTTCCATTTATGTCAAAAGAATTTCCATAAATAGAAAAAAGTGAATGAAAAAAAAATTTCTTTGCCTTTAATTGCACACACTTTATCTAATGTTACAATAATATTCCTCATAAAAACATATTGAACACTTTGCCATTTATTTCAAATTATCCTATCGAAAAAGAGGTCATTTTGAACTTTTCTCATATTTCAAATCAATGAATATGATTCATTTGGTATTTCTATGTGTGATTTTTATGTGATCATTATTTTTGACACAGGTCATCTTGGCAATATAAAGAAAATTTTATTTTTATGAAAAATGATGGGAAAAATAGGTAGATGCCCATTTTCTGTCCAGGGCCTTAAACAGAATATTTAATGGACCTTAAAACTCTCACAATCTTTATTTCTTTTGCCTGTTTTGTTCTGGTTGAGTACAGTATTTTGAGGCATTAACGACTTAAAGGACAATTACACCTTCAGGCTAATATATGCTGAGAACATACTTTGATATGTGTACTTTGCTGTCCCTGTTCACCTGAATACTGTTTGGCTTCCATACCTGAGAAATTGCACTTAATTACCACCCCCAGCCAGCCATTCCAGCAAAAGACCATGGTAGCCATTGTATCTCACAATGCCCTGCATCAATCCATTTGACAGCCAGTTGATGATATCATACTCGCACTTCCTGCGTACTGTGCCGTATGGCTATTCAAAAATGGGACAGGATGGACAGTAAAGTTTGTCATGAACATTTTGAGGAATCTTGTTTTGAGGCTGACCTACAAACAAGACTTGGATTTAGGATGTTTAAACGCCCGAACCTGGTCCAGTGCCCACAATATTTCATTTTAATCCCACACATAGCCATATTCAACAAAAGAGAAAAAAAGAGCCCAGAAGCGCACAAAAAAGGCAAGATCTGTTACTTAAAGTTGTTGGAAGACAATTTCTCTTTAGAGGGTACAATACAATAGCTAAGAAGGGGAGGAAGATAAAAGCACACTTTACATTTGGTATGGATAAGTTTGCTTCTGCCAGACCCCTTAATTTGTTGATTATTTATTCCTTACCCTCAACATCAAGGGTCATATATGATGACAGCTGGAAAAGATTGGTATCAAATGACTTCCCTTAAGAATTCCCAAATCCCAAAACTAGACTTGCAAACTCATCAGGGAAAGTGTTCCTTAGATTGATTCTGATCTTATCCTTATGGGGTTGTGATGAAAATAGTCATAATACCAAGTAAGAAACTGCAGTGTTGAATTAAGATCTTAATCCGCCTAGCCTCCTTATGTTTTTGCCAAAGTGATTTTCATATTTATTGAATTTGATGATTTTACACATTTTAAGAAAATATGTATGATAACTCAACATAGTATAAAAATGGTTCCCTTGCTAAACTATTTTATATAAGAATGGGCAAATGCAGTACCAATTGGGTAACTTTTTAAACTTGAACCATCTGTGGTTCAAAAACTGACCTGAGGATAAGTCTATGATCCCATGAATAAAAGTTGTTATGAAGATCACAGTGCTTTGTTCTTTACTCATGCAAAAATCTAGGAAAATTAAACTGACATTTCTAAAAGTGTCATACAACCTAAAGCAATTATTTTCTTCAGCAACACGAATGGCTGGATCATTTTGGTGAGATATTACCCGTATAAGCATCTTAAGGAAGTATTTGATGCTTATTCTTCAAGTTAATGGTTTTTCTTCAGTTGAATACAAAGGTGTTTCAGCTGCGAATGTAATTTTCTAAAGTGAAAGTTTAAGCGGACATGGGTCAAAATTTCAATTTTAATTTTATTAGTCACTGCATTAGTTACGTTCACTGCACGTTTGGGGGTTATGATGGAGGCGAGGAGTGTGACGTCCAGTGTAGCTATGGATGTGAATGCAACAACCGGGATTTCGATCCCTATGAAGGGTTTCTCAGAAATACCGATGGGAACCGGTGGGGGCCCTGCTGAAATTCTAGGGATTAAACAATTTTGCCTTAATGTTCAGATGTGTAGCCCGGAGTTGTTTATGGTTCAGCCGGATCTAGGGATGAAAGCTGTCAGTATGTATTCCCAGCATATATCACGGTTGTTGGATTACACCTGCGTGCGCCTTTTCGATGAACAATTTGAGTTATGCAATGCTTCTGCCTTGTAAACCTCATTATTGGTAATTGGAATGATTTTGTGGCTAAAATGACTCTGCGCCTTTTCGCGGATAGTGAATTTTGCTGTACTTTAGGGGCAGGCGTTTATAAGACCTACCAGAAACAGCAGTTAGCCCAGCACCACTATATCAGATATCCAAGAAAATGACGGTTCGTTTATTTGTCCTGGGGGATTGTGGGTGCCAGCTGTGACAAATACTCCGTACTCTTATATATGCTCCTATGGGTACGCTGAAACGCTACATGACTGGAATGATAGCCAGGTGTGTAAAGATGAATGTTGTATCAACAGAGTACCTGACAACAATGATAGGGCAACTATGGCACTGGATAATTATATATCTTTTAGAATAATGGTGGCGCCACGGTTGTCAATGTATAGAATGTTATTTTGGTTAATTTGTAGTTTAACACTAACTATGTTTCACTTGCTTCACACAGAGGCTCTTTCTGGGCTCTCTGTAGATGCTGCTGCAGTATGGTGTGGTTGGGTTATCTGCCTATAAGTATTTGCGGCTAGTGGCTAGTTGCGTCTCAAGTATGTATGTGATGATTTTATGGTATTTATGTGTGCGTGTTTGCGGTGGATGTTTGTGCCATGTAAATATGTGTATCCGGATGTGGAATCTTGCTGCTCATATTATTATTATTATTTATTCATTAAACCTCCAGAGCTGGAGAAACACATATACAATTGAAGTAAAGAAACAATACATACAGTAAAATAAGATACAAGAATAGTCATATCATGCATCGCAGACATGACAATGTTACAATGATGAGGCAAGACAATCTCAGTACATGGCTCCAGTTACTCTTAATAAAATGATCTAGTCAAAAGCTGGAGAAATTCACGCTCTAATGAGCCACGGGATCTAAGAAAGTTTTCACTTGACAGGAGAGCATATATTGAGTCTGTTCACATGACGTCACAGTTTTATGGGTCGCCATGGCGGAGGGTGGATGTCCCCTAGTGATAGTAAACAATGCATAGGATAAGGCTTGCAGGGTCACTTGCTCATCTGGGAAATGCTCATTTTTGTGCTGTTTTGACATAACATACTCTAAAAAGAAAAGGAATACATTATTCTCCCATTTCCCACTTACTTTCAAGCACCATGATGATTAAAAGAAGAATAAAGCAGCATGAGAATGGCTGTAGTTGTAAGCTATTGCTCATACAGTCAACAGTACCAACCACAAAATAGTTTACACTTGCCTTATATTTCATAACAATTATGCTGATCAATTGATGTCGTTTAAAAATTACACCATTCCTACTTGCAAACAAGAATATTACCGGGGTTTCAGCTAAACCGTAAGTTCAACCTAAGGGTCAATCTGGAATGTTGATTATCACTGGGGTCATCAAGACCAAATGCTGTGTACTCTAGATGTTAAGGCTAAGCCAATTCAAAACTTAGTTGTAATGATGTATGTATCTACTGGAATCCTCATGAATTTTACTACATCTTACAATTCTGTAGGAAAATCTCCTGCCCTATATGACAGCACAAATGTTGAGTGTAAACCTTCTCTGAAGTGGGTAACACGACAATGTTACATCTTTAGTGTAGAAACCCAGCTTCTGCCTTTGCGTTATTGAATCACTATTTAATTGTAAAAACTGACTGGGCCATATTTTTTTCACATTATTAATCTTACCTAGAGCAACATAGCGAGAGACTTTTGCCAGGAGTGATAGAATATTTTAAGAATACTACATAATGCTTGCTAGATACTTTCTTAAGATTTTTCCACAATGATGAAATGGAATTATCCGTTTGCTTGGATATAGAAAATTTCCTTATAAATATTTTACGCTCAGATTGTTACTTCTGTTGTTTTATTTTCTAATTTTTAGAAAATCTTTAGGGTCACCCATCTATAAATGGTATTAGTGCAGTGCAGTATTCTGATGCACTTCCTTGGATGGATATCTTTAGTTCTATTTATCTCACAGTAGCCACACATATCCAACATTAGAACAGAAAACTACTTATTGCAAGGGTGAAACTTATATCAAATGATAATATACCATTAAATTAAACAACTTTCCATATGGCCATATATACCATCCATAGTTCATAGGCATATGCTGGCTTCTCCCTTAGCAATTATAACTGATTTCTTGGAAGTGGAGAAACTAGAACAAATGATGTGGAGCTGTAGTTCATGTATGTTTAAAACCTTCTTATACTGCAAATATTTAATTCTTAATTTGAAAAGGCAAAGCCCACAAGAGCTAAGATGTTTCGCCTGGCCCTCTCTATGCACCAAGAAACCTTTAATTATCACAGTCACAGGACACAAGGCTGGTTATAGGAGCTTTAACAAACATACCAACGAGTCTTAATTGACCAATACAACTTAACTCTCAATTAAAGTATCCCTTTTCTGGGCAACTATTCTACAGTATCAAAAGGAAACCATTTGCTCGGCCTTATTCAAGCACTCAAAACCACTGCCTGGATAGCAGGGACGGTAACTCGAGTTACTACAAACATTCAAATCAGTGTTAATTGCCCTATAAATTTTATCTGCCTGATTAAGCATCCTTTTCCCAGGCCACTTTTCTCCTATATCAGAAAGGAACAAGTATATCAAACTGCTAGCCTGCTTTAGATTTTCTTATGTGCTTGTACTTGTCTGACAGAAGCGAACACTTCTGACCTTTCAATGACCAACAGCGGACATGTACATAGCTACGTGGATGGATACATTTTTAGGATATCCACTAAAATATAACCAGTTTATGTAAGTTAGAAATTTATCTTTGTTATCACCAATGTCCTATTCTTTATATATTTTGATCCAATATCTCTCACCCACCCCTTGACAAATTAGTTGTACGCCTTAAATCCCTTGTAGCTCTACATCTGCTCTGCACTATAGACTGATGTTGTACATACCAGATATGTGAAAACATCAGGATAAATGTAATGTTAGGTAAATTTTCTACATTGAAAT
Source organism: Maea johnstoni (assembly GCA_963942565.1). NCBI lineage: Eukaryota > Metazoa > Annelida > Polychaeta > Spionida > Magelonidae > Maea > Maea johnstoni. The sequence goes on along the minus strand of OZ012684.1, from coordinate 90,770,937 downwards.
CAAATTGATTTAGTGGTAAACAGTATGGGTCTATACTCCCAATACATTTTATCTTACGGAGATACCTAGATTTAGTGTTTTTATCTAAATTGTTAGCGTAGACTGAAAAGATAGCATGGTTCACCATTGGATTAGCCATGTATGTTTACATGAATTACCCTCCAACATGGCGGCCACTGGATTTTGCAATGCATTATGGGATTGGAGTGAACAGACTCAATAGAGTCTGTTATACCATTCTCAGCAAGCTGAGGGTCAATTATTATCTTATTGAATGCAGCTCTCACAGGGGAGATCCCAAGATCTATAATTCTTGCAATCAAAGTACCAGGAAGTAATTGCATATATTATTGGTATGAAGAACAAGAACATGTAGTATTTTATCATGCCGGTGTCTATCTTATTGGGAGGCTGACATCTATAAATTATCCCACACAGCTGGGTATCTACATGACTGCACAGACGAGTACGTGTATGGGGCATGGTAAGTTTAATTGGACTATATCAGACTCTTTATCTGGTCCAGCCGGCAATAACGTTGTACGAGTAGGAAATGCCCGCCATATTAGTTTTGTAAAAGCCCGAATTATTTATATAATGGATTCAATTTGAAATTTGGATAAACGCTGATGCAACATGTATATTATCAACCTCAATAGTATGTATTGTTATACATTACGAAATATCCAGAATATTTGCTGGAAGAAGGCATATAATATGGTAGTTGATGACACTTTCAGGACCAAGAAGCCTAGCATTAGTTCCGTGTATGGGTTTTATGCTAAACCACCTCTGCTAGCATTAAATTAGAGGATGGCATTGAACCTTACATGTGCAACACAGAACATCCACAATAAGACATCGTTGCATGTAGTAAGGTTCACTATTATTGAACTAAATCGACATAACTGGAGTTGACTCCTCTTACTTAATGTGCAGGGATTTTGTTGGCAAAAGAGTCGGTCAATGGATTTGCAGCAAGCTGAGCCCATACGTCCTACCTATGAAGCAAGACATTTTGTTAGTATGTCATGTGCCTTCAGGTTGAGATATCATCTATGCTGACACTCATACTTTGGTGATAATTGCTAAATAGGGATGTAAGAAATGGAGCAGGAAATTGTTTTAATGGTATTATTTTAGAAAAGGGATGAAATGAATTTGTTTATATTTAAAAAGCCCCACACGTCTGCAGATAAGGAAAAACGTGAGATAGTATCAAAGCAAGCAAGAAATCTCAGTGTAACCTAACGTAATCTACTTTTTTCTACTTAGAGGGATATTGTACAGGATCTTGTTAGCGAGATATCTGAAGAAGCGCTTATGCGGGAATCCTTTCAAATGTTCTGTGATTCTCTCTAATATCATTTCGATAAGCTCATTAGGTTATGATTACATGTATTTATCTCCAAGGCTAATTCAGCATTATTTTCGTCCAAGAAAGATTTGACATAGGAGCATACGTTGTCAAAGACAGATCTACACCCTTTTTTCGTTTTAAATGAGGTGATACACACGAAACCCCAAGTTGAGTGCATCTAAATGTATACAGAGTGCATACACTAAGTAACCATTTTGTTGCAAAATTATACAAAAATCAAATCTTCCTCCTCCTTATGTCTTAAAAAAGTAATTCACTGGTTTCATTGGATATAGTCTTTTTTGTAATTAGCACATGAGGTAAGTTATACATTTTAGGGGAATGTTAGGCATTCCCAGGTATTTTAACCAGCATCACTCATCACTCTGATGTTGAAAGAAACAAGAGTACCTGGGGAAAGCATCAAGTCACTGACTACATCGTTACATGCCTACACGCTGTGTACCTTGTTCAGAGGTTAGACATGGCGCAAACACCGAGTGACCTTAGCTGAAGCTACCGCTACAGCTTAAGCCATTTGAAGCTCAAGTAGGCTCTGGAGCCTTTTATATCCCGACGCATACGAAGTAAAAACAAATCGGTTTAAAAACAAATCGGTCATTCGGCTACCTATAGAGAGAAAATGATACAGACAATACCTCCACTGAAGGACTAATAGGAGTAGTAAACATAATAATAAGTAGAACATCAGTTACTTATCTGATGTAGCCTCCTACGTTAGGGTTTCCTGAACAACACAACGTCCCAGCAAACACAAAATATTTTCAAAATATTTTTAAAAGGACTGAAAAGAATTTGTTAGAAACATTCGCAATAAACATGAATAAAACAGCAAAATGTTCAATAACCATAGGGAAAACATTAGTGAAATAATGAATGTAAAAATATGATATTAGTAAAACATTTACGAGAATAAAGAAATATATTTTCTCACAATATTAACCAATATTCTTTTCATAATAATGTTTGATAACATTATATTATCTTTTATCAGCATTTGTAGTTAATGTTTTACATCTGTGTATTACAAATGTTGTTTTTAACATTTATTGAATGTTTTATTTACATACTTTAAAATGTTTCTAAAACGTCTGAAAAATTATAAATAAAATGTCAATATATACACTAATAAAATGTTAAAAAATATTTTTCCAAAATATGTTTGATGATATTAAACTATAATTTTTCTAACATTTAAAGACAAATGTTTTAAAGCTGTCTATTACAAATGTTTCTTTAAATATTAATTAAGTATTGTATCTACAAAGTTTTAAATATTTCTGAACAAATTTGAAATTAAATATCTAAATATATATTTAGAAAATAATAACCAACAATTTTCTGCGATAATGTATGATAACATTATCCTATCTTGTATTACCATTTTAAATAAATGTTATACATCTGCTTATTACAAATGTTTTTTTTAACATCGGTTTGATATCAAGAACACATCCTGTGAAATATTTGTGAAACATCTGAACTAAGTTGTAAAGAAATGTTAAAAATGACATCAACAAAATGTTGAATAAATGTTTTGAAATGTTTTGGCCGAATTTTTCGTTCAACATTACTATAATATAGTCCTTTAATAATTGGAAAACATTATGAAAATACATATTTCAGAAATATTATTGAGGAATGCCCTATGATATTGCCACATAATAATGTCAAAATGCAAAAACAATAGCTACAATTCAACGTTATTATCTTAATATTAAATAACGCTAATTTATAATCCTACAATTGTTAACAACTTCTCTGAAAAAGCAATATTCTATGCTATAATTAGAAAAATATGATCGATAAACATGAAATATTGAATTGAAAATTTAGGAAAAAATTGTTTCCAAATGAACATATCATTACTGGCATTGATTTAAAATTTTTGGTTTCTTAAAAAGCATGAAATATCAGTATGTGTCATTCCGAAAGGCATTGATTAGGGCTGACCAAAATAATATAAGTAGCCTTCTCTTCTATCTTGAAAGCATGATTTGTAAAGTAAGACTGAGCAAGAAATCCCTAAAATGGGGATTTCAAAAGTGTGTTAGTTATGGGCGATTGGTAAGTACATTTTCTTCTCTAAAGAATTTAAAACTCAACTATCTGGAAAGATAAATATTTCAAAAATATTGAAATAATGTTGAGTAAAATGTTACAAAAAATGTTGGCATAATATTCCAAGGCCAGCAATTTCAATGTGGATAAATATCTTCAACAACAATGTTAAAATGTTTCTTAGAAATAATTTATGAATAATTTAAGCAACATTGTATAAAGATGTATTTAAAATATTGTGAAAATAATAATTTAAATGTTATAAGAAATGTTTTGGTAATAATTTTCAGGCCAAACGTTTTAATATTAATAAATATTTTTCAGAAACATTTGATGAATAATTTTTGCAATATTGTGCAAATGTATCTTGGAAATGTTTTAAAAATGATAATACAAATATTATAAGAAACATTATTGTGATAATTTTCAGGCAAAACGTTTTAATATTAATAAAACTTTTCAGTAATATTTCACAGATATTGGGTTAGATATTATGTAGACATAGCACAAATGTTTTGTGTTTGCTGGGGTAAGCTTTAAAGGGAGTAGCTTTCTTGTATGGTGATTTAACATTGGGCTTGAGGTGCTAAACCTTTTAATTCACATGTTCTTAGAGGCCAGGTGGTCAAACGAACGTGTATCTTAATGCAGTACTAGAATATGTAAGTATCTTATGTAAGTAATATGTCATAATTTTATTTTAATTGTGGAATGACTTAGATCAAATGAGAGAGAGAGAGAGAGAGAGAGAGAGAGAGAGAGAGAGAGAGAGAGAGAGAGAGAGAGAGAGTAGATGCATTTGTCATGTGCTAAACACAATTGGTATAGCATTTGATTGCTGTAAGTACCTCTTTTCGCCACAAGCAATATTGCTGAC
>OZ012684.1:90739118-90761618 GCA_963942565.1 Maea johnstoni | reverse complement strand
TACTATAATTGAATCTGAGGTATAACATACACTTATTCACAACATTTTCAGACAAAATTATCTGATGCTTTGTTATCATAAGTCGTATTTTCGATCGTTCCCCAAATGTCGTACTACATGTATATCGATACATACCTTTTAGTGGCCAACGTGTGTTAAAAAAATTGTAATATGATGCGTATCACTGATTTAAAAACATCGTCACATCCCTAAACACTTTCGCAAATTATGCATCATATCAACACCAGTTGTACATAACCAAAGATATCTTTCGTGGTTTTGGGCCATTACGTTTTATATAATGTCCATCCAACCAATACGTTATCGTGATTATTTACTTTGTGTAGAATGAAAGCTAATTTATTATTTGGCACCTACTCTAGTTCCATCCGTCGTGTGATTTGAGCCAAGAAACACTTGCTTTAAGTACATTTGAAAAATGAAACCTTCGCATTCAATGTCCTGTGCGTAAAAAATCGATACCAATAGTTTTCTACGATGCTGACCATATGTTTTGATTTATAATTTTAAGTATGTGGACCTCATACAACAATGGTTTTGTATATTATTGAAAACGGGTCAAAATAGAATGTTTGGTATTAAAAAGATGTGTTATGTTTCATGTATGTTCCAAAGCATCGAAGTTGAAAAACAAATATATTTGAAACGTAGTGTTTCATGGCAAGGGTTGCCACACAACACTTTGATGCAAAAACATGAAGAATCGACATGCATCAATAATTCGACAATATTATTATTCATAATTATATACTTCGACAAATTCAAATATAATTGTTACCTCTTCTTTATTCTCTACGGAAGCCTATTAGGACCACTGAAAAATATCTTTATTTTTTCCCTTAGAAATCCGAAAATCTAAAAATAAATTTTATAAATTGTCCCTTCAAGATCCTTGTTCACAATTTTTCTTTTAGATTTTCGGATTTCTAAGAGAATTTTTTTCAGTGGTCCTAATAGGCCTCCGTAATTCTCCCTTTATCATTATTATTTTTTTCTTGGTTTTGTTTATCAAAAATGATTGCTTGAATATAGTATGTATGCAATACACATGCGATGGAACCACACAGATATACCGCGCCTGAGGGCATCACCGCATTACCTCAGTTGACATTGTAAGGTATGCTTTGAAGTGTCCTACCTAGTGGAACAAGCTTTATATGACATTCAAGCAGTGGATATTAGTAAAAATGGCATGTGAGATACGCTGAAAATATGATTGGAAGCCAATCAAATTAAGTTCTGTAAACTCACGTGCAAGATTATATTTAACCAGATCATTTTAACGAGATTAGCTTTCTGCTAAGTTGATGAAACGTTTTTAAGGGTAGAAATTATGTTTGGAGTTTTTATATTTTGCCATTTTATCTAATAGAAACTACATTACTCTGTGTGCCAGGTAATAAATTGACTTAGCCTTATAAATGTGCCTTGCATTTGCCACTATCTTCTTATCATCTTGATACTTATTCCCTCAGAAGTTGCAAGCTGCTTATTATCACTCATGGCCTTGGAAGGCCATTCACCTGAAGGATATACACCAACATAAATGTATCTAAGTGTTCATATACTTCTAAGGTAAATTTTATAATCAAATGTCAACTTAAAATAATTGAACACATTTGAACAGACGAATTGAAAGTTAATACATATCCTGATACTAATTCGAATTTAATCCACTGACTATGATTTGGGTTGAATATTGTATATAATATTGATTCGTATTCGTAATGAAAATGAAATAAAACAAAAAATAGTTTATCTTTTTGGAGAATTAAATATAACTTTTGTGATTACAGCATCAATCTGTACGTTTTGTATACCTCAATTCATTCCACTTGGATACACGTGCTTTAGTTGTGGGGTTCTCGTGAGCGTATAGAGAGTAGAATATTCGAAATTTAGGGTGTAAGAGTGTTGACTTCAATGAAGTCGTTTTGGGGTTTGTTTTGGGATGGGGCTTTAAACTGAATAGGTCTCAATGGTACTGATCACCTTGAGGTCCTTTAGTAGGGGATTGTAGAGTGTAATTCGACATCCCTATAATACTGCCGCTATGTCGATTATATCAGAGGGTTCCTATGATAATAGGTGCAGAGCATATAGACATTCCACCTGCCTAAAATCATAACATTAAACACCTAATATTAAATATAAACATGTTTTAATCAAAATAAAAAGTCCAAACCTTTTTATTTAACGATAACATTTTGCAACATTAAGGTTTTTGAAGTCAAATATGGGTTTATGTGTGAACGTACCTTGAGGCATACCACAAAAAATAAACTCATATCATGCTGTCATCTCTATACAGTTCATGCCTGAAGAAACGAAATGCCATATGTTTGCCTACTTGGATGCCATTTTCAATCTACGCCCACTCACTTGTCGGACTACATGACCCAATACTCGAGTTAACAACTGTCTTATTGGTTACGGCTGTGGTATGACTTTGCACGGTAATGTGAAGTACATGATACGTAATTTGAAGTACATGAGTATGATTACAACAGGATGCTACTATTCTAAAGAGGAATGAATGAAGATGGTTTGGAAGAACCCATGGCTATTAGAAGATGGATGAGACAATGTGTGTATGAATGTATCGTAATGGCAGGTCATCTTGAAGTGCTATTTACTCTTGCCTTACTCTCAGTGCATTACGTTTAGTTCTTTATCCTTGTATTCTTATGTTGTATATCTCTAATAGAAACTCCATTACTCTGTGTGCCAGGTAATCAATTGACTAAGCCTTATAAATGTGCCTTGCATTTGCCACTATCTTCTTATCATCTTGATACTTATTCCTTCAGAAGTTGCAAGCTGCTTATTATCACTCATGGCCTTGGAAGGCCATTCACCTGAAGGATATACACCAACATAAATGTATCTAAGTGTTCATATACTTCTAAGGTAAATTGTATAATCAAATGTCAACTTAAAATAATTGAACACGTTTGAACAGACGAATTGAAAGTTTATACATATACATGTACTGATACTAATTTGAATTTAATCCACTGACTATGATTTGGGTTGAATATTGTATATTATATTGATTCGTATTTGCAATGAAAATGAAATAAAACAAAAGGTAGTTCATCTTTTTGGAGAATTAAAAATCTTTTGTGATTACAGCATCAATCTGTACGTTTTGTATACCTCAATGTATTCCACTTGGATACACGTGTTTTATTTGTGGGGTTCTCGTGAGCGTATACAGAGTAGAATATTCGAAATTTAGGGTGTAAGAGTGTTGACTTCAATGAAGTCGTTTTGGGGTTTGTTTTGGGATGGGGCTTTAAACTGAATAGGTCTCAATGGTACTGATCACCTTGAGGTTCTTTAGTAGGGGATTGTAGAGTGTAATCCGACATCCCTATAATACTGCCTCTATGTCGATTATATCAGAGGGTTCCTATGATAATAGGTGCAGAGCATATAGACATTCGACCTGCCTAAAATCATAACATTAAACACCTAATAATAAATATAAAATGTTAATCAAAATAAAAGGTCCAAACCTTTTTATTTAACGATAACATTTTGCAACATTAAGGTTTTTGAAGTCCAATAGGGGTTTATGTGTGAACGTACCTTGAGGCATACCACAAAAACTAAACTCATATCATGCTGTCACCTCTATACAGTTCATGCCTGAAGAAACCAAATGCCATATGTTTGCCTACTCGGATGCCATTTTCAATCTACGCCCAATCACTTGTCGGACTACATGACCCAATACTCGAGTAAACAACTGTCTTATTGGTTACGGCTGTGGTATGACTTTGCACGGTAATGTGAAGTACATGATACGTAATTTGAAATACATGAGTATGATTACAACAGGATGCTACTATTCTAAAGAGGAATGAAGGAAGATGGTTTGGAAGAAGCCATGGCTATTAGAGGATGGATGAGACAATGTGTGTATGAATGTATCGTAATGGCAGGTCATTTTGAAGTGCTATTTACTCTTGCCTTACTCTCCGTGCATTACGTTTAGTTCTTTATCCTTGTATTCTTATGTTATATATCTCTAATTATGAGTAAGGTGTTTTTATTATTCTGCTTACTGTTTTTTTAAAGTGCTGTATACCGTATGATTTTGTGAATAAATACAATACGATACAAAACAATATGTCAATAAAACATGTATTTCAAGTTGTTTTGTTATCTCATATTTGCACAATATCACGTGTGTGTGAGTGTGATTGATGCTGCCATCTGTTACCGCGGCCTGCAGAGTTTCCTTATACAACGACAAACCACATGTACATGTGATATTGAACATTACACCGCGTGAAGCTGGTATTGCTACGTGTAGTGGCTTTTATGCCTTTGATGCGCACATTGTGAGCAGTTTCACCTAACCCTTTTTCTTAGATTTGATTTTTAACCACTCCAAATATTTTTTGCGGCAACATATTTCAATAACACTTTCAATTGAGGTTGTCTGACCCAAATAAGCTGAAGGTCCGTCATGCTTAAAATCATGTTCATTTCAATAATAGGGCCGCTGCAATGGAAACGTTATGCGATTGATTCACGATTGCAATCCAGTTTTGAAATAACTGCATTCGGAACTACGTATTTAAATCTCAGTATACACTTTGTTTTTCCAAGTGTCTACAAGATCGTGTATTGATTGCAGACGGCTGCATCCGATTAAAACATTGTTGCCACGCTGTACTGAAGTATCTTAACTCATGGCGATAGTACACGATTCCGGACGGGATTTTCGTTTGGGATGTCTGACCAATTAGCGCTACATGGTATAGACGTTTTCTAATTTTTTGAGATGGATTCTAATTACGCCTGTTGTTCAGATCACTGGCGGTGAAAGGTATCTGGCGGCTAATTGTGTTGAATTGAATGGTATATTTACTACCGGTAACTCTATTCATCTAGATACAAACTCATACTAGTATTCAATACACTATAAATATATAAGGAAACAGAAAGTGAATAACATAATTGAGTATAAAGAAGAAAGTTAGCGAAAATAGATGATACAAGCTCACAGAATCGTGAGAATATAGCCCAAAAATATACAAATACAGAATATTGTAAACTGGAAATGTATTGTTTCCATACTTAAGATACTTTGAAGCTTTTCTGATCTATATGCACACAATCTACTAAGTTAAGTAGCACCAATCATATTAAGCTTAATTCGCACGATAACATAAGGCAGCATTATAATTATAATTATATACTGATTATAGTATGTATTACGTCAAACAGGGCACTCTGTATATAGTAGATTCATATCAAAATATATCTAACCTCATACACTTACATACTTTCTATAATTACCCTTCCGAAACTTTCCTGAAAACACTAAAGCCAGTGGTACATGGACATAAATCTCCCTGCACCAAAGTCTCATGGCTTAATTTAAGGACATACACGACAATTCACTCAAATGACGTATATCCACGATACTTGGTGCAGGGATTCCTTGGACCACCCTCTCCTCAAAATCATGTAAATTCAATGGATGAGGTATTTAATTCTCCCAAACAGATACAAACAGATCCCCCTTCAGGGCAATTTAGAAAAAATTTCAAAAATCACATATTTCCATGTGGTAAAAACAGAGAAGTAAAACGATAGGCAAAAAAAAATGATAATGCTGAAATATATTTTTTAGTATGCATATATTTTGATTCTCAATTTCAAAAATGTGGTTCTATTGTTTTTTTGTCATTTTAGGGGGCGCTACTCTAGCATGTTCACCTATGATACCTCCGTATTGTGGGAAGTTGGTGAAGTTATAGAAAAAATCTCCACATTCAGATTTTTCTTAAACTTGTTGGAATTGTTCTTAGGACCATAAATTTTCATAAAACAATCTAAAAACTGGGGGTCAACCGTTTTGTTTTCAAGCTAGGGGGCGCCACAGTACTGACATTTCATACAGAACACTTAAATATTGCAGGAAGTTGATGAAGCTATAGAAAAAATCTCCATATTCACATTTTTCTTAAACTTGTTGAAATTGTTCTTAGGACCATATATTTTCCTAAAACAATCTAAAAACCGGGGGTCAACCGTTTTGTTTTCAAGCTAGGGGCGCCACATTACCAACATTTCATACAGAACACTTTAATATTGCAGGAAGTTGCTGAAGCTATAAGGAAAATCTCCACATGTGGAAATTGTTCTTAGGACTATTTTTTCATAAAACAAATTTTAAAAAATAGGGGTCAATCGTATTGTTTTTAAGCTAGGGGGCGCCACATTACCGTCATTTCATGCAGAACACTTAAGTAAAGATTTATATTTTCAGTTATGTACGTATCTTCAGCTGTTGGAATTGTTTTTTGTGAAATGTTTTGCTTAGCACTTACATGTATGAGTTTAGACCAATATCACACTTACCTCCCCCAATTCTCAGAGGTTCAATCTATATAGTGTGAGTTTCTAGGCTGGTAAATTTGAATGACCACACGCCTTGTGAGCCAACATCCCACTGGCTGACAAACACGCTACCACTTTCACCATGAGAACAGATTACGGAAACCTGATCCCCATAACCCTTCTTGTTTCCCCCCTGCCCCCCTCCCACCCTGTTTGGTCAAGTTGAGACAGGAAATCAAAAAACAACAAATCCCCAGGGCTAGATGGGTATAGTCCACAGTTCTATAAATGCTTCTGACCCTAATTAGGCAATTTCTTCCTAGATTGTATAAACAATAACTTTAAAAAAGGAAAACTCACTAATACACAATCACAGGGAGTTATAACTTGCTTACCAAGAGGAAGAAAAAATAGAAAACACTTAAAAAATAGGAGGCCTATATCCCTCCTAAACACTTCATATAAATTAATATCGCTAGTCATTACCAATAGAATCAGACCACTACTCAAACATATAATAAGCCCTGAACAAAAAGGATTCTTGGAAAACAGATCAATAGCGGATTGTTCTCGCTTAATTTATGATATAATTCAGGAAACAGAATACTTAGATAAAAGTGGACTGATTCTATTGGTCGATTTCCAGAAAGCCTTTGATAGTCTCTCTTGGGAATTCATAGATTAAGTACTAGACAATTTCAATTTTGGTCCCAACCTAAAAAAATGGATTAACATGTTTCAGGAAAATTCAAATTCACGCATAATCTTAAATAGATACCTGTCTGAGCCCTTTCCACTGGAGAGAGGCTGCAGACAGGGTGACCTGATATCACCGTATATTTGTATTTTATGTTCTGAATATCTTGCATTAGCCTTCAAAAAATGATAAAAATGTGAAAGGTATAACCTTGCACGATAAAGAACATAAGCTCTGCCAATATGCAGACAACACCTCAATATTCCTTGAAGCCTCGGAACAGAACCTAAAAACAGTCTGAAAATCCTTGACTGGTTCCATGTTAGATCAGGCCTTAAAGTAAACATAACAAAAACAAAAGTCATACATATAGGAAATATTAGGGAAACAGATTGTAGATATTGCCGCGAGAATAATTTAGATTGGGTGCACCAATTCACAGCACTAGGCATTGACTACAATATGAGATATATGGATAAAATAACAGAACTAAACATTAACCCCAAACTAGACAGTATGGAGAAAACTTTAAAATCATGGGGTTTTAGAGATATCACTCAAATGGGCAGAATCACAATATTAAAAAGCCTAGTCCTGTCAAAAATAACTCACATACTACAGGCGCTCCCCACACCCCCTCAGCACCTACTAACCAAGCTGGAAAACCTATGCATTACATTTATATGGAATAAGAAACGCCATGAAGTAAAGAAAGAAACACTATACAAAGATAAAGAAGATGGTGGACTCAACATGATAAACATTGTCGGATTTGATTACAGCTTGAAAATTAAATGGTTAAGAAAGCTGTTAAATGCAAACCCAGAATGGATTGAATTCCCTAAGAACTACAAAATAGACAGACTGGTGTTCACTGATACAAAATACCACAAAGCTATTCTTAAAAAAATTTAAAACCTGTTCTGGAAAAGTGTGACAATTGCATACATTAGTTGGTTCAAAGTTTTCACTCATACTAAAGACATACCAGTAGAATACACTCCAGTCTGGGGAAACAATAGAATTACCGTACCTTTCAATCCGACAATGTTTATCAACAACATACTATTTATATATGATCTCTTCTCAAGCAATGGTGAATTCCTAAGCCAAAAAGACATAGAGGATAAAATTGGAACAAAATTACCTTTTACAGTATACTTTGGCCTCAAAATGGCAATACCCAATGAATGGAAATTATACATAAAATCTTATAAAAAACAAACAAACATGGAAAGACCAACCACAGTTAATTGGCTTACAAAAGAAAAAAGGAGGCCAAAGCTTGAGAAGAGTATGTCAAATAGATAGAAAGAGAGACCAACCCATAGGTCAAGTAAGATGGGCAGAGAAACTAGAATTACCCCTTGATATAAACTGGAAGATACTGTATGACATGGGGGAAAAATGTAAGCTGAACAACAGAAGCAAGTTCTTTCAGTATCAGGTATTAAACCGCTCAATAATGACAAACAGGAAACTATTCCAGTACAATATGAGAGAAGATGACAAATGCGAAAAACTGTGGGGAAATAGAAACAATATCACTCTTACTATATAATTGTAATACTACGAAAATAATTTGGGAATCTCTCAAAACTTGGTTACAACCACTTATAAGGGAAGAAGTACATATAGACGAAGTATCATGTATACTGGGGAATAAGAAGAACACTGTATTAACAAACTACCGTATATATTTATTATTCTCAAGCATGAAATCTACAAGTTTAAATGGAAGAAAATACCGTACAGACTAAAATTTCTAAAAAGATTACTAAAGAATTACATGAATATAGAATTATACAATGGCAAAATCCAGGGTACTGAAAGAAAGGTATTGGGAAAATGGTCACCACTAATAAACCACTTGAAAAATATACACTAGACCTGTCTCTTCCGCTAAATGGAACCAGTCAGATTTGAATTATACTATATTTGTATGCTTGTGGTATATGAAATACCCACTGTGCTATATATGACACGTCTATGGAGAATAAAATTATAAAAAAAAAGTTGAGACAGGATTGTTACACTGTTATTGTTATTATCATTATATATATATGCATTATCGGTATCACTGTTATGTTATCATCATCATTTTATATTAACTATTATTTTCATCATTATTATTACTACTACTACTACTACTATTATTATTATTATTATTATTATTGTTATTATTATTATTATCATGATGATGATTATCATTAATAGTATTATTTGTTATCCAGGGAATTAAAAAGTAATTTGGGTCTGCCACTATCTGCCTATAGTTGCTGCGTGCTATAATAATAAGCGATACTAATAATAATAATAATAATAATAATAATAATAATAATAATAATAATAATAATGATAATAATAATAATAACAATATGTTATTACTACAACTACTAATACTATTACTACTACCACTACTACCACTTATAAATATTCAAATAATCACCCTTCTGTCTTGCTTCTGCATATTCAAAATGTAACTTTCCTCCTCTTCTAGTCTCTTTTCTAGTCTAGACTTCCATTTCCAATATCCTTCTTGCCACCAAATCACACAGTTCTACCAATTTCCGGCGAATTATCGCCCATTTTGAGTGTATATTCACTGTTTCATTTGATAGCAGTTGGGATTTTGGAGCTATACAATTCCCGGGAAAAAACTGCTTCATCAAAGGAACGCTCGCGCCAGTATATAAAATGTATATAAACTGCGTGCGTGAAGAACGGCTACAATACGTCCCAGATTTACCCCAGCAAAGCGTTTTAATATCTTTCATAACACATCAACAAAGATCTGTTTTCTGGAAGTATAGGGCCTAAAGATAAACACCGAAAAAATGTATACATCCATCTGCTACATCTTTCACGACAGACATTGCAACCGTGGAATATATAAAGTAGTTCTCGAGACCTGCTCACCAAATTTGCACGGCGTCTTTCGACGCATCGGTACATCAAAGGGTTTATAGGGTCAAGAAAAATCGATACATAGTAATGCAAAGAGTTGCCGCGGTACGAAATATTCCTGTCCTTATCGAATTCTATTTCGATGACTTTTTAACGCAAAAGTACTTTCTACCACCTCCTATGTCAATTGCCATTCCGTCAATGTGATCAGATCATCATGAAATACGTTTTTGAAATAACGGGTACATGTTCCATCACACAACAAACGTCATCTCTAAATATGACAATTAAATCAATTAGGCATACACAATAATTGTGTGATACACTATTACCTATTACTAGTACGAACTAGTAATAACTATTTACTTGAGATATATGATCTAGGGACACACCTTGACCCCTCCCCCTTTCTTCAGATTACTTGAGTGTTCACATTTAGTGTATAATCAACAATAAAGCCGGCAGAAACTGTACCGAACTTGACCAGTGACGTAAAAGAGTTAAGGTACGGATACACGTAGGGCAGAGTGATAACCTGCCTCCTTTGTAATTGAACAACATTTTAATTATTGATTGGTTAAATGTTAAGGATAATTTAGAAGAAAAATAAGAACAATGTTTTAATGAGTCGACAAGACCTATATGACGATTACTAAAACAGGGGTTCAGATCCTTCTACTATGAACTATGCGTGCCTGGCCACGTTGATCCTCATCGGGCACTATCATCGCGGTTAAGACAGGATAGTGCCGGTCAAATCGATACTCTCTAATCATTGATCTACTTTTATCGTCCATGGTTTCGAATTCATTGGTTTATTGCAGAGGAAATCATGCTTTTTCTATGTGAAACACACTATTCCCATACGCACTACATGACAAGAGCAATGCTGTTCAAAGCCCGACTTGTACGTAATCACAGTATCACATTCCTTCACTGCGGCCACAAAAATCATCACTTTGATAATCATAGTAAATTAATCTAAGATTTACAATAGGACAGAGTGACCGTAATAGGATTCACTCAAACGTATACTTCTATCTTTTACAATTACCCTCTCTCTCAACGCTGTATCCATAGCAACCTACTAATCGTCGCAGCTCGAATTGGTGGCCGATGATTGGCTGATTGGCTTTGTCAGTGGTGTGGCCTATCAATGTTTGCTATCATCTATGTCTGTGGCAGCAGGCAGCAGGGAGGGAGGCAGCTGGCAGCAGAACAGAAAATTGTCGCTGAGTCGGCAGGATACTTCTCGCCGCTGCAGGTACACACCCAGACGCCTGGCAGGTTAGACTTGTTGGACGACGGCCAGGACACTCAATCCTTCTTCGTCTGTCACAGGAACAACACCGTAGCGGGCAGGGCAGCGATGGACATTGTACTCGGACACGTTCTTCTGAGATGCGTCCTGTTCGTCCCTCTGCTTATCCCGACAGAGCAAAGTAAGTGTCGTTTGCTTTTATGCATGTCATTTGTCTTTTCTATATGCACGTCTTATTATTTACACACGGACAGAACAGAGTTGTGACAAAACGTGCATTGTAAGGCACGAAATAATGCACGGTTCCAATTGATGTATCGTTAACATTATCTATCCCTAACATTCATAGGGGGGTGAATACTATTTATTTTACTTCGAGAAAAGCATACAATGTTACACACTATAAAGATTGGCCAATCGTTCCTTGGTCTCAGCGTACAGTAAGTTTGTTTCTTTACGGCACGAAACATCTACGTATGCACAGTGAGAGCATAACTTCGTAATTTTTTGTTTGTCTTGCTCGTCCAAACGGACCAAAAGAAAATTAAAATGAGATATAGTCTTAAAGTTATCTCTTATACGCAGGTAAGGAATCTTGCAATTAGTATATTGACTATCAAGTACAATCCTAGGATATGGCAAAGTCCTATAGCATGGGCCTCGTGTACCAAACTTGAAAGGATTAATACGTATTGAAGTACACGAACACTGTCACATAATAACAAAGCATGAAATAAATGAGATTTTCATCATGATGCTTTGTATATTACATATTTTTTGATGAGAATCACGAGTCAATAAAGATACATGTACATACATATACATTAGATGAATGACAAGTAATCCAATGTTGGAGTAGATAGTAATCTTAACGAAATCAAGCTGTATATCTTATTAAAACTGCATTCAGAGAAACTGCATGAAAAATCTGAAAACTGATGGCGTTTATAGGTAAAGGGTACTTTTATTGTTCTCGATATTTGAGAACATTTCTTTCACCATTGTGTAGAGAATCATTCGCGGAAACAGTTGATTGATTTCGTACGGTGAGCAGGAAATGTTATGGCAGGTATTCAAAGCGAAATTAAATGGGAGAAATGGAGATGATTACTTCTGTATAGATAAATAAAGTTAACAATAGTAAATACAAATTTGGAATATCCAAACCTATCTTATTTAATTGTGAGAAAATAAAGAGAATTTAATTATGGTTTCATTAGAGTGTTGTTAACAAGTTGTTAGCGAACTACTTGACCTAGTACTTTAATGTTAACATGTGTCATGGCTTAGACACACACTGACTGTCATGTTTCTTGCAAAGATACTCAAATCTGCAATCAAAATATCACAATGTTTGACATAATTAAGTTAGGTACATTAGGGGAGAATCACATCATCACCTCTTGGCAATGGGATTAATATAAAATAAAGATGCAAGCATGGTGCTTGGAGAATTCGTGTAATACAATCAATACATCAAATGAGTCCTTGGTGAAAGTTGTATCCGTCTTTCAACATTCCAGATAGGATTTTTGTCATTTTTATCTTATGGCTTCATATGCTAAGAAATGCTACGAAGTTCTCTTCGTCATGCCTCAAAGTGTCACAAGGCATTGGCATTTGTCGAAAAAAGTTCCGATTCCTCTCTATATCAAAGACACATTTTCAGGAGAGGTCCATGGTTCCTTGCTGTATCTTCCCCAAAAGTATACCATAATAAAAGTTATCAAATACTTAATGCAAAGATAAAAAATATTATAAAACTGCCTATGTGCAAATGGATCTTTATATTGTGGTGAAGGTAATGTTAATAATTTTCGAAATGACAGACAGACGAATGACAAGTGCGGAACTTTGGTCAATTAGTATTCATGAGTAGTTGTAAAACATGATAGGCAGTCATCCACAGACGTGTAAAGAGTAGGGAATTCCACAAAATGAAGACTATTTCTTTCAATATTTATATATTGTAAACTATTTTCGATTCTGGTCATTTTAAAGTTGAGCACTTTTATCTAATTAAATAACTGGCAACAGTTAAAAGTTGGTTAACTACGCTAATCAGTCTAATGTATTGCACTATAGTTACAAATGGCATTATTGCCACGAGAAAGTCAAATGAGTCACTGCATTCCCAACAACTCTATCGGGTGGCTGCGCGTGAGAGGAATGCCAATAGGTGACAATGGTATGTAATTGGTGTTCACCGTGCACTCCGGCACCCTCCACTATGTATCATAGGTCGGTTATAGCGCATCCCTAAGCGGCAGAGGAGAGAGCAAGCAAAGCTATGAATTGCAAGGTCACAGTTCGTGTAGAACAATGCATTAGGGACTAATCCATTAAGGTACAAGAGGCTTATACAAATGTGTTACCTCCACCACCATACCCTCGTTAATACTCTTAGTAAAAGTAAAATGTTACGAAAAAGTAGGTAAATGATACAGAATGACCAAAATTCATTGAGAATATCATTTACCAGGATGAACGGAACGGAAATGACACACGCTATGCCATACTTTAACTTCGAAGGTATGGATATCACCAAACGAAAATAGTTTGGATTGGAAATGATTATAATAATTTAGTTTTTTTATTTGAAATTCCCTTTGTTAGATGGATATTTTATTGTAACTGTGAACGACTTAACATGTACATAGCAGAACAAAATACCCTCTAGGCATTGGAATGGGTTTGGATACTTAGTATCATCTTTGATTGTTGACCCACAGCAACAGAAGATTAGAGATACTTGGTTTCGCATCCTCTTTTTTTAGTATTGTCCTAGCACTCAAGAATCTATGAATTTATATTTCATATTTTCCATTCAATGTAACTTTGTCATCTGATGGCAATTTAACTGCTAGCAGCCTCCCTACAGGGCTTGTTCAAAAACGAGTCTGAAAGGGTCAACTATTATCTCCAAAAGTCAGAAAGATAGAGTCAGTCACGAACAAGGAATTCAACCTTAATCCTCTTAACAGATAAGAAGATTGATTGTACAATGAGAGGTACCGGTAATACTGGCACCGGTCTGTGAAAACATGCAAGTCTCATCACACTCTTCTCAACAATTGTTTTTAACCCACACAAGCCTGTAGCACATTTAAAATAGCTGATACTATCTTCTTGATAAACGCATACTCTGGAAAAATATCCAGAGTTTTTCGGAACTAGGGTTGGATGCCATGTGTCGGCAGTAGAATGGGTGTAGTAGGGGGGGAGGAAGGTTGACTGCAACGTGTTCGTGTTCGGCGTTCATTTACACTACAGGTCTGTAGTGTAAATAAACGCCGCTATAGCTACGCGTCGCCACCGTCGCGTTCTATAATTAGCTTCCAATTACTTGTGACGTCATCAAAACTGTAAAATCGCTAATTTCACTGATTTAAAAAAGGTTATTTAATTTTCTAAAAGTGTATTTTTAGTACAATTAGTCCATCGAATGTATCCATGCTGTTTGACCAAAACAGAGTGGACGCTATTATACATAACTGGAAGAACCAAGTTTTCAGTAATGAAACAATCCAAGGCGTTCCACAAAGGCATTCGACGTGTTTGAAGACGCCTATCGGCGGGTTCCGGAACCTCGCGTCAAGAAGTAATGTTGAATTGCAACATCTCAGCAGATCTCGTATTTCAGTTCCATTCCAAAGTTAATCACTCTTTTTCCATCCAATCAGGGTGTTCTTAAGACAATCCATCGTTATAAGTACCCGCAAGGATTCGTCGGTATTGACATGATTTTGGGATGTAACGAGTAAGGTAAAAGCTAGATCATCTGGCGCTATAGGGATAGGAAAAGTAAGGTGGCAAGGCAGTGCCAATTCAACTTGTACCAACTCTTGGTATTTCAGGTGGCAACTATGGAAACCACGAACTTTTATAATTCCATCCAAACGAAGTCAGAATGTTAGAATGTCAATCGACTGTGCCTCCGAGCTGCATGGCATTTCTGTCCCCGCATGCGAAGGCGGACTTGCATCGACGTCATCAGACCCGCGACCTTTTGCCTTAATCTCGCGAGATTCATGCGTGATTTTGAAAAAATGAAAATCTTCGTTTAGTTAAAATGAAAAAACTTCGTTTTGGTGAAATAAAAAAGATCTTTTTAATGAAATGAAAAACTTCGTTTAGGTGAATTGAGTAAAAACTTTACTTTTAAAAACATGAAAAAATTACTAATTTTTGCAAACGGAAAATGCTTTGGTGAGCTACACTGTACGTAGGCAACTACCCTTCATATTGTTAACCTTATTTCTGTAAATAAAAGTTTGCGATTATGTATTTTGCAAATGATATATATATATATATATATATATATATATATATATATATATATATATATATATATATATATATATATATATATATATATATATATATATATATATATATATATATATATATATGATTTTTCAAGAGAATAGATATTGTGCTGGATTGATCTAAGCATTCTTAAAATGTCAAAGAAATAGACACTGCAATGCCCTTGCTCTTCGATTGCCAGTGACCCAAAACTGTACGAAATTTCGGACGGTGTCTGACAGGTGGCAATGGCTTGAAAACATCAAGCAATACGCATATTAATGGCAGTGAAGCAATTTTCCGGGAACTATTTCACTATACACTGATTTGTTTTGAAGGATTCCCACGTGTCAGGCTGTGTTCATGCTTCAAACATTGATGAAGTAGACTGTCTGGAATGAATAGCGGCGCATATCATATTCACATAGCAATGCTCCAATTATTATTAATCAAATGAAATGAGCAAGGTAGAGACACTGATACAAAGGCCGTGAATATTCAATTTGAATTCTCATACCCACATAGATACACAAGGCACATACACTAGCAATGACTGGCTAGTATGGGTACTGCGAACCTACGCCATAGCATATTAGGTGTAAACTACTGATACATTCCCTTATGGGTAAGAGGCACACCTCTCCTGAAGCTTGGTTATTATATCAGGCAATGAGAGGCACGCCGCACAATGCCTTAATAGGTTACTGGTGCACTGCAACTATGCGAGTGGTAGGTGCCAGAGAAACAGGCTTTTGTAGTTTGCACGCAGTTTCTTGAATAGTATGTTACATGGCCTTGCTTTTCCTCTTCTCTGCTAGCGCACAGTGCATGGACTAGTGTTGAATAAACTACACATACATACATACATACATGCATACATACATACACACACACATATGTACATACATACATACATACACACATACATACATACATACATACATACACAGCACAAGCAATGTGCATTAGGCAATAGGTGGATACGATAATGCGAGGCATTAGACATTAGGCATTAAATAAGTGATGAATAAAAATACGACTTGTGTTTTAATATTCTGGTGGAAAAATACGATTACCAAGAATAAGCGAATAAGAGAAACCTTGGCTGGGTTCTTGCACTTTACGATAACAGAATATTACTTTTCACACTATTCCAGTGAACTACGTCATTAGGGTTCTACTCAAAGATATGAGTAACCTGAATCTGACCATTGGTTGCCACAAACGTCTCTTTTCATTCAATGCATATGTGTAGAATATATATGTTATGATGAATTATTACTCTTTTCTGCCAGTAGTACATGAAGTTAAACACATTTAATTATCAACTGTGGTGCCCCGAATGATCAACCAGGTAGAGTATTTCATTATCTCTTGGAGGGGTACACCAGCTTATCGGGTCCAAGAATAACATCTTATCATGGGTATAAACACAGACATGTTGGCCGTGAGTTGGCGTAGGCCCTGCCAGTGATTGCCTAGCAGCTGAGATCTCAGACGGTCCTGAGGCAGTCTCCTGAGACTCACCTAGAAGTGGTAACATGTCTGAACCTATCTGGTAGCGCACAATTATGGGGCTATTCGAGTATTGACAGCTGTTGGTTTCTGGAAGATTTCCCATAGAATCACATAGCTCACTGCTCTAAGAGGGTATACATAATCATAAGATTGTCACAGTTTGTGAACAGTATGACTCCACCCCCTTAAAACAGGTCTATAATGGGGGTATGTCATACCTGAAATAGAATCTGTAGAGTTGGAATATTACAAAGTAATCGGGAACCGGTGTAACAGTTCTCAGTGTCCGCCAGTGCTCAGTGACCCGAGGGTCACTGGCCCCTAGGAGCCAGTGACCCCCGGGTCACTGAGCACTAGTTGTGAGTGTCCTTCCTAGTTGCTAGTGACCCCCCTCTAAATAAACGTCTCATCAAAGATAGTAATGGTTAACATACTATACACCAAATCTCTATATAGTATATATATTATATACCTATTATATAGTCTGTATAGTATATAACTATTACCTGCCATCTTTCAACTGGTGTCACCCACAGCTGTTGCAGGTGTCCCCCAGTTGAAAATTGGCTAAATTTATGTGGAAGTGTTAGAAATTTCAGTGGCTGCCAGCTCAACCCTGGTGGGCACATTGGTAGAGCACTCGCACTCAGCACTTATTGTATCTTATTATACCTCACTTTAAGATCGCTAGCCGTGATTGGCTGACTTAACAGTGAAAAATCATCATGTTGCCTGATGCCATCAGTGAGGGCTTCATGTTGCCCGTTGCCACTAGCGACACCTAGCGGGGAATGTGTGAATCACCAGTCATTTGTGACCTTGCTTTGTTTACAATTACAAACGGGGTTTGTTCGGTATAATAAAACAAATATGCCATGCTAGTGTGGGTAACATGATGGAATGTCTCCCCTCGGGAGGATGGTTTTCCCTCGGGCTCCGCCCTCGGGAAAACCATCCTCCCTCGGGGAAACATTCCGTCATGTTACCCACACTGGCATGGCATATTTGTATAATAACACTATTTCTGTCTTTCTTTCTTGTTTGCAGGTTCGAATCCCTTTCATGGCATTTTCCATTTTTGCTTGTTACTAACCTTATTCTAATAAAATTATGTGTAGTTTGGAATAATAGGATGTATATATACTTTGAAATTCAAATCGCCCCTCCTTTGCGCTTTTTATATCAAATGTATTTTTATTTTAGTTGTATGCATTAATAATACCTTTTACAAATATTTGGATTATGTCATGTTATTTGTTGGCTTGAGTAATCTACAGCATAATGGTGCATATTTCTGTCATAAGAGGATTTCCCATTATCAGCATTATTACTAACAATCAAACCCATCTAACGCTCAACATTGGTTGTTGTAATACTGAAACTGATCAACCCCTGGGGGGGGGGGGGCACTTGGGTATTTAGGGGGGCGCATACGCTCATTATCAAAATTAAAAAATACCCCTAAAGCACTGATTTCCGGCCAAAAAAGCACCCTTATTTAAATAAAACGCTGATTTTTTCCACTAAATAAATACCCCTTCTTTTATCAAAACACTGACATTGGATGAACGGGCACACGTATTTCAACTTAAGATTTTATAATCCTCTGCGTGCTTAGCGGAAGCAAGTGGCGGCAGCAAACTCGGAAGCCCAGTCACTTCGGGAGTCACTCGGCGTCAAAGCCGCGTATATTTCATGGATTGTAAGGGGATTTTGACCCCCATACTTCGTAGCTGGGTAAAAAAAGTACCCTTCTTTTACAAAATCGGGGACATGCGGAGGTCTTAAAAAAAGACCCCTTCTTCCGCGAAATAAGTAACGCAGGTGACCCTCCCCCCCCCCCCCCCCCCCCCGGGCTGATCAACCGCGTAGAGTAAGCATATTTGTAAAAATCAACTGATCATATATATATATATATATATATATATATATATATATATATATATATATATATATATATATATATATATATATATATATATATATGTATATATATATATACATATATATATATATGTGTGTGTATACAAGCCAAACCATCCATACCTTAACATTTGCTATGGAATTACAAAAATGAACCATTTGTGTAGTGTATATTTTTATAGTATCCAATACTAATTTGTTTGATGAAATCAGTGAATCATTGATATTTATCATCTTATATTTCAATATATGTTCATTATGTCTTTCTGGTGAATTAAGCATATACACTTTACAATCCAAACAGAAAACCATATACTCTCCTAAAAGTCCTTGGTTATGATCTAAAATAGTTTTAAGGTGGGACCTACAAAAAATATTCAAGCCTGGAGGTTTAAGGGATCCTTATGATAAAGCAGAATCTTTCATTACAATTTTTAGAGGATATTTACTGATGAAAAAATGGTTAAAATTATCACATAAATTCAAACTCCCAAACCTATCACCGTTGGCATCTTAAAATGGTTTTACATGTGTTATGTTGCAGGAGGTCACCTTGGACGGGATAAGACTCGCTCCAAAATTTCTCAGAGATATTACTGGCCAAATATGAATATATATATATATATATATATATATATATATATATATATATATATATATATATATATATATATATATATATATATATATATATATATATATAAACATATATATATATATATATATATATATATATATATATATATATATATATATATATATATATATATATATATACATGTATTCATATATATACATATATATATATATATATATATATATATATATATATATATATATATATATATATATATATATATGTATATATAGATGTTTGTTTAATATGTAAACGAAAGCAATAGGTGGGTCATCCAAAAGGGACAGTAACAGCCATGGGTCACTGGTAACTAGTTACCAGTGACCCGGGGGTCACTAGACTACTGGGTGGACTCTGATAACTAGCTGCCAGTATCCTGAAAAGGACACTCACCACTAGTTATGGTTGACCCGGGTACCTGACAGCTCGTTGCTGATGACCCGGGTCACTCAGCTCCAGCTGCCAGTGACCCGGGGGTCACCAGAGAAGGGGGTCACTGAGCACTATCACACCGGCAGTACAAGATATCCATAGGCGCTGTGCCAGTTTGAGGCTTGTGCATGTACAGTGGAACCCATCAAAGTGACCAATCCCTTACGTTGACCAACCCTCTCAAATTTTCCATTCGGATACTAACCTTTTCCTAACAGTTTTATTGTGAAGGGAAGTTGACCATATATATATATATATATATATATATATATATATATATATATATATATATATATATATATATATATATATATATATATATATATATATATATATATGTATATATATATATACTATCATTCGGCATATTGTATCCCGTTTTTGTATTCAACAGTTGCAAAATCCTCTATCGTTGCACGTTGCCCTTTGCAACTCTACAAGTACGTTAGGGATTTCTGAGAACCTTGAAGATGCACTGCTGTCTGAATATTGAATGGTGACTACGTCGATTCTAGAACGTCCGCACTATCTTACGCAATATTAAGCAGTGAATTCGGCCGCTAATTTTGATATAGGAGGCTTTGAACGAGTTGTTGTTGATGATTCTAACTGATGTGGCGATAATGTGGAATAAAAACTGCGGGTGGTAGGCAGTATGAATAGAGTAGCAAGCATAATCCGATAAAGGTAATACAGGAATGCAAAAGCGACTTCGTGAAATTTGAATTTCGTTTTATCACTCCTTTTCTATTTCAAGATATGAGAATGGTGCGATCAACAGCTATCTTCTAGATGAATATTTTGGTGTTATCTATGTTTGGTTACATGTAGTTACGATGGTGAGTGTACATAGTGTATGCATAGTGACATGTAATTTGCTATTGAGACCTGGTACTAAACGGTATACATGCGCAAATAGATTCGAGTGGAAATGACACTGACAGCAAGGATATTACACGAGAGAAACAAGTTCACAGCGGAATAAGGTCTATCAGCATGGTATGATTTGCAGCAGTGTAGGGGAAGGAAGGAAGGAGTTGGGTTTTAGGTCAACAGATTAGGTCATATCGCGACGAGATAGAAACGCGAAACCGGGAAGAACTTCCTTTCTCTTCACGATTAGTTCCAAGGGGTCTTTCAATTGCAGAAGGACCATATACAGTCCTCCACAACGCCGCACGTTTATATAGCGACCAGGCCAACCCGTTTGGGGATCAAGCGGAGACTCGAAACTGCGAACTCACGCTTTGGAGCCAG
Organism: Maea johnstoni; assembly: GCA_963942565.1. NCBI lineage: Eukaryota > Metazoa > Annelida > Polychaeta > Spionida > Magelonidae > Maea > Maea johnstoni. Next base: position 90,740,294 of record OZ012684.1, on the reverse strand, counting down.
GCATCGTAAGCAGTGTAGGGGATCTAGAAGTACATGCTACATGTACATTTCCGAAGATCGATAGGGAACATTAATAGCACCTTCACAAGAATCAATATATTTGGGTTCTAAACAGGCTCGAGGCATGGTAGGTACTTCCTGGTTGCTTGAGATAAGTTGGAGATTTTCGTTCATGATCTCCACATTCCTTTACTCATAACAGCCAGCTAGTCACGATTTGCCATTAATACTATGGCTAAACATTAATGGTGAACAAAATTCCCACAGTCACATATAAAGTAAGAGCCATTAGTATTAGTTGATACGACAATTCCTTTACAACAATACTGTTGGGCGAGGTCGAGTTACGTGCGGTCGCCCATAGACTGTCATTTGTCCATGCCAGCTGTCCTCAAACCACAATACAACATGACGACATGCAGTATGGATGGAATCAGTGATATGACAATGGTACTGTCGCCAATCTTGATTAATCGCCATTCTTGTTGTTCACAATCAGCTCTTAAAGGTAGATGATGCCAAACGTAACAAGATATAATAAGTACTTGGTTGCGCAGTTATTGTTGGTCTTGGCACTGGTAGTAGAATTGGTATCTTTCTAATGGTAAGAGATTTTATGGAAAAGATTTTATAGCGAGTTTACGATGACAAGCAAAACGCTTTTAAATATCATAGAGATTGCGGTTGTTATTCATATGGATCAGTAGAAAATATTCAATTGGTTTTTGAGGAATTTGAATAGATTCATTTGATATGTTATGATAACAAGACACCATGCAATGGTTGAGATAATAGGTACTTATTGCCACCAGTACAAAATTATCATTTTTGCTAATTATCCAGTAACCTAATATGTGTTCGTAAATTTTTCCACATCTTTAACATGCAAAGCCATGTATTGGGAAGGGATAACTAAACCATTTAGTTTTACCCGTTGTTTGTCGTGTGGTGCAGGGTAGCTTAGGGATTTAAAGAATTATGTATGTATATATATATAGTATACTACAGTATATATATATATATATATATATATATATATATATATATATATATATATATATATAATATATATATATATATATATATATATGTATGTATGTATGTATGTATGTATGTATGTATGTATGTATGTATGTATGTATGTATGTATGTATGTATGTATATATATATATATAT
>OZ012684.1:90511618-90736618 GCA_963942565.1 Maea johnstoni | reverse complement strand
AAAGAAGGGGTGTTTATTGACTGGAAACTGTCAGCGTTTTTATTAAAATAGGGGTGCTTTTTTGGCCAGAAATCAGTGCTTTAGGGGTATTTTTTAATTTTGATAACGAGCGTATGCGCCACCCTAAATACCCAAGTGCCCCCCCCCCCCCCCCCCCCGAGATTTTCGTATAAAATGACTGCAATTCTCTGAAAAAAGTAAAACATGTCTACACCAAAAATTTATCAGTATGGCCTGAAACGCCCAGAAAAAATATGTTTGAGAATTTGAGTTGAGACGGGAGCCGTTTCGCCGACGACTCCCTTGTGTGTATTAGGGCTAGGCGGGAGCCGTTTCGCCGACGACTCCCTTGTGTGTATTAGGGCTAGGCGGGAGCCGTTTCGCCGACGACTCCCTTGTGTGTATTAGGGCTAGGCGGGAGCCGTGGGAACCGTTTCAACGGCAACTCCCATCTGGACTACGCGCCGGGACCACGTCATTCGCGGAAGTTGCATTATTAGAACCTATTTCATAGCTTGTCCAAGGCATTCAAAAACAGGAAATCCAGTGTCACAACAGTTGGTGTTTCAACGGTCACTGTCAATGTCAACTCAAGAACAAATGTTGATATGTCCAAGGCATTCAAAAACAGGAAAACCAGTGTCATAACAGTCGGTGTTTCAACGGTCACTGTCAAAGATGGTGCGGTGAGTTGATTAATACTAAATACATACATAGATACATACAAACATGCATACAAACTGACATACATACATAGATCATGTTGTTGAGTGACGGTGGTCATTGGCCCCGGGGGGGGGGGGGGGGGGGCACTTGGGTATTTAGGGGGGTGCATACGTTCGTTATCAAAATTAAAAAATACCCATAAAGCACTGATTTCTGGCCAAAAAAGCACCCTTATTTTAATAAAACGCTGATTTTTTCCACTAAATAAACACCCCTTCTTTTATCAAAACACTGACATTGGATGAACGGGAACACGTATTTTAACTTAAGATTTTATAATCCTCTGCTTGTTTAGCGGCAGCAAGTGGCGGCAGCAAACTCGGAAGCCCTGAGTCACTTCGGGAGTCACTCGGCGTCAGAGCCACGTATATTTCGTGGATTGTAAGGGGATTTTGACCCCCATACTTCGTACCTGGGTACAAAAACGTACCCTTCTTTTACAAAATCGCGGACATGCGGAGGTCTTAAAAAAAGACCCCTTCTTCCGCGAAATACGTAACGAAGGTGCGGCCCCCCTCTGTACCCGAGTGCCCCCCCGGGTCATTGGCGCATCAAATGGCCAGCAGCAGCGGCAACGCTATACGAGCTCCTGCTCCTACGAGCAGCGCGTCTGAATCATCTTTCTCTGACAGTCCTTCAAACTAGATTAGCTCAACAGTTGGATCAGATTTGCCTCGGAAGAGCAACCTTTTTTCGTTGATTTGTTAAGAGGACTCGTTTCTTAGAGTTAACATATATTACAAGAGGTGCCTTTGCTGTTACAAAGTACGTTTTCCATTCTGAATGGAGAAAAGGTTCGTTTGCATTCACCGACCCTGTCAAACGACATGTTTTTCGACATCTTATGGAGGAAATGGAAAATGGATTCAGGTCAATTAATGGTTAGGAAATGTCAACCACCTCCGTTTGATATAATTACCACTAGCATTTTCTTTTGCTGTATACTCTATACCGTATCGTAGAATCGTAAAAGAGAATTAAGCGATGGAGCTCATGTTTGATTGAGACGGCCATGCCCACCGTTTGCCATCTAAATCATTTGGCATTCAACATAACTATAAGCTGCAAATCATATATACCCAGAAAGAAGACTAAATTCAAGAGATTTTGGATTGAGGCCATAGTGTTTTGGCAGTACACGCAAAGTTGTGCAGTACAGGTCGTCTGCGACAGCCCTTCAGGTTCAGAAAAATAGGTATATCTCACTAAACTCTAGAGACAATAGCTGAACATTTTCCTGCAATGGTTTGATATGTTGGTCATGTATACAAAACTCCTTTTGGTATATATCTGACGTTGATTTCTGACGACTTGGAGCGAAGGGGGTTATTATTAGAATCAACACAGGAATGTGAAGTCTTAGTAATTTTTGTGATGAGATTCAGATTGCAGCCGTACAGGAAAGACATCATTATTTACTATGATGGATCATTTTGTCTTTAGGAGCTTCCGAGCAGTCGGACTGGCCTTCAGGGATGACATGAATTGTCTGACACAACTATTATGCGGTGTCAGTGTGGCAGGAGGATAAGGCCAATGTACTAAAATGCTAGTTATGCCAACTGAATTACAAATAGAAACGTTTCTAAAACTTTCTTAAAAAGTAGTTTTTGTACATGTACAACATACTGTATTCGTATACAAATGATATCATTTTAAGACACTATTTTCATAATCATATACTACTTTATGATCAAGCGAAATATGGGTCAAATCATAAGAATCTCACTTTTAGCTTTTTAATACCAATTTTAAGGTAGCTTCCCAAATCATTTGGAAAGTAATCACTCTCAATTTCAAAGATAACATATTCGCCTAACCTTTACCAAATTTACAAGGTTTCCCATGGCGGGGAATGAGGCATGTTGGATATTTAGTAAAACAATGTGCACTGAATTGCATAAAAAGTGTTATGGGGACTAATGAAATTCGCGTATTTACTGTATAAGCGGGACAGAATTTCAAATATAATTTTCAACTATGACCTGTTATTATGTTATCTCTAATGCCATCGTGTATAACTGGAAGACCTAAAAATTGTATTTTATTTAGCAAGTCATTGGGAAATAATATACAGAACAATTGAGGTAAAGATTGAAGACTTGTGACCCCTGAGACTTGTGGATGAAGTGCACAACACTTTGTCATTTACGACACAAGTCACAGCATGGCAGTTGCAAAACGTATTTACCCAGTACTTTATTCTGCACGCAGAGTACCAACTATTTACTCTTCCGTTGAACGGAATAAGTACTGTCCAAATCTCATTTCGCTTCGAGGACGCTCAAGATGAACTCATCACTAATAGGTGTACCATACTTGACCTTCTGGCAGTCAAGTACACACGAATGATACGTCATTCATCTTTATAGGATCTCCTTCATATTAGCAGGCAATTTAATGACACACTACACGATGTACTCTAACTAGGTTTGAAATAATCACTTTGCACTAATTGTGTTTAGCTGGCATTTTGTAGACTACATTAGCAGGTCTAATTGTTTCTTTTCCGCCAATAGCACGAGCGCAAACAATGGTAGATAGAGAAGTAGCATTCACTCAACGGGGTCTCCAGTCATGATAAGTACCGTCATTAAAGATCCAGTTTATGGCTGTGTATACCGCAAGGTCTTTAGCAAACCTTATGAGAGAGAGACCAGTGCTAATTGCTATGGTGGCAAATCCTTGCAACTCAGGTGCAAGCTGTTCTCGGTGGCTGGTGTTAGTTTGTTAGCGCCAATCGTGTGATTGATGTAAATTACAGGTGTGGCATAATCATTTGGCAAGACAATAGAGAGGGGGTTTGGGTACTACAGAATAATAAGATTTCGAATTGGGTTGAAGGCTGCGTGGTTGCATTACAATAAGTCCGCAAATCAATATTCATATAATGATCAGCCAGTGTGAATGTCTCATATCAGTAGAATAGTTCCAATGGGTACAGAAACAAAGAGTATTGGAATATGTTAGGATAAACATATTGGCCCCATACAGAAAAAGTCACCGTCCACTTACATTTGCCATATTATTATTACCTTTTTTAAGTTTGCATTGTTTTGATTATATTTGAATATGATTAAGTTCTGGTAGAGGCAATCCTAGGACCATTAGAGTGCGAGACCTGCAGTGCGTGCACATTGACTTTGGAGTGCGGCCGCAGAGCAGGCAACATCGGATCGCAGCTGGTCGTAGTCCTGCTGAGCACTCCAGCCAAGGTTGTCGCTCTCTTTGCACACTCCAAATACACATGGCAGGTATAGGAGGTTTAGCATAATGCTGTTCGTGGGAGCACCTATCCTTTATCTTACTTCCAATTAATTTGACCGCTAGTTTCTCGGGTGCGCTCTGTAATCTGTGAGCTGAAGAATGATCGACACTCGTGGTAATCTTTAGATCGCCCGACTTTTTACAGGCAAGTGGTTTGTTAAAGTCATTTAAGTACATCAGGCTGATACACTTGCTGACAGGCACTTAGACACAATTAGTTGCTTCCTCTCCTAGACGTGCTGACCATGGGGTGTTTGTTTAATGAGGATATCACATGACTAGTTGAAAAACAACTCTCGACCTGCCACTTTATCGCCGCGATGTGCTCTACATTTGTACTGAGAGTTTTGCCATCACGATGTTAATTCTGGCAAGATAAGATTGGCAACTAGTCAGCAGATAATTGCGGTAGTGCCTAAATTAACGCCGTGAAAAGTTCTAATCGATGTAACAGAGCCAAGGATTTCACATCTTGGCATAATACTTTCTGTTGTGGTTTCAAGCAATAGATGGAGATATTTGCCATAGTTGGCAAGTCGACGACCCCCATTACAGCCATTGCTGGCAGATACATTTGTAGGTCAAAAAATCCACTTTGGGTTTTGGAGGTTTTGCTGAAGCTTATGCCCTGTTCATTATAACAGGGATTTACTTAACTCCTCTATAGTATCTCAGTAGTCATTCTGCCAAACCTTCTCTCAGCATTATAGCAGCGATTTACTTAACTCCTCTATAGCATCTCAGAAGCCATTCCGGCCAACCTTCCCTCAGCATTATAGGATTTACTTAACTCCTCTATAGTATCTCAGCAGCCCTTGCCTCAGCATTTAACATGCATGGATCTATGGCCAAAGTGCGCTCTTTTCCCTCGTGCTTTATGGTGCTGCTACATCCCAGTTCACATAAATCCCCTTCTCTAACACCTCAGTGGCCCTGCCAAACGTGGCTAAGTAGGACATTTTTAGCACCTGAAGGAGGAAAACACAGGTAGTTCACGTCATCAATGCATCTTTTAAACCGGTCAAATACGCTCTGCAAGAAGATAGACGTTAGCTAGTATCGTAAATTATTCCAAAGGATCTAAGCAATCAGATGTACGCCTTTTATGAATTAATAGTCGATCGGTCGTTTAGGAAAACACGTGTTAAATCGGTATATTTACATAACGGTATGAATGGAGAATGTTTGAATAAAGATGTTCTACCAGAGATGGATTTTGTAATGCTGTTGATCATCATTGTCTGCCACCAGGAAACTTAATCTTAAATGGACATATTAAACCTTGCATGAAAATGAAAAAAAATGATGATCCGTCTTTATACTAAACTTTGCTCAGCATACCACCATATACGCTTTGCACAGACTAAAACAAGTTTTCATAATGTTTGTACTCTGTTGCTTCAACCATATACATTCATTTTAATGACTTCAACCTTGGTTGATAAAGATATCGGGTATTAAGTTTACCACTATTACCGACTAGCCCTTAATCCGGTGAAATAACCCAATGCAAGAGGTTGTGAGATAGGTGTTTATATCACGGATCCAAGGCCCAAATACAGGGCATCACTGGTTGCACATTCCACAATTGTGGAAGTAAACTGCTTGAAATCACTTTGTATGTCTTACAGCACTTCGTATTTTTTTTTATTAAAGTATCACATGGGGTTCAAACCAGGAATTTAAGAAACACCATCTTAACCCTACTCCTGATTGGTAGCAGGTAGAAAATATCATAACCAAGCGTCCTTAGTCAGCCCATATTCTATGTCATTTCAATATTTACAACTTTTCACTCAAATGACATAATCTCACTACTTGCACAGGTGCATTTAACTAGCTTACAATGGTTCTCATCACCATAACTTAAGTAAATTATCATATTAAGTAAATTACCTTGATTCAGATATTTAAGTAGTTTGATATACTGGCTAGATTTACATTTAATACATCTGACACAACTTAAAAGAGAGCCAAATCTGATTAGATAAATTAGCCATCCACGCCAATAGAATAAATCTTTTCTAAGGATAAGTTCTGATTTAATACATTACTACAAGTTAATGTTCCTATTCCATACTTAAAAACCCTTATAAATCCGTGAAAGGCAGTCAGTAGCGTGTCATGACTGCACGATTCCGGGATAAAGTACATGCAATTACGAGACGAGTGTAAAGGCTTAGTACAGTATTTGAATTTGGCGCCAATACTACGTGGTCGATGACGTCACCAATCAGGTCAGCGTGAGTTGCCGGCTTCGATAATTGTCGTGTCAATAGACCGGCTCAGGTCTAAATGATTAGGTGTGATTCAATAGATACCAATGTTTTACTATACTGCCCCCACATGTGCTTGAAGGTCGGACATATTTGTGCCCCTATATCTCGTCTCGCATGCACTACTTTTGTACTAGTACGCTGTGAGGACTGATTGCCGTTCGCAGCATATGGTGTGCAGGAATTTGAAAGAAATAGTGCACGAAAGAGAAGGCGCGCCTGACACTTAGATGGGAACCTTTCCATTGAAAAAAACTGCAAGCCCTGCTAATCTAATACTACATGTAAAAAATGTGTGTTTTCTGGTATCCGCTTTCTTTCAGGACAGATAAAGTTAGCCACGTGACCTGGCTAGAAATGATGCCATCTTTCCAACTAGTCAAACCCACTTGCTGAGGGTGCCAGTTTCAGAGTATGCTAATAAGGGAACGGCTTGCAGCCGTGTTTAAAGGCACTAAGCGTCAAGCTATTTTCAAATAAAATCAGTAACAAAGAACTTGTTATTAATCTATTCCATACCTTTTTCGATTGTAACCATCAATGAATATTGTTTCTAACACGCTTTGAATCATTGTCATAAAAATGCACATTTGTAAATAAATGTTAATTTATTGAATAGCCTACTCCTCTCTACACAATGATAAACGCATTGTGTAGTTACACAATTCAGTCTAAAATAAAAGAAAAGAAACAACGTCGACGTATTTTGAAGTCTTAAGAACAGTGGCTACATTGTCCAGTCAAAGTTTTTAGACAATTTCAATATGTCTCCAATGTAGCACCAGCTGATTCTCTGTAAAATAATAACATCCGCTGACCTTCTTCTCTCCTGGGATAAGTAGCATCATTATACCCATTCATATCATATGGATGATTGCTGGCCTTTTTAGGTTAATGTTTTAGGTAGGAAAATGACATTTTAACAGTGACAGGTAAGCGCATGGTAAATGTTTGATTAGATATATGCCACCACCAGCCCATGACTACGAGAGAATAGCTACACGAAATGTCATCTGAAGCTTTTGTAAGTATATAGAGTAACAGTGGGCCTTTGGGGATGCTTATGTACTTGATCCATGAGCAGGTCTAATATGAACATCAAATAAAGAAGCATTCCGGATTATTATACCTCATGTGAAGATTCTTGATTCTGGTTGGTCAAGGGCCATAGATTAATCGTTATGTTATACTCACTCCTTAGCGACATGCTGTTGTCCTTAACAGCGGGTGTTATTGAATTAGATAACATACAGCAACAGTGTGTGTTAATTGGTTAACACACGACAACAGCATATGTTGATTGATTAACACACGCTAGCCCGAATACCCGCGAACACCCACAGAGTCTACCGAATGACCTAAAGGTGAAATTAGGTCAACAAGGCAGACGAGTATTTATCCAAAATCTCTGGTGTTTATCATTTTCCCCCTTTTGTGCTTTGTATTTTGTTTGGTAGAATACAACAAATATGACATCCCTTTGGGTATGACAACAGGAATAACTCCCCCCTCGAGAGGATTGTCGGCCGAGGGCGTACTTATTCCTCTCGGGGGAGTTATTCCTGTTGTACTACCCTCAGGGATGTCATATTTGTTTTATGGTATCATCACATATAATTCTGGAATATATTAGGGCTTCTTTGAACTTAGGACCATTTTTAATCAAACGATTTGCTGTTTTAAATCTAGTGAAATTTAATTTCGACCATTTTTTGACAAGCTACACTTTGGGAATTTGTGTTTGTTTCATGTAACTGTATCTTTGCATGATGACTTACAAATGTATGCTGCTCTATTGAATGTAGCTTATTGGCACTGTAATCATTTGTGTATTGTGACTCTGCCATAATTTATTCGCATATTCTATAGCTAAAATGTGTTTCTCTGAAAGTGCCACTAAGTCAACCTGCCTTGTAAATCCAGCTGAAATAGGAAGAGGCTTTAATGATCGTTGTTCCACCTTTCCATTGTACATATCCAGAACCCTCTAGAAAATCATGACGGCTGTATATTAATGGTTGTATGATCTTGAAAAGAATTTTTAAAATCACGTAAAATGAGATTCACTCATTAGGTTCATCTCTCCCTGTTGGAAAAAAGGTATCACAACTGCATAAAAGCTGAAATACGATGCCAATTTCCTTGTGCCAGAATAGCAATCTCCCTAAGGCACAAGTGACAATTTTCCTCACAATTGCATGACATTTTAAGCTCTGTGGCTTCCGTCTCAGTACATTATATTTCACTTAAGTAAGATCATAGTGCGAGAAAGAAAAATGAAAGTGTCAATTCATTTTAGTCGCTATGTCACCTTCTGATAATTACTGGCAAGACATCATAACTATTTCTCGAGTGTAAAGTTATGTAGGTATAGTGGTATTATATACACGTAGAGCCGCCATCATGGGAATCTCTGCATCGTACAAAGGTGCACTTACTTTGGTCCGTTTATGTATCTAGAAAACAGAACATGCATGAATGAAAGTGGTATTGGAACAGGTCAAATGTATGTTCTATTTCTTATGTTGACAATGGCCACGGTTTGTGTTTCTTTCTTTAAGGCCCATTTACACATTCAAGAACGTTAAAGACAAATACAGAAATAATTTTGATTTGTCAAAATCTAAGATCCTTCAACTGCACGCTGAGAGATGTGTTTGGTCATTCATACCATTCTACTATTGACCTTCTTCATGGTGGGATCTATTGGACCGAGACTGTTTAAACATTTCCCCTGCTGCCCTGTTCAAGACTTACTCGTTCCCACTCGGCTATAAAACAGGAATGTGTGAAAAACACATGAGACTGGCGAGAAGAACCAGCAAACCTGCAGGCAGAATGCCAGAATATTGAGACCAAGGCAATTTCCCATTGGTTCACTTGCTTTTCATATACAGCAGATGAATGAAATTGAGTCTGCTAATTTTAAATCACCAAAAGTGAATGAGGGTGACATCCTTAGAGAAGATGAAGAGGCATTTGACTGTATCACAATCATTGCGAGCAATTGCATCACATAATGAGGATTAGGAGATGTCTATTGTTTGCTTGAAGGGTAGGACACTAAGTGAAACTATTATATGGATAATATAGAATGTCGCGAAATATAGTAGGATGGCAATCAGAGATTAAGAAAAGAATAGAGAGTAAACACAAACGTATATCTTCAATGGGTAGATCAAGTTGGTCATCATATTACGATGCAAATAAATAAGGCGGATAGTCTTATAGTCTTAGCTAAGTAGTGCTATAATAGCGCTATGTTGTATAACCACAAGGAATATTCTTATCTGAGACTCCAGCAATGTTTCAAAGTAGCCAATAACAACATTAGCCGTATTATGACGGAAACTGCTAATGCAATTATAGACGCGAGAATATTGTATTGTAAGAAAGGGTGGAATGGATTGAAGTGGCTGATTAACTTTCACAATACTATAGGTGCTCTGTAAGGAAAACACTGACATATAGGAATTGGAATTTTTCCAAGCTTTGTAAAAGTAATTTGTGGCTCTTAATCGGGGACGCTCAATATTTAATGAAACCCACCCAACATCATTTTCAATGAAAAGGTGATGATGCATACCCTCTGCATGGTTATCGAAAATTCCAAATTGGAAGATGCACAGCCAATAACTTTCAAAGGCCAAACAAGTGAATGACGCTATATTTGGGATTTTTGTCAACAGATATTATTGGCTATCCTTGTGAAAATGGCATACAGCAAGATGTCTGGGAGAATCCAGCAGGTATCGCACTTGGCCTAAATACTTCTCGCAGACATCTTACCGTATACCATTTTCACATAAAGGATAATAACTATATATCACCAGCTTACCCCCCCCCCTCCCCCCACACACATCAATATTGAATTACGGTGACAAAAACAAGTTCAAAGTTCAAGGGTATTGCAGTGGAGATCAGAGAAAACACTCTGTCAGACTCCGGGGCGAGGTTTCTTACTTAAACACGCGAGCTACACCCATAAATCCATCTTAAATTACTCTCTGCCATCTTATCTCCCAGAGACACACCAAGTTGGCAGATTATAATATGCAAATCGTGTTTAAAACCCCCAAAGTTTTAGAGGGCTCCGATCAGCAGTGGCCGCCATCTTGAAATCCCTTTGTTGCCATGATATGCCCAACAACGGTTGCCAGGGCATGACCGGAAGTAGTATAGATATATTAGGATCCTTACAATGACGTTTGTGAAAAGCATTGTTAGGATCCCATTACTGTTCTAAATGTGGGGGCAGACCAGGTATCCTAATGTAATGTATTCTAATCCATGTGTCTATGTACGTATATATGTATGTGTGTGTGTATTTATGTATGTATGTACGTATGTATATATATATATATATATATATATATATATATATATATATATATATATGTATATACATAAATATATATATATATATATATATATATATATATATATATATATATATATATATATATATATGTGTGTGTGTATGTGTGTGTGTGTGTATATGTGTATATATTAAGGACGTTTCATTACTGTTCTAAATGTGGGGCAGACCAGGTATTCTAATCAACACAAACGCATGTCCAATTACTGGATAACTCCTCTACCGGTCGCTAGCAGGCTCAATCTTGTGTTCGAGTAGGTAATCATCATCAAAAGCAATCTCAACATCTTGCACAAATCTTCTGTATTTACAATGGCAGCATTCAATGTTTTAAGTACATTGCTTGCTTGTCTGAAACAACTAATTTGTCTACTGCCGATGAATGGATAAGAAAGAAAAACAAAGTTACCCTGGCAAGCAATTAACCTTTTGAGTTAATCGAGGTTGACGAACTGTTAAAAGGTTTTGTCGACATCCCAACATACTTTGTTCTCTTGCCGGGGCAAAATTGTACACACAAGTAACTTTAAAATCGCTGAAATAAAGTCAACAGTGAAAACTCATCCTACATAGCAAAGGGAAAATACTTTTGTTAGCAATGCACCACTGTATTTTCTTTTGAAAGGGATCATTCTTTTCAAATTCAGTTTTGGAATATAGGCACACTCCTGAATAGAGGGTAGTAAACAAAACAAGAGAAACTAGAACTATAAAGGCAGTGTAGATGAAGCATGGCTGTGGTTGTTCAATCTGAATTCAGTTTTGCCATTTCGCAGTTGATAGGTCAGTCAGAAACCTTATGGTTTCCATTGTAAGGAATAGAAAGATATCGCCTAAAACACCCAGGCGTGTCCAATGAGTTCAAAGTACCTGTAAACTATGGGATGTACTATCATTGTGGAAGTAGATCATTGTATTCAATTACATTTCTTATACAGCCCTTTACCTACTCACTGGACCTTTGATTTCGGTGATTCCTAAGTTGCATATATTCTTACGATTATGTCGCAATTTTGAAGAATATTTTTTTATTGCTCTACAGCCTTGTTTGCCATGGAGTAGGATTGATTGAAATTTGGATAAATAGAGGTTTAGAGATACCCCGAGATTTTCATTGATCGTGACTTTCCATGTTTTTTTAACATCAGCATTGATTTCTTAATGGGTTAAAATGGAACTTGTCTAGATATACCTTGGATTATATTTCTTCTAATGTCAGTATACTGCCGTTCGCTTAAATAGATCCCCTACCTCCCTGAAGCCTGACTTAATAAGCAAGTGACATGTTGAGATATTAAAAAGAGGGGTATCCCACAGAGGGGCCTTCCGAATTTCTTCTGCGGTTTCATATGTTTCATAGAAATGAACCTTGATAACTGCTCTGCAAACATCTTTCCAATATAGATTATAGCAGGGTTTTTTTTTATAATTTATTCTCCATAACAACATGGTATCGATATATTTACACACATTTTTTGCATAGTATTTCATTCTTCAATGGCAATCATTTCTTTATACACATATTTCATAAATATACAATATTTCTGGTTATAACATTATTAATTCATTATATAATTGGGCCCATTTTCCCAGAGCTTTAGCTCTTTGATTTTTGATTGTTCCCAAGTAGATATCCGTATTCATATAATCTTTGAGTATTCTTTTCATATAATCTATCGTTAGTATTTGATTCTTGCATTTGCTTATGAAAATTTCATGTTTTGTCAATAAAAAGATAGTATTTACTAAAATGTCATTTTGTGGGTTTCCTAGGATCAAGGATATGACATCCGAATATAAAGTGGTATTTAATTTCCTATTCAGCCATGCAAGTAGTTCATCCCATAAGTTGTGTACTACTGGGCATGTATGAAGTAAATGTATGATTGTTTCTGGAGTTGGACATCGATCACAATTTTCATTCGCTTTGATTTTAAATAGAAACAATTTCTTGTTGGTGATCATGGATCTGTGCAATACTTGGTAATGAAAATATTTTGTTCGAGCATTAACTTTGCATTTTTTGTTAGAGTATATAAGACCGTCCAGTTAATGGCTGTTATTGGTACTAGTTCAGTTATCCATTTAATTTCGTTAAAGGTTCGAATTGTATTGGAATTTCCAAATTTGTTTTTGCTGTGGGGTACCATATTTGGTAGGCTTTTATCAAACTCTTCCAAAAAGGATTTTTCGTGTTGTTCAGTAAATGTACATGATATTTTTCAACGGTCCACAAAAGTCTATCTATTTTATTATATTCTGCAAACTCTCCCCACTCTGGTTGTACGTTTTTTGAGTAAAGTTTGTTTAACCAAGTGAGTTTTAGTTTATTATCAAAATCCAACATGTTTAACATTTGTAAGCCACCCTGTTCCAGGTTCATGTAAATAGTTTTTTTGTTCACTTCATGACGTTTACCTTTCCAAATGAAATTTATTGCTAATTTTTCGATTTCAAGCAACAATTCTTTGGTTGGAGTGGGTCGAGACTGCAGAATATGTATTATTTTGGAAACAATTAGACTTTTGTAGACTGCAATGCGACCTATTGGGGTAATATTTTGACAGGTCCCTATTTGCATCAAGTTTTTCATTGATTTTAGTCTGTCGTTAATATTGTTGTCTGATATCTGCTCCATATCCAAAGTGTCATAATTGACACTGTAAATTTGGAAACCCAGTCTAAATTATTTTCCCTACAGAAACGTCTAAAAGAAAAATCTGTTTCACGTATGGGACCAATTCGAATTACTTTAGTTTTTTGAATATTTATTTTTAACTCTGAATTTTTATAGAACCAGTGAAGTAGTTTGAGGCTATTTCGTAGGTTGTTTTCATAGGCTTTAAGACATAAAGAAGTGTCATCTGCATATTGGTTTATTTTATGCTCCTTGTCATGTATTTTTATACCTTCAATATCATTGCTCTGTTTGAAAGCTAGAGCATGAATTCCGGAGCACAAAATATGGTGAGATGGGGTCGCCTTGAGGACAGCCCCTCTCCAAGGTGAAGGATTCTGAAAGGTGGCCATTTAAAATTATCCTGGATTTGGTGTTATTTTGGAATAATTTTATCCATTTTATGAAATTTTTACCGAAATTAAATTTTTCAAGTGTTTCATGGATGAATTTCCAGGATAGGCTATCAAAAGCCTTTTCAAAATCAATTAGTAGTATAAGGCCATCAGTATTTGTACTTTGGTAGGAATATATAAGATCGTACATAAGGCGAGTACAATCTGATATAGTTCGGCCTTTCAAAAACCCTTTTTGTTCCCTGCTTATTACCCTGCATAAAATTTCACGCAATCTATTAGTTATACATAGGGAAAGAAGCTTGTAAGTAGTGTTAAGTAAGGAGATAGGTCTCCAATTCTTAATAAGATTTCTTGGTTTGCCTGGTTTAGGTAAGCAAGTAATTAGTCCTTGTGTTAGTGAGTCAGTTAGTATTCCCTTGTTGTAGCTGTAGTTAATGTAATTGAGGAAGAAAGTTCCTAATTGCGGCCAAAAAACTTTTAAAAACTCTGTGCTATATCCATCTACGCCGGGGGAATTATTGTTTTTCATTTGGTTGAGGGCCTTGTCTAATTCCCTTTTCGTAATGGGCTCTTCTAACCTATCTTTTTCCCCTTGGGTCAATTGTTCTGGGATAATATCTCTGTATTTCTCATCTGTTTGGGATTCTTTTTCGCTGTATAGGTCTTTGTAGAATTGTGTTATTCTAAGTAGAATCTGGTCTTGTGAGGTTATTGTTGTGTTCTCGTCTAGTTTGAGTTCTGTAAAAATTTTATTAATTCTGTTTTTATTCTCTAGGTTAAGAAAAAACTTACTCGGCTTCTCGCCATATTCTAACCAGTCCGCTCTCGATCTTATATAAGCTCCTTTTAATTTGTGGCGTCTAATTTCTATTAGTTGGTTGTTGAGGATAGCTAGATTCTCTATGTCTGTTTGGGTCCCATTTCCTGGGTTGATTTTATTGTCTAGTATTTTATTCTCTCTTCTAAGTCTAAGCGTTGTTTATTGGTTTTCCTCTTTTTTTTTTGGCGTAGGTAATTATCACCCCTCTTAGTGTTACTAGTATTGTGTCCCAAAAGATCTGTATTTACTTAGTATTTTATAGTTTTTGGAGATTGAGAGAATTTCATCTGAACATAGGAAGTAATCTAGTCTTGCCTGCTTTCTAGAGAGTCCTTGTAACCAAGTATATTGTGTTTTTCTGGGGTTGTTGACACGCCATGCGTCTACTAAAGAGAAAGTTCTGCACATGTCATCTATGGCCCTAGTAGTTCTTAAATTGTTTTGTGCTTGGTAGTTTATATTATCTAAATTGAAATTCCGGGTGGAGTTCCAGTCCCCGGTTAAAATAACATTCGGATTTTCGAGTTCTTCTAAAAGTTCACATAATTTATTAATGAAGCCTGGATTGTCTTGATTTGGGGAATAAATGGATCCTAATACTAGGCTGAAGTTATTTGGAAGATTTAGTTCTATGAAAGTGTAGTTACCTAAGCTGTCTATTTTAGTAGTTCCGAGTTCGAATTTGAATGTATTATTAGCTAGTATTGCAGTTCCTCTTGATCTTGTGCTGTATGTTGTGTTTATTATTGTGTAATCCCATTCCTGTTTAGCTAAATTCCCTACATTTTCGTCCCAGTGGGTATCTTGTAGAAATATTATATCTTAGTGTCTACTAAGGGTCTTTGGTACTAAATATTTCAAAAATTAGTTTTTAAAGTATATGAGATTATTAAAATAGTAAATACTACTATAAGGTTTGTTGATTTATTATAGTAGTATGGTTTAATTCCTCGTTTGGAGTTGCAAGTTGGAGACTGGGCAGGTAAATGTTTAATAGAAAAAGTCGAGGTAGAAAGAAACAATGTTGTTGTTTTTTTGTTTGTTTTTTTGAAAGTGCGGCTTTGAGTTCACTTATGCCAAAAAGGGTAACGAGTTTTTATAGATGGGCAAATAGACTCTTAATAGACATCAGCGGAGATACATGGAATAAGTACAATATTATTCAAGTATACAAAATAGTGTTCTTATATACGACTGTATGTGATTACACAGCACGGAGATGCCTCATGGGATGACAAGTTTCGGGTGGATTCGACCAAAATAAAGTGATTGAAAGAAAAAAAAAATTAAAAAGATTTTTTTTTTTTTTATAAATATGAATATTTTTGTAAGTTTTTATAAGAGGGTAAAGTCGAAATAATCAAAAAGTCAAGTATAGGAGGAGTTGATATAAATTTTCAATTATTTATATGGTCTGAGGCTATCTGATGAATTGAAAACTATCAAGTGCTGGTATGACAAAAAACAATAAATAAGAGTTGTAAGGCAGACTTATGGTATAGAAGTATGACACTAGTGAATCAGATTTATTGCATTCCGTAATAGGATCAATGAAAAAATGCAAGTCTCTAGTACCTATAAGTCCGTTGTAGTGTAACACACGTTGCCACGTATCGTTATGGACGCTATGTCACGTGGTATGTTTGGGTAGGCACGGAAACAAGATATCGCTATTGAAATGTTCAATGTCTGAGTTTTACTTCTCAGTTTTTACTTAGAAGTAATGTCATAGTTAAGTTGCATCCCATAGAGTTAATACGACAGATAATGGTGAGCACTCCGTTATCTGAAGGGCACCCGAACTATGCTTTTGACCTGTAGTTGTATTCCGTATAAGAGATATATAATATTTCAAGATATCGAAAGTAGAGTTTTATAGTTAGTCTCTAGCCAGATTTTTGTGTGTGTTTAAACGAAACAAGCAGGAGCGAGTTGCTCGGGTACCCTTATAGAAAAGGAGTACTTACCATCTCATGCATAGGGGTCCGTTTCCACTCGCGTTCCTATTGCCAAAGGAGTTAAATCCGTATGTGTTTGGAGGTGATCTCCTAGAGTTTCTAAATTCGTTCCGCAGATTGTCAACTTCACGATTTATGTCGTCTAATCGTGATTCAAAACTTTCTTCCGGCGATATGTACTGGACTCGGAACGGGATGTTTTCTGGTGTACGTAGGTGCCGGTTGGCTCGGATTCGATCGATCGGTGGTGATCGTTCGCGGGATCGACGCCAGGTGTCGTCCTGTATCCTGAGTCTGCGTCTGACTGCTGAACGTGGGGATTCTCGGCGAGTATGTCTGTCCGTCAGTTGTCCTCCGTAGCGTTGTCGGTAGCGGTGGGAGTCGTACCCAGGTTAAGCGGGATGGCGCCATCCACTTGGAGTCACGGTCGAGTACGAATTCTCGCTGGTCGGCGTAGGCGGTGTTTCCTGCGCGTTAGAGGTCGCTCTAGAGTCCCTGGGGCGGGAGTCGGGTGCGCTGTAGTACGAGCGTTGTTCGTTGGTGAACCTGCGGGACGATCGATTGTTCTCGCTTGGGGGGTTACTGTATAGCTGGTTGTATGCACTGACCCAACTCTCACTGGTTTCACTTTCTTTAGAGAATTGCGAGTTCTCGCTGAGTCTAACCCTCGGAGGGCTGGCGGGCTTGAGATAGGCGTCACTCGGTGCGCCCAGCCAAAATCCGCTACTGGTGTTTGTCTTAGTGTTCGTTTGGTTGAGTCCGTTGCTCAATTTTAACACAGTCTCAGGTTTTGGCCGGCGGAGTTGCTTAGGTCTGTTTGGCCATCTCGGTGTGACTCTGGCTGTGTGTTGGGTTTTCTCGTCGTCTTCGGCTCTCACACTTGTTGATGGAGTTTCTAAGTTGCCCGTGTTTTCTTTGTTGGTTTGGTTCTGCGCTAGGAAAAAACTTGGCTTCTTCGATGTTCAGCAGGGCTTGCTCACACTTGACTACCGCTTCTTCCGCGCTGTCTGTAGATCGGCTTGATGGTGAGAAGCTGTTCTCGTAGTCACCGTTGCCTTGTTCTCCTTGGTCGGCGAAGGTTGAGTGGTTTAGTGGCCCGATGCTCGACCTGTTGTAGTCACGATCTTCTTCGTCTGAGGATGCCGATTCTCGGATTACTACTCGAGTATCTTCGCCTGTAACATATATAGAATGGCAGGAGTTGTAGTAAGGATTAAGTGACGTTCAAGGATCTTTACTTCACGGTAATGTTCTAGTTAGATCTCAATTGGTGTCTGAGTCTACTTACACACGCTCTCGTCTCCCATGATCAGTGTTGTAGGTTTTCGTCGTCTAGTCCGTCCTGCTAGGCTGCGGTGGCCGAAGTGATCAGTGAGAGAGCGTGTGCTCCTTTTATAAGTAGATTCGCTGCTTCAAGGGAGCGGCTCTATTGTTTCGTTCACGTGCCTGGAAATTTCCAGTGATCGGTGTGGTGGCACCGCTTTGTTCACCTTTCTGCCCTTACGAAAGTTAAAGGTCGTTTTGAGATTAGTGTTATTGTTTTCTCTTTTTGCTTTTTTTGTCAATTTACCGTTGAAATTCCTTTTTCCTTGGTGTTTGCCTTGTTTGTTGATTCTGTTGTATTCTGTATGTGTTTTGCGATTCTTCCGATCTAGATTATAGCAGTTATCTTTATTGGTAGTGATTTCTCAAGAAAATAAGATGGTCTATTTTCATATTATTCTTTACCAATCTCTTGCCATGTTTCTTGACCTTTAACAAATTCTCTAAGCCATGTTAGTTTCAGGCCCAAATCAAAGTCACTAACATCAATATTATATCAAATTGTAACATACTTAGTTTGGTTTGGTTTACATTATAATGGGCATACATTTTTATAATCTAAGTGAAAGGATTTTTAAAGGAATAATAAAACCTGCTTGTTTTGATGTATTAAGCAAACCATTCATATCGCATTTGTTTGAAACAAGGTAACATTAGTTTTATGTTGATTATTCTTTATCTAGATTTGTATGTAATGGTATTTGTTCTGGTGTGGATTATTGTATATTTCTATCTGTACTCAATATTAGTATATATGATATGATATTTAGATGAAATATAAATAATTGTATTTATATGAAGTAAAAATCCGATTACACATGTGTGTAATTTGACATTTAAAAAACATCAATATTATTCAAGCCTCCAAGTTTGGTAGGAGTCTGGGGTTAGTAGTAGATCGCACACCACTGTGATGCTGAAAGGTTACTGATATTATTCAAGCCTCCAAGTTTGGTGCGAGCGGTAGGTAGTAGATCGCACACCACTGTGATGCTGAAAGGTTACTGATATTATTCAAGCCTCCAAGTTTGGTGCGAGCGGTAAGTAGTAGATCGCACACCACTGTGATGCTGAAAGGTTACTGATATTATTCAAGCCTCCAAGTTTTGTGCGAGTGGTAAGTAGTAGATCGCACGCCACTGTGATGCTGAAAGGTTACTGATTCGATGAGGTGTGGTTGTTGATCGCATCGATATATGTAGCATTGATGGTAAATTCAATTTTAGATCAAGGAAATATTGATGGACTCATTTTCACAGCCTCTATCCTATTTTGGCTTGTTTTGACGCAATCGTAATTAGTATTGGCTCCTCCATCGCACATTGCACACCATCTTGGCACAATAACTGCTATTCGTGGTGCAGAGACTTGGCAAACTCTGGATGATCATGTTGCATTGTCTTGTTCAATTGTTGGCTATTTGGTATTATGTAACATTTGCTGACGACAGAAACATTTATTTATGTGCGATACATCCAGTTTAACACAAATCTTATCAAATTCAATTCCCTGTAAACTTCCAAACATCACCGTCCACAATTTCCACAGTGTATCACAGTGAGCAAAAAATTGTGAATGTGCCACGAGTGTTTTGAACTACAAAAATACAATTCAGTACTGTGAAACATTTTCAGAGAGGTCGAATATGATTTTAAACTTGGTGCCTATTGCACTGTTGAACAACAATAATGGAGAAATTATAGACAGACGCAAAGTGAGCGGGGAAAATACTACATGTAGATGGTATAGAGAACCAGGAAGTATGAGCAGATCACACCTGTTCTCATCAAGCTTCACTGGCTACCAATCAAATTCAGCATCCAATTTAAGGTCCTACTGCTGGTATAGAAGGCAATCAACGGACTTGTACCTAAGTACATCAATGAGCTGCTTATGCTTTATAAACCCAGACGCCATCTTCGATCAGAAGCAAAGGGCCTTCTGCATGAGCCTCGGCCTCAAATTTGGAGGACATCGTGCTTTCTCCATTAGTGCACCACGATTATGGAATGCGCTTCAACAACACCTGAAGGATTCTACATCATGTCAGGCCATCAATAAGTGTCTCAAAACACACCTTTTCAGGCTCGCCCACTGAGGCTGTGTGGACTTTGACTCAAATTATGACAATTTTCAGCGCTTTGGAAATGGCGCTATATAAATTCAAATTATAAGTATTTTCGTTAGATATAGCAAAAGGAGTAACATAGCTTCAGCAGAGTGGAAATATGCAATTGATTGGGTTGTCACGTGTATGGTATTGCACGTGTATGCCCAAGAGATGAATGGTAGAAGTACCAGGTGGTTGACACCGTCCAGGTGCTGTCTGTAGTACAATAACATCCATTATGCATTATCTTTGTATAGGCAGCCCGTTCCCACACGCGACCTTCAACGGATGATTTCAATTTACCATCCAATGCCATTGCACTAATCAAATAATGCCCTTGCAGGCCGGGGTCTCATCCCTGACAGGGTAACTTTCACCCTGAAAGTTGAGACGATTGTGTTATGGAATATATCTAAGCTTAATCTCATTAATGGATGGGTTAAAGACACCACTGCGGGGTTCTGGGGTTCAACAGCAAATGTGAAATTACGACGTGAATAGTGTGCATTTCCTTTCTGTTTTATTTCATATCACATTTGACATTATAGCTCATTCATACACTGGTTTAAATTCAATCCAGCTTAACAGAGAAAACTTTTGGTTCATAAAAAGATCTATATTAAGAAAAAGGGGCACACACACACACACACACATATATATATATATATATATATATATATATATATATATATATATATATATATATATATATATATATATATATATATATATATATATATATATATACATGTTTGTATGGGTATACACATGTATATGTATATCCCAAACATTATTACCCAAACATTATCATTTGTTTAATTGTGAAAAGCGATAGACCGACACATTTCAATCTCAGTTGTTTCTAGTGTGTTTATGTCAAATTAAGTCGATAGTAATACTAAAACCCAATATCTCGACAAAGCAGCATGTTGTTCAGTTAATTATTGTCGAGCCTCCTTATGTATGTAATAATTTCCCGTTTAATTAGTTTCCTATGGTAATACATCTCAGAGGGGTTAATTAAGTAGGCCGTGCAGTCTTAAGTTACATCATACATACAACACCCCTAGCAAATCGGCATAATATAGAAACAAGTGGAATGTATCCAATGCTCACAACAATAGTACTGATAGCAGCAGCATAGCAGTCGTGCTAATATCTTGTTCTTGGAATGTTTTGGATGCAGGTATCTCTACACCATTTATATCAATGTTGAAGGGCAGGATGTTTGTGTAGCAGATACTAGTATAGCATAGCAAACTAAACTCATCAGCTGATATAAGTGGAGTGACACGCCCTCCCTAATAGGGCCAATATCAATCTACATCAATACGCAATCAGCCGTCACAGAAAACCCTCTTGCCCTACCGAGTGTGAGCACGTCTTGAAAAATTCATGAAATATTTCCTTGACCTTTATGCAGTTTACATGCGAATCTAAGTAGAATGCAACGTGCCATGTATATCCATGTGTACGATAACAGGGGGATAGTTTCTTAGGATCAAGCAGGTTTGTTGTGCATAGAACGGCCGTACCAGCACTCTACCCACACAACTGTCCAATGTAGTGAGTGGTATTATGTTTTATACAATGTATTGGCTTTTACTGTCCCCTGGTATCACAGCGTGAAATCAACGAGCCAATAGAGTTATGGGGGTGTTCATCATGCCCTAGTAACACCGTTTAACAGATTGTATTATTACATGAAGCTACTACATATGAATACATTTCTATTGACATGAATATCATTTAGTTTATTATTTAGAAAAAATATGGATAACACGAGTAAGGAAAAAAACACGTTTCGGTCGTTGCAATTAACGAATGCCTGGTCACTTTCAATGGCCGGCACCAACAGACAACTTCGCTTCTTAGAGTGCGAATAGTTTTGAATTCAAAATAGCATGCCCGATCTTAAAAATTTGGTTTTATTTTCAAATCACACGTCATCTCAACTGAAATGGCTCACCAGCATATTTAATCACCATTATAATCCCTCGGATTGATACTTTCCAGACATACAATGCCTAAATTGATGGCTTTAAAGCCAAGTCCATATATGATTGCTTTTGGGGCTGGTTAAGCGTAAAACAAATTTTCAAGAACAAAATGACATTCATTCACACGGTTCGCTGGTTAGCCTATCACGTACTTTTCTTGCATAGAGCTGCAAGCTTGTGGCTTTGAATTGAACACGTCGAGCAAGCATTTTGAAAGATCCACAGACTGCAGATGAGAGCTTTACCTTGTGTGTTATTTTGAATGTAGTCATAATAAGCACAATTGGATCGTCTACATAATAATATTTGAAGACACACATTACCATAATCTGGATTAGCTACCGGAATTCGTGCGTTAATATGTATTAACGTCATCTGGGGTATTCATCAATGATGTAATAAGACAGCGTGAACTGATGTATGTGTGTGAGAGTAATCATCTAGAATTGTCACAGCTGACATTGACGGATTGCATATTAGCTATTATATAATAAAAAAAATACATTGCATGCTAATAGAAGGAATTAAAGTGGAAAATCTCGTGAGGAAGTCTCTAAAGTTTCTTTGACAAATATGCAACTAAAATTGTTATCTTGGGTGTAGCCACACCTTTAAAGGAACACCTGACTAAACTGTCCCCTATATCAGATATCCATAATGGGGCATTTGGATTTATACTTGAATCTCCTTGTCGCAATCTATAAGATAGACATACAATGTATAAGGCACCTCAGGGACCTGAGGGATATTTAAAGCTTTACCCAGGCATGCCCCCAGTACTTAAAGAGTCTAAGGAAATCGATCTGTGAACACGATAGGTAGTGACTTTGATGGCGATACGAAGTATAAGGGACCTCTCAAAAGCACGAAACAACCTAAAGCTACCATCAATGATTTTTGAAGACAATGTCACCTTGGCGCGGAGCAAATGCAGTTTGTGCTGATGGAAACATATATTTATGGGTCATAGAGTTTGATACCAGATACTTTAAATCATGACACGTACTACAAACTGCAACAACTATCTCGAATTGCTATTGGCGTGTATATAGTATTCATGTCCCCATGAGACAAACGTGATGGTTGGTAAGAAATCATATTTGAAGTGGCTTACATTGATGCGATAAGAGATAATGCAAAATGCCAATAGTTTTATACAAGTTCATCCGTAGTTTATAACATTTCGGAGGTTGCAGGCATATATATCAGTACGATTCAGGATTTATTAGATCACGAAATCAGTCTTCTGCATGTGACAGCAGCCATCGTGCTGCATCTATTGTACTATAGTCATCTACGCCCTTTATTGGCATGTAGTACATAACACTTTGAAATGTGATAACATCACAACGACAGGTTACAGTGAATGGAACTTGGCAGGCAATTTGACACAAAAGTAAATAAAGCGTACTCTAGCAAAGAAAAGCAAGATAGGATTTGACTATAAGGAATAAAAGGTATATGAAATGATAT
Organism: Maea johnstoni; assembly: GCA_963942565.1. Classification (NCBI taxonomy): domain Eukaryota; kingdom Metazoa; phylum Annelida; class Polychaeta; order Spionida; family Magelonidae; genus Maea; species Maea johnstoni. The sequence continues at coordinate 90,713,251 of OZ012684.1, read as the reverse complement.
GTGTATGATAATGATACACCATATATATATATATATATATATATATATATATATATATATATATATATATATATATATATATATATATATTATATATATATATATATATATATATATATAGTATATATATATATATATATATATATATATATATATATATATATATATATATATATATATATATATATATATATATATATATATATGTATACATATATATGACATATGTCTAAGTGCAATATGAGCAATATGATATATGTTTTTCTTTAAATTATTTTGATAAATTTGCTTTGTTTTTACATTCTTGAATCATCTTTTTGACAAGATGAATGGCAGGGAAGATGTTTTGAGAACATACTAATAAAACAAACATACTAAGATCAATGAACTGAAGAATATGCCAGGATATTTCAAAAACAAGACATTTTACTTCCGATTCAAGATGGTGAGAACCATGAAATATGAATCGCTACAACTATCATGGGATTAATTTGCTTTCAAAATGGATGTCCTAGATCGGAGGGACTTGGAAAATGGTCGCTTGAAGAAATAGCCAATACATTAATGCAGGGAGCATACCAAGGAAAATACAAGTACATGCATATGGCTTCAATTTGTTATTCCAAAAAGTGTCATCAGACTTGCCAACTGACAAGAGAGGTTTATTGCCTAATAAATAATACAGAGGAGGGCTTTTAATAATGCGAACGATAAAAAAAAAGCGTTTAATTATCTCAGTGACTTTGATTTTACGCTGTTTGAGTTCGATATTATGGTGAATATGTATAAGATCTAAGAACTGGTTAAAATACCGATGCTAATCACAAGAAAAGTACTCATTTAGTCACTAAATGTATTAAGTGTTCACCATAGTGTGTTATTTCCACTAAGTATTCATCTCTATGTTGATAGCCTGCTTTACTTAATGAGCAGGAATCATTTTTCAGAATTTATTTGTCAATGTTATTCACATATGGCAATCTAGTTTGTGATAAAACGACAGCAATGGTTGTGAGTGATGTTGTACGAAATAAGTAACGCCAATTGAATATATTGACTATACTTTTAGAGTGCTTTTAAATTGCAGTAGTGACATGTATCATAATGCTTAGATCTGTGATCTGTGGACACATGTCAGACCTATTTCCCGAGATGATAGAGATATTTAACCATGTGGCGAGACTGATATGCGAAGATAGTTTAGTATAAGTAATTACCCCTATGTGAATGATATTGATAGGGGTATGCTAAATAGTCTTAGACACATGGTCACACAATTGAGAGAGGCGAAGGGCACACTGTCAGTGACATGACATAACAACATCTAGATTAATTATAGAATTTTTATAATTGATCAGGACCCATCTGCGTTATTCTATGCCTGGAAGTTATGTTTTTTTTTGTTATTGCACAGCAGTTACTTTGAAGAATACAATTGTGTTGAAAACTACTTGCACCATCCCCGTTTTCTTTCTGCTAATTGACCATTCATACATTTTATGATTTTTAGATAACTGAGTGAAAATCAACTTTCGTTTCTTATAGTTTTTTTCTTATCTTTAAAAGACCCCTTTTTGAAGGAACGTGATTATTTTTCAATGTGACAATTGTCCCAATTCAACAAATTTCTAGTCCAGGTAAAATCGTCCTAGAAAAAGCCCAACTATATTCGTCACACAGCCTCCAGGCCCCTCCTACTTGATTCTAAATTTATCAATCGCATCAAACCTGTAGCACCCAAGAGAATTACATGTACATGCATATGGCTTCATTTTCCTCCAAAAAATAGCATTAGAGCTGCCAATTGACAAAAGAGGTTCATTGGGTACCAAGTAACGCAGGGGAAGCTTTTGAAAATGCGTACATTAACAAAAGCTTTTAATTATCTCAGTAATTTTGCCTTTTTTACTGTTTGATGTATGTATGAGATTTTCTCATCCCTTAAAATACCGATGCCAATCATAAGAAAAATACTCATTTAGTCACTAAATTTATTAAGTGTTCACCATAGTGTGTTCTTTCCACTAAGTATTCATCTTTATGTTGATGTCCTGCTTTGCTTAGTGAGCAGGGATCATTTTTCAGAACGCATTTGTCAATGTTATGAACATATGGCAATCTTAGGATAAAACGACAGCAATGGTTGTGAGTGATGTTCTACAACATAAGTATGGACGCGAGCGATTTACAAATTATAAGTTTTAAAATAATGATTCAGTCCAAAGCTAAGTTAATGGAATATATTAATTAGAATTTTGGAGTGCTTTCACATTGTAGTAGTGACATATACTATAATGCAATACATCAGCTCAGATATGTGATCTGCTGACACATGATACAGATAGTTAGCCATGTGGCGAGACTGATATGCGAAGAGAGTTTAGTATAAGTAATTACCCCTATGTCCCCTATGTGTATGATATTGATAGGGGTATGATAAATAGTCCTAGAAATATGGTCACGCAGTTTGCCTAACATCATGAGGTAATAAAGATTTCCTTCGTTAAGCTATATGGACTCGAAATTGTAGAAAGATGACTTCAATTCAATTAAAACATTATTGCATTTTTAGTATTCTTACTACTGAAGTTCTAGGAAACAATTTACTTCAGGCTCAATGATATCAGTGTTAGCATATTTAGGTCAAAGAAGATATCTCCACTAGAATATTTCGGGAAGCGAGGAATACTGTCTGTCAGATGGCATATCAAAATCTAGATTACTCATAAATATCTGAAAATTCATTCTGAACCTAATCCGTTAATCTATATATGGAAGTTGTTATGTTTTTTCGGTAATAGCACAGCAGTTACCTTGCAGAATAAGATTGTGTTTGGTGAATATAGAGTTGAAAACTACTTGTAATATACCGATTTCTCTCTCAGCTACTCAATCATATATATGTTTTATAAATTCTAGATATTCCCAAAATAAAACATTTTACTGACTGAAAATCAACTTTCAATTCTTGCAATTTTTGGTCTTATATTTGAAAGATACCTTTTTGGAGAAACGTTATAATTAATTCAATATGACAACTGTCATAATTCAATTATTTTCTAGTTTAGGTAAGTGGTCCTAGAAAGAGCCGAACGTTATTCGTCACACAGCCTCTCGGCCCCTGCTACTTGATTTTTACTTCACCACATCAAGCCTGTAGCCATATACCCTGGCGTGGTGGAGCTACATGTAGAAGAAGAAGTAGAAACCCCACAAAGGTATTATGGTGTGATGTAATTATTCAGGTTTACCCATAGTCTTGGGTTATGCCCTGATGGCCATGTGGTCTAAGGCGTTGCCAATAACTGCTAGCTGTCTCTCACCAATGCCCGGGTTCAAGTTCCCAGTGACTTAGCGTTAGTCGGAGATTTTTCCCAGGTTTTATATACCACCTACAACTGGCTAGTCACGACGTAGCCGCAATATGTCAGAAAAAGTGAGAATAAAAGAAATTTCAAATTCTACCCATTGATTTCATCGAATTTCATATTGTGTAAAGGTTATTGCACCTTCCCTCGGCCTGGGTCTCTGTCAAGTACCATCTCTAAGCCCTCTCTTTGATCGCAACCCAGTGCTGACCGTGACGGTCATATTTCTTGAACACTAGGGCTTTCACGGTAATAAATGGTGCCCTTACAGCCGAGAGGTCTAAGGGTTTCCACTTGACAGCTTCCTGTCACTCACCACTGTACGGGTTCCAACCCCAGTTGAAGCATATGAAAAAGTTGTAAGTGACTCGGGAATAGGCAGTGTATTTCCCGGCTGGGAATTCCAGTTTCCCCCACTATTACTTACTTACTAATTGGCTTGTCATGTGTACTTTACCGTGTACTTTGTAAAGCACGCGGGCTTGTTGTGAAAAAAGGTCTAAGGGGTGTAGGTCACTCAAAAGATTTTCCATGCTTCAATGCGTATTCTGAGGCTGGACTATTGTTACTGGTGTGTGAGAGAGAGAGAGAGAGAGAGAGAGAGAGAGAGAGAGAGAGAGAGAGAGAGAGAGAGAGCAGTCGAAGGGCAATGCTCTGACCACTTAACTATCATGGGAACAACTGCTATTGATCAGGTAACGTACGTCTTTATGAACTTCTGATTAAATTACCAAGACTGAATAAAAGGAACACTAATGTTAAGGGTACGGCTGTCAAATATGTGTGGGGAGGAAATTTAATCCATCACGTCGATAACTTTATTATATTACTATGTGAGGGTGCTACTACTAAGTGCACAGTAGGAATGTATTCATGTCAGTAAGGAGTGCAGGGATATCGTAATTGGCCTGATACCTCGAATCCACTCCCTCAAGAACAACTCGACAGAAAAGTTTATCAAACACATCTTTCGATGCCAAAGCACGATTTCATGTAGGTAATTTGATTCCTTTACTATAAAGGCAAAGATTGTGTGTTGAATTTGCTGTATTCTAATGTGTTGGTAAAATGACCCCGACACACTCGACACATTGGCCACCAGATGCCAACTATCATATGCACCAATCATTTACTGCAATTTCTACTTAGTACTTCTTGTTTATTATATTTTACGAATAACAATGCCAATATGATTTAATGAGTTATATATTCTTCTAATCAATTATATGTTCAAGTAATTGTTTACATTGATATGCATGATTTTGTAATTCAACACATTACTGTCAATAAACATCCTTCCGTATCAACTAACTGAATAAATTATCACCCTGCAGCAGAAGGTTTAGACATTATGTCAAAGATTGAGGCCCCGCTTATTCACGGACCTTTCTGATTTGTAATGGCATCACCTGTGTAACCTACTAGGATTCATTACTATCTTGCTTCCATATCATTATCAGTAGGGAATGTGTACGGATTACTGTCTTGGTTCTCATTTTCGAAATCTTGGTTCTCTTTCTGTCATCTTGTTTCTTACTTTCTCACTCTCGGTTCTCGCTCATGCAATGTCGGTACTATCTACAACCATGTTGGTCCTCGCATATCCTTAATAAATGAGAAAAGGGCATGCCATAGAAAACATACTCGGACCAGGTGCGCTGCGCCAAAAAATAGTAGATAAACAGAAACACACAATAAGAGAGAGACTGCTATGACCTGGAATGAAGAAACATTTTTGCCGAGAGGCAGCTCAAACTACTGAGTAAATTATTTTAGTTAAGTTAATGTAGAATATAAGCCACATATGGATCTCAACCCACTTCCGTAGAGAAGTGAAACATAAGGAACCCCACATGACAGAACGAGTCCTCCAATGGAAGCAAGGATTCATATATATATATATATATATATATATATATATATATATATATATATATATATATATATATATATATATATATATATATATATATATATATATATATATATATATGGGTGTATGGGTGTTTGTGTGGGTGTACAAATATGCATAACGCAGGCCACCCACTAAGAAAATCTCGTGTGAATTATCAGCTCATTAAATGTAAATTAGTTTTCTCTACTTTCCTTTTACTAATTGATCAGTCGTAACTTTGATGAACGACGTCAATCAAAACCATATCGCACCTAGTAAAATACTCGGAAGCTGCTGTGCAATGTGATATTGTTTCTAGGAGAAACACGAATGGTGTGGATAAAAGCGACTTTTAAGGTCGAGAGAAAATAACCGCAATGATTATTTGTGAGTACCCGACCTAGGCTCATGATCATGAGAAATCTGATGAAAAATAGCGCACCAATGGAAAGCCCTTGGGTGTGTAGCTCAACACCTGCGAACGAGTCAACGTTATGTATAGTGCTTCTTCCTAAGATAAATTGCATTGCATCAGCAGTTCCGTCGCATTAATAGCACCATCCTCCGGCCGTTTATAGTCTTTTTACATGTAAAGAATGACAGCAGTTTGATCGTCAACAGCTTAACTTGATATATTTTACTCTTAGCGTCATATGTTTGATATATATCTCGTGTTCATCACATATAGTACAAAATAAATGGAGAACAATAACTACAATTTGCGTGACGCCTGAATGTAAGACTACATGTGTATGAGCTAACTTGGGAATACACAACATAAGCTCGCAACTCGCATAAACGATTATATTTCTGTATTTGGACCTGTAGGACCTGATACATTTGACGTCAAGTATGAAGTATGTGTCTACTCCAGATGATGCCATTCGAAGGAAAAGGTTAATATTGTACAAACCGTTCGCTTTTTCTAGCCAAAACACCAACCCTACAGACCACTAACTCATTAAAAGCTCATATCGTGTATTAGGATCTTATTCTCACTTGTCTTTCTACACCAGCCTTCCCTTTATCAATAACGTGTCAATTTCACGCCACTTCGTCAGCTGCATGCCGCATTTAGTTCAGGCACTAGCAGCACAGCACTGAGGCAAGCACTTCCTGACACGATTTATTGACAGATTTATCTGCGGTTAGTCCTAACAATTTTGACTTGTATGCGCATACTTATCTTGAAGTGAATATCATTTCATTCTGTTTATGGACCAAGTTTCAACTTCGCAAGGAAATTATTGTTGGTAAATAAAGGAAAAACAAAAACAAAACATGTCTGTTACGGAATCTCTCAAAACTAGCAGCTATTTCCTGCCATTTTGATCAAATACCACTTCAATGCTACTCCTGCCGCATTTCTACAAAAATGTATTATTATGATTTACAATGCAGGAGTGGGTAGCCCAAATGGAATAAGTGAAAAAAAAGCTTCTATGCAATAATGTTCTGATTGATTGCTCATGGCATATACATTTTCTAGAAATGTTTGTGAATTTCCGTTTATTTTTATAGTCTCCGGGCTCTATCTCGTATATCGATTCTAGAGGCAAAAACTGTTTCAATCAGACTTGGGTATAGACTTACTATATGCGTATATGGTTAGGAGCAATCAAACGAGGAAGTGCAGTAGAAGGCATTATAAATGAAGTAGGGAGTCTATAAGAAGGAGGATGTGTTTTTTAAGTTTGCTTTTACATGTTAAGAGAAACTCTTACATGTTATTTTGGCAGGTGCCAGCGTAACAGAATGCCCCAAGGGAAGTTTTTCCTGCAACGTCACCCTAAAGTGCGTGGAACAATGGCTGGTATGCAATGGACAAGACGATTGCGGAGACGGAGCCGATGAGTCTGATTGCGGTAAGTTCGTGATTTCCGTCCCTGTCATCAACACTGAGGCAACACTTCCTACGCACTTTGTACTGACACATAATACCGACACTTATTTTCATAACACACACGCACACACACACACACACACACACACTTACGCGCACGCAGTCCCGCACACATAGACAAGTGATAGATAGACCCCAAGGAAGCTGTGGTGTATGTGATATACCCGAGGTGTTACGAGGCGAAGTCGAGTAATCCCAAGGGTATCACATACACCACGGCTTCCGAGGGGTCTATGTAGCTTGTACCCAAGTTGAATACCTTCCACCAATCACAGGCCAAGAAGAGCTTATGCCATATAACCTACACTTGTCGTGGCCTGTGATAGGAAGGCAACTGTGGTACAAAAATACCCATAGTTTAAGTCACAACGATTCACTGTGAAAGCGGTCTATCTAGCTAGTTTGGCAAGGAAAATTTGTCTTTTTGAAAGAATTTACAAATCAAAGAAGCTGAAGGATCATCTTAGCTATCGAATAGGCCAGCTAAATGATTACCTGACTTTCAGAAAATGTGTTCAAATAACATGGACGAATATATTAACGTAAGAGTTGCGGCATTAAAGGGAAAAGGTAAAGGTATTCGGTTTATAGTCTTGTATCCACCGAAGTGTTCACACGACCTTTCTTCCCTAGCAGGCCTGTACACACGGACACCATTTCAATCTCCCGAGCGATATTCCAGCGCAGCTGGCAGCATATGGCGCACAAGCTCTAAGCACTGCCTTATAAATGCTATGTTCACATTTTGCAGCTGGGTAGCCTGAGCCAATATGGAATACTAGTAAACTGCAGTCTTGCCTAAGGACAGACCAAAGTGCCGAGGGCCGTGAATTGAACCAGCGACTTACTGGTTACTATTCCAACACCTAACCAACTGAGCTACTTTGTCCCCTATAATGTATAATGTATATAGCCTCAAATTGTAAAAATTATCATGCTCCTTCCAATTCCATGTCTTGATAAATCAAGAGAAAGATTTTACGGTTGCCATATACAAACATATCACGACTATGCCATTCTTGATTTGGTACACTGCATCGTTTTCAGATAATATGTATGACGACGCGTATTGGGACCAACGCTACCCTAAACGCCCTGATGCGGATAGAGAGGAGGAAAGCGAAGAATGTGGTTAGTATAGTGTGGTGTCATACTACATCTTACCAATAATTCACGATATAATCCCCTTTTATATATATATATATATATATATATATATATATATATATATATATATATATATATATATATATATATATATATATATATATATATATATATGTATATATATATGTATATATATATATATATATATATATATATATATATATATATATATATATATATATATATATATATATATATAAATATATATATATATATATAAATATATATATATATATATATATATATATATATATATATATATATATATATATATATATATATATATATATGTATATATATATATATATATATATATATATATATATATATATATATATATATATATATATATATATATATTATATATATATATATATATATATTTATATATATATATATATATATATATATATATATATATAATATATATATATATATATGTATATATATATATTTATATATATATATATATATATATATATATATATATTTATATATATATATATATATATATATATATATATATAATATATATATATATATATATATATATATATATATATATATATATATATATATATATATATATATATATATATATATATATATTTACACTGCATGTGTTGTGGACCTATGTATTCGAGAATGGAGATTTAAGTTTGATAGCAATCGTAAAATGAAACGCATATGAAAAGATATACTAGTATTTAATTTTACTGAGTTGGCATCCTAACTTTCCATACGCCCTCGTTACTGTACGTGAGTGCATTCTGGCCAGTTTGCCGCAGGGATATCCAAGACAAATGATTATGGATTGTCATAACACTGTCGAGTGTTTACTTTTTTCTAGCTTGTAATATAAGTGGACGTAACGACGCGCACTACTAAAGGATAGCCGCCGTTTGGAAGTAGATCTGCCTCATTACTTAAGTAGAGGTAGAAAGCGAGCGGTAGTCCCTTGCTGGCCATTCTCATTCCTATCATCAGTTATGAGCGCATCTGCAGTAAATGTAGCCCGTGGACCCATACATAAACGTAGGAGTTGCGGCAATTAGCCTCAAATTGTAGAAATAACGATGCTCTCTCTACAGAAAGTTCAACGGTCATCTTTCACTGTGATCACCTTTCGCTGTGTTGTGACTGGAATTTTAGTAAGCATCACTCGGAAATGCTCTCAGCATGTACCTTTCAATCTGGCTTGCGACATCCACATGTACCCTTGTAGTAAATGAAGCTATTTCGACATTTCTGTCATGTGGGGTTCAGTGGATAAATTGCGCGTTTATTCCTACTTCTGACTTACCGCTGCTTGTGAGGGTTTCTCGTTAGAAATGTCTCTCAGGAAGCAATATCGATAACAGATGTGGCAAAAATGTGTTATATGTTTCATTTCAGAGCTTTTCCCGCCCCCAGCCAAATGTACGTGCACGGGCCGTAACCTATACTGCACCAACATGGGCCTGACATTTATACCACATGACATACCTAAGGATGTCGAAAAGCTGTAAGTCATTTTCCATGAGAGTATAGTCATATCAAGCAGCATTTCCTATGTTTAACAACTTTTGGCATCACCAATCAGACATGGAGGAATGCAGTCTGAATGTTGAATGTTGTTGGGTGAATCAGTATTTCACAGTGTAAGTATGATACGGTGAAAGTCCAGGCGTGTAAATTGTGTCTTCATTCATCTTACATATTCATCGTTTCAAAAAACTGATTTCAATTTAACTTAGTTACTTTGTCTTAAAGTGGCTTGTGGGGTTAGTTTGTGAAAATAGGGTCATTTTGAGATTGTTACACATGTTAAAGCCTACACACGTTTACTCTTAAGCGGATCAATGGTGTATGTCTAGGCCATTACCGAGAAGAGTGAGAGACCATCTATTACAGAAGCTCCAATAGGCTTGTACACAAGTAGAAAATGTTCAGGGGAGGGAGGGGTATCACTTTTTCCAGTTTTGACTTTGTTCAAAAATGATGGGATTATAAAGTTGAAAAATGCACCTTTCAGGAAATATATACTTTTGAAAAAGCTAAATTGCCAAATAAAAACGAGGTAGAGGGAAAACTGAGTCTAAGAAATTAACCCCACAAGCTACCTTAAAATTCTCAATTAACGGTGAACCTTTTAATGCTCGTTGCAAAATGCATACTGGGTCACGTCAGGGACAGAAAACTATTTACAACTTTAATGATTGTATCGAGCTTGACCGCTCCAAAGCCATGTTCAGTATGTCTTATTGATTACTGGACTGCGTATTCGCATCCCAGTTTCCTAGCTCTTAGTCTTCTCCAAGACCAGTAGCTTCCATGCCATTTTACTATATTTCGCCCTACCGTCCAATTAACATCTATCACGTTGTGTAATCGTTTGATAATATGATAATAACGTTGATTTAGTATGCAGGTTATTCATCAGCTTTCTTACCTTTGCATAATATTATACTAACATAGATACCACAATTATCCATGCATCTTGTTCGTTCACTTATTTCCGTTATTAATTGTAAACGATGACATTTTTTTCGACGTTAATGAAGATCTATCAACAGATAAGATTAAAAACTCCTGTTTACACTCGCTCATCACAAGTCTATCAAATTTGCAAACGTATTTATTTGGTTGCTTTGCATGTGTCATGTTAGTATATTAGGTACAGTACCACGAATCAAGTCGGTATTTTTTATGCGTATCGTTCGATTTTTATAGTATGAACATCCAACGCATGAACATTTACAGGACATTCATCCTGAGAATCCAATATACTAATCAATTTGTAATTACAATACTCATTGGAAATTTCCATTTAAACTAGATCTAATACGATCAATATTCCTTTTATATGAAACATATACACCTATTTGATTTATTATCTCTTATCGTTAATAGGGAACATCTATATCCTCTTTGACAATTGGATTTGTTTTTCTATTCAGAGATTTATCCGGAAATTATATTATGACGATGGACGATAAAGGAATTCATGACTTCGAGAAACTCCATACACTGTAAGTTTTGATAATTCCAATCCAGAAATGTACTTTATAAGTATAACTCAATGTGATTTGGTGCCACTGCACAAGTCGATGGTTGTAATTGTTTTTACTTATCTTTATACATAGTATGGGTGACCCATTAGTTCGGTTTTAACTATTTATTAAATCAAAAGGGGGCAACAATTTTAACAGCTTTCCCATATGTAATTTACTTAATTGTTATGCTTCCTTCACAAGAAAAGAGCATTGGATAGTATATGTTTCAACAAAGGTAAATATAATATTGATGTCATAAATATGAGCAAATATATGCGATACTTCTATATAGAAACATACTGTATCTGTCGCTTCTTTCAGGATCTTCATGCATAGCGGGCTCCGCGAAATCAAAAAGTCAGCATTAGAGTGGACACCAAACCTTCGATACCTGTAGGTATATAATGCTGATATATATATATAAATATATATATATATATATATATATATATATATATATATATATATATATATATATATATACATATATATATACATATATATATATATATACATATATATATATATATATATATACATATATATATATATATATATACATATATGTATACATATATATATATATATATATATATATATATATATATATATATATATATATATATATATATATATATATATATATATATATATATATATATATATATATATATATATATATATATATATATATATATATATATATATATATATATATATATATATATATATATATATATAGTATCATCATTAGTTAGCTTTGTTTTTAAATGGTATACGGCAAGATGTCTGTGAGATGCCAGCTGTATTGAACGAGACTGTCTGGTCCAATTTGATACTGCTGCCTGAACGCAGACATCGGTCGTGCACCATTTTCACAACAAGGATAACAAATGTATCATCAGCCCCCCTCCCCGCCCCCACATTAATTTCTGAATTACGATGAGCACAACAAGTTCCAAGTTCAAGGTTCTTGCTGGGGACATGGCAGATCGAGCGACCCGCAAGGATTTCTCACTTGAAGTCGCGAATTACATACATAATTCCATCATGATTACTTCCTGCCATCTTATCTTCAGGATATACCCCATGTTGGCAGATTATAATGCGCAGATAGTGTTTTAGGCCTAAAACAATTTCTAGCAGGTAGCGACTTAAAGCAGTGGCTACCATTCTGTTACTATGGTAAAGCGACCTCTTTCTTATTTGTCTTATTCGATCCATGCAATTTGTATTTGTATGTTTATTGACTGCTCACAGCGGAGCAAAATCACACATAATACATCATAATAACAAAACAAGACATTACAAGTGTTACACATATTCGACGTAATACGCAGGATATAACATATACCGGTATATATGGTCTCACAATAGGATAGTAGACATACAGAGAGGAACATTTAAACATTAAAATTGGAGACCACTACTCATATTCTTTCATTAATAAGTTATATCACAGTTCTATTGCTCAGGGCGTCATAGAGGCCTGGAGATCACATTAGTCTCTATTTATGACGGATTCATACATTCTGGTAATGTGTTTGCCGGATATGATCCACACTTTTAACATAGTTTCCACAGGTATATTGTCGGGGTGTTTCCCCATGAGAATACTGTAGGCATCACCTTCACTCATTAGATTATCAATATCCTCATTTTCTAGTCTATTAATGTAGTGAGCATTTTCCTCCTACTTTCCTCATAGTATGGGCACTGCATTATAACATGCATGGATCTTCAACTATGCCCAAGTCACATCGTGTACAGCATTTAGACCAGAATGTCCCTCTCTTTAGTCTCACATCATGCCCTTTCATCAGACTACAGCAGCAGACAAGGGCAGCCATCTTTTCGCACATATTCATAAGTTTAGGATAATTATCGGCTATGATCCACCATATCAGATAATAGGATTTCTCAATGATACTACAAGCAGTTGTTTGTGGCAGGTTGTCTATATATCATCGAAACATCCTCATCCTCTTTCCTCCACACATTTTCCCAAACCATCCTCTTCCATGATTCCTTACTGTAAAAATGCCCATTCATAATCATATTCATACACATGCAATGGATACATACATACATACATACATACATACATACATACATACATACATACATACATACATACATACATACATACATACATATATGTATACATACATATATACATACATACATACATACATACATACATACATACACACACGAATACATATTCAAACTTTTCCATATTTCCATATTCTAATCTGACTATGTAAATGCATGTGTATTCCAGCTTCCTGCAGGGAAACAGCATCAACCACTTGGAGCGTGGTCTCTTTGCGGGGGCGTCCTCTCTGCTAAAGATGTAAGACAAATTATTTCCTACTTTTATCTTCCTTGTTATTCAATCAGGCCAATTACAAATGTAAAGTACCCCATTGCAAAAAGTCCTCCACTAAAAAACAATTACTTTATATGTTATAAATGTATAATTTTGAAAAGATTGTATTACACACCATCACATTTAATGATTGGCAACCTGCATCTCGTTTACTGCGAGTGAGTCTTGCGGAAATTAATTTAACGATCAAAAAGTTATTTTATTCTTGTAATCACAATGGCACATTGATTGATTGATAATTGATTGACTAGTTGTTATGAATCATAACTTGTCATCATTTCCTGTTATTTCTGACGATGATTGCTTCATCTTTATTTGCAAAAACATGCAACTTGCTGAGCATCTAGATTTCTGTAGACTGTGCTGTTTCTGAAAAATGTTCCGCCAGTATTTTCTAAAGATTAACGCAATACAAATACTGTTTTTATAGGTGGCTTGAAGTAACAGCACATAAGTCCTCAGATCTAAAGATTGCTTTCTGCAATCATTTTCAGAATTCTAACAACCAGTTATCTTATAAGGATAGTACTGCCTTTGTTACATAGTATGTGTAATCAGCCCTTCATAATGATTTCTATTCATTTCAGAGACCTTTCTTTTAATCGTCTTTCTATTCTCCGGAGGGGATACTTTGAGGGTCTACCGAATTTGCAAGAACTGTAAGTATTACTTATTCTTAAATGTATATAATATAAATAGCAAATTTAAAAAGCAGCATTAATGATATAAGTAACACTTGCTGGGGAAGCTGTCCCTGTACTTGACCACCATTTTCATGTCCATCCGACTAACTAGACAACGAAAAGAAAACTGCTAATGCTTTAGTAGTGCTTATAAGAGAGGAGACACACTTTATGGACAATTATTTCAGTGGGACATGTGCGAAAAATGAGCCTTAAGCCTGGATCACACAGGCAGGACAAGCCACGACCTTTACCCAAGACATAGATAGGACATCTAGGACATCACGACTTTTTTGAAGCCGACAAAGTCGTGGGTGAAAAAGCTCAAAAATATGCAAATTAGATATGTCTTGGTACTGTCGGGGACATGTCAGGGACACGCAAGCCTGTCTTGGACGAGTCTGGGACACATCCTCGACAATGTTAGTGCAATGCCTACTGCTCATTCTTTGCTGATTGGTCAGATCATGGTCACATGACCACCTTACAAGATTGATATTGGGTTGCAATATTACTTTCCAACACTCAAACTCAGAGCTGTCTTTATTCTTCATTGCTTCTATTACATTTTTCAGGAAAAAATATTGATAATTTCTAAGTCTTTATATACATCTTTTTTGTGTTTTTTACTTTTGTCCACTGCCTGGGTTCGAACCTGGCCTGGGTATGTGAGAAAGTTGCCAGTGACTTGGGGTTAAGCGGTGGTTTTCGCCGAATATTCCAGTTGCCTCCACTACTTCCAACTGGCTAGTCACGAATTAGCCACAATATGGCATCAATGTGACGAAAAACGAAAATTCCAAATTTCAAATTCCACGACGCCATCCCATAGAAAAAGTCTCATTATGGCGTCAAGATGCACAAGTCACGTAAAATGTCGTTCAGTTTATGATCTTGGCAGTGTCCTAGGTCATGTCCTAACAGCATCGTGGTTGTCCTGAGTACAGTCACGACAAATGACTTGTCTTGGCAAATACTTGAACATGTCCAAGTATTTTGCCAGGACAAGCCCGACAAGCAGGACAACATTTATGTCGGCGAAGCTTCCCAGCAGTGTCTGGGACGTGTCCTAAGACGGTCTGCAATGTCTTGGTTGTGTCTTGCAGTTAAACTTTGTGGTTTTCTCATAACCGCAAAACCACAAACTTTAATCGCACGACTTACCCAAGACAATGACGACTGTCCTATGTCTTGTCCCGGAACCGTCCAGGACACGTCCCGGACGTGTCTGCGATAATAAATTTGTCTTGGCTCTCTGGCGAGATCGTGGCAAATACTTGAACATGTCCAAGTATTTGCCCCGATCACCCCTTTGTCGTAGGTGCACCTAGGACACCCACGATCTTGCTAGGACACTGTCCGGGACGCTGTCACGATCAGGAATTGAACGAATTTTCTGAACGAAATTCCTGATCGTGGCACGTCCTGGCAGTGTCTTGAGCCATGTCCTGCCTGTGTGATCCAGGCTTTAGGTGAAATATCCAGTTTCTGTCTGCTACCCATCGGTGGACGTGACTGGGTATGATTATAGTCTATATGTGTCTATCCCTTCCAGGGTCATAACGTAACGTTTTGGCATTTACTCAATCGAATATCTTGAAGATTGAATTGGTCTGGAACTGCTCAAACACAGTAATATGTTTTCTCAGAAATATTGGCAAATCTGTTACCACTTCTTATATATTGGCAATAGTTGTGTAAGATCAGGCATTCAGCCGACACGACTTTCTCTTATAACAATAACCATACTGCATGTGACGTCTTGTATTATGGTGTGTGTTTGATTGAAATGTCTATCATTGTATAATCAATTGGATTAAGAGAATCATCAAAGGTAGTTCAGAAATATTGATTAAAAGGCTGAATATCCTAAAGAAAAAGGAGAAAGATAAAAAGCGACACTTATTTTATTTTGGGTCTAAACCATACTCAATATGTGTTTTTCAGGAGGATTGAAGAGAGTGTTGTAAAGGACATTGAACATGATACATTTGAGGGTTTGCAGAATCTGGAATTCTTGTAAGTCACTTTTATCTACCGCTTAATGCGATACGTATGGCATTGTTTGGGTCTATTTAAAAACCTACTTGTACTATTCATACCCCCCCCCCCCCCCTCTCTCTCTCTCTCTCTCTCTCTCTCTCTCTCTCTCTCTCTCTCTCTCTCTCTCATATATAAAAAACACAAATATATATATATATATATATATATATATATATATATATATATATATATATATATATATATGCGTATGTGTGTGTGTACATTGTAACTTATGGCAAAACCATTTAGATATAGAATGTTTCCCAACAAAACAAGGCTTCACATTTCGAGAAGAATTTTAACATGCAAGTCTAGTAGCTATAAGAAAAGCACGCACTCAAAAGAGTTTATCAGTCCGTGTGATTAAAGCCGAAGATATCATTGGAACCTAGTTGTGTGCACACAGTTGGAATTGTTGATTGGATGATTATTCTAGTTTGTTCAGATCAATCTCCCTCAGCAAAATTGGTCCAATTTATACGTTGTGGTCTGGGCGCAGGTCTGATTAAGAATTGAAAAGCAGAGTTTGTATCTGGCATGTGCTTGTCTTTCTAACTCCATATGGTATACTCGACATGATTGACGGAGAGAGCTCAATGAACCGCAGAGTATATGGAGAGTGACGTCTGATTGGTATAGATATTCTATGTCAGGCGATGCCATGCATTGTTGTGTGTGATACCAATAGGCCCACACTGAGAGAGACGACCTTGACCGGTATGCTATCGCCTGCAGCATATATGCCTCATGCATATCTGAAACTACAAATTGAATTTGTTAATGAAATTAATTACACATATATCAAATATATATAGTACAATGACTTACACCAAATAGACCTGATATAACGATCTACCACGTGCCCTCGTGCCGCAGTCATGATTAGAAAGGCCACGGTGACTACATGATAAGCATTCGATAGTGTAATTGTATCTTTATTGACCACAACTGAAAATCATGAAACTTACATGTAAACAACATTTGGGTACAAAAATATATCATACTAAAGGTTATTTAGATAATCCTCATTAATTTCAATTAACGCGATTCTGAAATACCTGTTCTCAGTCGGTGTTGTACGAGTTTAGTTCCCTGCCTTGGTGAACATCGTAACCTTTTCACGTTGACGCCCCGGGTTGACGCCGTAGCACGTCTAGATTAATAGACAAAGAATACTTTCGAATATGGAATAAAGGCATTGAGAGTGGACAATGAATAAAAATGCAATCTTCGAACGAATGTTTATGGGATACATATTTAGAAACGTGCAATTATAGCTTCGGTTCTCAAACCGTACGAACACATTTGTGTTTAGATCTGATCTGATACAATCTTGAGTTACCTTTTAAGTGAAGTGACTGCCTTCAGATATATTTGTTATGTTCTATGTTTTTGTTATTTCCAGATACCTTGGAGAGAATATGTTGACGCACATAGAGAAAAATATGTTTCGTGGGCTTGTTAACCTGAAGCAACTGTGAGTAGTTTCGCAATTGTACAAAAAGTATTCGATACAGTCATACCTATCAGGTGTTATTACTAGACATATAATTTGTTTTGAAAAAATAAACGCATTTCCCAATAATGAGTTTCCCGCCTTGGGTTAAAGTAGCCACATGCAGTCAGGCGAGCAATAAAACACAAACAGAGGAGATTACTTTCATAATTTCACACTGACGTCATTGCCATACATGTGTTTCGACTCTACTTAGTTCAGTGACGTTATGCAGTTTTATAGCCAGAAATTCTTCACTGAAAAGTCACACAAAGAAATTTTAACACCAAAGGAGATTAGTAGAAGGAGTAAGTATTGGTGGCTGCTATATGTTCCCACGTTAATTGAAGCCGATTCTTTTTTATGTGGACAATTAATGTAAGTAATCTCTAAGAAAATCAACATTTATCTATCACTAACGTTCCAAGGAAAGCTCCCCTTCTGTCAGGTGAGCCATGTCAGGGGCGGATCCAGCCTGAAAAATTGAGCTATGCACCTTTGGAGAATTTGGAAAAATGAGGGGGCCCGGAGGGTGCAGCGGCCTAAGGCCGCTGGCGCGAGCGCCGCAGGCGCGAAGTGCTTTGCGGCGGGGGGTCCGGGGGCCGCTTAAGGCCCCGGGGAAATTTTTTATATGTAGGTGCTCTGAGATGCATTCTCCTGCATTTTCAGAGCAGTTAATGGAACATTATTTTCACTGTAAATATATCTAAACTTTGTTTGAAACTTTCTATATTTCACGAATTTAGTAGGTAACCTTGTTCTCACTTCTCCTCATGTTGGTATTTTACATAACTTTATCATTTGTTATCACAGTGCATGTGATTTTTGTCTTCTATAAATATCACACTTTAAAGCAAATCTGGAAAATTAGATACTCTAAAAATGCATGTTAATTTGAAGCGATTGTGACTTGAAGAAATTCCATAATGAGGAAAGACCAACAACCTCCCCTGATTGTATCTTAGATAAAAAAACAAACAAGTGAATATGAAACCAGCCTGTCAACCCGAATAGGCTAGCCTCGGAGAATAGCCAAAAAGTCGTGTTTTGCGCATGTTGGTGCTCAGGTTTCTATTCAATGCAAATGATACAAGGGCCCTGATTGGACCGTGATCCATCGTGACCTCACGCTGATGCAGATCAGAGACCCCTGGCATGTCCAGCCCTTCACTGCAGCGCTTATTGTAATTCGTCTCTCGCTACATATCCTGTTTTTTCTTCATTTAAGAGTGTGAGCAAGCCTGTGGGAGCCGTGTTAACAGCAAATATTTTACTTTTCCCAGTGATAGCCTAAACATTCATAGTTGATTATGAGGAAAAGTGCATCGTCTTTAATTGATATAAAAATCTCAAATGACCCTATGTTCACTAAGTAACCCAATGACCATACGATGATAGAAAAGAGATATATTTAATTTATTTCTTACAATAAATGTTATAGAAAAGTTCTGAGACTATCAAGTTTCTGTATGTAACGCTCATCAAAATCTCATTAAATGGGTCTGTATGTTCGTTGTCCTACAGGGGCTTGATCATAAAGAAAATGTGTCAATTTCTGGTCTAAACACAAGGTTTCGGAAAATATACACATTTCCTAAAAAAATCACAATTGTTCAAACCTATTTAACCATTTATAGTTGACAAAACAAGAATTATTAGACGATATTTAGTCACTGGTGAAGATTGCTGTTGAGACTAGATTGGCATTGTCTCTGGTGCACCCTTAATCGGGATGCATCACTGAGTCGGAAGTGCAATTGATGATGGGAGATGATGCCCCCCCCCCCCCCCCCCCCCCCCCCCCTCCCCCCATCCTGCCGCACCTGGCGTGATGGCGATTAGCCAGACTCCCCTGAGAATACTCGCTAGCCTGGTCGTCCGGAGCCTTAGATTATACACATGTACGGTCATTTACTTCCTGCCCTACAGAGACAGACGTCATTGCGTAAAAGTCCAACCTCCCAGAGTAGGATAACCACCACTGCTTCCCAAAAAATTCAGGAAATGGTGAGCGTGGACTTTAGAAATTGACCGATGCACTTTGATATGAATCGATGCACTTCCAAGATTGATCGATGCACGTGCATCGATGCAAACTGGTGTGGATCCGCGCCTGCATGTGTTGATCTAGTTAGTGCAATGTTGGATGTGACCATACGGAAAGTATGCCAATTCCACTCACATTAACTGAAGCTTTATTCTAAATGGCACCAACCAACTGGCCAACACTATGGCTTCGCCGGATGGCTTCCCAAGAAGTGTTCATAATCAGATCAGCACTGAATAGAATTGTATTTTTTATATAAACCCTCCTTTCTTTACAGCCTGTTACACGGAAACAGAATAACAAGCTTTGAAGCAGGATCATTCGAGGACTTACAACAGCTACGCACCTTGTAAGTAGATATTGACGACGACGGCAAAACACGCAACACGCGTCTTATGCCATTCTTTTTCCAAGTACCTGAGTGAAGGAGACACTATACATTTTGAGAGGAAGATTTGCAGTAACGAAAATATATGTCAAAAGGGTAGAGGTGTACAGTTGGTTTATTCTGCTGTGTCATTCTAAGGTCTAAGCAGACAGCATTATTTGTTAGGGTCCTTCAGGCGTGTATTGTACAGTCATCTGCACCAAATCGCCGCACCGCGATAACAAAGTTAAAATCAGCATAACCACCTATGTTCATATAAGGTAGGTCGCAAATGATCTCACTATTCATCTTACACTCTGATGGATACTGTCATTTTATCTCACAACGAACATACTTGACATATCTTCGGAGAAGATGTTTCATAATCAGTCCATTCCAGCCCATGGCATCCTATTGGCGAGCATTTTCTTTTCGATAACACATACAGCGTTAATAATGACTTTTCATCACATCCATATCAATATCAAGGCTAATAATATCCAAAAGTATAACAAATTGGGCAAAAACTTATCAGCATCAAGGCTAATATAATCCAAAAATATAACAAATTGGGCAAAAAACTCTCCTCTCTGCGTCGACTTATCCATGGGCACCTGCAGGGACTATCACCCCTAGAGTGTCTCCGCTTTGTTGTCGTGGAAATATGAAACCGTTACGAGACGAGCGCAGAACCTGGCATTCGTAATGCATCCCCCTCAATAAATCTACAGACGCCTCTCATTTCTTTGTCATTCAAAGGGTGCACCAAGATAAACGCAGGCGCCTTGTGGAGGAAAATACATCTATTATCTGAGGCAGGTAAACATGCTATTTAGGAGAACCCTCCATCCTGATTCATTACACACAAACAATATGGCCTCGGGCAGTAGTTGTATTGGATGACAAATGTCTTTTGTAGCTGTTTTGTTTTTTTAGTGTGAAAAGCGTGTGTCGAGAATACACGAATGTAAATGAATACATTTCCACATTCCAAAAGTGTACGTGTATATTGCTTGAAACGTCTTCTGATGAGGATTACAAAAGCATCTCAAAAGTACTCACAGCAGGGTGTACGATTTTAGGATAAAAACTGAAAAAATCATAGTGTTTTAAAACCTACCTCCTATTCACAATCATGAACCGGGTATCTAAGTTCACATATGTGGATTAGCGATGAATATGGAGGGAAAGATTTTCTATTTTCTTGTAATTTTTAATCAGTTTGAATCTTATGACCATTTCTTTAAGATGGAATGAGAAATATTATAAGAAGTGTATTTGTCAACTTCTAGATTCAATAACTTTTGAACAAAGTCAAGATAGTAATAAAGTGATACCATTTTATTATAAATACATTTGCTACCAAAATTACATTTCACCATATTTTGAAATTTGATATTTGATAACCAGTAAAGGACCAAAAACCTTTCCTGTTTGTGTGCAAGCCAATGTTAAGTTTTGTGATAATTCTCTGCACAGCTGGTGAAGTCCTGATATCACTTTAGAAAACCAAAACATGTACATGTACTAAAACAAAGCATGAATACATACGTTTACGTCATAACCTTCTTAATTTCTTATCATTATAAAGATCGAAAATGCATGCAGTTTGTCAAAGAACTACTGCGAATACCTGACTTAAGTCATGCACATGTACCATGCGTAAGCGTCACATCTGTATATCCACTGTATCCGTATCTCAGAATTCCATGTTAACATCATTAGGTATAACGGCTTCTTTTTTCTTATACTTGTAGTTGACTGCCTGCTATTTCGTATATATCTAATGAAAACACATGAAATGACTTCATTTTGATTTAAAGATTCATCATTCTGGCTGGCCTATTTTACCTTTTTCTCAGAATTAAAAATTAGGGCTATACGTATGGTGGGTCTTGCAATGGTCTTCTTCGCGGTAAAATGCCTGTAAGTATTGTAAGTGACGCGCTTAACTCAAACAATAACCTACAGACGGGCAATCTTGGTTGCCATTGAAGTGTGAGTTGTTATGTAATGTCTTCAGACAGTTCGCTGCTGGAATTCTCTTTGCATCTCACATAACAAATAGAAGGACTGGAAAACTGACGTTTATTGGTAACAATATCTTTGTGATGATTACCGTTGAGATGCGAAAATATCGCAAGCGAGCCATAGAGCTTGAACAACTTGGTTGCCAATAGTGTATAGATTCTGCCTATGGGTTTCTTACTTATGCGACAGATAATTGCGAAAGAAAAAAGTTTGAAATGTGTTTGTTATCGTCTATATCTAATTGCTTCGTGTATTGAATATGTTTGATATGTTTAAAGATCAAGCTTACAAAAATTAAATCCAATGAACCATACAGTGTCGACATGTAATTCCTGCACGTTATGCGTGGGCAGCCCGGGCACAATACATGACCTCAAGTCCGATTGCCACCAAGTTATGTGAGCATGAACGCGTGGATGACCTTACAACCTGACATAGCTTTGATTCGCAGGCTACGTGGATCATTGATACGCTTGGCGTATTTTGTGAACAAGTTATCTAAGGGTGTTTGTACAACCAGACACTGGCAGACGTCCGGTCGATTGGTGCCGGAATTAGATTATGTACTGTACTTTGGACAATACGGCCCTGGATGCGTGACTCCAGGCGATGAGGAACTACGTTCCAGTCTGCAGTGCTGGGTATCTTTCCTCTCCCCCATAAGCCTGAGCGAGTACCTGTGTGCGTGATTAGAGAGTGGCCATTAACGTCAGATTACCCTGGCTCTTTATGTACTCCCGTGTCAGATTCTCTCTAGAGTGGCATAGATTAACGTAGAAGGGTTTTGTTAGAGATCAGAGCAACGTGTCCACAGATTAATATGATTATCTATCGACCACTGGATCACCTGGCGAATCTGTCACACATCCAAAGGACGCTGCAGCCTAGCTTGACGCTTGGATGATTCCTGTATTTTGGGCAAACATGAATGTGTTTCCTATGGCTGCCTTTTTTAATGCTGTTTGCCTATTCTTACTTTGTTTCAAAGAGCAGAGGTTTAAAACATGCAGTATGGCGTTATACCCACGATCTGACGTGATGTTGGCAATTG
Source organism: Maea johnstoni (assembly GCA_963942565.1). Lineage (NCBI taxonomy): Eukaryota > Metazoa > Annelida > Polychaeta > Spionida > Magelonidae > Maea > Maea johnstoni. Next base: position 90,689,775 of record OZ012684.1, on the reverse strand, counting down.
TATAGGTTTTCTAGGTCATCAGATGGTGTTTATCATTTTATCATGTAAAGGGATACTAGATCTAGTATACCATGTGCATAAGATATCTCAGTATCCGCTTCAAAAATCCTCTCAAATTTACTTCCCACGACGTTATATACTGTTAGAGCAGGAACCAAAAGGGCTCTAAAAATTGAGATATCTTAGTGGTTCTTTTAACAAAATAAAACCTTTTTTTTTTTGAAGGATATGAACGTCTAAAGAAAAAAATCTATGTTGAGGGTGACGCAAATGGTGGCAGGATGGTGCTGTGGGCCAATATATGGAAGACCTTATAAATACGGATATGTAGCAGAATTTAAGCAAATGATAGGGTAGGGGTAGCTGAATTGGGGATAAAATAAAAGTGCATGGGCCGATTTTGACAAATGACCCCTTCTGAAATTTGTCAATGAATAAGCTTTTATATAATGCATAACAATTTTCAATATTTGACCTTGACCTCAAGGTCAAGTTCAAATATCGGTCATATTCACTGCAAAACGCAAATCTGAGAGTTGCAAATCACAATAAAAAGCCAATTTTCTTTTTTTTTCAGCTAAATCTTTGAGTAACTGTTGCAATTTAGTGTTTCAACTAAGTGTCTTGGATGGATAAAGGAAATTTTACAACAAAAAATGGGAGAAAATGATAAAAAGAAATCTAGAAACGGTGTCAAAAAAGGGCATTTTTGCTCATTTTCTGCATTGAATATGCATTGCTACTGCATTCACTATATGTATATATATATATATATATATATATATATATATATATATATATATATATATATATATATATATTTATATATATATATATATATATATATATATATATATATATATATATATATATATATATATATATATATATATACTAGTAAATATCAATAGATCTTGAATGGATTTCAATGGTGATTTTAGGAGGTATTTCCAAGTTGCGTATATTTGCTTATCTTGCATGCGAGATATCTATTTAACACTCAAGGGGATCTTTAAAAATTCTCTGGAAGGCTTTCTTTCCATGCGGAATGGACAACCAATTTTGGTCAACATTTTGTCATAAAGCAACTATCTATGATTGCTGATGACTTTACATTCCACACTAGATATAATAAGAAATAGTTTGGGTGCATTGACCAGTTTTACCAATACTTCAGATAGATCAATACTCGCTGCTGATGGGGAAGGGAAAGGCACACATATCACGCAACTTTGATATGTTAAACAAAAAGAGTGGAAACACGTCTATAAGACAAGGCAATGCGAAAACGTGCGGCTAACGCTGTGTGTGTGATAGACAAACACTATGGAAACTGATGAATGTGATATATCCGAGGTGTTACGAGGCGAAGCCGATTAAACCTGAGATATCACATACACAACCGCTTACTAGGGTCTATATAGGCAATTGACTGCCTTCCACCAATGGCAGCCCGAGGAGGAAAGACTGGCTGAGCACTCTTGCTCAATGCTCTTTGGTATTTCGGTAACACCTCTGTGGTTTAAGCAGCTTAGTAAACAAAGGCTCCCACCCATCCATTAAGGTTTTTGCAGTCTTCATTGTGATGGTTTTATCCTTTCTTAAAGCTACAGCCACCTCTAATGATGATCTTATCATGTGAGATAGAATCAGTATGAGTGTCTCGACACGAGCCTCAGCTCGTGGGCTATTCCTCCGAGAGACACTTGTTAACTTGCTTGATCTAGCTATTCCTCACCGCATTACACAAGTCATGAGTATTCGAATACTGGTAATTGAGTTGTAGCCCAAAGATCAAAGTCTAGGCGGAGAGAACGGAAAGCCAGCTTCTTAGAATTCAAAGACAGCATCACTGAATTCAGTGGATAGGGCAGTTGATGTTGCCCTAGATGTAACGGAAGCAGTCATAGATGTTATCATGAAATGTTGGAAGTCATGCACGGGCGTGAGACATTTCATAAGGCAGTATTATTTCATCAGGTTGTTACCATGTATGACAGGTATCTTCAGCAGGTAATTAGAGTTTGCCTAACCTTGCCATGTCGCAACCAGTAACCGTATTACCGCTCAGCCAATTTCCTGTCCGATCACATTTGTCAAGTGTTTAATTTCGATTTAAGCGGAGTTACTTTAATCAAGTTGGTCATGTTTCCTGAGCAGTGACATATCTTTCAACCCACCCCTACGGACGACACGTTAGCTTGACGTACGGGGTCTGGGAGCAAAGTGGATAGAGCTTAACCATCTGTTAACTCCATTGCCAACTCGGTGTGCCGGAAGTCGTGCCGAAACTATCTATCCTTCTCATCTCTGAAATAATAGAAGCAAGAGGAAGGAAGAGGGGAAGTAATGCGATTTACATCGCTATCAACAGCTTAGGTCATATCGCGACGAGATAGAATCGCGGAACAGTAGGAAACTGCCCTCTCTTCACGAATAGTTCCAAGGGGTCTTTCAGTTGCAGAAACACCATAGATAGCCCTCCACAAGGCCGCACATTTATCTAGCGACCAGGGCATCCCGCTAATGGGGATCCGGCAGAGTCTCGAACCTGCCACCTCACGCTTGGAGTAGAAGCATAAGATGTGCCGCATTTGCCAGAACCTTTGAAAGAATATATTACCGGTACATATTGCTTGGGGCCATGTGGATAGTGTACAGACTCCCAACCTGTGTCCTGAGAGAAACATGAGACGAAGGGAAACATGCTAGGACTTTATGTGAAAAAATACCGTTTCAAAATTGGCAGATGTGTACTGTCTTTCAAAGAGACACGTGTTGAGTACCTGATCTCATGATAAACAAATATCAATATCATCGTGACTTCGAAGTGAAATCAAAATAAGTGATTTTTTTCCTAGCAAGTATATTTGATGATGAATAGGGGTTATGAGAAGCGTAACTATAAACTGAAATACCATTGCTGTCATAATAAAATCGCTTGAATAATAAATCGATAAATGTTTTATCTCTATCTAAAAGATTTTGGTAGGAGCGTTTGTCTCTTAATGTGAACATATCGAAAAAAAGTCATTGCTATGAAATGAAATAACAGGATGATATAGAGAAATAGCCCCTAGAGGGACACTCGGATCCTTTTACCCTCATGATAATGTATGTCTATGATTGCTGGAAATACAACAAAATGATATAACAACAAACTTGACATATATGGAGAGATGAAAATTCCTTTATAGAGTGGGGATAGCAATTCAGTATCCATTGAATTTAACAAAATCAACGTATGGATTGCGAGGCCACCTTACGCGAGGCTACTTTAAAGTATTTATTTATGTACATGTTTTGCACTGTATAACATCAGTGACAGTCGTTTACTCTGCATAAACGGCCATACTTTTTATTTAGCCAGGTAATGAGAAAATATCACTGTCCAACATACGAAGTTTTACGTTTTACGAGTCTTCGCACGAGGTAATGTTTATTTACGGCACCATAAACTCGAGGTAGCATTATCACGATCAAAATACGCTCGTAACTATCAGCGCGAAGAGTTGCCAAAGTGCTGCCAAAACATTATGTGGCGCTAATAATTTAGTGATAAGTTACGGTGATGATTGGGTCAAAACTATCACAGCAACCAACAACATTGACAATTTTACAACAGAACATTACGCAAACGGACTTAATCAACGTGTGCAGCGTGCAATTTCAGTAACAACACAGAGAATACACACACGTATATATATGTATGTATATATATATATATATATATATATATATATATATATATATATATATATATATATATATATATATATATATATATATATATATATATATATATATATATTATATATATATATATATATATATATATATATATATATATATATATATATATATATATATATATATAGATATAGATAGATATAGATATAGATATATATATATAGATATATATATATAGATATATATATATAGATATATATAGATATATAGATATATAGATATATAGATATATATAGATGATAGATAGATAGATAGATAGATAGATAGAGAGAGATGAGAGAGAGACAGAGAGAGAGAGATATATAGTGCTCTTCACAAGAGCTCTCTGTAAAAGGTGCATGAAAAATCATGTACAGCAATTGGCTGTACAAAAATACAGGGTAGTGGGAGTATAACTTTAAAATAGTTTACCTTCATAATCTTTAAGTTTCAAAGTGGTATATTCATTAAATGGTTAGAATTAAATGGATATTTTGTGATGATTAAACATCATGAGTACTTATCATGGTCATTATTTAACAATTAAGAATATCCTGTTTAAAATTTTGTTGGTTGTTGGTTTTCTGAAAACTGGCTGTATCTCAGGACACACAAGTTGATAAACTGGAAATATCTTACAGTTCTGGGAAAGCAATCATCATCATCTTCCTTTCCTTTAAATAGTATTTGAGTACATCTGTTTGTAGGTTATACAAAGAAATATCTCAGGGATATCCCTGATAGATGTTTGACTGAGAAAGAAAGCGCCAGCCCTCAGTGTCCACATGTTGACCATCAAATTCATCAACCACATCTAGAGCTATGTCCATATCATCCACCTGATCACCATCATCCTCTCTTGGTTCAGAGTCATAGGAATCTGCATACCTAAACATCTTTTAATGTACTTCAAAGCAGTGAAATATCTACCTTCTTGCCACAGCCACCTGTTTGAACTAGATTTTAAAATGGTCTTGACTCATGAGTAGCTGTTTTTCTCTGATTGCAATTTTAGAATTCTCTCTATTTGGGGCTCTATGATTTCCAAATACCCTCTTTGATTTGCTGTCCCCCAAGCTCCCCTTTAAGAATTTATTTTCAAGACACATGTTTGAAGATTTAGAGATTGTTGTGAATGGTGCTTTAAAACTAGTCTGTTTAAAGACGCCTATATAAGTAGGTAAAACTCTTTTATCACTTATATCCAGCAACTTGAAGTCTTTGCAAACATGTGTTTATTTTGTTGCATGTCATTCTCGTATAATGGTATCTCTATTTATTACAGAAATCTAGGGAACAACAGAATCGTGTCTGTTACACATGGGATTTTCAGCAACTTGCAGCAGCTCAGACACCTGTAAGTACCTAGGAATGTGATTTTGCATAATTGTCTATCATTTTACTTACGGAGTTCATTTTATCATTCAGAGTAAGGTCATGGAATGGAAATATAGTGTTTAAACAAGACCGACTCGCTCAGGATATCACTCTGCGAGACGAATAAGTGTTCCAAGAATAAATGGCAAACTTCTGCATGAACCTATTCATTACATACATCTAAGATGTTTAAAGATTAATTTCCAATGACAGAACGTATAGAATAAAAGAGGAACGTTTGATATACCGTAAATGGGGGCGTTGCTTAACCCGATTTGTAGTACCTCCACTTTGAACAACAATTGCTTGATTTTGAAATAAAAGCTACCGCCTCTTAGTTTTGCTATGTTTGGCATGTAGATGTGTTCATAGTTCGGAGGCACCGTCAGTATCCAATTACATCAAAGGGGTTGTGTGTGGTGTTAATGATGGAGGAGTTTTTTGCCCCAGAACATGCTGCTGTTTGTGAGCAGGTCTTGCTGCTGCCCATTAGTTGTTGCATCATCTGCTCTTCACTTCAGGGATGTACACAATAACTTCATTAGAGAGCTCCCCAAGACGTCGTTTGCTGACACTCTCCGGCTGGAATCATTGTAAGTCATGATCCCTTCTTCCTCATTTACCCATTTATTCCGCGGCAGGTGGAGAGAAACTAACACTCTAATGCCAAATGACAATTCACTTCTACCGATACAAATCGTGTGTACATTCCGCAAATACATCAACAGGATTTGACATCTATGTAGGCATAAGTATAAATTCGTTTTCTTTGAAGAGAGGCACTCAACTCTTGGAAATAATTCATTGCCCTGAAACAGGAGACATATTTGCGACACGATCATCCAAAACAAGCATTCCGGGTTGAAATGAGTTCACGATTACATATATTTGATCAACGTATCCTCTCATTTCATTTGGATTTAATTCTCTTGACATCATTGTGATTATCCGGTTGAAACTAAATGGAGGACTTGGCAGCTGTGACTGGCTGCTGGCTCTGTGCTGATGTTTCAAGCCAACACGCCATCTTGCACGATTTAGTTTTCAAATAAATTAGCTTCTGAAATATGCAGGACTGGCCTATTGCACACTAAGATACCAGCGCGTCTCAACTCAAATATACATGCATTTACATGTTTCCTTGATTAAGTTGGCAGAGATAAAGAGTCTCTTTGTATTGGATATTTGTTTGGGGCGCCTTTAGAATCAGAGGGGCGGAACCTGCACACACACACACACACACACACACACACACACACACACACACACATATATATATATATATATATATATATATATATATATATATATATATATATATATATATATATATATATATATATACATATATATATATATATATATATATATATATATATATATATATATATATATATATATATATATATACATATATATATATATATATATATATATACACGTAATCATGAAGTCTTCCCCTGTATTTTTGGACCTTCACATAGCTATGCACTTAACTGAAATCTCGACACTTTAAGGAAATATACCATATCCAATCTGTGCGCTTTTCGCATTCTCAGAATATCCCACTGCACTGATGATCAGTCCTATAAATGGCGACGCCAGTGTGTGGCCCTGAGGCATATCATTAATGCTAGTTTCTTCCTATCCTTTTACAGCAAGATGGACGGAAACCACATCAGGAAATTGGAGGATGGCACATTCGATCAGCTCAGGAATCTCACCTATATGTACGTAACACTAGATTCCGTATTTTGTTATGAATTGGAATCTATCCCATTTGTAAATGGATCGCACATATTGCCTTACCAAAAAAACCAGTGGTATCAAAATAGTCTTTTGTTGGCAAAATATGTGCATGTGTCAAATTAGGTATACGGTCCATTTGTAAAAAATGTGAATCATGTAGATAGCCTTCTGATGGGTTGTTGCGGTTTTGCACATATAATATTTTTTGAAATGCGGACTACATTACAGAATAAAGAAAAAAAGCACACACTCGTGCAATAACTACAGAACGAAAGGTGTTTATTTCATTGCCATTTCCCCACAGCAATGTTGTGCATGATGCGATTGACCCCCTAGAATAATTGGCAAAGCTTCTAAAGTCAATATATATATATATATATATATATATATATATATATATATATATATATATATATATATATATATATATATATATATATATATATATATATATATATATATGTTTATATATATATATATATATATATATATATATATATATATATATATATATATATATATATATATATATATATATATATATATATATATATATATATATATTTAAATATATATATATGTATATATATTTGTTGACTTCATATTGACTTCAGTTAATGAATGCCTTGATAAGTTGTAACATGTTTGATATGTGTTTTATTCAGATATTTTGATGAGTTCTACATGTGTGTGTATGCCTTACACGCGCGAGTGTGCGAGCCAAAGGGTGACGGGATCTCTAGCCAGCACAACCTGCTGGAGGCCAGTCTGCTGCGGGTCAGCGTGTGGGTGGTGGCCGCCCTCTCCTGTGCTGGCAACCTACTCGTGCTCCTCGGTCGCTGGATCATCAAGGAGGACAACCAGGTGCACTCCTTCTTCATCAAGAACCTCTCACTGGCCGATCTCTGCATGGGCGTCTACCTTGTGATCATCGCCGCCAGGGACTACATGTACCGCGGAAGATACATCTACTATCAATTGGAGTGGCGCAGCAGCTGGCTGTGTAATTTCAGTGGTTTTCTAAGCACGGTCAGCAGTGAGGTTTCGGTGTTCACCCTACTCGTCATCACCCTTGATAGGTACATGTGTATCATGTACCCGTTTCGTCACAAGTGGCGCAGTCTCCGGATCTCGTATTGCGCAATGGCGGCCATCTGGGTTGTCTGTATCGTACTCTCGTTACTTCCGCTGTCCGGGCTGACGTATTTCAAGACTGACTTCTACAGCAACAATGGCGTGTGCCTGCCCCTGCAGATCCACGACCCCTGGGGCGCCGCGTGGGAGTACTCAGCTTTCCTTTTCCTCGGGCTCAACTTCGCAGCCTTTCTCTTCATCGCTTATGCCTACCTTGTCATGTTTATGACCATACGTCGTTCCCAAATGTCGTTGAGGTCAACACAAGAGAGTCAGGAGGCCTCTCTTGTCAAGCGGTTCTTCTTCATAGTTCTCACAGACTTCGCGTGCTGGATACCAATCATCATCACTAAAATACTCGCCCTCTCAGGTAAACGCTCTCTTGAAATATGACATGGTGAATTGTTGGTATTATGATAATGTAATCACGCCCCCTTTGTGTATGCTATATCTTCCACTGGATCTCATAGCTGCCATTGTACTATGCGCATTATTTTTCTATTGACGTGAGGTATGGAAAGTATATCATTGCATATTGCAATTCTCTTTATGACCACGCTCCTTTTATATGTGATATCATCCTCGATTTCACAACGATCATTAAGGTAGCTTATGGGGGAAATTTCTTCGACTCAGTTTTCATCTACCCTGATTTTATTGGGCATTTGAGCCTAATTAGAAGGTATACATTGTCCGAAAAACCGCATCATGAGGAATTCATTAAGCATCACAAAAGTACCCTCCCAGATGACGGTAGGAATTTGGGGATAAAAATATTTAGAAAATGGATGGTGTTTTTAAACTGAGGTCCTACACACAATCATAGACCTGGGACCTTGAGAAAGGTTGAGACACCTCTTTCTCCCACTCAGAGGCCTACATTATGTGTAGATAACCCATAAAGAGATGTTATCTTAGCACACTTTTTTTCGCCGTTCAGTATAATGTGTAGGTCATACTAAAACCAACAAAACCTAGAATAAACATCCATGAAACTGATCGCCCATGTGTGTACCGTAAAATTCGTGCGTTTTCCTAAAAATTGATACCAAAAATGAACCTGGTAAAACGCGTGCACTTAAACAAGCATCACGTACGTGATCTAGCGCGAATTTCTAAGGAAAACAAACGGTGCACGTCTCAATACACGTATTACCATTGTTGAATTAGGGCCTTTTACTGACTAAGTTTAGCTAGCTATATTTCTCTTTTTCCCATGGGAGAAACAGGTTCCATCACTCGGGGATGGAAAGCCTCGTCCCAAGACACACAATCACTCACTCGTGCAAGATACCTTCTCTCTTCCATCCACTCGAGATATAAGCCCTATTTCTTTTCACAAAAAAGGATTTTATAAACATTTTTTGGGGAACTTTTCTAAAAGGTGGGATGTAAAATAAGTTTTCAATCTTCAGATTCCATAACTTTTGAACAAAGCCAAAATTGGAAAAAATGTGATAAAATATCGTTCGCTCAGAAATAGCTATAAATCTGCCAAATTCCTTTCAATTCAATACCTAAAATACGTGTTTGAAGCGACCCTGTTTTTAGGGAAATTCGATATAGAAAAGGGCGGAAAACCATTTGCTTGTGTGATAGGCGGATGCTGCCTTATAATGGAGGCTTCTGAAAAAGTGGTTTTCTTAATCTTCTCAATGATGGCTTAGTAGACCATCATAGTCTATCTGAGTATGATGAAAGGGGTGTAGGCTTTCACATATGTAATAATCTCAAAATGACACTATATTCACAAATTAGTCACATCAGCCAACTGAAATTAGGCGTACCGGATGCTTCACATACTCTTGGGAGGTAAATCAGTTCCATTAAAGCTCGTTTACTAGCTACTTACATGCATTGCTCATTGAAAACATATAATGAGCCTTTATGAAGGCGTTTAGTTTACATTATTAGCAAGATTGAAGGATACCTTTTAACGTTATGAGTAGTTTTTACATATAACGTTAAATTAGCATAAAACGTAGTAATGAACGATAATATCACCTCATCGCTTCTGCTTAAAACTTAACGAAAAGGCAATCATATGCTAAACTTTATAATGCAAGAGAATCTATATATAAGTAGAAAAATATGCAATAATATTCAATACTCTCACAAAGTATATATGTTATACATCCTATATTGTCCATGTTAGGCTACTCCAATTTAATTACTTGTCTTACGAGCTTTTTTGGGGTAAAAAAATCCTGTCAGACTCCAAAAAAAAGAAAAAAAGTCACCTTTAGTGTCTTACGGACGAAAGTGGTTTTGAAATTTTCTGTCGGACTCCAAAAAAAAAGAAAGAAAAAAGTGCAAGTTTTAAGAATATTCTATGTAAGGGTGATTCAATCAACTACAGGAAGCTATCATTGCTGTAGTAGAGCCCCAGACTTGAGGAGGTATACTTTCCACCCTTCAGGTTACAGGGATTAATAGATTGATTGATTTCATTTAGTTAAGAATAGGATGGTAGAAACATATCGCTACCAGTCCTAGTCGGCAGACTCTAGAAAAAATAAAATAAATAAAAAAGTCACATTTTTCAACTTTTTTTTATTCCCATAATGACTCATTTCCTACCTCCTGAGCTCGTAAGACAAAGTAAATAAATTGGAGTGGCCTTAGAGTAGATAAAAAATCATATGGATAAAAAGCCCGTATCCGAGATCGCGTGACAAGACAGACATTCAATTATATTTTCAAACTCTGAAAAACTGGTCCTGGACTGAAAATCCGCTCGGTTCATGTAAGGAAGTCACCAATGCCTTGGGCTTAACCATGGGTTTCCAGCGGGTACTTCGGTTTCCTCCACCATAAACAAATGGCTAGTCATAATGTACCCTTTATATGAAAAAGAAGTGATGATAAAATGTGTGTTCCAGATTTTTGCCCAAATCTTTCATATGGTGTTTGTCTTATGTTTTACAGGTGTGGCCATCAATGGCAGTCTGTACGGTTGGCTGGCTGTCTTTGTCTTGCCTGTAAATAGTGCTCTGAATCCAGTCCTCTACACTCTCACTACTAAACTCTTCAAGAAGCACGTCATCTCAAGACTCTACAGGGTCTGGTGGATACGTAAGCAAGGAACAAGTGTCACTGAGGGCCAGTCTGGTTCTGTCATGTATAAACAGTCATTCCACAGGCGATACCCATCGCAGGCTAACGAAGAGGTAAGGGGGTCGTGTAGTAGTAGTAGTAGTAGTAGTAGTAGTAGTAGTAGTAGTAGTAGTAGTAGTAGTAGTAGTAGTAGTAGTAGTAGAAGCAGCAGCAGCAGCAGCAGCAGCAGCAGTAGTAGTAGTAGTAGTAGTAGTAGTAGTAGTAGTAGTAGTAGTAGTAATTGCAGCATCAGCTGAAGTAGCAGCAACAGCAGCAGCAGTAGTAGTAGTAGTTGCTGAAATGGTAGTTGTTGAAGTAGTAGTAGTAGGAGGAGGAGGAGATGTTTGTGTAGTAGTAGTTATCTGAATACAGAAGGAAAATATAGTATAAGCTTGGGCAGAGGTAAGAGCGATAACACTTTCCATGACATTGACAGCCTTAGAAATGTACATAATGCCTTTCTTAGAAATGGAAAGCATTGCTATGAGTGTGGCTTCCTTTGCGTTGTACGTGAGTGCAGCAGTGTATGCCATATCCCCATCAGTTCACCCCATCTACAGGTTTAACATCAAACAGACACGTGTTTATGGGAGACCTTGTTCAGATACATGTACTGCATACACGCAGCATACGCCTCATTAGTATCAATGAGCAGGTGGAGATAATGTAGTAACTGGTAAGTAGATTGGCCCCGTGTAGCAGATAACCTTATAATCATTCGGTCAGTAGGTGAGTTAATCACGGACATTGTGACATGTTTCCAAGCAAGGATATCTCTGACTCAGGTAAATATGATAGTCAGCGCTCTCCGGTACCTCCATAACGGCGGGAAAATGACTACACTTCGCACTATGAAATTTCTGTTAAAGTAAAGCATATGGTTGGACCTGTCTCTTTGTAAGTCCATATTCTTAAGCCAACCTCGTCTCTTAGACGATAATTAGACAATGCAACATGAACATCAAGATTTGTATAAAAAAGTATCATACAATTTACAAATTAAACATATGTAAATAACCCCATAATTGATGATAATGATGATGATAATAATAATAAAAATACCACTACTACTACTACTACTACTACTACTACTACTACTACTACTACTACTACTACTAATGATGAAAATTATAATAACAGTAATGATAATTATGATGTTAATAATAGCAATAATGATAATAATGATAATAATAATGATGATGATAATGATGATGATAACATTAATAATAATACTAATGATACTAAGAATAATAACATTAATAAATGATGATGATGATAATAATGATAATAATAATAATAATAATAATGATAATAATAATAGTGATAATAATAATAATGATAATTGTAATAATAATAATGATAATAATTATAATGATAGTAATGATAATAATGATAATCAGGATGGCAACGATGTCGACGACAACAACAACAACAACAACAACAACAACACTAATAATGATAATAATAGTAATAATAATAATAATAATAATGATAATAATAAAAAATATATATATTAATGATAGTAATAATAATAATGATAATAATAAAAATAATAATAATGATAATAATAATAATGATAATAATGATAATAATGTTAATAATAACAATAACAATATCACTTATAATAGTAATAATTACCGATATGCTTCTGAATAAAATGTCTTCATTGACTGTAGGAAAAATACATAGACATAATTCAAAGACAACACATTTGATGAAAAATTCACTAGGTGAACATAGAATACGTTTTAGACTTGACCTGGGGATTATTTCATACCTCAGGAGAGCATCCTTTCCTTCCTGTATTATTATGTTTGTTGAATGAAATTAACTATCATATCACTGTTACATTGACTTTTTGTTATTCTTACAGCATGACATGCTGACGTCACGCTCAACTTCCCTCCACGGCACGCATGCGCACAAAGATGGTACGAAGGGTCGCAACAGCTGCAGTTCAAGTAAAGATTATTGCCATCGAGAAAGTCTCCTATCTTATCACTGCACAAACAACGGCAATAAACTTTTCCAAGAAACTGATCTGAGCTAGTTGATAATACTCTTTGTTCATTTTTAAAAGTAAGACTGAAACACTTAGTGTTTTGGTTATAAATGGTTTGTGCTCGTTTAATCTCCCACGAGTTAATATTTTTCCAACTGTTATTATAAAGATACATTCCAAGTGTTGTATATGAAGTGAACTGCAGAATAGACAGTTTCATTATCGATATGTGATTGCTTGCGTAGAGGGAAACTGTGTTCGTATTCTATAATACACATCACATATAGAGTGCGCATACCACCTAAAAAGTCCCGTCTACGCTTCACTCTACCTTAGCCCTGCAAATGTTTTTTTTTAATTGTTACAGAATATTAGGACTTTAGAATAGAAATATCTAGACTCGGGGACAAGAATTGAAATATAAACACATACGATTTTGGAAAGCGAAATATTCCAACCAACGAAAATGAAATGAGATGTTAGTACATATAATCAAATTTTATTATGTCAAATTCGCGCAAAGGTGCTATAATTTTGCCCATGTAGTGTTCTGTTGCACAATGTTATTGTTATACTATTTTTGTTTGTTTGTATGTAAATCAAATTCCTGGAGATGAACAAAGAAAACTGGTGTTTTGCTGTTAAAACAACACATATGTATACCGCAAATGATTATATCATATCGGAAATCAATTGCTGGTGATTCGTATTAAGGCCACATATTTGTACATATTTCTAGCATCATCTTTTTACTTCGATATGTGTGATTTTTCTGCCATATTGGGCTTATTGTGGATAAGCCTGTAGTTGATGATGAAGGGAATCGTGATATCCTGATATGACCACTGACTAAAGCATCATACTTCTTTCACATGCCCCGAATTTCTGTTGACAGAAAATACAAATACTGTCATGTTCGAAATGTGATACGATTACTATCCGCTGTTCAAAGAATTACCAAATAAAACATCGTGAATCTTCACGCACATTTTGGCGTGAGATGCAATCGAAATTAATCCAAAAGTGCTTGGCTTCTCGTAAACTCCTGACTAATCTGCAAAATACTTCCAATATTTCCAAGTTTACAACAAAGAAAAATTGATTGTGAACCTTTCTTCGGAGTGCCTAATTGAAAATACAAATGCATTTGATTATACGATATATATATATATATATATATATATATATATATATATATATATATATATATATATATATATATATATATATATATATATATATATATATATATATACATATACATATATATATATATATATATATATATATATATATATATATATATATATATATATATATATATATTTATATATATATATATATATATATATATATATATATATATATATATATATATATATATATATATATATATATATATATATATATATATATATATATATATATATATATATATATATATATATACAATCATACTGAAGTGTAACCAAAACAGAACAGTAAAATTAATAGAATAGTGCCAAGTCAATTTGCAACCTGTTGAGGTTCATGAAATGTATACCTAAATACAAATGTGAATTCGAAATGCTAATCCTCGAAAGAGCATTATTCAATGGTAGACAGACTTACAGATTAGACTACTCCAGTTCTACTTAGCCCGTCCAGCTATATACCACATGCATTTCAGTTCATCTTCATTTATCCCAACTGTAGCCATAACGGTACTTTGCTCGGGTTTGCGTCGAAAGTGTCTTTTATATTCGGGCACAATATTTAGATCTCTTCATACATATCGTCTCGGTTTGGCTGATAGTAAGGGCATTGCATGATAATGTGTAATATCTTCTCCAGTACATAGAGGTCACACCTCTTGCATATCTTATTGGTACTGCTCTTTTTACCCTAAAGTCATCTCTCTTTAGAAAACTCGGGTATGTAATTAGTGATAGTTATCAAAACGGCATGCCTTAGACCACTCGGCGATTTGGGCAGCCCCTCCACTTGAACTAAGTCTCGTTCAAACATGAAGCGTGGTTGACGATTTGAAGGCGTGTATTGCTCTGCACAGATCTCGTTCAAACATGTTGCGAGGTTGGCGGTGTGAAGGTGTTATTGCTGTGCACAGGTCTCGTTCAATCATATCACGTCGTTGACGGAGTGACGGCGTGTATTACTTTGTACATAGCTCGTACAAAGATTTCAAAATGGTTCAGCGTGTTAAGGCGTGTATTAATATGTATAGCATACACCGCATTTCAAGTGTCAAGTTAGATTAGAACCACAATCCTTCAACGTACCGGACGTATGTGCCAGACATGTTCATAATTACAGGACCTGCAAGTCAGGCGGGGATAGCCTCAATGAAAACTTAAATTATGCATGAGTTTTGAAAATTTCCTTGAAATTGCGATGGAGATTGATTCAGTGTAGATATTGGAATGTCAGTGGATGTAGGGGCATGTCAGGTTCAGGTTCGAATCTCCGCTGTGTTGCTATGTATGTATATGTATATATATACATACATGTCTATGGTGCTCCTGCAACTGAAAGACCACTTAGAATTATTTGTAACAGAGAAGGGAAATTATTCCTGGTTCCGGGTTTCTATCTCTTTGCGATATGACGTCAGCTGTTCAAAGCGACGTAAAATCCAATTCCTTCCTTCTATCCTTCAAATGCGTCATGGTCATAAAGCCACTGTAATACATCGGATGATATCCAAAGTGTAATATGTATCACAATCTTCTACCGGATCTATAACATATATCCTTTGTTTAAGACTTTGTGTGAAGAGGGGCGCTCCTTGAAAATGTTATACTAGTATATCTGAAATTACAGACCAGCCAGTGTAACTTTTAGATATTTAAAAATTAAAGAAAACTTTAAATTAAAAAAATATATGAACTGTATAGCTTTCGTTAATATTTTGAGAAAATAATAGTTCCGCCTACTTCAAGCTGGCCTTTTTGCCATCTTCAACTAGAAGACAAGATAAAATAACTAATATGGGCATTTATCAATGGAGATTCATATGCCAGTGATGTAACGGGTACGTTCCACTGTTGACGATATTCTAACTACAAGAGTTTGCCATCCCATAAGGAAGCCAATACACAATTAAGAATATGGTTACGTAAGTAGAAAAAGTTCCTCTCAAAATTGAAATTAGTTTACAAGGATTTCAAAAATCGTTTTGAGTGAGTCTGCAAATTTGGCTTGTATTGAAAAGGGTATCAGGATTATGCTTATAATAACTTTGTATTTTGGGTATTCGTATATTTCAGAGTATGCCGAATAGTGCGATGATAAAGATAGAGGTCATATGTTCAGACGTCTTTGTAGATTGTTTTGCGTCTTTCGTGGCTATTGCATTTGTTTTAGTCCAGTAGCCAGATCAAGAAAAGTGCTCTATTTTAGAAGTTAGGTTAACCCGAGAGCTAGAAAATTTCTGTTGGTATCATGTTTTAGGCCCACACTTGGGGCATACCGCCAGGGTGGATGTAGACTTCAGAAGTGGTGCACATCTTTTTTATGGGGTCATGTCTTAGACACCCCACTATATGTAAAAAGGCCCCAAAATGGTCAAAATAATAGGTATAGGGGTAGGAAAGCCACCCTAAAACAGTCATAACTCAGCTTAAACCAATCATAGGGATCAGTGTTTGGTATTAAAATGTTGGTATGAAAGAGAAGTATCTTTTGAAATAGTAAATACATAACCAACTCTATCCCATGATGTAATAAAGGTCATTCAAGGTCAAAATGGCTGCCAAATCAAGAATCTGGGATTTTCCGATATTCTATAGTTTCCGTTTATAAACTTCTCAGTTTTTTTGACGGTATGTATTTCTTTTTTGTAGCCACATTTTCTGAAGGAATGTCTTTTAATGGAATTGTTGAACATTTTAGAAAGTTCATTGACTAGAGTTTCAAGTCCAATTTTGAGCTGCAAGGTACAAAGTAGGTTACTAAGCCCACCTGGAGACCTCAAAAAGTGCCTAAAATGGTAAAAATTTGAAAATCAAAATGACTTTATCTTAAGTTTTATAAGTAGGAAGGGAGCAGATGATGAACCAAAACATCAGGTTTAATTTTCTCCTCAATCTGAAAGATTATGGAAAAATAATATTGAAATTTAGGGGTTGTTGAAGGTCAAGTAAAGGTCAAAATGCCATTTTTCCTCTAAAAATTTCAAATTTTGATCAAGAAATTTTGATGAAGTAGTTGTGTTTTGTCATTATTTAATTTCCAAACCAAGTTACCACAATGATTGACGGATAGATAATCTCAAATATGGTCCAACAAATCATTTTTTACCATTTACCGGTGAAAATGAAGTAGTTTTAAGTCAATAAGGAGGTGTGGAAGGTGGCATTTGGCTATTCCATGCTTATAATAAGTGTTTACGAACGGGTTGTGAGAAGGTGCTAGTATGGGACCACTGTTTAGGTCATAAAAGTTGTGAGCACCAAACAATATAGGCATTGTTTGGTATCAACTTTTTTGTTGTAAGACAGTCTTTCCATTCCATGCAACCAACCAAGGGTAGGGTCTATTGTTGCGATACTAGAGGTCATTCAAGGTCAAACTAACCCCAATTTCATAATTTGAGGCATTTTGTCTTTGAATTTTCCATTAGACAGCTTATCATATTCTCCTAGAATACATATTTTATCCTGCAAATATTTTTAGGTGAGAAATAATTTTAAAAAAGGATTCTGAGACATTTTTAGGTCATTTCAAGAGAAAGTCTGGACCAATTTGGAATATTTCAGGGCCAAAATTACAAATGCCTGGTTACGGGTGTACTCAAATATTTATTAGTGAAGCAGCAGAAAGTTGACATAACAGATCGAGTCATATCTTATGGTATGTCAGTTTTCATTTTCAGTAGGGAGAATAAGCCTTTTAACTTGCGACATTACTTGCCTATTGTGCTTGTCATGTAAGATTATAAAGGCAGTGTGAAATATCTCAGAGATTAAAGGAAATAATGAAGGTCAAATAAAGGTCAAAACATCATTTTTTCTCTAAAAAATTCAAATTTTGATGGAGAAATTTTGATGGAGTAGTTTGTGTTTTGTTATAACATAATATCCTAACCACATCACCACAATAATTGACAGACAAGATACCTTAAATATGTTTTAGCAAAACATTTCCACCCTTTACCTGTGAAAATGAAGTAGTTTAAAGTGAATATGGAGGTGTGGAAGGTGGCATTTGGTTATTCCATGCATATAATAAGAGTTTACGAACGGGTTGTGAGAAGGTGCTAGTATGGGACCACTGTTTAGGTTATAAAAGTTGTGAGCACCAAACATTATAGGCATTGTTTGGTACCTAAATGTTTGTTGTAAGACAATCTTTCCATTCCATGCAACCAACCTAGGGTAGGGTCTATTGTTGTGATACTAGAGGTCATTCAAGGTCAAACTAACCCCAATTTCATGATTTAAGGCATTTTGTCTTTGGATTTTCCACTTAGCAGCTTATTAAATTCTCATAGAATACATATTTTATCCTAGAAATATTTTTAGGTGAGAAATATTTCTTAAAAAGGATTCTGAGACATTTTCAGGTCATTTCAAGAGAAAGTTTGAACCAATCTGGAATATTTAGGGGCCAAAATGACAAAATGCCTGATTACGGGTGCACTCAAATATCTAAGTGAAGCAGCAGAAAGTTGACATAACAGATAGAGACTCATATCTTATGGCATGTCAGCTTTCATTTTTAATGGGAAGAACAAGTCTTTTAACTTGCCTATTGTGTTTTTTATGTAAGATTATAAAGGCAGTGTATAATATCTTTGAGATTTAAGGACAAAATGAAGGTCAAATAAAGGTCAAAACGTCATTTTTTCTCTAAAAAGTTCAAATTTTGATGATGAAATTTTGATTAGGTTCTTCTTTTTTGTCAATACATAATTTCTTAAGCATGTCACCACTTTAATTGACAGAAAAGTTACCTTAAATATGTTTTAACAAAAAAAGTTTACCCTTTACCCTTGAAAATGAAGTACTAGTTTCAAGGTAATATGCAGATGTGGAATGTGCTATTGGACAATTCATGCCTAATCAAGTTGTTAGCAAGTGCTAGTAACATATGGAACCACTGTTTAGGTCATAAAAGTTGTGAGCACCAAACATTATAGTCATCGTTTGCTATCAAAATGCTTGTTGTAAGACAATCTTTTCATTTCATGCAACCAGGCTAGTGCAGGGCATTTTGCTGTGATATGAGAGGTCATTCAAGGTCAAACTACCCCCAATTTCATGACTTAAGGCATTTTATCTGTGAATAATGCCTGTGTAGTATCTCATCAAGTTCTCCTAGAATACATATTTAATGATATTTTTTCCTGCAAATATTATTTTTAGGTGAGAAATGTCTTTTAAAAGAGAAACTCATGCCTTTTAAGGTTATTTCAAGACAAAGTCCGTTCTAATCGTGAATATTCAAAGTCAAAAATGCTCTATGTGACCTTTTGACCTTGGTTTGACATTCCATTTTTCCTTAAATCTCAATTATATTTAACGCTATCTTTAACCTTACGTGGCAAGCACAAATTGACAAGTTAAAATGCGTATATGCCCAATTGAAAATGAAAGCTGACGTACCATATGATAATTAAGGCTGTTGTGTCAACTTTCAGCTGCTAAATTGATATTTGGGTGCACCTAAAATCAGGCATTTTGTCATTTTGATGCCTAAACATTCACGATTAGCACAGACTTTGTCTTGAAATAACCTTAAAAGGCATGAGTTTCTCTTTTTTCTCACCTAAAAATAATGTTTGCAGGAAAAGATATCATTAGATATGTATTCTAGGAGAATTTGATGAGATACTACACAAGCAATTCAAAGACAAAATGCCTTAAGTCATGAAATTGGGGGTAGTTTGACCTTGAATGACCTTTTATATCATTGCATTGCACTAGTCTGGTTGCATGAAATGGAAAGATTGTCTAACAACAAGCATTTTGATAGCAAACAATGCCTATAATGTTTGGTGCTCACAACTTTTATGACCTAAACAGTGGTCCCATATGTTACTAGCACTTGCTAACAACTCGATTAGGCATGAATTGTCCAATAGCACATTCCACATCTGCATATTACCTTGAAACTAGTACTTCATTTTCACGGGTAAAGGGTAAACTTCTTTTGTTAAACATATTTAAGGTATCTTGTCTGTCAATTATTGTGGTGACAGGCTTAGGAAATTATGTAATGACAAAACAGAAGTACCTCATCAAAATATCATCATCAAAATTTGAACTTTTTAGAGAAAAAATGACGTTTTGACCTTTATTTGACCTTTATTTTGTCCTTAAATCTCAAAGATATTTTACACTGCCTTTATAATCTTACATAAAAAACACAATAGGCAAGTTAAAAGACTTATTCTTCTCATTAAAAATGAAAGCTGACATGCCATAAGTTATGAGTCTCTATCTGTTATGTCAACTTTCTGTTGCTTCACTTAAATATTTGAGTGCACCCGTAATCAGGCATTTTGTCATTTTGGCCCCTAAATATTCCAGATTGGTTCAAACTTTCACTTGAAATGACCTGAAAATGTCTCAGAATCCTTTTTAAGAAATATTTCTCACCTAAAAATATTTCCAGGATAAAATATGTATTCTACGAAAATTTGATAAGCTGCTAAGTGGAAAATCCAAAGACAAAATGCCTTAAATCATGAAATTGGGGTTAGTTTGACCTTGAATGACCTCTAGTATCACAACAATAGACCCTACCCTAGGTTGGTTGCATTGAATGGAGAGATTGTCTTACAACAAACATTTAGGTACCAAACAATGCCTATAATGTTTGGTACTCACAACTTTTATGACCTAAACAGTGGTCCCATACTAGCACCTTCTCACAACCCGTTCGTAAACACTTATTATAAGCATGGAATAGCCAAATGCCACCTTCCCACACCTCCATATTGACTTTAAACTACTTCATTTTTACAGGTAAAGGGTGGAAATGTTTTTCTAAAACATATTTAAGGTATCTTGTCTGTCAATTATTGTGGTTATGTGGTTAGAATATTATGTAATAACAAAACACAAACTACTCCATCAAAATTTCTTCATCAAAATTTGAATTATTTAGAGAAGAAATGATGTTTTGACCTTTATTTGACCTTCATTTTTTCCTTAAATCTCAGAGATATTTTACACTGCCTTTATAATCTTACATGACAAACACAATAGGCAAGTAATGTCACAAGTTAAAATATCTCCACTAAAAATATTTCCAGGATAAAATATGTATTCTAGGAGAATATGATAAGCTGCTTAATGGAAAATTCAAAGACAAAATGCCTCAAATTATGAAATTGGGGTTAGTTTGACCTTGAATGACCTCTAGTATCGCAACAATAGACCCTACCCTTGGTTGGTTGCATGGAATGGAAAGACTGTCTTACAACAAAAAAGTTGATACCAAACAATGCCTATATTGTTTGGTGCTTACAACTGTTATGACCTAAACAGTGGTCCCATACTAGCACCTTCCCACAACCCGTTCGTAAACACTTATTATAAGCATGGAATAGCAAAATGCCACCTTCCACACCTCCTTATTGACTTAAAACTACTTCATTTTCACCGGTAAATGGTACAAAATGATTTGTTGGACCATATTTGAGATTATCTATTCGTCAATCATTGTGGTAACTTGGTTTGGAAATTAAATAATGACAAAACACAACTACTTCATCAAAATTTCTTGATCAAAATATGAATTTTTTAGAGAAATAATTACATTTTGACCTTTATTTGACCTTCAACAACCCCTTAATTTCAATATTATTTTTCCATAATCTTTCAGATTGAGGAGAAAATCAAACTTGATGTTTTGGTACATCATCTGCTCCCTTCCTACTTATAAAACTTAAGATAAAGTCATTTTGATTTTCAAATTTTTACCATTTTAGGCACTTTTTGGGGTCTCCAGGTGGGCTTAGTACCCTACTTTGTACCTTGCAGCTCAAAATTGGACTTGAAACTCTAGTCAATGAACTTTCTAAAATGTTCAACAATTCTATTAAAAGACATTCCTTCAGAAAAAGTGGCTACAAAAAAGAAATACATACCGTCAAAAAAACTGAGAAGTTTATAAACGGAAACTATAGAATATCGGAAAATCCCAGATTCTTGATTTGGCAGCCATTTTGACCTTGAATGACCTTTATTACATCATGGGATAGAGTTGGTTATGTATTTACTATTTCAAAAGATACTTCTCTTTCATACCAACATTTTAATACCAAACACTGATCCCTATGATTGGTTTAAGCTGAGTTATGACTGTTTTAGGGTGGCTTTCCTACCCCTATACCTATTATTTTGACCATTTTGGGGCCTTTTTACATATAGTGGGGTGTCTAAGACATGACCCCATAAAAAAGATGTGCACCACTTCTGAAGTCTACATCCACCCTGGCGGTATGCCCCAAGTGTGGGCCTAAAACATGATACTAACGGAAATTTTCTAGCTCTCGGGTTAACCTGAATCCCAAAAATGGGTGGCTGGCTACTGTACTATTTGTTGAAATTAAAAATCGCTATTGCACAAAATGAAAAATATTATATGTGAAATCTTGTACATTACGTGTACTACTTTGTATGAGACGGTTTAGTTTGGCCATGTTTTAGTTTTCTTTTACGTTATATATATATATATATATATATATATATATATATATATATATATATATATATATATATATATATATATATATATATAAATATATATATATATATATATATATATATATATATATATATATATATATATATATATATATATATATATATATATATATGTATATATATATATATATATATATATATATATATATATATATATGTATATATATATATATATATATACATATATATATATATATATACATATATACACATATATATATATATATATATATATATATATATATATATATATATATATATATATATATATATATATATATATATATATATATGTACATATATATAAATATACGTGTATATATATTACGAGACGATCCTACAGTTTACATGCTATTTTGCAATACTGCAATAATGCCAATGAGAACCTAAATAGTAACAGTTTTACATGTCTGTCGGCGGCCGCAATCCGCACACTTTGTGGCAATGCTTCGATGCTTTGCAATAGTATCGACTATAAAGGTCTGTGAAAATATTTTGTAGTATCAATCGCATGGAATCAAACTATGAAGCGAACCACCTTTTACCTAAAGACAGCAACTAGTAGAATTTTCTAGCAATTTTAGAAGTTGTCTCTCTAAATTCATGAAGCTGTGAAGAGATTGTCATTTTTAATTGTCAAGTTCCGCCGTCCTGTTTGATAGTATTACTATGCTTCTATGCTGTTTAAGTTAGTCGTCAATATTTGTTGATATGTTATGAAATATGTTTGCCTTAATTCCTATGGGAAATAAATGTAAGTGTTACAAAGTTGGAAACCTCGTAACGTTACAAAATCAGCCAGTTCTTACATTATCTGTATAGCACATTGATTTAAAAATAGGTTGATTGAAATGTACAGTTGTTCTAGGGAACCCAAAGAATTCTAACAAGAGTAAGGGAAAGCACTAATAAATACATTTAGAAATAACTAATGCACATCATGAATGCTTTTATTTCTTGTATTTTTACATACTGTAGAGTACATACGTTACTAAGTACTTGAATGGATGGTCTAAGGCTCATTTTTCAAGGATTCTGCGGCTGACTACTTTGTTATTTTATTGAATGTAGTATATGCCCCTTTTCGATCAACATGGTGTCAGATTAAAAATGGCGAGCTGTGGGTATTACTGGAGATGAAAAGGTCGCTCGTGCATGCAATAGGTCGGGTATAGGCGAAAGGTACTGCCGAGAGGTTGAATAGAATGTTACATGCGGTATTCAATCTTCTATTACATATAATCTGATATTATAGGTACATCTAGATTCGTTGATTTTTTATAGAATGGTCTTTCACAAGGCTGTGTCGTGATCATATATATATATATATATACTTTTATACTTCTCATAACAAACATCGTTTCATAAGAAAAGTTGTTCAT
Organism: Maea johnstoni; assembly: GCA_963942565.1. Lineage (NCBI taxonomy): Eukaryota > Metazoa > Annelida > Polychaeta > Spionida > Magelonidae > Maea > Maea johnstoni. Next base: position 90,665,590 of record OZ012684.1, on the reverse strand, counting down.
GTTTGTGATAGATATGGTCGGTTCTCGTGCATGGAATCGATGGCAATATTATACGAATCGGAGGTTAAGATCTTTGACCATAAGTTATATTCATATGTATTCTCTAAGCATGTCATTTTGTTTCAGATTTGAGGTTTTTGTACATATTGTTGAATTCAATAAAGTTTATGTAAAAAAGAATCCAAACAGAAAAAATTCATATGGTTAAGTTTGTTGATTTATTCAATCATATGCATTTGTGGAACAGGTTGATGCCCATGGCTGCAGTATAGTAAAGGATACGAAACAAAACAATGTTCTTGGGTTCTGTATATAAATTCAGTTTGTCAAAGTGTTAAATGAAATTAAATCTGAGAATATAATTACTTCCCATCACTTTTTCTAAAGGATATCTTATAGAGGCAATGTTACTCAGTGAAAGTCGAAATTAGGATTACAGTGGGGAAACTCAAGTTGTTTATATTCTAAAGGACCTTCGATGGGTATTCATTTGCCAATTGCATTGTTTCCCTGGCTTGATACCAGACACCCCATAACCATTTTGACATATGCCATCCATGGGCAATTAGATAAGGACCTGTGCAGTAAGCCCTATTGGGTGGTCCCCTGCTTTAAAGTGAAGGCCGAGTTCAGCATGACTGGAATGTTTGCCTGAATCAAGGCAACATGAGGTGAGACTTCTGCATACGGAGATGACTGACCTTTTATGCGGAATCCCATCAGACACCATGTGCGGGGGCATATGGTGTATGTAAACTCGGACAACTATTAGTCGTTGCTCTCCAACATTACATGTTTTCAATTATAATTGACTTCAGCTAAAAGCAAAGAAAAAAACAAAGATTTGTATTTCTGACTTATATCCAATATCTATTATGCTTATAAGAGGTGATACATATAGTTCTAAATTGGAGAGCTGGATGGTGATGGATTCAGATCAAAATTGCTAAATGCTTGAGACATAATCCTATGTGTGTTGATATCTAGATATTGGTAATACGGCCTGGTAGTAATATACTCTATTCGGAAGTGGGTAGATCATGACACACATATATATATATATATATATATATATATATATATATATATATATATATATATATATATATATATATATATATATATATATATATATATATATATATATATTATACCCACAGTGCTACCTTCTATTTTGTTGATGACGTCATCTTTCAAGATGGACGGTGTTTTTCTTCGCTCCGCGGACTTCGGTCCTATAAGTGAAATTATAGACGCCTTAGACCCTGAAATAGGGATTGTACTTGAGCAGCTACACGAACGAAGTCGCAGGGATATTGAATCCGAGCTTGTTAGAGATTTCGACTTGAAGGTTCTACTAGAAACTCGAACGACAATCTTCAGGATGGCCATGGACAAAGTGGACTGTTGTCTAAGCGAGGTTGCTAAGGCACAGGCCATAGCAACCTTTGTCCCGAATCTGAAGGAAACCAAGCTGATCGTGAAGGCGAACAAGTTATTCAGGAGCATCACCCCGAGAGATATGGTTAATAGGAAGAGTGCCAAGAAAGCGGTAACTGACATTATCGAACTTATAGCGTATGTATGCAGAGAGAAAGCGAAATTCCCAGTTGCCGTGATGAGAACAAAAGCTAAAGGTGCTCGGCATAAGTCCCAAGGGGGTATCGGCTCGGATGATATAGAGTGCCTACAGCGAATATCCGAGCTTATGTCTGCCGATGAGACCCAACCTGATATTATGATTAGGAGTGAGTATTCCGATAGTGAACTACAATCATATGACAGTGACAGTGAAAGTTTACCAGAAGATACAAAAGCCGTGCTAGGCGGCCCTACGGTGAACATCAGGGCGCTAGGGGATGACCGTATACCCTCACGGATGTACGGATACGGAGGTACAGTACCAGAAGATATGAGTAAACAGAAGGTGGGAACGAGATCTCATAGTATGTGTGGAAAGGACATGTCGCACGAAGAGTTAAGAGACCACCTAGAGGATGTGATCGTACATGACACGGGTGATGTAGATAATCAGGTGGAGAACTATGAGGGTGACTCAATATGGGACAGTAATGTGACTATTGCCAATTCGAGTGCAGTTGACCTGTATGCCCTTAATGCTACTCCTGGTTCAGCCGAACACAGCACCCCTAAACGATCTCAAACACGAGATGGTGCAACGTTGATCAAACCGAACGCACCTACTAGCGATCATGCAGATGAACCTATGAGCGCACCCGACGCCTCATTCAATGTGATAAAGAGGGTGACCGTGGCCTCTAGAGAAAAGAATGGCATATGCGATCTGAGTGATGGCCAGTGTATTCCGGCCCATAGCGTCCCACAGCAGTCCCCTCCGAGAGTTGACCCAACGTTGGTGGCGCCGAACGCACCTAACAGTGCCTATGTAAATGAGTCTGAGAGCACCTCCAAAACGATGTCCAATGGCATGAATAGGGTGCCCGCGGACATCCACAGTGAGGTACATAAATCTGCATATGAAAGACCCTTGAATGAGTCAAAAAGCCATCGATGTGGGGATAGTCTGTCAGTTGGTGAGAGGCCGATCTCTGCCACGCACGACTACAAGAGCTGCCCTCCTGTGAGCCTTGAAGTGACTGTTGGCGAGAAGACGATCAGATCAGATCAGCTGCACCGAAACCCCAGCGCGAGAGAGGTAAGAAGCCGAGAGCAGCCTCTAATGTGCAAGGTGGTGGTGATCGCGACTACAGCCAGCGTGATAACCCTCTGCGATCGTGGCTGACAGCGCGGAAAGACGACATCGTAGACGACTCAACCCCTAAGCCGAAGCAGCCCGATGTTTCGACTGCTACGAGCCCGAGTTGGGCCGACGAAAGTGTCGATGAAAGTGACACCAACACGAGCTACGACGCGTCTCCTAGCCCGCTCCCGAACCAACGTGCTACTGCCCCCAGGCGGGAGCTGTCATCGACGGAGAAGGCGAACGACGAAGTGGAAGATGTATATCTACTACCACCCTCTGGCCGTGATTCGAGGGAGCCCAGCAGGCAGCAGAGGACGAATGGTATGAATGGTGGATCGAGGGACGACGTGGAGGACGTGTATCGACTACCGCCGTCTGGTCGTGACTCGAGGGAGCCCAGCAGGCAGCGAAGGGTGAATGGTGCCAGTGGTGGAGCAGCCAACATGCCGCGCGGTACGAAGGCGAGAACACATGGTAAGAATCAGAGAGGTGGTAAGCAGAATACTAGCGCCGGCGGGAAGGTAGGGGTCAGTGATCCCGGTAATGGTAAGAGAGGAAAGGGGGATAGTAGTACATACGCGAAAGTTGTCACCAGAAACGGTTGGTCCACAGTTCCTAAGAAGCGCAAATTTGACTCAGTTAGCCCGAAATCAGCTTACCCACTCCGGGGAATTCCGACAACTGTTAACAGGCATGTGTACGTACAGGGGCTTCGTGTGATTGATGGGTTAGGTGAGGATGACATGATCGATAGTGTCAGAATGTTTTGTATTGAGAGGAACATAACCCCAGTCTTTGTCCGTATCATCCCTGTGAAGTTTGACGACACCAGAACCGGTTGTAAACTCACAATCAGGGAGGATGATTATGATAGAGTGATGTCTGAATATTTCTGGCCGGAGGATGTTACAGTGCGCGATTGGACACCACGAAACAAGGACAATAATGACGCGGGTGGTGATGCCAACTGATAATGTCTATACCTTAAACAACCAGAATGAGAGTACACTCTATTATTGAAACCATTACTGTATATGCTTTTCTGTGCTTTTTCTGCCGTCTATGCTGTATTTTTCAGAGAGTGAACATGATGCCCGAATCATACCCGAGTGTCGACGTGTGCGGGACAGGACTGCATGGAGAGTGGTCGCACCCGGACGATGACATGCTGGCACGGCGAAATGATGTGAAGTCACGGACGGGGAGTGGCCACTATTTTGCAAGAACGTCGCGCACACGTTGGTGCAGGAGCCCGTACTCCGTTAAGAGTAGGGATTACGTATGTATGGTCTGGTACGGTATGTTGGAATGGGTGCGTGAACACAATTGTGCACTGATCACTACTGTCTTATCAAAGAATTATACGTTCATGATCTCTAAATGTATTTATATGTATAGTCGCCACACAGTAAGCGTATTTTGTAAATTAGATGATGTAAGTCCGGGCTACGTCTCGCTCAGGTCTGACGGGACGTTACTGATCCACTACATAATTCCCTCCTCCAACTGTCTCCGAACAGGAGTTGAATACGATGTGGAAGGCCCAAATAACGCTAGATGTCATATCACTTGCATGATTAACATGGAGACTTTATTGTATAGTCCACTCATGGCTAGTAAGGCGTTTTGGCGTGCCCTCCGTACTTACTGTAATCTACTAGCCCATTATGGAATCGAAGTTTTACTTATGATAGAGGTCTGCGATGATACCACTAGATGGAGTATTTTAAATTTACCATACTTACCTGACCTGGAGATAAGATCACTCGCGACCCTGAGCTTAGAATCTCTCAGTACTATCTGTTTAACCAGTGTATCCTATATGACTGAAGTATGTTATGCTACCCACCTTGTAATGATTGTGTATATCCGTCATTTACAGTGTCTTATGCCTCATGGAGGACGCGGAAAAGACTGGTGCTACCCACCGATACATGAACTTTATGAGAGGACGAACAAATCGCTCTCGTACCCCACAACGCATCGCTACCATGACAGTAGGAGACACGGATGGTCACGCCACAGGTCATCGTCCAATCGCAACGAGGACGGAATTCTGACAATTAACCAGTTAGGGCGTACGTACCTATGTGACTCTGAAGTAAAGGTAAGGCATGGCCAGAGACAAGTGCATGAGAGACTCAATCAGATCTGCTCATTTCTGCTACGAGGATTACCCTCATATGGAGTTAAGCTAATGTTTAAGCACCTCGTCCGGTCAGAATGCCATATCCATGCCTTAAGCACAGACGTTGTTTGTTATACTATCAAAGGGGTACTTTATTTTAATTCATGTGTCGGGGGGAATGCAACTGCTCTCGCGTATGTCACTTTTGTGAGTGGCGTGTGTGCCACTAGAGTAGATAGTAAAATGACATGTATGATATTTTTGTTTATGCGCACCCTATGTAGAAGGCTTGTAGTATGTTGTGTGTGCGAATATCACAAGCAAGTTACTTGGGGCCGGTTTTTTGTAAGTGGCGCATGTGCCGCAGGTCTCGTGCTAGAATTGTTACCTAAATCATGGCTACTTCAGTTATAAATAACATTCGGATAGCTTGCTGGAATTGCAGAGGACTTAGTGCTTCTATTCCATTTCTCAGAACTTTACTGAGTGAGAATGACATAGTGTGTTTGAGTGAGCATTGGCTGCACAATAACCGCCTCTCTCAGCTTGATGAAGTGTGCAATGATTTCTATAATTTCGGGAAATCCAGCCGCGTGTCCTCGGAGGAGTCTTTTGGGCTCCGGCGGGGACAAGGCGGAGTAGCCATCTTTTGGAGGAAGACTCTCAGGGGTGTGAGTGCCATAAAGACATTAAGCCATGATCGCATATGTGGGATTAGGATGGAATGTGAAGGGGGGACTGTCCTGGTTTTCTTATCAGTTTATATGCCAGCTAGCGGCTCTAGGGACAACTTAGCAGTAACACTCGATGAACTAGAAGCTATAATAGATGGGCTTGAAGCAGGGGCTATCCGGGTAGTATGCGGGGATTTTAACGGCAACATGGGGTCAGCTGGCGGCAAACGGGGAACTGGCCCCCCTACAAAGGCAGGTAGAACGGTGCTCAATTTCATGAATAACCTTGATCTTACGGCCATTAACCTTAGGTCTTCTGCCACGGGGCATATCGCCACATATGAGGGGCACAATGGTAGATCCGTGATAGACTACATCATGATACCTAAATTTCTCGCAGAAAAAATTCGCAAATGTCACACAGGCAGAAACGAAGCGTTAAATACCTCGGATCATTTACCCATTGAAGCCATTCTTATGATTAATATACTTCCACGGTTCATTGAGCTTGAGAAGAATAACAAGCGTATACGTTGGGATAAGTGTAGTCATGATCACATTATCCAGCACTATGAGATTCCAGTTTGTCTCGAACTCCGTGAGGTTGATATTATACTCGACCAACAAGGGGTACCTACAGCTGTTATCGATGAATGTATGGACAAGATCATTACTAGTTTGCATGAAGGTGCGTCCGTTATCCCTAAATCTAAGTTCGCCACTCACCTCAAGCCTTATTGGAACGCAGAGCTAAGCGATCTGAAGAAGGCCAAGATGATGTGGTTTAATAGATGGAAGGTTGAAGGGCGTGCTTTGGATGTTAATGACCCAGTCAGAATAAACATGCTTAAGAAAAAAAAAAAAAAGAGTTTAGCAAATGTGTCAGAAAAATCAGTCGGCAGTATCAAGACAACTTGATAGCGGAAGCAGCTGCTAAGGCTGAGATAAATCATGATGACTTTTGGCGCATCTTAAAGAATTCAAAGGGAGGGAATAAGTCTAAAATTAATACTATACGTAACAAACAAGGCAAAGTGGTATATGAAATCGATGAGATGTTGGAAGTTTGGCGCAATCACTTTGATGATATCAGTACTCCTAAAGTATCTGAGGATTTTGACGAGGATCACTTCCAACATGTCACTGATAGAGTATGTGTGCTTCGCTCCCTAAAAGATAGCAGTAGATTTCTTGATAATCCTATAACGGTCGTCGAGGTACGTAAAGCAGTGGAAAAGCTAAATAACAGAAAAGCACCTGGTTTTGACGGCATAACCGCAGAACACATTAAATTTGCAGGTGAACCTCTGATACATACCCTATGTTTACTGTATAATCAATGTGTCAAGCTAGAATATATACCCCTCAGCTTCCGCAAGGGTATACAAGTCCCCTTGTATAAAGGCAAAAATGCATGCACTTTAGACTGTGACAATTACAGAGGCATAACGCTCCTGTCCACATTTAATAAGCTACTGGAAGTCATTGTATGGGATAGGATTAGTGGATGGTGGTTTAGGGATCGCATCATATCAGACAGACAAGGAGCAGGTAGAAAAGGGCACTCATGTATCCATACCGCCCTTACGCTCCAGGAGAATATATCCAAGGAGCGTGAGGGAAGAAAGAAAGTCTTCGTGGCATATTACGATGTCTCGAAGGCTTTTGATTCGGTATGGATAGATGGGTTGTTCTACCAACTCCACCAACTAGGTATTACAGGGTCCCTTTGGCGTCTTTTATATCAAATGTATATTAATTTTAAGTGCTGTGTACGGATCGGAGATAAAACCTCCGACTGGTTTAAAATGGACTGCGGAATCCATCAGGGAGGGTACCTCTCCCTGGTTAAGTATGTAGCGTTCATTAATTCTTTAATGGTAGAATTAGAAGAATCAAAACTTTGTAGTGTTATATATGAAACTAAGACTTCTCCAGTCGGATATGCCGACGACATGGCGACCTACTCCACCTCTAAAAACAAGCTGGACGGTTTCATGCGTATTGTGCATAACCATGGATGTAAGTGGCGGTATTCATTTAATGCGAGTAAAAGCGCCGTTTTAGTCTTTGGGGAAAGCCTTAGAGAAAGACGTTTAGGGAGTAATGAAAGAATGTTTAAACTTGGTAATGAGAGAGTTAAGGAGAGACTCTACTATGATCATGTTGGGATTAAGGCCTGTGTTAAGGGGGATACCTATATACGCACCGAAGAGAAGGTTGCCAAAGCGAGGAAATGTTTAAATATGTCTACAGCTATAGGTATTAGGAAAGGGGGAGTTAATATCAGTACCTGCAATGTCATATATTGGTCGGTAGTCATGCCAACATTATGTTTCGGGTGTGAAGTGTGGTTCATTAAAAATAAGGACATTGATATCCTCATGATTTTTCAGAGATACGCGGCTAGACGTATTCAAAGGTTGCACCCACGGTCCCTTAATGCTACGAGCACTGTTTGTTTAGGATGGATGAGCCTTATTAATTATATTAAAGCACGGAAACTAATCTTCATTAGAACAATAATGGTGATGGATGAATACTTCCCATTAAGAAGAATTTTAGTGAAACGTATTAATGAGTACCAACATGCCGATCCAAATCCTACGGAGAGCCCCCTCATTCAGATCCTACAATTCTCTGAGGAATATGGAGTCTTTGACCGTGTGGCAAATATGTGTGAAGGGAATATCCCTAGTAAGATTGAATGGAAGCGTGTAATTTGGGAAAAGGCATGGGACGTTGAGAATGAAGGGTGGTATGATCAAATGGAGAATGACCCAAAATTGGACGTAGCCCGGAGAATAAGTGCCCTCCCGGTATATTCAATCTGGTGGTCTCTATCAGACAGAGATCATAGATATATCAGGAGAGGTGAAATAATGGTGAAATTAATTTGTAAAGCCAGCTTATTAAAGAATCATGACTGTAGACTTAAAAGTGCACCTTTTGGTGCAAAGATGTGTTTACTCTGTACAGATGCTGCATATGAAGACACAATGCACATGGTTTCTCAATGTCAATATCACCAAGTATCAAGGACCAAAATGTTTGATTTAATCAGTCATATTGCGCCCCTAGACGGGCATGATGTCTACAGTGTTTTGATGGGAAATACCATCGGAAACTTCTCCTATGAGGAAATGGAACCTATCTGGAAGATATCATGTACATACATCGTAAGGATGTATTTTGAAGTGCTTAAATTTCACAAAAGGTACAATATGGAAAATTGAGTGTAGTCTCCTTTTAGGTACCATTTTACATGGGACTTGCGGGGCCACCTAGTGGCCAGAAATAGGATGCCTACTTTTTATTTTATAGTAATGGTCATTATATAGGGTGTACTCTTCTTCTACTATAACTAGAAATTGCAACCTAGCCAGGTGATTTGGTATAAGTTCCTCTATCTCCTGGCTTTACACCCGTTTTTTGTTTTTTTCCTTTGCTGCTTGCAATCGATATTATGTTGGGGCAATTTTGGTATCCCCATTTTGAGTTATTTTTTCACTTCAGTTTATGTTTTGTGTACTACTCTATGTCCACTGTAGCTATCTATTCCTCATTTCATGTGGACTTAATTGGTTATCAGTTTATTTTTGTTTATCCTACTATGTTCTATTGTTTATTGTGTTATAATATACGATTTTGTAATATCCTGAATTACAGCAAATAAACGTATTATTATTATTATGCTTATAAGAGGTGATACATATAGTTCTAAATTGGAGAGCTGGATGGTGATGGATTCAGATCAAAATTGCTAAATGCTTGAGACATAATCCTATGTGTGTTGATATCTAGATATTGGTAATACGGCCTGGTAGTAATATACTCTATTCGGAAGTGGGTAGATCATGACACACACATATATATATATATATATATATATATATATATATATATATATATATATATATATATATATATATATATATATATATATATATATATTATACCCACAGTGCTACCTTCTATTTGGAAAGAACTGCATTTTGACCCTTTGCTCAGGATGTGACCTTTGACCTGACCTGATTACACAGGAAGTGGCATACCAAGAGGTGAAGGTTCAGGGTCATGAACACTCTAGCATTTTAGCATCTAGCATGGACCTTCTATCCAACATGGTCTCTTTATAATGGCCTGAGGATTGCATAAGCATGAAACCCGGGGTTCTCAACTTGAGGCTGAGTATGTAACTTGCTTCCATGTATATATATATAAATATATATATATATATATATATATATATATATATATATATATATATATATATATATATATATATGTATATATATATATATATATATATATATTTATATATAATTCATCATTTGTTCGACTCTTTTTTCTCCTCAATTCATTTTCATGTGAATGTTTATGTTCTTATTCACGCTGATATTCATATTTTCTGAAATAAACAAAAATCATACATATGTTTCCTTTTTACAAAGTTTCAATCAACGATGATATCCAAACCCATTCCCATTCCTAGAGGTTACTTGTTATATGATTTGTACGTATTAAGTCTTCCACGACAGTAACCAAAAACGTCCTACCATCGGCCCGCGGCGTACATGTAATATCTCTCTGCCAAAGGCATTCTTTGGGAATTTCAAATGAGAGAAATGAAAATAAAAATGCATCACAACAACTCTTTTTTCTGAATTTATACTTAACTAGAAAAGTACCCGTCAAGCAGACAGTATCCATGAATTTTCTACCATTGGCAAAAAACATATAAGAGCACCCAGATATCCCTGCGACCACACATGTATCAACAATTAAAGAAGCTTGTTAAACAGATATACCATTGATAAATAAAATGATAGGTTATTAAACCGGCTGTAATAAAAAGATGGGGCGGGGTGTCCTTTTATGTAATCACTCATGATTAATTCTACACATTTCTACTCAAAACTTTGTCCATTTGCTAATATCCATATTTTCGAAGTAAAAGGTATGACATCATGCCATAACTTTTAGATTTCAATATCTGGATCAAACCAAACTGGAGAAAGCCCAAATTGTCCATTTCACGAACCATAGGGGTGCAAAAGATGGGTCAATATCTCAAATTGCCCAAGGGGGCCCGCAGGGCACCCAGCAGACTCTTAAAGTGGGTACCTATGGCTACCAGAATCAATTAAATATATATATATATATATATATATATATATATATATATATATATATATATATATATATATATATATATATATAAATATATATATATATATATATATATATATATATATATATATATATATATATATATATATATATATATATATATATATAAAAATAGGTTCAGACCCAAATTCAGCTTTTTGTGCCGGACTACTAAAAATGTGTTCTTAAGAACAATGACGACAATTTGTAGCAGCGATCTCTACTGTCTGAGGATTGAATTGCTAAAAGCCGATTTTTCGTGAGTGTTTTTCGCGTGTACTTAATTTTGCGAGCGAGCGATCTATTAAACCAAACAGTAATAAAAAAAATGCAAACATTCGACGGCCATCTTGCGGCCATAACTTGGCAGAGGTTTCCCAAAAATTGGACAGGTAAATATGCCATTTATAATATGATACCTTGGTAACATTTTCATAAGTTACCAATGTGCCATATTATAATGATTGTGTGAAGTTATTGTATGTGTATTTCTCTTCGTTTCAGCCTCGGACCGCCAACGAGTGAGAATCACGCTATGCCGGTATGCTGCCGTATCGTATATACTCGCCAACTGCAAATTGAAATCTTGCCGTAACTTGGCAAAAAAGGTGAGATACTAGTTCGCGTGTTCACGAAATAATCGCACTCAAGAAATTTGCCTGTTCTACAGTATTGTTTTTTTTTTTAGTTTTACCTCTGTAATCATTACACAAAAATGTATTTTTTGAACACTTGTCTTAATACCCTGAAGAGGGCGCCCTTCTGGGGAGAATGAGACACCTCATCCCTTAAATTTACATTATTTTGGAGAGAGAGGGCATACCAAGTTTTGTAGAATTTCCCTGATTTCAGCGAATGCTTGATCCAATCCCAACTTGGCTCATCAAAGAAAGTAGAAGTGAATTACTTCCAGTAATGACTAACATCATAAATTTTTCTCTCAGATCTAGCCAGGTACCGAAATCCATGAAGTCGGCTATAGTAACACCGTTACTTAAGAAATCTACCCTAGATCCAGATATTCTAAAGAACTACCGTCCTGTCAGTAACCTTTCTTACATCTCAAAACTGTTGGAAAGGGTGGTGGCGGGGCGACTCACTGACTACATGACTGAGAACAACTTGCACGAACATTTACAATCTGCCTACAAGCCTGGTCACAGCACTGAGACTGCCCTAGTAAAAGTACAGAATGACATTCTAACCAGCATTGACCAGCATGGAGTAGTTATACTGGTCATGTTAGATCTGAGTGCGGCATTCGACACCATCGACCATGATATTCTATTCAGCAGAATGGAAAATACACTAGGTATTACGGGTCAAGCACTTGCTTGGTTTAAGTCTTACCTGTCAGGTCGCACACTCCGCATCAAGATTGACAAGTCGTTCTCTGAGTTACAGGACATTCTGTGGTCCGTACCACAGGGAGCAGTGTTAGGACCATTGTTGTTCCTGATATACCTCCTACCCCTTGGAAAACTTATCAGAAAGCATGGTTTAGAGCTTCACATATATGCAGACGACACACAGCTCTATCTGGCAATAAAACCCATCACTCAACAAGCTGTGGATATAGGAGTTGCTAGGCTGGAGGGCTGCCTCACTGACATATATACATGGATGTCACAGAACAAGCTAAAACTGAATGCAGACAAAACGGAAGTCCTTGTGCTAGGTACCCCTAAGCAGCGAGCCAAAATATCTGTGCCTAGCATCTCAGTAAATGGTGAGATTGTCAAGATTCTCAATATACCTATCGGCAATCTGGGCTCTGTTTTTGATCCGAGCATGAATATGGCAGCACATGTGTCAAAGGCAGTCAAATCTGCAAACTATTACCTGCGAAACATCGGAAGGATCAGAAAATACTTGACTGCAGAATCAAGTAAGAGTGCTGTCATATCCCTGGTAACCTCAAGATTTGACTACTGCAATGGACTTCTCTGTGGAATACCCGAAGAGCTAATACGTAAGCTCCAGAGAGTACAGAACAACGCTGCCAGGGTGATCACTCTAACGAAGAAGTATGACCACATCACTCCAGTACTGAAGGAGCTGCACTGGCTACCAGTCAGGAAGAGAATTGAATTCAAGATTCTGCTACTGGCGTACAAGTGTTTGCACGGAACTGCACCTTCTTACCTGAGGGAATTGCTGAAAGAGTATGTCCCACCCCGGACACTGAGATCAACATCCAAGAACTTACTCTGCGAGCCAAGAAACAACATGAAAACCTACGGTGACTGATCGTTTAGTGCCTGTGCCCCAAAACTATGGAATCAGCTCCCAGATAATATTCGGGCAGCTGGGAGTGTGGCAATCTTTAAACGACAACTGAAAACACATCTGTTCAAAGATGTATATATCAATTAACTATGTGGATATCAACATCTATCCTTTGACAATGGAATGTAATGCGCCTTTGAGCATGTTTATATGGAAAGGGCGCAATATCAAATGACAATATTATTATTATTATTATTATTATTAATTGTCCTGTATGTCCTTAACGTGATGAGTACCATTGCAAGCCAGTTAAAAGCCCTGTCCCAAAACACACCTCATAGCAGCATAATCCTATAACTAGGTGTATCTCCAGGTTCCTGAGTGTTATCAGGTAGAGAATATCATCACCACCTGTTATTATTCAATCCATATTCTGTTTTATTTCAAAATTTACAACTTTTCTTCCAAATGACATATTCTCATTAATTACGCAGGTGATGGTTACTGTAGGTTCAGAGTTACTTTAGGGATATCATTTACTATGCCCAATAAAAAGTTTTTTTTTTTTTTTTTTACTGCTAAAGATTTTTACAGGCCATAACATTGGAAATTTTAGTGAAAAATTTTGACGCCAAGTGCATTAAGTTCGAGCAGATAGAAATTTCTCAACTATTTATAGCATGCCCGACACTCAGCATTGTTTGACTGTGACGCGCGACCATTGAGGTGTCTTTGTACAACTGTCTTTTGTTCCTAGCCCACATGGGATCAACGAGGCATGTCCTTGCTAACCCACCACTGGGTTATAGGCTCCACACACAAGATATCTCACTAAAATGTTCAAATGTTATGGCCCGTAAAAGTCTTTAGCGGTAAAGAATTAAAAAATTACTTCTTATTGGGCATAGTCAATGACATCCCTAAGGTATCTGTGATCCTGTAGTGACCATCACCTGCGTAAGTAATGAGATAATGTCATTTGAGTGAAAAGTTGTAAATATCGAAATAAAATAGAATATGGGTTGAATAATGACGTTTGGCTATATATTCTCTACCTGACAACACTCAGGAACCTGGAGATACACATTGTTCTATGATTATGCTACAATGAGGTGTGTTTTTGGACGGGCCTTTCATCTAGCTTGCAATGGTACCCATCACCTTAATATAGAGGGGAATAATGGCTTTTAATTAGCTTGTTCATGTTTAGGTCTATGAGCTCAAGGGCAAAAGACAGTACGTCATCAGTAAATGACAGTAACTTGTTGACAGTAACTTGTCAGATCTTACGTCATTATAAAACAAAACTATGCTACATTTCCCTTGGATAATTATTCTAAATCAACACCAGAACAGCAGGGCAATTACAGCAAACCAAGCGTGTGTCATTCACATACACAGGTGGACTTGATAAAAATGATGCCAGAGGATTATCGAAGAATGGACAGTGGACTTTCTAGTAGACAGGGAACTCAGGTAGGTCTCTCTCACTCGTAGATACCGCGGTTTGAGCCAGGATGTTGCATTGTCCCGCCTGCTGGTTCTCACTCTCTCATAAGGCCCAGTTGTGGTGCTGATCATTGCTGTCATTGGATTGACTTCTCTCTGAGCTGTTTTTTGTTGCTATATGGCTACTATAAGAGGCCTTGAAGAAAAACATTTATGGGGGAGGAAAGTGTGGATGGAACAAGGGGACTGGCTGGCCTGGAATGTAATGCAATGTCAATGATGTACTTAGTATCAGAATAACGCCAAACGCCAAACGCGTCTTGCTGGCTTGTCTGTGCTGGAGAAGGATGCGCTTACTGGACCCAACCATCAGTTAAGTAGGCTCTCTCCCCGCTGTGGACCAGCCATGCGGATCAGCCTTCATCCCGGGGTTACTAGTATTGCTGATGAAGGTTGCCTTGGTCGAACATGACTCACTGTCATTACACCTTTCTGACGCTAAGCTGTCTGTGGAAAATAGCTCATTAGAAATGGATTCCCCTAGATGGTCTGACATCAACTGTTGTCTATTAGATGTTTACACCTCTACGGCTCGATGCTAACTGCCGCATTTCCCTTCCAAAACAAGATGGTTGCTGCATAGCACCAAATACTCAAAATATTTCCTATTGGCAAATTCGAGCCGAGAGAGAGACAGCCGTGATTAGTTTACCTGCGTCCAAGCCTCTGCTTGGTCTAACGCGTTCGCAAAGGTGTTTGTTTCACTCAAATGGTGGCGCCACCTGCCATTGGTGCAGGTACGTATTGTAGCTGCTATGTTGTGGCCATGTAGCACATAGAAAGGACTTGACCAACTATTCGGGGCCTAAAGAAAAGGCCACATTTTTTCCAAAAAATAGATTTTTCTTTTTTTTTTCAGATATGTGTTATTGACAAAAAAATCAAATACACAATCACACAAACAACTGGCCATGACGTTTACAAACTGGAATAGTTCATGATTTGTATGTGACTAGGAATACCCGGAATACGTCATTCACATGGAATATTGTGCATGCATTTTGTCTGTTTATCTACGAAAACGTTTGTGTTAACAGTGTGGAAATCTACGTTGTGGCGCTGTCGTCTGTCCTTGGTTGGCCCTCAAGTATTGATATTAATTGTTTTTTGTAATATACCATTACAGTCAATAAATATACATACAAAATGAAAGAGTACGCATGAGTAGCGAACACTGGTCGCTAAGCGACTTTCTAATGACGTGCGCTTTAGAAAACAACAGGCGCGATGGTACCTTTGGTCTTCGTTGTAAAATGGTCCCTAACGACAAAGCAGTTTGCTCCGACCATGCAGATGCCTTCGAGCTAGATCATTTTGACCAATATTTACATCACATTTTTTGGCTGAAAGTGATTATGATTATGAAAGTGGTAATGTCACAATTACCTTGAATTATGACAAGGCCTGAAAATTGGCATTTACTAAGTAAACCACCGTCTGTTAGTAATTTTGAGGTTTATGGGAACATTCAAAAATGTTTTGAAAATACTCATCGTGCAGATCCCCTGTTGAGGTAGGACCTTGGACCTTCCCAAAGACATGAATGATCACATGGTAGACTCTCTATAGGGTGAGTCTTGACATTTTGCCAAAAAACGAAACACATCCAGATATGTTCTTTAATGGTGCCACACCATCTTAAAATAGCCACTTATTGATAAGTTTATAATTATTCGGAAACTATACAATAGCATAAGTGCCGTTGTCTTCATTTAACTCAGTTTTCATATATTCTAGTTTAAGGAATGAGACGGGTATAAATATTTAGTATGAAATGTATCTGACACTTGCTGTGTGTGATTTTTGGCAAGTTATGGAAGATATTGCAGAGACAGGCACGGAGGACAGTGTCTATAATATAATGTAAAATGGTACCCTCCATCATCGGCTGTCTATCTTAAATCTCCATACACATGTACTATATTTTTCTTGAATTTCTTACATGGTGGAGAGCCAGAACCTGATATATTTTTTTCTTGTTTGTTCCAAGCATGGAAACCATTCTTTTTCACAAAGGCGAGTATATACATATATAGATATAGATATAGATATATAGATATATAGATATATATGTATATATATATACATATATATATATATATATATATATATATATATATATATATATATATATATATATATATATATATATATATATATATATACTAGTATATATATATATATATATGTATATATATATATATATATGTATATATATATATATATATATGTATATATATATATATATATATATATATATATATATATATATATATATATATATATATATATATATATGTGTGTGTGTGTGTATGTATGTACGTACGTACGTGCATACGCACGCACGCCCACACTCACGCATGTATGTATGTATGCATGTACATGTAGGCATCTACATGTAAGTATGTATGTATGCATGCATGTACGTGTATGTATTTGTATTTTTATCTCAACGAAAAATGGTCTTGTATTTGAGTTTCTGCAATACCTTGCTCAACTGTTCACGTGTCGAGGGCGTGCTATTAAAACTATGAGTGAAACCTGAAGACTAAATGCCAATCAATAGCGAGGCCGGTCCCGCTCCACTACCTCCACCTATATGGGCATAAATTACAGGAGCGTGGAAATGGAGGAGGAAGTCACGGGAATAAGGCGCAGAGTATCTTTGCCTATGAGTGCGTTATTCGTTGCGTCACATCCATCATTCGGTGTTTACAGACATTCTGTGTATCCAGCCAATACCTGGAGCCAGACAATTGCCGGCTCAAATCAATGCAAGCGCTGCTTGTGTGTGGTTACCTAGGCGATAAGCTACCTTTGGCTGTGGCCTGTGTGCAACAGAACTACGAGAATTGTGGTGGCACTGCGTAGAAAATGGTGAAGACAATGACTCCGTTTACATGACGAACGTCACGAAAACATGTTGCTAAACGCATTCGTATCGTTGGCAATAGTTGTTTGGACCTATGTAGGTGAGTTGACCTTTGATGCTGGACAGTACTCTACATCTTAATATCTCTCTCCTATCAACTTGTTGATTGAGGTCTATGGCTACAACGATATTCCATGAAAGTTTGATGTTCATCCAATTTGGCGAATAAATGTACTACACCATGACTATATTTCATGAGTTTTAAGACATCGTGTAAACATTGAAAATTAATCATATTTAGAAAAAATGCATTTTAACATGCTCTCTTTAAGTTCGCATTACAACAGTACACTACATGTATTTGCGCAAACTTCAGCTGAAAATTTGCAGCCATAGACATGTACATGTACGTATACTTACTCAGTAGTATTCAGATGTGTCATGTTAAATCGAGAGAAACGAAGTTAATACATTTTCTTATTTAACATCCTGATGAGATTGAGGCTTTCCGCCGTTATGGGGTGGTGTGAAGTTGTCCATGCTGTTCAGATCTTTCCAAACCTAATACATACGGGGGCGTCAGGTGTAATAACCATAGAATCAACCTCAATCGAAAGGTTTTCTTTAAATAGTGAATTGATAAAAAAAAATCTGACCCAATATCTTTTTTTATTCTTAACGTGTTAAGTATCGTATGATGATATTTATTCCAAACAATCAGACAATGATAAATTCATTCAACGCCTATCTTATGAGTTGCAGAATATTCATATTCAAACATATGGCTCTGATTGCAGTAATTTATCAAAAATTCGTTATATTGAATGAATCATAAGTATTGATCCTGCTGGAAGCTTATAGTGGTAACGTAACTGTTGCTAGCGTAAACTCTCTGTGTTATAGGAGTGTGCAAAACGAGCTAGTGAAATACATCCTCTCTACATGTGTAGTTTCTTACAATTCTAATGAAGTCGAACATATGAACCAATTTATGACAGTCGATATCACAGTATGTATAATATAAAACAGCATGCCAAAACAGAAAGAAGATGAATTGTTATGCACAATGAATTTGAAATCTGAAATAATCAACATATCAAGTAATCTCAACATTTTATTCTAAATATAAGATTGCCATCCATAACAAAACAGCACTCATGTATTTTACCTAACCATAGTAACCATATAATAAACAAAACTTCAGAAACCTTTGAGCCATACTATATCTAACAAACAACTGTCAATTGTTATCAACTATTGACCACATAATCCCCACGTGTACATGAGAGCATCATGCTGCAAATCTATCACCATCTCGTATTCTCTGCTTTAAACTCGCTATATTAAAGCTTTTCAACTGTTGAATGTCCATTGTGTCTCCATTTTTCCAGTCTATAGATCAAGGATTTGGTAGACATTATTACCATGTTTTTAACGAATCAATGACTGGGGAAAAACCTTTTGAAAAGGCCAAACTACTTAAGATTTGAGTTCGTGGTGTAGTGGATAGCATGTCGGACTAAGGTATTAGAAGGGTTGTGTTGGAGTTCTACATTATGATATTCTGTTGCTTCTTTATTTGTTACATTTTCCTTTTCATTTCAATTTTGATTTTAGTTAACATTTTGTTATTTCTATTTCGCTTCATCGTTTTCAATATTTTTTGCAATTATCATTTTATTATTATAATTACGTCTTTATATCATTATTTTGAGCCATACTTTATTAGGAAACGCCTGTCTAATTATTCCAATAACTCTTAACCACATAATCTACATGTGCATATTAGAGCATCATGCTGCAAATCTATCTCCATTTCGTATTCTTCTGCTTTAAACTTGTAATATTAAAGCTTTTTACCTGTTGAATGTCCATTGTATCCCCAGTCTTCCTTTTTATAAATCAAAGATTTGGTAGACCGCATTGCCTAAACATATTACCTAAACATTATTTGCAAATAACAAATCAATGTTTCTGAAAATGATTTTGCACTTATTATTTTCTTACTCTGAATTTCTAATTGAGCAACTTAAGACTAGCCTAAGCCACTTCATGTATAGTAGGACCATACAAGAGAAATTCCACAATTCGTATACGTACTTGTTCCTAAATTTCTGTGGACACAAGACCTGTTCCCTCGTTTACCCCTCTCCCAAACCTGCTCCGTCTGGGTGAGCTATGCATTCAACCAGGCATACAGTTCCTGGCGGAACTAGTTCATTCCTCTGTCGTCTTAATAATGACAAAATTGGCTCGACCCATTTCATACTAATCAGTCTAATAGTAACTGAAACTGACATAATGAGGACTCTCCCATTTAATATTTTACATGAGTAAGTGCCAGTCTTACAATTTTAGCGTACATTTGCATAAACAAATAACAATACTGCAAATTAAGTCTATTCATGGATGGATTTTACAGTTTTGTCCATCGGATTCCTCTCGGAGCATGTGGGGAAGTTGACAGTGACGTGTGGTGAGGCGGTGGTTTTCTCCGGGTATCAAACTTTCCTCCACCATAAACAATAGGCTACTAAACATCTGTATGGCAGGAAAGTGGGCCTATTTACTGATGATAGACCCGTTCATATCAAAATGTTACCGTTTACCTCGGGACAAATGAAACCCAATTCTCCAAAAACGATTGCCAGTACCAAATGGAAGTGCATAATATTCACTGTCTCTAAATTCTCAGTCCATATATTTCTGACTTTAACCAGCCAAGCAGCATGTCATATTGTAGTTGTTGAAATGTCGCAGTATTGGAGGCATGTGTCATCTTTGATATAACCATAGCTGCATTCGTGGTTTGATGCTTGTTTGCAAAACAGTCATAGAATTGTGATATTGAAAAGTTCATGAATCAGAGGTACATTTAGGAACTGTTCTCTGGAAGTTGCCTTACATTATGAGTGAGCATGTTAACCCGTATGCTGCCTGTGTTTATTTGGTCAATACAAAATGATGCAAGAAATCTGCAAACTGACTGATACCCTGGCACATGGGTACTCATCTAAGAGTTCTCAGCTAGAGCTATGCAACATGACATGGTTTAAATGGTTTTCAAAATGATTTGCCTCCCTGTGCATAATTGGATGAGAGTGGCCTCAGCATTAGAAGGGTTAACTAAATTCAATACATGTGCATTTGATTGAAGCTGAAGTCTACCTGGTGTGCTGTGACTGGTATTGAACGCGAGATGCTGATTGTATGTTCGCCAGTCGATATCGCCAGTCCCGGAAGTTGGGAAGAGTGTCTGCTGGATGGTTGATAGGGACTCAAACACGAGAGTAGCCTAGTTATTGCCAAATGCTGAAATGTGAAAGCATCAATGCTAATGGATGAATGAATTCTCAGCCGTGAAATTTATTCAACTGCCTAAATTGAGATTTCTGATTACTCCTATTGCTAAGAAAATAATAGCCTTTCATGTCAAGAGCATTCAAATGGATATGGTTTATATGGCAAATATGATATTTTGGGATATATTGTACAAATATTGTTATAGTATTGACAATCCTCTTCATATGTATTTGAATATTCTTCTGTTTGATGTCCATATTTATCAGACCATTAGTGTACTCTCAGTGTAAATTGGTAAACAAACGGTTGCTATGTGAAAAGGAAAGAGCTAATTGCTCTATAAAAGGAACGTTCATGACACGTTCATTATCGACGCCATTATTTGGCATATTCTGTTTTTTATTGAAGGGGTGAAAATGTCTGTGTCCTAATGGAATCAGCTTCGTGCTAGATTTACTAAATCACGATGGTGCTGTTTTCCAAAAAAAGCGGAATGTTTTCTCTGCTGTTTTTGGAAAATCGGTGGAGAAAATAAATTTGATTTTATTCTGCTGTTTTTGGAAATATGGTGGAAAAAAGTCATTCTATTTTGATAATAATTGATGTTTTTTTTCTCTCTTCATGACGTTATCAATGTGTGTGTGTGTGTGTGTGTGTGTGTGTGTGTGTGTGTGTGTGTGTGTTTACGTTGATAAGTGCCTGTTCAAAAGTACTGATTAATATATGGACATTTTTCAGGGCTTATCGGTGGAGCTTCAGTGAATACAGCTGAGACTTGGGACATTACTTCAACCGTAACAGCCTCCCCGTCCACTGCGCCCTCTACAACAGAGGAGTCGTCTTCCTTCAATGACACCAACAAAACCATCTTAATCACCGTGATATGTGTGTCGGTAGGGGTACCTTTACTGCTAATTGCCTGTTGCTGTATTAAGGCATGCTTTGGTGCGCACAAAGAAAAGCCGGACATTCAACGCCAACAACGAATGATCATGCACCAAGTGGCGCCCTCTGACGTGGTGGAGACGAAAAAGACGGCACAGAGAGGGAGGCCCCCAACAGCTCGCCCACCCACCTCTCGTCCACCGACATCTCGCCCGGTGTCCACGAGACAGATAACTGTTGATCCAGTGCCAAAGCCACCAAGACCAACCCGTCCTCATAGAATAAGGAAAGTGATAAGTGCTTAGGTGTATATAAACCTTTCATGGTCTATAGCTTCTGGTTTTAATACGAATGAAATACGTAACACCATGCATTTGAAGCATAAGAGAACATTCAAAAACATTTGTTTTTACGAGGATGAGAAATCTTTGGTCATGGATAACTACGAAGTCTAGGGATTCCTGTACGAATTATACATTGTAAGATATAGGACCATTATATATACTAGATCTAGTATAATGACCCAATAGCTACCAATGCAAGCTAAAGTGCTACCATTGTTGTTTACTAATGGTGGGTGTTCCTGTCTCTGAAAGGCTATTCTACTGAGGCAATTAATTGGTGTGAATATGAAAGCAAGCATTTCTGTGATTTACGGAGATCAAACGAGTCGAGGTGCTTATGGTTTTATTCGAAGCATATGTTTTATTCATGTTTTTCGCAGTCGTGTTAAAGATCAATAAAGGCATTACTGGAGTGTGAGAAAAGTCTTGATAAGAGTGAAAAATGGATAATGTACAACGGCAGGAGAATATTCCAATATGTTCCACATCTCATATAATGTAAGTTTAATCACAACAGCATGACATTTTACCTGTATATATTCAACAACGGTCGTCCTAGCCAAGTAGCTTCCCCAGTATTTCTCTTTAACCAATATGCAGTGCTCGCCATCATACATCAAGGCGCCACACAAGCGGAAAATGTTCAAAAGACTTGTTTTTTCTGTGTTTTGCATGCGGGGATTATCGAACCATTTCGATTTGCAATTCTGCTTTACGTCTGTTAGTCTTGCATGTCTGCAACTCTTTACATATGCGTCAATGGCGCTGTGGCAGTTAGTAACAGACCATTGTCACTACCTACCAGAGCACCAAGGAATTACCGGTAAGGGCAAATAGGCAAATAGACTCACTTAAACGTAACCCTCTGTTTTACTAGGACACCCATTGATAACAGAAGCAGTACATTTGAATTTTCCACAAAAAATGCTTTTTAGACGTCTCACCATCATTGCTTACCTTGACATATGCAGTGACTCATGGTTTTATAGAACATTCATGGCCAAATTGAATCAGTCAAGAGTCCAATGTACAAAAATGTGGGAAAAATGGCTGTCGGCAATGAAATCCTCTCCAATTCAAACTACACAGGAATAAATTGACGATCCAGTATGTGTGACGTACGCCAGCGGTACAGACCCGTTGTACGATGCCCGTACGGCCATTTTCATGTCAAACCCGTACGGGCATATAGATTGATGATAGTGCGGTGGTCGTCTTTCGTTACGAGGCCGTAAAATCATGCCAGCTGACACTATCGCGATATCCGTACAAGCCTGCAACTATTACGGATGCTATTTCTGCAACTATTACGGATGCCGTACGGGCATGCTATTTCTGCAACTATTACGGATGCCGTACGGGCATGCTGTTTCTACGGTGCCCGCACACGAGCCCGCGAGCATCTAGGGCAAGATTTCCTACGTTGTTATACGATGATCGTAAAAGATCGTTACATACACCTTTCGGCATCATGATATTACGATTGTCGTATTTTTTCTGTGTATAACATTTTCTTGAGAGGCCATCTGTTTAGAAAGACCAGTCCCAGAATTCCTCTACAATAAACATTCATTAGACTAACCCTCATTGTTAAGAGCACTTATCCTACCGTCGCCACGCATCAGAAAAAGTGTCAATGACCACTTTGGGATGTCCATCCGGAGATCTTTCGTGGTGGGTGTCCATGTATAAAGAGTTCCGTTGTTTAGGACTCCCATCCTAGACTCCTAACCCGCAACATGTTTTTCCACTTCTGGGCTTACCTATCTGAAACTTCTGTCCGGTATACCAAAAACGGCAAGAATGTAATCATCTAAAAAGAAAAAATGCCATAAATCAGTTTTCTACACATTTGGAATTTTACATCTTTTTAAGGTGGCTCTTCGGGGACTGTAATACTGACTTTGTAGCTGATACGATTAAATCTGCAGCCTCACTGAAACTGCTTATGTGTCGTTTAGCACGTGCTTGTGGCCTTTTAGCAAGGTTAGCCTGTCACGGTAGCAAGATGTGTGTGCTATTGTGTGTGTGTGTCGATCGATGTAACGTTCGTCTCAGATGCAAAACTGGACCGTTTGAGAAATCGATAGGAGAGGTTATGGGACAGGTAGCAACGTGATTTATCACAATAAACTTCGCACTTGACACATTCAGAAGAGGGTGGAAAACCTGGTAGAAATACTGGTGCCCACATGTATTGAAACTGCTTGCAACGTGCTGTCCTGAGAACACTATCACGTAAACATGTGTTATAACACATGCGTGAAAACACCTACATCATGTTAATAACAAGTATTGTAACACCTGCATCATTAAGATGCACACACATGTACGTACATAAATACATGCATATACACACGCATATATATATATATATATATATATATATATATATATATATATATATATATATATATATATATATATATATATATATATATATATATATATGTGTGTGTGTGTGTGTAGGTATATAGATATATATACATATATATGTACATTATATATATATACATATATATATATATATATATATATATATATATATATATATATATATATATATATATATATATACATATATATATATATATATATATATATATATATATATATATATATATATATATATATATATATATATATATATACATACATATATATATATATATATATATATATATAGAGAGAGAGAGAGAGAGAGAGAGAGAGAGAGAGAGAGAGAGAGAGAGAGAGAGAGAGAGAGAGAGAGAGAGAGAGAGAGATGTGTGTGTGTGTGCATAGACATGTATTATGAACTATGGTAATTTCTATTCAAAACGAAGATGGGGAAATGTATATATGAATTACAGAACAGAAAAAACAAAAAACGGTTAAATGAAGTATGAAGTATCGTTTTGTTTTGTTACAAAACTCTAACAAGATGATTGACATGTCCATGAACTTTTCCTAACCTCATCACCCTTTTTGTGGTGGATGTTTTAACGGTCTCTGTGAAGTGTGAATCGATAGAGTGTTTCAGCAGTTAGACAAATGATCTGTTGGGAATATAATAAGCGCCTTTACGCCATATCCTGTTGGTAGAGGTTAGGCATTGTTATAATGAGGCAACATAATTGATCTATACAACAGAGCGTGGGCATGTATCACCCACCTTATCAATCTACCTGAAAGTTAACCCTTCCACTGCACGACACGCATCTAGGCGTTTGTGGAAATAACAATCTAGAAAACCAGGTAAGAATATATGCCTGGGTAGAGATCTGGCTAGATCGAGGCGCGTGAGAGAGTGACAAGTGACTTCAGCGTAGGATTTCTCTGTGTTTGACTGTTTCTCCTACTTTTAATAATTGGCTTGTCCTGCGTCAGCCTTAACCCTACCAATGCCACACATGCTTATATGCGTTTGTGCTGGTATAACGTAGAAAACCATGCATTCGAATTCATATGCATGCGAGATGATCAAATACATTTGAAGAAGAACCTGACTCGCCAAGTTATCGTTGAACCCTACTCGATACCCACGTCATTTCTAAAACATAAAGATCATAAAACTAAGTTAAATGTAGACAACGGCATTTATGCTATTGTATAGCTTACATCTCGTAGTTACAGAATAATGATAAACTTATCAATAATTTGCTATTTTGGGTTGATGTGGCACCCTTTACAAATATATCTGGCTGTGTTTCGTTTTTTGGCAATATGTCAAGACTCACCCTTTACTTAAAAATCCAACTTTATCATTTGATCATTCATGTCTTTGGTAAGGTGCAAGGTGCTACCTCAACCCTAAATGTGCACGATGAGTATTTCAAAAACATTTTGGAATGTTCTCAAAATTACTAACAGCACGTGGTTTACGTAGTTAATGCTGATTTTCAGGTCCTGTCATAATACAAGGTACTTGTGACATGACCTTGGACCTAGAGGGGATTCATATCGGTGATATTCTAAAACAATGGCTTCGAAGACTGCATCGTTATTCACTTTCAGTCAAAAAAATGAGATGAAAATATTGGTCAAAGTGGTCTATCTCGAAGGAATCTGCATGGGCGAAGCAGACAGCCATGTCGTTTGGGACCAATTTAATACGGAAGGCCCAAAAGGGGTCCGCCTTTTGTTCTCGTGGCCGTACCACAATAGAACGTTGCTAGGTCGAGATTCGTGGCGAGTGATCACTACTCATGTGTAATCTTTTGTTTTGATATCCATTCTTAGGGGCCAGCCAAGGACACCACCTAGTGGTGATTATCTAGGTGTACTAAACTATTACCTTAAGAGAGATAAGTCAGTTATTTGTCGGACCCCTAATGAACACAGGTATGGATGGGTTAAACTTTGATCATTCAAAAGAAGTTGTATTTTGATTCTAAGCAAAATTACTGGTCCTAATAGGGGGTTGATTAGGTTTACATTCTACAACGTGGTCCATTTTGTAGGTATAAAATACAATATAAGTAGTATCAAAGACGTGACTGTTAGATTGGATACGACTGTTCCCAAATATACATTCTAACATTACAGAATATGCAAGTGTACAAATGAAATATACAATTAAACTAAAGTGTATACTGCGTGTATATATATATATATATATATATATATATATATATATATATATATATATATATATATATATATATATATATATATATATATATATATATATATATATATATATATATATCAAATAGCTTTTTGTTCTTGTGGTTATCAGCATATTCTTTTAAGTTCTTCCAAGAACAGCTTATTTCGCGATAAAAGTGACTAACACTTTGTTTACTTATTAGCTGAAATAAATGAAGCATGAACAAATTGATACTTTTTCCGTTTGCTGAAACAATAATGTGTATTGTCATCTCAAACATAGATGTTTCATTTTATCATATTCTGTTATATACTCATTGATTATTTGAATAAAACCGTTGAAATCAAGTACTCGTTTTGTTTTATATCTACCACGGTTACGATTATCACAAAAAACGTATATCCCTATTGATTTTGTTTAAAGAAATGTTCAAATGGTGAACATAGATTCGGCCTTTGCCATCACGTTTCGCGATACTTTTCTTTACAATCTGGCTGTGAGTCATATCGCGACGAGATAGGAACTCGGAACCGGGAAGAAATACTTCTCACGAATAGTTCTGAGGTGTCTTTCAGTTGCAGAAGCACGAAATATAGCCCTGCGCAACTACACACGCTTTATAGCGACCACGCCAACCCGCTAATGGGAATCCAGCGTTGACTTGAACCTGCTAAGAGTGTGGAATCAAGGAGGCCGTCATCAATCCTAAAAAATGCCTTGTTTATTTTTACTAATACATTTTAGGAATTGCTTTTTACTATAAATATACAAAAATGCGAGCGAAAGAATCTGTTAATTGTTGATGCCCAAAATGCGTGCTTAAAGCGGTCTTGTTTTGGTGTGAAATTCAACATAGAGAAATCAGCCCCTTTGGCATTGTAATAATGCAAGCAATGAGAGGTTTTTATGATATTTGGCCTCACATTCCGCTCAGTGATAGCTTAGACAGACAGCCACACTTGGTATGATTAAGAGAAAAAATAGATTAGCTAAACAGCGTGAAAATTTTCAAAATGGTTTTATATTCACAAATGAACCTCATGTCAAACCTAGACAGTAAAGACACTAGCAGTCCGCTTAAAGCAATACATATCAATAAGTCGAACCATAATGGATATAGAATTAATATGAATGAGTTATATCAACTACTAAAAACTTAACAACTCTTTTTCTAGAGTTAAATTGTGCCATTTGTATTTGTATTTGTACCTTTATTGACTATACTGATAGGTATAAAAGGATACATAACATAGAACAGGGTGCAGGGCACCAAAAGAATTACTAGAAATACAACATAAGGAAATAAGTGAAGCATTTAAACACCCAAGTGAACACAACATCTTTACGTAAACATATTTACAGGTATTACAGAGTGAGTCACGAGAAGTGTGCAGGTCAGCTCTAAGCTATTCCAAACTAGCTTATAGATGCTAAGGCTACACACCGGTTGGGGGATGGGACTTGCAAGTAGATAAGGCTAATTGCCAAGCATAGAAACAAAAATGAGGTGTCAGGTGGACAGATCGTAAGGGGTGGTTAATGTGGTTTACGACATTCGTCACCGCTAAACCAGGCAAATGCAGCTGCGCCTATTGTCATATTAGTCCAGTCAATCTACGCTGAAAATGGCCTAACCTAGAACAAATTGCTACAGAAGGTTTTTTTGCTTTGACTGGTTAATTGGACCTAGCTGAACATTATATCAAAAGTTTCCCGAAAGTTACCCCCCCTAAGGACCCTAATTTGCATATTTTCACCTAAAAATGGCCAAAAACATATGATTTTGGGGATTTCTTCAGCATTTTTTTGTTTTTGAGAGTTGAACCTCCAATGCTGGCATGTATGTACTACAGATGTTGTTTGACATTGCTATGAAAAAATATTTTCCGAAAATGTATCCTAGTGGTCAAATTTGGGACAAAAATGTTTAGAAAGTGCTAAAAACGGACATTTTTTGCAACGTTGCTGACGAAAGAAGCCACCCTACAGACTCAAAAAAGATGTTAACACCAAGGTTTAAGATTAGAAAACTGCCCTAGATTGTACTAAGCCCCAAAAAACTAATATCGGTATAACTTGGTACCACTTTGGGGGACCACCAATAACCCTTATATTTTGAAAGCCCTTGAACCCCTTTTTATGCCAAATTGGACAATTCACTGATTTCAGGGCCTTGTATTTCCTGAACTAACCATCATATAGTAGTGATATCATTAGGTCTCAATGAGTATGTTACATAGATGCTGCAGAAAGAAATATTTATTTTAATATTGACCCTTTGGTCAAACAAAGTCATTTGAAAAGGGCCATTTGACCTTCGCTAAGGAGAGTTTTGGTTATTCACATCACATATTTCAGGGCCTTGTATTTTCTGGACTAACAAGCATATAGCAACTGAATCTTCAGGTCTGAATCAGTATGTTACATAAATGCTGTAAAAAGAAAATATAATTGTGATATTGACCCTTTGGTCAAATAAGGTCATCTGAAAATGGCCATTTGATCTTTGATAAGGAGCGTTTTGGTATTTTGCATCAGTTGGTGGGAGGGATTGCGTAAATTGGTACCAGTTGGGGGGACTGCAAATTACCCTTATATTTTGAAAGCCCATGAACCCCTCAAGTACCTGCTTGATGGACATCTGCAGCTGGTAGCTGTTTTGAGATATTGAGCTCCCAAGGTACTAGTACCGGGTATGTCCCTTTTTATGCCAAGTTGGACAATTCACAGATTTCAGGGCCTTGTATTTCCTGAACTAACAGGCATATAGTTGCTAAATCCTTGGGTCTGAAGATGTATGTTACATAGATGCTGCAGAAAGAAAATACAATTTTACTATTGACCCTTTGGTCAAATAACATCATTTAAAATGACCATTTGACCTTTGCTAAAGGGAGTTTTGGTTATTCACATCACAGATTTTAGGACCTTGTATTTTCCGACGTAATCAATAATCATACAGCATCCTCAGGTCTGAACAAGTTTGTTACATTGATGTCGTGAAAAGACAATATGATTTAAATATTGACCCTTTGGTCAAATACGGTCATTTGAATATGGTCTTTTTACCTTAGAGAAGGAGCTAATTGCTCTAAATGTACCGTGCCAACATTTAATTCCTGCATTTAATGCATGGGCAGCCTGTGGACAACACAATACTCAACTGTACCCCTGATTGCCACCCACTTTCCTGGGCATGGATGACCTCACAACTGAAAGTAGCTTTGAATCACAAGCTACGTTGGTCATTGATGTCCTTGGCTTACTTTTTGACATGTTATCCATGGGTGTTTGTACAACCAGGCACTTGCAGACATCCGCTTGATTGCTGCAGGAATTAAATGTATGCAGTACTTAACCCTAGATAAACAATATTTTCAGGGCAATGCAAGTATACAATAGGCATAATGTATAGGGGTAGTCAAAAAGGGTTATTTGAAAGTACCTGTTTAATCATGAAAAGATACATTTTGGCTATTCTCTCAGTTTATGCAGATCAATATCTTACAACTTACTATAGCAGTTTTTTGGGGCTATATCTAAAAGCATGCTGTATAATGAAGTATGTACTTTTCTGGTCATTCTTCTTATCAAAAATAAAATTTGAAAGTGACTCTATGGGCTGGATCCAAATTTTTGACCAATTGGTCGCATTCAGCGAGTCTGCAAATGAACCTATTTTGGAAGCACTTGATCATCATTTCAATTTTTGGACAAAGTAGTTTGGTATCAGAACTTTTAACAGGTACCATAATACATTATGTGAGGGTATAAACAGTATCAAATATATAATACATCTAAGACATATTGATCTGCAAAAACTGATAAAATCAACCGAAACATATTTATCATGGTGAAACAGGTACTTTCAGATGGCCCTATTTGACTAAAAATTGTCATGAAAGGGCCATCTCCCCTGGCAGTATCCCTACTCTATACTTACATAGCTCTGAAATAGATTAAGTACATTTTGAGAAATTGGCCATTGAAAATTGAAAAAAAACTAGTACCATATTACCCCGCGTACGACCCGCACCCCCTAGATAATACGCACCCTGTCACCAAGTCCCTCTCCTTATGTAAAATACAATTCCCCATTTATAATACGCAGGGGGAATTGGCCAGCCATTAAGTGCAGAGAGCTATATGCCTGCCCTGGTCTTTCAGCTAAGAGGAGCGAGTCTAGGACAAATAAACAGGACACAATTACAATTTGATAAGGGTTTGTGATGGTAAATTGTAATTGATAATGATTTGTGCCCATTTGTTGACATCACTCGTCAAAAGAGCAGACAACAGCTCGTGCCAAATCTGCTCCCCTGGTTTATCCGTATCAATTTCAATTCACCCTCCCGAGGCCCTTTTATCCCCTAATTATTACGTAATCAAAATCCAAATACATGTATGGATGGATATGCCGTACTTTCCTCCCTGGGGTACTTAAATGGTGTTTTCCAACCCTGCCCCACATGTTCCCGCACCGGTGGCATCGATGTGAAAAAGTTCTGGTCTACATACCTGTTGATAACACGCACCCCCTTCTTGACATAGGTGCTGCACTGTATAAAAGTGCGGGTGTACGGGGGGTAATACGGTAACCAAAATGCGCCGTATCTAAGGTCAAATGGCCATTTTTAATTGACCTTGTTTGACCAAAGGGTCAATATTATAATTATATTTCATGTTTACAGCATCTTTGTAACATACTGATTCAGACATGAGGATTTAATTGCTATATGCTTGTTAGTTCAGAAAATACAAGGCCCTGAAATCTGTGATGTGAACAATCGAAACTCTCCTTAGCGAAGGTCAAATGACCATTTTCAAATGACCTTGTTTGACCAACGGGCCAATATTAAAATAAATATTTCTTTCTGCAGCATCTATGTAACATACTCATTGAGACCTTATGATATCACTGCTATATGATGGTTAGTTCAGGAAATACAAGGCCCTGAAATCCAATTTGGCATAAAAAGGGACATTACAAGAACCTTGGGTGGTCAATATCTCAAAACAGCTACCAGATGCAGATGTCCATCATGCAGGGACTTGAAGAGGGGTTCCAGGGCTTTCAGAATATAAGGGTTATTGGTGGTCCCACCAAATGGTACCAAGTTATGCAGTCCCCCAAACTGGTACCAAATAACCAAAACACTCCTTATCTAAGATCATATGGCCATTTTCAAATGACCTTATTTGATCAAAGGGTCAATATTAAAATTATATTTTCTTTTTACAGCATCTATATAACATACTTATTCAGATCTAAGGATTTAACTCCTGAGTGATTGTTATGTCAGGATATACAAGGCCCTAAAATCATTGATGTGAATAACCAAACGTTTCTGATTGGAGGTCAGATGGCCATTTTCAAATGACTATATTTGACCAAACGGTCAATATTACAATTATATTTTCTGTTTACAGCATCTATATAACATACTAATTCAGACTTGTAAATTCAACTGATGTGTGATTGTTAGTTGATTGAAATACAAGGCCCTGAAATCTGTGAATTGTCCAATTTAGCATATTGGCCATTTTGAATTTATGCAAATTAGGGCCCTTAGAGGGGGTAACTTTCGGGAAACTTTTGATATGATGTTCAGTTAGGTCCAATGAACCAGTCAAAGCAAAAAAACTTTCTGTAGCAATTTGTTCTAGGTATTTCATAATTTGACTGGACTATATTAGCCAATGCCGGTCCTGCTCACACATACTTACGGTACGTATCATATATCGCGTTCCCTGATATGCACCAGGAATCTAGCATATAAGCCTCACTTATATCTTCGATTTCACGATCTAGCAGCCAGAAGAGAACTTTCGCAGTCATTGTAACAGTCGGTAAGATAGGAAGTCAAGATATACTCATGAAGCTTTTAGCACATGCATTATAGGCTGTTAAATCAGCAAATAGCCCTCTTCACAACATGAGCAGGATGAAAACACCATAACACTGTAACGAGGAAGAGTTCAATACCCTCGCTAGTAACATCATTGCCTGACCTTATAATGAATTACCTGTGGAATTACCTGGGAACTGCTAAACAGACTCCATCAAGATTAGAACGACGCCGCCGAAGCGTGCAAATGTTTTAACCCATTCATGCTTGGAGCTTTCCTTGGCAAGTGTCGTCTGATCTTATGATACTTTTGAAAATAATTTTAGAATTGATTATAGATTCACGGAATAGTTGAAGGCGAAATGTGTGTTGAGACCTAAATAACATTTCTCCTACAAGTATTTTCCTAATTATGCGTTTGTCAGGAAGATATCACCATAACCGTCATGCAGTCTTGGCCGCTACATGCGTGACCATGTTAAACAGCATGGCATTGACCACATAAGATAAGTTCTAAAAACCCTCTTTCCTGTCTATCAGGAAAGGATCAAGTTAACGATTCTGCTTTGGATTTTTGAGGATTTTCTTACTGCCACCTGAATGAATGAATGAATACACCAGGCCTCATAGGTCAAATACTAGGAATATGTTACAACGACCTCACAGTCATCAGCAAAGGATTGGTGACCGAAGCGTCCGTGTTTGAGCACCGCACTCATGGGTAGAGCTCAGCCTGACAACATCAGAGCAGCAGAAACTGCTCAAAACTGAAACCCAATACCAATAGCGCAGTGCAAATACCACTTACCAGCAGCAGCAGTAGCAGCAGCAATAGTAGTAGTAGTAGTAGTAGTAGTAGTAGTGGCAGCAGCAGCAATAGCAGCAGCAATAGTAGTAGTAGTAGTAGTAGTAGTAGTAGTAGTAGTAGTAGTAGTAGTAGTAGTAGTAGTAGTAGAACCGGTAGTTGTTGTTGGTGGTGGTGGTGTTTTTGTTGTTGGGAAGAAGAAGGAGAAGAAGAAGATAGAAAAAAGAGGAATAGGAAAAAGAAGAAACAAAAGCGAAATTTTTAATTTGACAGTAAGCATAAAACAAAACAGAAATCAAACATATTGGTGGTGCTTATTTTGTTGTTTTTACCGCAAATATAACAAAAGACTGCAGTACCTCCCACCGTCCGTAGAGCCGCGTGTGTGTGTGTTCCACCCTATGGCGATGTACATTGATTTTTAGGCATTACCAAACAAGTGGAACATTTGCTCTGCGGTGGGTATGTAAGAAATGGCAGAATTATTGATAAAAGAATTAAAGACAGCATTGCCTTGTGTTGAATCAAAAGATAAGGAATTACATGTATATCGATTCCCTGCTTTATGCAGTATTTGCATCTGGGACTGGTACCTGGAACTAAAAAGGAGGGTCATCTCAGTACGAAGCCATATAGAATAACAGTTTGCTGGCAGGTTTACAGCTTAACCCATTGGTACCCGGAGTGCACACACGGTCTGACAACTTTGGACAGGACTCATCAAATATAGCAATACTTAACCCATTCACATCTGAAGTTCGTGGATGGTCTGAGCACACAAGTAGATATTTTGATAAAAATGCAAAATTTTGAGAAATATCTGACGGGAGGTTGACAGTTGATTCAGTTGTGTTTAACAATCCCTCTTCATTTTTTTCCCATTTAACTGCATTTGACAAGTGATTTTGAAAGTAATCCAATCACATATGCACGC
Source organism: Maea johnstoni (assembly GCA_963942565.1). Classification (NCBI taxonomy): domain Eukaryota; kingdom Metazoa; phylum Annelida; class Polychaeta; order Spionida; family Magelonidae; genus Maea; species Maea johnstoni. The sequence goes on along the minus strand of OZ012684.1, from coordinate 90,631,570 downwards.
CTGATGCAAATGGGTTCAAAATGATGGCACAGAGATTGCTTAATTTAAAGAAAACAACTTTCAGTGAAATATTTCTTAACCCTTTTGATTCTGAGGCTACTTTTGCCCAAAGCAAAAGGATGCAAAGATTTGTGGAAAACGTTTAAACCCTGTCATGTTGGTATTCACTGGAAAGTTCTCGCTGATTACTGTCAGATGAGTACCCGTGTGCCAGGGTTTCAGTCAGATTTCAGTTTTTTGGCATCATTGGGTATTGGCCAAATTAACCACCAGCAGCATAAGGGTTAAGTTATGGCTCAGTTATCAGGATATCTGTACATGTATCAGACCCAGAAAGACTCAATTCAAGAGGTGAACTTTTGGATTGAGGGTGTAATATTTTGGTAGCACACACGAAGTTGTGCGGAGACTGGCCGCCCGCGACCGCACGTCAGGTGGAGACGAAATAGGTCAATCTCACTAAACTCTAGAGACAACAGCTGATCACCTACCCCCTGATGCCTGCCAGAGATGCAATATTTCACTGGCAGATGATTATAATGAAACGTTTATAAGTGTGAAAGAGACGAACTGAAAGGTTATTACTGTGGTCACCATCTCTCCCCCAGATTTTGCTAACCATTAATTGCTATTATTGAGAAGGCGCAGTACCATGGGCTGGAAAAGCGAGCAAGCTCGCAAAATAAAGAATTGGCGCAAAAACGTTAAGTGTATGTGTGAGAAGTGCTTGGGTTAACGCTGTGGTTGGAGGCGTGAACAGAATTGTTACGTGTTGCATGGGCGGGGCAATGACCCGTCAGGCCAGGGTAGTCGACCGTAAACCATTGATTGTCCTTATCGACGGGGTGTTAAGTTAGCGCTCTTGCAGTGAAAATAATACGCTGAGTATTGGCTTTGGCATTAAACAGAAGACGTGAGAATTCTTTACCTGGTACTTATGTAAACACCACTTAAGGAAAGCGTCCAATTGCATGTAAGACCCAATACAAACAGCCCACCTTGGTGTTCCTGTGTAAAAGCCCCTAATCTATACTTGGAAGAAGGCTGGTGACCTTAGGACACGTGTGTTAATACGCATAATGAAATAAATGTTGCGAAATGTAATACCTACGCATAACGTAATACCAAATCGTTGCGAAATGTAATACCTACGCATAATGTAATAGAACATTGTTGCGAAATGAAATACCTGCACGAAACGTAATGAAAAATCGTTGCGAAATGTAATACCTACGCATAATGTAATAAAAAATTGTTGCGAAATGTAATACCTGCGCGAAACGTGATAAAACATTTTCACGAAATGAAATAGCACAAGGTGCACGAAATGTAATAAAAAAATCGTTGCGTCATGTGATACCTACGCATAGTGTAATTAGAAATTTTCACGAAATGTAATAAAATTATTCTACAAGCAAATTGTTTGTGTAGATAGATATAGCGAGTCAAAATATTTGTTTATCAAAAATTTATATCCAAATTATTTTTTTAGTCTTTGCCAGGTGTGCTGTTTTAGTCCATGTGTGCTTTTATGTTTTTTGTGTCATTTTGGTAGAGATTTCATTGTTCCCTTTAAATTTGTTTTTCTCATATAATCAACTAAATTGGAGTTTTAATGTTTTAATGTTTTTTTTATATTTTAATGAACTGGTAGATATTTGTCATCGACCGATTAAATTTTATAGTTTTCACCATTTTCTTGAATTCATGAATTCAAGCATTCCAAAGTCCGATTTAAAATCTGGGGCTTAAGCTAGGGGACGCCAAAAAATTACATTCCATGCTAAATTTCAATATTGAAAGTGTGTGTGGTCATAGAAATAATCTCCAGTCAGAAATTTTCCACACTTGCTTAAGATATTCTTATGACATTGAAAAATGTTTGCAGTTATGTTTGAAATAGAAGAAATGTTTCAGTTTTAAAAGAACATTGGCTGTAAAAGATGGACTAGAAAAGCTATTTTTTGTACAGCACTGATCTCTACATTTTTTCAATTAGGTTTATTTTGCAAGAGCAACTATAAGAATTGTAGATAACATTGTTAAGATATATTGATTAGCAGAAGTGTGGCATCAAAACATGCACAAAAAATTGGGGGAAACATGTTTCCTGTCGGAAAACTAAAGAATACTTTTTATCATGACTGCAAAAGTTGCAAAAGAACTTCAGCCCATGAACACTTTACTTGATGATATGTTTTGAAGTTTATTACTTGTAATATATCATTTTGATTGTAATAGAAGGTAAATTTAAAATCAATTGTGTAATTGGTAAATTCTTCAATACGTTGATGGGTACATTAATTACTGTAATAGTTTACAGCTACAACAATGGACTTGTGTGCGATCTGAATGAATGTGTCAGGTCCTAGACCACACACATACTGACTGTACGGTGGGGCGAAAAAAGCGCCTCGGGTATGAACAATGCGTCCAATAAGAAATGGGCGCACCCAGCATACATGATTACATATCGTGAAAAATTCTTATTACATTATGCGTAGGTGTTACATTTCGCAACGATTTTTTATTACATTTCGAGCACCTTGTGCTATTACATTTCGTGAGAACTTTCTATTACGTTTCGTGCAGGTATTTCTTTTCGCAACAATTTTTTATTACATCATGCGTATGTATTACATTTCGCAACTATTTGTTTATTACGTTTCGTGCAGGTATTACATTTCGCAACAATGTTTTATTACATTATGCGTAGGTATTACATTTCGCAACGATTTTGAATTACGTTATGCGTAGGTATCACATTTCGCAACATTTATTTCAGTATACGTTTTAACACACGTGACAGTTGTTGTTGCTGATGATAAATAGTTCATTGTCCAATCCAGATTACAGAAACCATTACATACGAATACAGGGAGAAAATATGTTCAGTCATAGAGGTTTATAATGGACCAAGTACAATCATAAATAAATCCAAAAATGATATACAGTTTAAATCGATAATCATCATAATACACCATACAGTATAGAACTTTGCCAGCCTGGAAGGCTTATAAAGGGTCAGACGCATAACAGTTTCTCACTTGTTCTATACACACTATCCCAAATCAAATCTTACTTCGAGCCAGTCGAGTCCATTAGTTACCTGGACAGGAGACAGTAAAGGCTATTACGATTTTACAATTCCTAAGCTAGGGCATTCACCCCATAAGCTAAATATGGGTTTCGCCTAATGTATATTTCTTCAATTTGAACCAAATGTATCCCAAATGTAATGGGTTGTCGCCAAGCCAAATACTGACCTTACCAGTTATGAATAGGTTCCATAACCATGGCTTCTACCTGTCAATTCAGACGGTAGTATATTTACATAATAGCCACGAGACTATTGGCAAACTGTACATAGATCAATCACTCAATTACTGATGTGGCAGAAATCCATTTTCCCAAAATGGACTTATGTCATTGATTTCGTGTTGATGATATGCCTGTGGTGAAAACAAGCTATGATTCATTTACAGAGTTTGTGCAAACATGTTCTCTGTGCGCCCCTTTAGGTAAAGTAATATAAGAGCTACCACACGTTACTTGTGGCCCGTGGGTACTAATAATGCAGTGATCATTGTATATGGCGAATGTCTATCTGATAATATTTATAAGTATATTCATTATTGTATTTGGTCCATTATAAGTCTTTGCGGCTGGCAGGATTTTTAAAACTAATACTGGATCGGACAATAAACAATTTATCAACAACAACAACAACAACTTGTAGAGTAAGAACAACACACGGCCACCCACTTATTTACATTAACGTTCATTTAGTTGAACAAAGCGTACAATAGCTCAAACGCAACCCCCTCGCTTGAAATTTTAAAGTTAAAAAGTGTTTTGTCCAATCCTACGTGACGAAATCTTTACGTACAGTACACAATACAAAAATCTGGCCATGCCTAATAAATAAATACAGTCATTATACTATTATCCAATCAAGTACGCTATACATGGAAAGTATGATAATGCCATAGCGATACCAGTGTATACATGTATAGCCTATGTTAGAGCTGGTTTTACCAAGCAAACCATAATTTAGCTCAAGCTTAAACCCTTTTACCCATTAACACTCGCAGTCTAAACATGTTGGTGAAATCTCTCAGTGGAAAGCAGAGTTGGGAATATACATTTGGAGGAGAATTGTTAATGAGAATACTACTGACTAGTTGATTCTCCTTCGAAAAGTTCGTTAATTCATTGTTAGTTTCCACGTTATTGTCAAAATTTCAAAGATTCAGACATCAATTTGGAGAGAATCTCTCTGGCGTTGAAGGGTTGGTGCTATCTTGTTTAACGTATTTGCATCGGGAATACAGGCCTGTGTTGACATTGAATATCAGCATGGATAGGGAGCAGCCAGATTTCGCTGTGTGACTTGCGTTTACGGGCCACAGTAGTGGATCAACTGATATACCCTATTTGCAGCCAATAAACATGCTATACTGTCGTAAGCCTGTCGTAACACTCGCGCTGCGAACTGAGCAATTGAATTGAGTTAATTATGGCAATTGGCCCCGATTCATCCCAAGCGTATAGCTCTATGATTGAACATAGCCCATATAGTCGAGTGATATCACAAAAGAATTAAGGGGGGCTGTTGAACTCAAGAGGATCGTCAAATTTGAGGCAAATATATCTCAGGATAGCTATACCAATAATGGATACCCTAATCAATACCGCAATTACCCTACAACTGATACGCCAATCCTTAACAATGACACTCAGACGGTCGCTCTGATCAATGCTAATTACATGCACCGTCAAGGAGCAGCCTGGCCCTCGTCTGAAGCAAAATATGCTGCTGGTGACTAAAAGTTGACCAATACAAAATGATACCAAAATAAAAATGAAAAATGATTGAAAGCCTGGTAAATGGGTACTCATCTGAGAGTGGTCAGCTAGAGCTATCCAATCAATACCAACATGACAGGGTTTAGATGATTTTCAAAAATATTCATGTCCGTGTGCTTTACACAAAAGTTGCCGCAGCATTGGAAGGGCAAACGAGGTGGTCCCGTATTTCTATAATCGTTATGTGTGTGGCATTCAGTGCACCAAGCTATATGTAGATCCATTAGTGTAGGTTACTGACCATATGCGCATATTTACTAGGCGGGTAAAGGCATAGTCTCTGTACGTTCCCAGCAGTTATGACGTTACTTAACGTTGTGTACTCGACGACTAGTAGGAGAATGGGTCAATAATAAAGCTGTCTATATTATGCAAATAATTCTCACCAGAGACGAATCAACGTCATATTCTGTCGAACTCCAAATACAGAAATAGTCTTCATATTTGAATTGCGAAGGGTTAGTGAACACAATCGACCATGTATTTAACTGATCAAACTGTGTGTTAGTCACTAGAACATATAGGTGACCGTCGAGCGTGTCTGGGGCTTGCGGTCCATTTGATCTTAGTGTGCAGGGAAAGGAGCGTGCTTTATTTTACACTGACGATGTCCCTTCGCCATCATCGTCGTCGTCGTCATCATTATCATCATCATTTATATTGATGTGACGTACAACGGTCGCTCAATGACAGCTTTCAGACGCCATCTATATTCAATCTCCCACTACATCAAAGTTGGCCGTCCATTGTCCTGTCATAATCTGCCTCAGGTTTTGTCATGCTATGTAATATATTTTTCAATCACGGGTGAGCCCTAAATAAAAATGTCGTATCTAATCTTATCTCATCGTATCTTATCTTCCGTTATCTTATCCTATCTTATCTCACCTTATCTTACTACTACTACTACTGCTGCTGCTGCTGCTGCTACTACGTGAAGTGTTTCAGTATGGACAAGGGAGTATGACGGGTATTTTCATACATTAACGAATTAACACGTTTATTATCATTATAAACATTTGCTCTGGGCGATAAACATGTATCAGTTTACTTGCTTTTTGGATACTTAAAAGAACAAATTTACTTCATTAATTGAAACCCCCATAAGTGAATAGCCGATAACCATTTGGATTATTACAGGAACTAAAATCAACGGAGGTTTCTTTTCTATGGTCCTTTCTGTGCAGTGTACATTTGTTGATTGGTGTCTAGATTCAATTCTCGCTTGGTATTGAGATTTTTGGTAAATGCACTGGTTAACACAGATGCTTAGCACGGTTACTTATGAAATGAAATCGTTTATCTGATAACGTTTGGATTGCATTATTTCTTAGTGTAAAATTGTTTGGTTTACGGGAAAGGTCATGAGAGCATTAACATGATTATGATATTGGAAAGGAAACCATACGTGTAGTTTCGATGAAGCCCAATGGTACTGATGGCTACTCTTCGAGCTGCCACCTAGCGGCCGGTGTGATAATCAAATAAGTGACAACTACTCACCAGCGAATTGCAATCTGGAAGTACGAGGTCGCCACGCGCGGGTCTCGGGCGGAGGGTCCAGGTTGCAATTACCATGAATTTCCAATTGTTGACAATAAATACTTCATTGTCCAATCTAGATTTGTACGTTCGATATACCGTATTAAGATCAGGTCAGCCTAACAGGCTGATAGTTAAAAAATCCGGCACTCATTGATATTATCCGATTAAACGGAAAAACTTCATGTACAATGCAAACTATAAGATCTGTTCATAAAGGTTCATAGCGAGTCAAATGCATATAAATTCCTCACCACTTGCAAACACGTTTTTAAGGAATGACACATTTTAGTTTGAATAAAGTTTATTGTTCAAACCGGATAAAGTATACACATTTTATTCATACAAACATACACAGGAATGCAGACGATAAAGATATTTAACGATAAGGCTTGTTGATACAAGCCAGAGTATTGATAGTTAGTATGATAGGGGGTGGACAGACATGAACATGGATTTAAAGGTCAATACTAATTAAAAACGGCTTATGTTAAATAGGAAATCGTAACTAGAACGCTATATTAGCAATTAATACAATTATTAACGTTTGTTATTTTCTGATGTACTCTTTGATATAACGACTTATTTAAGTTGTTGTTATTGCTGTTGTTGTTGATGTTGTTGTTGATGATGATGACGGTTATGATAAAAAGTTTACTGCCAAATCCAGATTTTGAAAACCATTACATGCAACATACAATATTAAAGCTGGCCTTGTATAGAGGCTTACTTTGAACGGAATACAATAATAAATTCCTAAATATTATCAGTAACAGTATATGATATATACTGATCCTGATACTATGCAATTCAGATGACTATGGTCATCGCGTAAAATAACGTTTTATCATTCATTTTCACTGTCATAAAGCTTTAGAATGCACTCTATACAGTCATAATTTCTCACTATTTACACACAATACCGACACCCCAATACAGGTCCTGAGTATTGAACCAGGCGTGTGTTTTATAAAACAGGATAACATAGGAAAAAATGAAAAGGTTAATAAAAGATGAATTACTATAGAATGAGATTTAATTTTGTCCCTCTTTAAGCTTTCATACGTAAGATAACTAAATAGAAGAACACACATACACTTTATTAAACAGCTATATTATTATTTATGAGAAAACAGACAAAACATAAATGGATATAAATATTATAATGACATCTGACACCTAACGACTAAGACGACGACGATAAAAAAAGGTCGATGATGATAATGCTCATAATGATTATGATTATGATTGTGGCGATGATGATAATGGTGACCATGATGATCAATATAATCATGACTACCATACTAGAGGTAGACAATGTATTACGTACGTTATTCCCATCTGATAACAAAATGGAAAGTTTGCAGCCAACACTGTCGTTTTACGGTTTAAGCTTTAATTGCAATAGTTTCTCCGAAAAGAGCAAGTCAAATAACACCACACAGTAGCACGTTAGGTCAAACAACCAATGACCGAAATATATACGGCAACTTGGCGCAAATGGGATTACGATTTAACTAGGTTAAATGCTCTCATATTGTTGATAACTAGTTTATCGTCCAATCCAGATTAACGCCATCATTACATAGAATACAGTGTGAAAATGCTAAAGGGTATTGCTCGTCGTGCTGTTCAAAACTCAATCAAGCTAGTCTAAACCATAAAAGCAAGTATGATATTTGTAGCTGGAAGGAAACTTTGTTCATACCAGAGGAGTTTTCCTTTTGGAAGAAAATATTTTCTCTACCAAATAAATGTACACAAAGCAAATGGTTACAAATGTTCCAATATAAAATCCTACACAGGATCCTACCCGCCAACAAAAAACTGTTTCAATATAGTATTAAAACATCTAGTGATTGTGATTACTGTGGGCAAGCTGAAGAGTCCCTCATCCACCTATTTTGTGAATGTGATATAGCAGCAGCAATTTGGCAAGAGGTTGTTGACTGGCTGGGGAGGCAACTTATTAAAACAGAATATTTAACAGACTCCCAGATCCTACTGGGTGAACCAAGTTTTGACCCAGTTGTCAACAGAGTCTTGATAACCACTAAAATGATTATCTTCAAAAATAAGGTGGAAATGAGGGTCCCGAGGCTTCCCCAGGTAATAGCATCTTTGAAATTACAATTCAAAACCGAGAAATCAATCGCAAGCAACAACAACAAAGAAAGATTTTTTAACAGTTTTTGGTCCCCACTGTGGGACAAAGTTAGTGGGTAATACTCAAAAAACTGTCTTTTCTTTTTGGTTAGCACAGGTTTGTTACATAGGTATATATATTTTTACAAATGGAGCACTTAAGCTCCTCAGTTTATGTCAACACCAAGTTGTATGTCAAAGTTAGTCAGGTCTTACTACTATTACACCATAGTAGCTGTACTACAATTTATGTATGTTTTTGATCCCCAATAAATTCATATTGACAAATAGCCATACTTAACATGGGGACAATCACATATTGTACAAAAATGTGGCGTCAATGATTATTTTCATATATGTTTTGTATATACTTGAATAAAAACAGATGCACAACAAATGGTTGACTGCATCAAAATGTAAAAAAAGTATGATATTTGTATATAGTAAATTGTATATGTATAGGATAATACTAATGAGTGTATTTATTCATATGAAGCCTCTATGTGTGGCCAGATGTTGGTGCTGATAAGAAAGCATTGTCCAATCCTTCTCAGGGTAGTGGTAATTTTCACGGCACAGTGTAAACAATCTGGTCAGCCATAGATGCCTATAAGTTATCAATTACAATCATCGATACTCTAATAATTAGCATTCGATCCGATCGAGCCTAACCGGACACTCACTGCATAATGTAACAGATATACATTCAAAATTAAAGCTTGCAGTGAGGCCAATACACATACAATTACTCTTTCACACACTTTCCTAATATGCATCTGAAATTCGCGCCGAACGAATAACTGTGATTTGAATGGCATAGCCATTGAGTTGATAGTTAACATTTATGAACTCCCCAGTGTACATCTTCCAACAAAATGGTGCGGTTTTAATGATAAAAAATAGATAAAATATAACTTCAAATAATCTTTGAATATAAGCCTTGTTCCCAACCAATTTTCTATATATTAGTGTATGTATGTATATTTATTGACTATGCCAGAGGCATAAAAAGTACGTCCTGAGGATTCCTGAGGCAATAAACATCATTCCTGTCGAGACCTTTTGGCTTTACTCAACTGGTAGCGTTGCGCCACCATGCTACCGTTATACATATAACAAATCAAAAAGGAACAATAAATTAATACATATTACAAGAGGGTTCAGATTAAGTCTGTAATAATCAAATCCGTTGGAAACCTGGTCAAGAATATATGAACAACACGTGCTCTCTCTATTTAACTGTTTTAAGCCACGTTCAACCTGAGACTGGTAAAATCCAATTTTGAATATATATTTCCAAGTGTTCTGATTATATCTTTACGTAAACGAACTTCTTTTACGTTTAGGCAAACCAGTGTATTGTGCATGCTTTGGGACGTGGAACACTATGGTACTGTTGAAAGGAAAGGGGTTTCCATAATAAGTTCTTGTGTAGCCCATTATATTAAAGGCTTTATAGCTGGATAGATTGTCTACCCTGTATCTATATGTAATGATTGCATTGATCTGGATTGGACAATGAACTATCTATTGGACAATGAACTATTTATATGGATTAAACAATAAAATTACCCATCTGATATAAAGTATATTTATGATTGGTCCATTATAAGCCTCTGTGGCTGGCCGGATATTTAACACGTGTGCATTGCATGCAATAACTGCTTTTATCTGGATTGGACAATATATTATTAATGAACAGCATCGACTAAACCTTATCTAAACTAAAGGAGTAACGCTATTTGATATGCAACGCTAATAATGGGATAATAAGAAAAAGTACGTAAACAGGTCCTACTTAGTACTACTCAAGTGAATGTGGTTATTAGGGATATCTACCCTTATCACTAATTGGAATGTGATTATCCTGACCGGCGAATTGTACATCCTAGTGCTGCTCATGATCGAATTGCTCAGCTCAACGCAATCTGATTGTATAATCTGATTGTTTCACCCCAGAGATCACTTATCATATATTGTACGCTACTTACTTTTTGATTGATTGTGATTAATTGATAAATATGTTTGCGGAATACATATACCTTGGATTAAGTGTGTTGGTCTTCTAAGCATATACCTAGCGGAAATATACAACAGTTTCTTTCGAATACATTACTTAAATTTTGTTTGTTGTTTTTATTGTTGATGTTGTTTTTGTTGTTGTTGTTGTTGTTGTTGTTGTTGTAGTTGTTGTTGTCAAGTACAGATTGCGGCATTCATTGCATACAATACAATGTTAAAAACGGCCGGCCACATAACCTTATGATAAACCAAATACAATCACATAATCGTTCCTATGAATACTATTCGTTCTGATCGACATAATCGTATGCAATACGATATATAAACCAGCAAATCATAAAAAAGTTTTCTATTGAGCCTTATACATAAAATTCCTAACTTCTCTCACAGCCATCATAAAAACGGTCTATCCGGTTTTATATCAAATCAAATTGGAAAACGCCTAATTGTTTTAATAACAATTAATTAATATTTACAGTTTCGACCTCATGTTGTCCATCTTATTAAAACAAAATATTGCAGTTGTTTATCAAGTCTTCTGATGGGAAGATGGTTTTGAGTAAGACTATGATACTCAAGTTATCTTGGTAAGTCAATTAGGATATACGTGTGCACCATGATACTCTCACTAACTAATGCAACTAAGAAATGCAATTAGGACAACAGAATCGCCCACGCACGTATTGCAACTGATCTGGTAGTTGGCGACTCATTAAAATATTAGAGTATTAAAAAATAATGAAAATGCAAACATAACTTTCGGAGAGTATTTTACTCTTCTAAAACGCGACCGACCTGAAAGAAAATCAAGCAATCAGAGCCCCCTTTTCGGTGCTCCCTTTCTACAAAAAGTCAAATCGATGTTCCTCTATCTTCGGACTGAAAATAAACTTACATGTAAACAATAAATGTTACCTTGTCTGGTGATTACATACTATAAATGCTCCCCTAGCTAGAAAGGCCGTCTGAAACTAGGATTATACCTTCCCCCATAAGCGCTGTAAGCGAAATAAAGAGTAGAGAAATACAGTAAGTAGTTAGGCGCCCTGTGCAGTTAAAATCTCATTTCCCGAATATAGACATCGACAAAGGTAATTTCATAATGAGAAATTACTCCTAGCCTTACAAAGGCTAAGCACTGATCACTTGGCAGACACATTCTGTAGTTCCACCCTAATGGGCTGATTCACCAAACCAACAGGGAAAATCTACAATACTGTTCCGCAGACAAACCCAGACCCAGCCACGCTTGTAACTATTAAATTGTATGTTTATTCCAGTCGTGATTTTTGGGGGTGATTTGGGAACTATAGGTATACTGCAATGGATTGGTTAGACGGTTCAGGACCTGTGGCCAAGTGTTTATCCAGAGGTCTGCATGTTTTGTTTGGACGGATTGCGGAAAGTTTGGAGTTTGTTTAAGAGGCACCAATCTGGCTTCATTAAACGCCCACTATACTGTTAACTGTATGTTTGACAGCGGGGACAATGGCCGGCCACCGGTATCAATGACTGATACTCAAAGCATTCAATTGGAATTAAGGTGCATGATCCCATATCAGACAGTCCTTCACAATAGTCTTTAATTCAAACGAAAGAGTGGGCATGTCTCGTTTTAAGTTCAAAGAGAGGTTTTCCTATGATACTTTCTGAAGTTTCTTGAACATTTTATGACCAGTTGATACATTTTCCGCAGTTTGTGTTATCAATGTATAATTCTGTTTTACTTTTTAATTACAATTATGGTAATCTAATTTGCATAGGTGTCAGTAGCGGTGACTAGATGTCAGTGGACATGATCTGGCCGTGACGAGTGGTCAGGATTCGGAAGCCACAGGGGGATTATCTCTGGATTATCCCCCACTCGGCAGCAGGATAAATAGCCAGGATCGACTCAGGGATGTCAGTTGCTCTCTCACCTCCAATCCGAGCAGATCTAAGTCTAATCATAACCCAGTGCGCTACTAGTGACATGGATTACTCACAGATTCTGGCATCTCTGGGTCCCTACCCCCGGACCGGCTACACCCCCGCTCAGCTGGCAACCCCGGGGGATCTCCCAGCCCTGCCCATCGCCAAGGACAGCCACCTCTGCCACCTCAAACCAGCAGACGAAAAACAGAACATCGCCAACACCTGTAAAGATATCACCGAGCGCCATCAGCAGTTCCTTGAATCCGTGCCAAACTTGGTAAGATTTATTTTGACACTTTTTGTACTCTGATATATATAGTATAGTGCCATCCCGATTCGGGTAATGTTTACAAGGCTAAATAAGAAAATAGCAAGATTTGTACTAATAGTTATCACTTCCAAGACTCACATAGGAGAATGTGAACATATCAAATATCTTAAATGAGAGCGTCCAGGGGGTTAAATGTTTACTTATATTTCTGGTAAACAATTCAAAAGGGGAGGTGAACATATTGCATTACCTGTTTCTAATGAGCGCGTTCTGGGCACGTAAAGGTTTACTTCTAATTCTGGCAAACTATTCAAATTCGTGTAAATGCCCATCAGTTGACAGGTGTTCTTACAATAACCTTTAACCCATTCATGCTCAAGAGTTCCTCTGGATATTGTCGTCAGGATCGATGTTTTTTGACAATAACTTGGCAATCAAAATAATTCAACAAAATATTTGAGGATGAGTTTTTGCTAGTGCTCTGGTTAACATTTTTCCATTAAATATTTTTCTCAACATTTGCTTGAAAAAAAATCACCAAAGTTGTCAGGCAGTTTTGACTTCTGTGAGCATTAACAGGTTAATGAATTACCATTAAGTACGATGAGCAGGGGTGGTTTCTCAGTATTGGATCAGTCGTAATCTCTCGTTACAAAGTCGCATGATCGTATTGAATGCCTTCCCGGTAGTCTAATGAATTAACGTTATCAGTAAAGTTATTGTAATCGACATTGATTAGTAAGTAATGACACACTGTGCAGCAGGCTACTGTTTTCCCTTTTTGTGGGTGCACGATGAGTATGCGAGTCATTACCATAAAATATAAATTATCATTATCAAATAATAACAAAAAAACAAGCGGGTGAATTTTGCATTTTCATGAATATGTAATACATGTATGATATTTAACATCAAAGGAGTTTTGTTTATTTGAAAGAAAAAGAGAAAATGCTTGGAAATTGCATTTGTCTATAGATACACAAACGTCATGTACTTTCCGTCAAAGATGTCTGGCATATGACTGTGCGGTGTTTTGGCGCAAAAATTGATATTGATATATGAGACCACCAATCTTAACCTTGTTTTCTCTCATTTCAGGCTAGCCCCTCCTCAGAGGAAAGATCCTCCAGTGACGACCAGCAGGTCTCCCCGAAGGCCGAGGGTGAGAAGCCCTCTGGCGGCAAGAAGAGGAAGCGTGCCCAGCAGCCGGGCAAACCACCGTACAGCTACATCGCGCTCATCTGCATGTCCATCGTCAACTCTCCGCAGCGCCGCCTGACCCTGCACCAGATCCTGCGCTGGATATCCACCAAGTTCCCCTACTACAAGGAGAGCGAGAAATGCTGGCAGAACTCCATTCGACACAACCTCACCCTCAACGCCTGCTTCGTCAAGTTGCCACTCAGGATGAGTGGCGAGCGCGGACACCTCTGGACCATCGATCCCCGCTACGATGACATGTTCGATGGCGGCAGTTTCCTGCGAAGACGCTACCGCATCAAGAGCTCCACGGGCCAGAAGGGACAGAAGGAAAACAAGCAACAAGTCCACAAGATTTTGCACACCGAGGAGACCTCCAAGATCCCAACCCTGGTGTCGGCGACAGGAACTATGGCGACGAATCCTGCCTACACTGCCCCCATGTGGCGACACCTGACACTACCCACTCAACAACAAGAGGTCCCAGCAACAACTACCATCCCAGAAAGTGTCAATACAACGAGTTCACCACCCACCATGCCAACCACCACTGCCCTACCAGCAACCATGGGGTACCAGTCCGCCAACCACGCCTACCAGAACACATCGCCACCTAGCGGAGGTTACCTACACTTCAACACGCCTATCACGAACAGCCAAGTTCAGCCAAGCTCCTACTATCCCATGGATTCTACGGCGATGACAGCCTCTCCGGACCTAAGCCAGCAGTGTCGGTACAGCCAGCGGGCACCTCTAGAACTCTCCTCCTATAACTACTGGTCTGGTAACGTGTCCACCTTCCCAAGCAACATCCCTGACAGCAGACAACCTCTACAGTGGTATCCCGGCAACTACACCATGCCATCTGGCGGCCATTTCACACACCACAACAGTACGACCACGCCCATGTGCCCTTGGTGAAAATAAACTTAGTGAGGTGGCAAACATCTATAGCCGTCATGGTTTAGCACATCGTGAAATATTTTGACCAAATATTAGTTTAAAAGATAGTTTGCCATAAGTCGTAGTCCTTGGCAGGATTAACGATTCGTCTTGAAGTATTTGTAAATAACATGATTAAGACACTGTTAACAGAACTATGGCGATGTTGACCTAAGAATAGCATGTTCTATTGATTCAGTTGATTTAATGCATACACATTATGCATGTAGTTGACATTATGCTGCTATATAACTATGGAATAAAACGAGATGTACATACTCAATGTATGACAAGATACATTGGACTTATTTATAAAGGTAAATGATAAACAATTTCCAAAAGTCGGCTAGGTCAGCAACTCGAACATCTTCAAGTCTCGAGCGAGCTATTTATTTCGTGTATAAATATGGAATATGTTACTAAATTGGTTTGATATATTAAGTATGTAAAGTGTACATATAATCTAAGTGTGAATATATCTTTGAATAAAAATGAAATACAGTATAATTATGGTTGTGTGATTAATATTGCTTCTCCAAACCTTTTCCACCACCGCCCAACACCACATTAAGCCAGGTTATTTTTATACAGTACACACACACACACACACACACACACACACACATGTATATATATATGAAGGAGAGTTACAGGTTATGTCCTGAGTGACATTTCTCCTACTAATATTTTCCTGACTTTGCATTTGCCTGCAAAATATCACCAAAATTGTGATGCTGCTTTTGGCCGATGTTAGCATTAATGACTTAAAGTCAGAAAGTTATTATTGGAATGTTACGGCTGGTCAGAAATGCTACAAGTATGGATGGGGAAAAGCGCTACCCATAATTGCTATAAGCGTAAATAATCGTAGAATGAAAGTTTCTGGTCATATCTGGTCATATCTTATCCTAATGAATTGTGGGAAATATCCGAATTGTGAACATTTAATGTAAAGCTATTTCCGGTTTTTAGTCGCCTTGTAAAGGCTAATTTTGAAATGTTTACATATGTTAAAACCTACAACTGTATCCTCATAATCAGACCAACTGTGACTGTCTAGATCTAGGCCATCACTGAGCAGACTAAGACACACTATCAACCTCCCACGGGGTTGCAAACAAGCAGAAAAGGTTTTCAACTCTTTTCGCCATATTTCATGTCACCAAGAAATGGCGGTTCAACCATGCAACGGATTCTTTTCAGAATTTGGCTTATTCATAGCTTACAGTATTAGTTTCACGCATTTTCCAATTTGAAGTCGTTCCAAAGAGATTTAATTTAGATGTTGAATATGTCCTTTTTTCTCATTTTCAACAAAAAACTTCGAAAGAAATACCTTACAGACAATATGTACTTTGTACTGCACAGTCAACTAAAACAGGTTAGAGGAAAAGCCGTGTCAAATAAACTACTGGTATTCATATCTATGATGGTTAACTGTAGGTCTGTGTCCATTAGCAATGCGGTAAAGCGTTGTCAAATCTACTTTCCTACACTGCATGAAAAGTTGAGTTTATTTGTAAAGTAAACTATATTTAAACATCATTAAATTATGTTTATTTTCATTTACCTTCCGGTGAAAATTAAGTAAACTTGAGTTTAGTTTATGTTTACATAGAGTTTACGTGGCGAATAAACACCGGGATTTACTTCAATTTACTTTGTGTTCATTGCAACGATTAAACTTCATGTTTGAAATAAACTGAAAAAATAAATTAAATTAAACATCATGTATACTCAGCTTAGTAAACATGGAATATTTGGTTTATGTGCGAGATAAATTATGAATAAACATTATGTTTACTTGCATATACTTGTGAACATTGTAGTAGGAAATTTCCATGCAAAATAAACTGTAAATAAACTAATGAACATCAGGTACTTACATATTTTTGTCAATAAACTAGAAATATACTTAGGGTTTACGTTTCAATGATGCATGCATATGCTTTAGTCAACAGTTTATCAACTAACTTTAACTATGAATAAACATTACGTTTATTTACATATCCGTGTCAATAAACTAAAAAAAACTTGGGATTTACTTATCAATAACGTTTTACTTAACAGTTTAATTTCCAAATAAACTGTGAATACATTTCACTTTTATTTGCATTTTCGTTTCAATTAACTGAAATAAATTTGAGAGTTTGCTTGTCAATGAGGCATACATAGTTGGACCTGTCTACATTGAGCACTCACAGGAAATGACAAGTCTTCAATGTACGCAGGTGTTCAATGTTTCCAGTTTCTGAGTAGTTGGAGATCAGGTGAAATAGAAACAAAGTCAAAGCTAAATAGATAAATATGATCATTTTGTTTTAAAATCTATTGTCTTTACTTCACTTTCATCTTAAAGTTAAAAACAGTTCCAAATTTCACTCCATAATAATAATAATAATAATTGATACTTGATATAGCGCCCTATCCAGTTTCCACCTATAATTTCAAAAGCGCTTTCCATAGTCCTTTGCCATAGCTGTCTCACAGATTTGCCTATGTGACCTCATTCTCAGTACTGGAAAACTGTTAAATGCAGTTATGATTCAGGTTTGCGTAAGGAACGAAAAACACAGTATGGCTTGGTAAATGATATCCACTTATTTGCTTCTTTTGTAAGAAACATACTCATAACTATGGTACAATTGACACAGTGAGCATGCAGATGTTCATTTGGGATTAGTTCAGGGGTTTGTCTAATCTCTTAAGCTACACTTTGAAATTATGAAAAAAAATATCGTTCTTTTTAAAAATACCCAAAAAGCTAAGTTTAAAAGTTGCACATTCACGTGCACTAGTTTTGTTATTTATGAATACGATGGACCAGGTATGAAAAAACAAATAAAAAACTATTTTCACGACCGTTTTTGGGGTAAAAAAATAAAGTTTAATTTTCTCTCCCCCTCCAAAATGAAAAAACGGTCGTGAAAATAAAATGCTTGTTTTTTTAATTTTCTACCCCCACCCCCCCCCCCCCCCCCCCCCCCCCCAAAAACGGTCGTGAAAATAAAACGTTTTTTTTTTCTCTCCCCAAAAAACTGTCGTGAAAATAGTTTTTCATTTCCTCTCCCCCAAAAACGGTAGAAATAAAAATAAAGTCCCCCCCCCCCAAAAAAAAAAAGGTCGTGAAACTAAAAAGTTTTTATTTACTCTTTTACACCTGGTCCATCGTACTCTCCCCGATAGAGACGCATAGCTGCTGCCCTCTATCGTCTTAACTACTCACTAATTGTCAAAGAGTTCGGCAATTCATCGGCGCACGAGATAGCTACCAGGCAAGATGGCGGCCGACGGCGACTCAGAGAAGCAAAGCAGCAGTGGCATTCCTAAAGCTATATTTGTGGTAAGTGGTGCCTGAGTCTCTTTAGACCTTGTGAATGTAACAACAAAACATCAATCGGTCGCATGAATTCAAAATCTTTAAACGCTTTTTATCAGTCATTTACAAGTACCTCCTAATTTCACTTGGTCATGCATCTAGTTTCTGTCAATCTAGCTGTATAGCTGTATCAGACAGTTCAGACAGGGTTACCTCAGAGAGCATCACTTGACCATTTGGATAAGTACCACAAATCCTGAAATCGGAATTTATTCACTTACTCGATCACTAGCTAGTAGCCATTAGAATTTCAATGTCGCACTTTGTCATAACTAATATACCATAGATATATAGGGATTAGTTTTGATGTTTCCATGAAACACCATTTTTGGAAATATTTTATAGTCTGTCTGACTCAAGTTTGGCAATCGCTTTTTCCATTTTTTTGTGACAAAACGTTCGAATTTTCCATCCAAACTTGGCAAATATTTTAGGAGCACCACTACGTGTATGCACAAACAAAATTTTGTCTCAACTCCGCAAAATGTTGATTTTGCTCATCAGGTCCCATTGTAAAATGTGCCCATTGCCAACAATACAATCTCGCATGTTTGTATTGTTCGCAACAGACAAACACGCGAGATTGTATTGTCGGCAATGTGCACATTTTACAACAGGAACTAATGAGCAAAATCAACATTTTGCGGTGTTGAGACAAAAAGTATGTTTGTACATACACGTAGTAGTGCTACAAACAGGTTTGCCAAGTTTGGATTGCAAACTTGAACGTTTTGGTCGCAAAAAAGTGGGAAAAGCGATTGCCAAACTCGAGTCAGACAGACTATAGGAAAAGTGCATCACATTTTATTCTTGAGATTTGAGTCTAAATTGACTTATTCAATACAGATGTGAAATGATAACTAGCCAGCATATAGCCATGTCCTCTATCACATGTCATGGACTAGTTAACTATGCAAATTTTAGCTTCTAAGATCTACAATACCAGGGACTTCCAATCTCAATGTACTACGTCTTTACTATATGTATCTGATAATGCTATTTTTACATAGATATTGTACATATTCCAATTAGGCAATTACATTTCATTAATCAATCTTTAGTCAAATTAATCTCAATTGCACTCAATTGGTTTAGACCACTGATATATTGTATCTTTCTTTCTGTTTTTAGAGCAAGTTGTGAAAATTGTCTGTGTTGACATGACATAAATACATACATGTACATATATATTAAATTCTGGTGTGAACCTCTTATTTGTCACACTCTAGAGCTTAGCCCATCACTTTGAAGGGCAACTGTATCTTCCCAACTAGATGTTCATCATGTACAATAACATACATGTACTTAATCTTCTGCAACTCACACAGGATGGTTAGCTTGTTACTAGTGAGTCTCAAGGCCTCAGTCAGGGAGGTCCGAAGGACTGCTTTAAAATAAATAAAATAAAGTACTATATAGAGTTTTGGTTTGGATAGCCAAGATATGATAACTCATCCTTTCAATTGTTTCAGCTGCATACTATATTTCACACCCTAATGTTGTTTAGGTTGAGCAGTCAAAGTATTTTACTCTCAGTCACACTCTGTGTCAAGGCTTCTAAAGTTAATATTGCTGTCTTTGTAGGAGGATGTAGATTCCTTTATGAAGAAGCCAGAAAATGAAGCATCGGCAGAGGTAGTGTTAAGACGGCTAGATGAGCAGCATAGTAAATACAAGTTTATGGAATACAATATGGTCACTAAGAAAACAAGGTAAGTGATGGCAGTTCCTCACAGGGATAGAGGTAGAAGAAAAGTATGTCTCGTTACATAAGTTGTAAGATACCTAATTGAGATTAAAATGTCTTAGTTGTTTGACAAACCTGTTTACCTTGGACTCGCTTGACTCAGATTTGTATGTAGCCCAGACAAAGGACTGGTCCCAAATACATTGTAAGCCTAAATGTTAATAAGTCACTCAGATTTCAGTAGTTACCTGTAAAACTTATACTAGTCCCAGGGACTTAGCCAGGACCTGTTCATCCTGTGTACTTACCCAAATCTTTTTTCTAACAAACCATTTTCTAAGACATGGCTGAAGTGTAAATTGCCTTTTTTGACACAACATGTCATTGAATATAGTTGGTATAAGGATTTGAATTTGAAATAGTTGACTAGCTAAATCATGACAGGCAAAAATTTCACAAGTGCTGTTTTCAAAACCCTGGCTAAGACCCTGCTTGGTCCCTGTTTGTATGAGATAAGCTAGGTTTCCTGTAAACATGAATATATGGATGATGTAGTTGACTAACCATTGGTTAGTAATCTCAGTATATTTTATATAGTATATTTCAGTATAGATTTGTTAAAATGATTTGATTATTGTGATGATAATGTGAACCTGGTTTCTTTACAGGTTAAAGGGTCAAGTACCTGATATCAAGTCAACATTAGATATTGTTAAACATATGAAAACAAAAATGGTAAGTTGGTGAAGCTATCTGGATAATATGGTGTAGTACTTACTGTAGTACACAGTTATCTTTTGCTACATGGATGGTGGATATCCATCATTTTATTGGGATGGTAGAGTGTTTATGTTTTGTTAATTACAAAAATTGAACCTCAAGCATGACACTGCCCATCTTTAGATCATCATCTGCTATAGACATTTACACTGTACCAGTCAATCAGATTACCCAAAATCCTTTTGGTGAAAGGAAAAATTACAGCTTTATACCTAGGGTATAGCAGTTCTCATTGTTGGTAGTCAACGGATGCTACTTCATCTCAATAATCGACTGTCCCAACCTAGGCAGTCGCCTAGACAACATTTGATAGACAAAAGTTTCTTTTTATTTTCTATACCTTATACCTTTTAATGAATGATATGTAGCATAAACTAATATTCACCAAGTCAAAACCATATTCTTCTACAGTTTCACTTATATTAATTTTGTATCGTTAAACTGGATTGATTTATATTAAGTTAATACCCTTTATTTCCACCTTAGAATTCCAGAATACAGCCTTTGATTCTATAGGCAAATTTAATGACTGATCAAATCGATGTAATAATTGTAATTTTGTGTCTGAGTTGTAACACATAGGCTTCTCTTTCAGGGTGATGGTATTAAGACTCAGTTTCTTTTATCTGACCAATTGTACGCCAAAGCTACGATACCTCCGACAGATAAAGTCTGTCTTTGGTTAGGAGTAAGTATGAAAACCTCAATTTTTACATTTAATTTTCATAGCCATGAGTTTATATCACCACTCTTCATCTTTAAAGTTTCAAATCAGACTAAATGCCTTTTTGCTGCATACTTGCTATTCAAGATTCTGGGAATTGAGTGCATTTGAATTAGGTAAATACTATTTCAACAAGGTCAGCATTGTACAGTTTAATGGAAGTCTGTGACTTCCATATCAGTTTTACTACTTTGGCTAGACCAATTTAATTGTTTCTCTTACAGTAATATATACAAGTTTCCAAAAAATATAATCTGATAAAAAAGCAGATTCTGAAAAGTCAGGAAACACACTGTTTACTGTTTAATTTGATTCAAGGGCATATTTTGCTTTTAATTTATTTCACTCACTCATTTAGACTTGCTACAAGATAATTAAACTCAAAAGATAAAGGATTAAAAAAATGTGGTTTCTCAGATATTTCAAATAGATGTAAAATCCTTTATTGGTGATATTTGATGATTTGCTTTGTGTTTTTCAAAGGCTAATGTCATGTTGGAGTATAACCTGAAGGATGCGGAAGAATTATTGGAAAAGAATCTTTCTGCAGCTCAGAAATCTTTGGCTCAAGTGGAAGAAGACCTGGGATTCTTAAGAGATCAAACAACTACTTCAGAAGTCAGTATCCTTGAAAACTACCCATATTCTGGCAAATGTGCCAGGATGTGTAGACCAATTCTTGAGCATAATTGGACTCCAGCTGAAAGAGTCATATATTATTTTAAAAGGTTTGTATTCATGATGATATCTTTTGCATTCCCCATATTATAATAGTGACTAGATATTAATAACAGGTGTTGAGTGTTTTAGTTCAACCATAACTATATTTATGCCTGAATAGAAGGCATGTACAGGCCCTTTATATTCTTATGTAGTTCTGATGCATTTAACTTAGATATCAGAATCTTCAGAATATCAAATTGCTAAACGTTATACATGGTATATAGTGAGATTTATGAAATCTGAACAATGTGGGACAAAGGCTGTAGTGTTCACATCTTAGATGTTATCCAAAATGTCTCTAGGATTAAATGGGGCTAGTGTATTTTTATCCAAGTCCATCTTTTCACCTGTTTAAATTTCCAGGATGTTCGCATTTAGGGGTTTCTCTTTTTGAATGTGTGTTTCGTCATAATGCGTGTGTGTATCCTTAACCGCCTATCAGATATGGCTCGTGTTTACAACTGGGATGTGAAAAGGAAGCAAGCAAATCAGTCTGCGGGCGCCTCAACCACATGATGCTAGGAATGCCCGCGTCCTTTTAGCTCACCCTCAATAACCAAGGCAAACCACAGCAGCAGCAGCAGGTGTCCCCTTCATCAAGGAAACAGTGTATTACCAGTATCCATGTCGCTTCACCTTTCTCGCTATCTCAAGTGTAGAAGTTTGTCTCGAATGCTGATTAATTTCCACCTGGCACGACAGGTGCCAGCGTTTCATGGGTGAATAATTAATGGGAATATGAACATATAGCATGTCAGCGTATATGTCAAGTATTAAACGTACCTTTCAGTCTGGCATTCCTCCCATTGTTGTTTACAGATTTTGTATTCTTTTTTAGATGATTTGCGTTTTCCTTTTGTGAGTGAAGTTCAATACTGAAACTTGTAAGTAGCCTAAGGCTGGTCACTTACATAATAAACCATGGCATTTTTATGATTTTTTTAACCTATATATATATATATATATATATATATATATATATATATATATATATATATATATATATATATATATATATATATATATATATATGTATATATGTATATATATATATATATGTATATATATATATATATATATATATATATATATATATATATATTTATATAATAGGGAACTATCAGAAGTTCAGAGCATGCAAGGCAGCTGATTTAAGTCAAGCATGTATGATCATTTCATTAAAGATGGAGACAGCCTTCCTAGTACCTGGAGACTGACTTTGCCATGTCATCCTTAGTGTGTTTTTGTTATTATATGAATTCTGTAGGATACCTGGGACTACCAGTGCTGATACAGCCACACTAAGTAAATCCATTCTTACCTTAATTGCAAGCAGGCAGAACGTGTTAATGAATCGTTTGATTGAAAGTTGCTTTCCTTGTGAAGTGTGTTTTGGAGAATAATGATTATAATTAAGACAGATAGAATTCAGGTAGAAGCAGGAGATATTTTTAATATTGCCTTGTAACTTGTTTATGTATGCCTACTGAAACAAAAGTTTTGCCTTCGTGGTACTATACTGAGAGCTGCCAGACAAGGCTTATAGTAATTATATATTCATATATGAATCCATTTTCAATGTACAACTAGGTGAACTGGTTGATATGAATTTTACCAAGTCTTGACTTTAGCACCCATACGGATGTCATACTGCTATTAACCATTGTGTGATACTCATTTACTTACTGTTGTCCTATCATATTCAGGAGGTAGTACATTTCACTGGCATTTTCAAGAAACATAAGCACCTGCATCTTAAGAATATCTTCAGTACCTCTTACTTCTGTAGCTTCCCTCCATACATTCTCGGCTACTGCTATGCAACCCTGTCTATTGAGTTGGAAATGAAGTTACGTGGCTCTTGATACACACAGTTCTGAGGCGTCATGAAGAATATGGGGCCATTGTTTGATTTTGTTTAAAGATATCTCAATTCAAACTTAACTGTAATGACTTTATCATATGGTTTGAAATGCAAATTCCTTGACAGTCCTGTTACACATTCTGATGTATAAGTCTGAAGATATGTTTACTTAGGCATGGTAGGCTTCACAATGGAAAGCAACTATCTCATTTCACGGATGCCAAACATTTAAGTATTAGTTTTACCCCTTGCACCTTTGATACAGGGCTTTCACCATTTTCTATAAAACTTCCTTTTCCCCAGTTTGGTATTATGCAAATCAATAAAGATCTACCATACCAAATCGCTCCTTGTTCTTGATGACCCCGCCTCTGGTGTATAGCAATGGAACTAGAGGTTCCATCACGAGTGGATGGGAAGAGGAGGAATCTTGCACGAGAGTGATTTTGTGTCTTGGGACGAGGCTTGCCGAGTCCCAAGACACAAAATCACTCACGAGTACAAGATTCCTCCTCTTACCATTTAGAGTGATAGAACCTGTTTCTCCCACGATAAAAAGGAGAAATTTACACGTTTTACCGTGAAGTTAGCTAGCTAAACTAGGTCAGCAAAAGGTCACCTGCGCAGGCGCGCACTAGTTCAACAATGGTAATACGCGTTTGTTGTGACGTGCACCGTTTGTTTCCCCAAAAACTGGCGCCAGATCACGTACGTGACGCTTGTTCAAATCCACGCACGCTATTGTTGGGTCTACCTTTGACCCAGCAGCAGTGACCCATTGATTGAAATTGAGGGATCTGATTGGACAATTACACCAGTTTGACCTTTAACCCCATTGAAGAAGACTAATCCTTAACTGTAAAACACACCTCAGAGTGGGAGAACTAGCCATTTTGTGTGTGTGACTTAGTAACATCATTTGTTTAAATGCTTACTTTAACATAGATGAAGGGTTGTTGGAGAGAGAACTGCATTGTCATGAATTAAGATGGAAAGTTTTTACTGAAGATGTAAAATGACAGTCCATGGTTATTTGAAAAATATTAAATGCAATAGAAATGCAAAATCAGGTCTATGTATTATATTATTTGACTTTCCTAATAGTGCCTCTTTTTCAATAAGCAATAGTGTGTTATCTCCTTCATTACCAAATGCACAAATACAAAATGGCAACATCCAGTACTCTTAACAATACAGACCTTGAACAACTAGATTGAAAAAAAAGGAAATAAAAAAGATAAACAATTGCAAAATCTATACAGGTTTATTTCTCTCTTGTTTACAATATGTTAACAAGAAAACCAACACAATAAAATATAGAGAATTGAACATATAAAATGACACTTCACTTAAGCATCTAAAACTAATCGCTCACAACAGAATCTGTTGCACTGGTACCCCAAACTGCATTTAATGAACCTATCATGGATTAAAGAACTTATTCAAATTATATTTATTAATTTTATATTGATCACCATTATAATGTAACGTTGAATAGGTGCCTAACTGTCATGGGCAACCTGATAGCCATGTTGAGCTACCAAAAATAGATCTCATGGAGATGGATGGGCCACTTCATAGGCAAAACCTAACGGCTCATTTGTACCATTCGCAAGTTGCTTGCTTGGCACTAACATAGGTAAGCACATGTTATAAGTAACAGCACACACATCAGAGTTCATGAAAGTTAGGATGAGACTTCTCTGTCCAAACATTACAACTTCGTCCTTCAAATCAAGAAACCTATCAAAATTACTCCAGACAAAATATGTCCCAGTAACTTAAGTTGGTGTCAGGATTTTAGCTGATGTTAACAGCTGTTCTTAGCTATCATAATATCACTTGATAAAGAGAAGCCACCAGTACACATGAACACTTTAAGTTGTCATTTATTTAACCGAAGTTGTTCATGGAATCATTTTCAAACCAATTTGTCTTCTAGGTCATCATATATCAAAACAGCCAATGGCACTCTGTGTCATGTACATAAAACCAGTAGCAGCCTAACTTTGGATTACCTTATAGTAAGAGCTTGCTTATTCAGATTAGAACTTTGCTAAATAAAATATAAGCTACTTGATGTAAATATTGCTACTGCTGAGGTCATTAAAGACGTTTCAACTTGCTGCATGGGAGTGTGAGGTCCCTGAGCTGAACCCTGCCATGAGGGTTTTATCTTATTACCCTGATACCACTCACATGGAACAACATGTCATGAGAATCATCAGGGACTTATCTTTTCTATCTTTTTTTAAAAATGGCAGTGGTGTAAATTGCCCTTTTTAGCACAAAAGACTATTAAATGTAGATGTAAATCCTGAAGTAGCTAAATCAGGACAGGTAGAAATTTTGTGATCGCAGTTTCAGACAGGCATTTTCAAATAATCCTGGCTAAGACCCTGATTATGATGTAGGGTATCCAACTTCAACCTATCAGTAAGCTCCAGACAAAGAAACAGCTTCCTCCGGAAAACCAACAACGTTCTGCAAGACTTACACTCTCACATAGCGATGGATAGTGGCCGGGAGGTACCTTTCCTGAAGGATTTAAGCTTATGAATTATTCATCATATGCTCTACACTTTAATGAGAAGACAAGGAAATATGGTGCAAGTTTCTAAACCTGTCCCAAGATACTAACCATTTCTTTTCACTCAATTCATCAGCATAGTTGGATTTCATCTAAGCAGTTTATTGTTAGATTGGACAAATAGCTATTCAACCACGTAAACTAAAATCACAATCAAAAGGGTTATCAAAACCCAACTCTTTTCAATATCATAATTGGAATTACAATCTAAAGAGCTGCAAGTCATTTTCTGACATCTACTTCTGTACTGACAAGGCACAGTCATTGTACGTCTTATTTGAGTCGGTGTACCATTTATGAGTTTACATAAAGAAATTAGAAAGAATACAAAGAAAAAATCCACTCAGGACCTCTACAAAAATGTACAATTTATAAAGTAGTATATAGTGAATGTTGTGGAATGTTGCTCTGGTATATTACAAGTCATGTTCCAAATGTGTCCTTGTTAGTGGTGCCTGTTGATAAGTTATACACATGGTAAATAGACTGTACATTTCTCTCTCTCTGTCTCCCCTGCCAGCACTGAGGGCTAATTCTCTGGGGCTTGGTCCTCAGCAGGGGGTTCATACTGCTGCAGCTGAAACAAAGAGAAACATTGATCACAAAATGAGCTTTATAATTGGAGAGATCTAAAATATATGAACCTGTGACCCCACATGTTATATATAACTTAACAGATTGCCAGATAAAAGATAAAAAGAATATACCATATAGACGCTCTAAATGATCTTTTTGAAATGAACCCGGCACCTCAAAATGTTTTGGGGTTGTTATTATTAGCCTGTAATAAACAAAATGCTGATTTAAAAAAGACCAATTTAGAGTTTTCCAGTCTTTCTTAGCGGGTTTGAAGACAGCCCTTTTACTTTAATATACATAAATTTGGTTTCTCAATTCAGTGATACCTAATATACATGGTCTTATCCAGGATTTAAAAAAATGCCTGACCAAAGCAGCATTCTATTACATTAAATTTCTGCCTGTCCAGATTTAGCAAAGTCACATTCAAATTATTATACCAACTATATTTAATAGTCTATTTTGTCAAAAGGGGCAATGTACACTTCACCTAACCCATGTCTTAGAAGATAGTTTATTATGTAAAAGATGTATTAATCCAAAAAAGGGAAAATTTCTTCACAGATTTTTTTCCCTGACTAAAAAGGAGTTTTTCTGAAAACTGCATGTGGAAAAGAGTGACTGGAGAGGATCTGGTTAATTCCCTTCTCATACTAGTATAACTGACTTACTTTTCCCTTGAGCTCATTGTTTTCCTCTGAGAGCTGTTCCACTTTTTGCCTGAGTTCTGTCACCTCTAGTCGCAGCGCCTCCACATCAGCAGAGTCTGGCCCGCTGGCACCAAGATGCTGTTTCAGGAAGCTGGTCAAAGCTAAGGAAAGTCTTGTGCAGGCATTTATTTCAACACTGTCTTCCAGTCAAATCTGCTGGAGAACACTTGCCTTTCCAGACTAGTAACAATTTTACCTCAGCAAAAATATAATACATGTACATTTCACCGGCTACTGAAATCCATATGCCTATAAAGACCAGTTTCTGGCTTTCCTTTCAGGTTTGAATGGGTATTCTTTTATAAGGGCAATGTACATACTGAATGGAGCAAGTTCACATCCTTCACACTTCAATCACAGAAATTACATGAAGTGGTTTTGAAAAATATGTTTAAAGGTTCTCTTTTCTTTTCTAATGAAATATTGAAGACTTGCAAACTGAAACATATATTACTTTAGTCAAATCTAAAACAGTCTCATGCTAATTTATTATGACACCAAACATAACGGTAAATCTTTCCAGCTTAGCAAATTATCTATTTTCACATATCATCAAATCTAGGACTGCAATATCAACACACATTTATCATTCAACAAAATATAAAGTCTTATTCATAGTGAAAAATGATAAAAATAAAACAAAGTTCAATTTAGTTCACATCTAACTCAAACATGATGATTTTCGATAGCTTTTAATACTATTAATAGTGTTCAAGGATACTCTAGTGCATTGTTAGGTTTCTCAGCTTCTTCATAAAGGCCAACCAATACTGAAAAGGTAAAAAATGAAAATAAGACAATTGAATGGCAATAATTGATACAAGTGTCAGGGCTCGAAATTAAGATTTTTTCCAGGGAGCCCAATTGCATCTTCATTAAGCTTCATAAAAGAGTTCTGTATGTCAAACAATACATAATTGGGCTCCCTGCATATATTTGAGGGAGCATTCAAGGAAGCCCTCCGCTCCTGGCACCCCCTAATTTCGAGCCCTCAGTGTATATATTCATACAATTATATAACATCACATATCATTTTAAGGATACACACTACAAGATGCTGATATTATTCATAATTAGACTTCATCTACTGGTAATGCACAAACCAGACTAGGTCATAACTTCGACATCTCCATTATGTAGCTGAGTAGTTGTGTTCAATATCAATAATATCATGCCTTAAAACCTTACTTAAATGAAATTGAAAGGAACTTTTGCCTATCCTGAATATTTCCTTGAAAAAATGTATTTACAAGTACAGTCTAAGTCTAAGGTTAGTAAGGTACCTACAGTCCCCATAAAAGATTACAAGAAACTGAATATTTGTTTTTGTCAAATCAATATTTGTGTTAAATTCTCTAGTTAGTAGTAACTAGGTCAGATGTGGGACTACACTCATTTACAATTTGCTTCAATGTATGAAAAAAAAATCCAAGCATATAAAATTCTAAAAGAAATAAATTTAAACTCACCTTTTGTTAGAGCATCTAATACACCTGCCTTTTCCAAATACTTCCTAAATTCCTCACGTTTTGAATCAGCTGCCTACAAAAGTAGAATCAAATAAATGTAATTTATGAAATGGGATTTTCCCCACACACAGACAAGGTAAGATCTGATCTGCCTGTCAGAGCTCCTCAGGTTAGCAAACTGGCCCTCAGGCCTTCGCTACCCTTGAGCCAGGCCTATGCCAAATATCATATCGCCCTCTGCAGTCTGCACAACAGTCAATAAGGCTTTTATGTTAAGACTGTGTATACATCTCATTCAAGAATCATTGGAATGTACCATGTAATAGTCTGTGAAGCAGGGGCTTAGCCGCCTATGCGCCCAGCGTGTCATTTGTACACCCAGAACACTGTTTTTGACAGTTTGGACACCCAAAAGTTTGTCAGAATTTGCTGAAAATGACTTTTCCATGAGGATAAAAGATGCAGAAGATGTTGTGTCACTTTTATAATACACACAAAGCAGTTACTGGCTTAAAAAAAGCAAAATCTGTAGATATACAGGGTTTATTTTATTAGTAGTATCACTAGTATGTACTTTTTACCAGTTTGGACACGTAAAAGTCTATGAAACCTCAGTTTGGACACCCTGTTTCCAAATATTGGCTAAGACTATGCTGCATCGTCTTAGCCAGCAGGGCGTCTGGGTGCCTTTTTGGACACCCAAACCCTTAAAAAGAACCCCTCAGGACACCCAAATCTTTTAGTGTGGAATTTCTAAAAATCTCAATCTCAAGCTTATAATTGAATTTTTTCATCTCCTTATAATTCCCATGTCATTGTTTAATGATATCCTGCCTTATTTTGATGAATTTATACATGTTTATGGTTGAAATATGAGTATATTGTGATCCCCCTTAAAAATATGGACGCCCAAAAATTTTACAACTGCCAATTTTAGGCACCCAGTTTCTAAATCCTGGCTAAGACACTGCTATGCTGTGAAGTATTGTATCCACCGACCCCCCCCCCCCCCCCCCGAAATAAACACATGGACATCTACAGGTGTGACAGCTAAAAATACTTTGTTTTAAGTTGAATTGTAACATCCCATTTTCACTATAGCTGGCCCTCTGACTCTACATTGTCTGACAACTACATAGTCTGTCTGACTCGAGTTTGGCAACTGTTTTTTCCATTTTTTTTGTGGACAAAACGTTCAAGTTTCCCATCCAAACTTGGCAACCCTCTTTGGAGCACTACTACCTGTATTTATAAACAAACTTTTTATCTCGACTCCGCAAAATGATGATCTTACTCATTAGGCCCCTTTGTAAAATTTGCCCATTGGAACAATTGCCAACAATCCAAACATGCGAGATTGTATTGTTGGCAATGGGCAAATTTTTGGTTTGGATGGGGAAACTTGAATGTTTTGTCCAAAAAAAGTGGAAAAAGCAGTTGCCAAACTCGAGTCAGACAGACTATAGATCCTGAAAATATTTAATAAACGTCCAAATAGCCAAATTAACATATCTAGAAAGTTTTGTGGTCTGGCATCCAAGCTTGTCCTAGAAAATATGCGTTTACATGCTAGCACCATGTTCTACTTGGTTTTTAATGAAACATTATAAAACCAGAGAGTTATAGATCTCTCTGATTAGACATACAAACTTAAGGGCAGGTGAATGTTGAGTTGGACAAGTGAAAGTTGAATCTCACTTGCCCTAATCTAATGACCAAGTTGCCAGAAAAGTT
Organism: Maea johnstoni; assembly: GCA_963942565.1. Taxonomy (NCBI): domain Eukaryota; kingdom Metazoa; phylum Annelida; class Polychaeta; order Spionida; family Magelonidae; genus Maea; species Maea johnstoni. The sequence goes on along the minus strand of OZ012684.1, from coordinate 90,600,426 downwards.
ATAAGTAGTGCCCTGCACCCACTGAAAATTTAGTGCTCCCCTATGGGCCTATCTACATAGTAAATGTATATACCTGGCCACCCTTAGCCCTGCCTAGGCTTACAGGGTTAGTCACAGGGGCTTGTATCGTTGATCACAGTAGTCACAGCCGTACTAGCTCTATTTCATAGTACCAGCCTCAGACTCACGAGTGACCGCTCAACGATACAAGCCCCTGTGGGGTTAGTAATTGAACCTAACAAGAATGAACTCCACTTCCTCAAATATTTCTCATGATTATTGTCAGTTGCGATACAATATAACTTATAAGTGGCTTTTCTGACATCAGAACTATATAAATCAATAGCCACTGTGATTTGTGGTTGTAGACAGCTAAATTGTAACAGACTTCGGTAAATAATCCAATTTCAACTCTCAAGGGACAGGGCAGGCTGAGGCTGCCTGGCAATGACAGATTCAGAGTTATGAAGTGTGATGATATGGCAAGTCAATTTAAAATAAAAGTGGGAAGTTAACAGTGTTAAACCGTACGTATCAAAGGAAATGGTTTGAGGATTTCAATTTCTCAACACTATACTTACTCGGTATGAAGACATGTTGTATTATTCAAGATAAGCTTACGGACTTCTCTAAGGTTGATTTTCGCGATACCAAAAAAGTACTTGTGTTTAGAGTTCGAATATGGATGCAGTTGCTAGATGCGCGTGCAAGGTGCGCGCTAAATTTGCCGAACTTCCGAATTCTGCCGAACTAAAGACGAGAGTTTGTGCTCACGCGAGAAAAGTGTGCCATTTTCAAAACATGTGGGAACAGAAGTGAAAGTGGCCTGTCAACTGTGTCAAGCCCATTAAAAGTACCCTTCATTGTCAATACAAACAGTGTCAGTCGTAAACATCGTGATACATTGCATAGAAATGTATGACTGGTTGATAAAGTACATTTGTTGTTTCAAAGAGTCTGCTTAATTGACCTGATGTGCTTATTTGAAGTTTGTTTTTATTTTGGCTTGCATAGAATGATAGATTATTCCAGAGTCCAGACCCAATCTAGGTTACCCTAACCTGTCTAATCTCAGCTCTTATATTTATAATCTCAGTAGTACAACATCAGTGAGAATTTGGTTTGTTATTGGGTGGCTTATGAGCTATACTATGTCCATTTCTGCAACCCTACAATGAAAGTAAAATAATTAATGTCTAATCATATTACATGTACTGATGTAGTTCATAAATCATAGCTTCAGAGTAGATGAAAAAGGGGAGGCGGATATAGGCAGTGACCATAACTGGGTCTGGATGGATATTAGGGGGGGAGTGACAGAGAAAGGCAAGGAAAAGGGAAAGGGAAGGTGGAAAATAAATGAACGGACAGATTGGGCTAATTTCAGGAATGAGTTAGGAGAGACCATTCGAAATCTGAGAGGAAGAAGGGTAGATAGAAACGTAGAAGAGGAAGGAAGCGAGTTTGAAAAGTGTATGAAGAGGGTAGGGGGGAGAACAATAGGGAAGGTGTATGGCAGAGCAGCTGCAAGAGGCATACCAGCAGAACTGAAGGAGGCAATTAGAGAAAGGAGAGTGGGTTTACGAAACTACAGGAGAACAAAAGAAGGCCTGGGTAAGTACAAAAAGGCAAAAATGAGGGTAAACAAATTGAAGGTACAGGAAAGAAAGAGAAAGGAGCTGAAACTTATAACTGGGATGAAAAAAGGAAATAGGAGGGAGATAAAACGTTTCTGGAGGGCATATGGAAAACAGAAACAAAGTAAAAAAGGGAAGGTAGTGCTAGAAGAAGGGCGTAGAGAAATAGTGGACAAACAGGAACAGGCAACTTTCATAAAGGAGTATTGGAGAGATCTATACACGGCACATGAGACAGAAGAAAGGGTAGAGGACGGAGGAGAAGATAAAGGCGAGGAGGAAGAAGGGGGCCTGGGAGAGGAGATTAGGATAGAAGAAGTAAGGGCGGCATTAAAAGAAATGGAAAAAGGGAAGGCAGTGGGGGAGGATGACATACCCAGCGAGTTTCTGATAGAAGGGGGGGAGGAAGTTATCGAGTGGGCGACAGATATCTTCAATAAAGTATTGAAAGAGGAAAAAGTACCATCAGCATGGAAAAAAGGGGTAGTGACAGCCTTATACAAAGGGGGGAGAAAACAGGAGTTGGGAAACTACAGGGGAATTACAGTAAATAGTAGCATGTATAAACTTTTCACCAGAATCCTACGGAGAAGGTTGGAAGAAGAGGTAGAAGAGAGAGGGATATTAGGGGAAATACAGTTTGGGTTTAGAAAGGGTAGAAGCACGTGCGATGCAGCGTTTATATTAAGGCAGATTTTTGACCAGGGGAAGAGGAAGAAAAATATGAAGGTGGCCTTTTTGGACGTGAGGAAAGCGTATGACAGAGTGTGGAGAGAGGGTCTCTGGAAAAAGATGGAGGGATACGGGTTCGGGGGGAAATTTCTGCGAGTATTAAAAGAGCTGTATAAAGGGGACACATGTAAGGTAAGGTTTGGGGAGATAGAGACAGACTGGTTTGAGGTGAAAGAGGGACTTAAGCAAGGATGTTCGATGTCACCGGTGTTATTTGCGATATATCTGGCAGAGCTAGGAGATAGGTTAGTCGAAAGTGGACTCGGGGTCAAGGTTGGGGAGGTTACAATACCAGGTTTGTTCTTTGCGGACGATATGGTCGTCACAGGTCAAGGGGAAGGGGATTTAAGGGAGATGTTGAGAATGGTAGGGGAGTATGGAAGGGAATGGAAAATGCAGTTTAATTCATCTAAGAGCAAGGTAGTAAACATAGGAAAGAAGAGCAGCAAGGACAGAAGATGGCAAGTGGGAGAGGGGCAGATACAGGAAGGGGACGTCTACTGTTTGGAGATTAAGGAGGAGGAAGAATACAAGTACTTAGGAATATGGTTCTCAGGGGTAAAGGGCATGTTCAAAATGCACGTTAAAAATGTGATCAAGAAAGCGAACAGGATAAAGGGGGTGATAAAGAATGTAACGTCAGACACATACCAAAGGGCAGGAGTAGTGACCAAACTGTGGGAAGCTCTGGCTATCCCTAGCATCTTATATGGAGTGGAGGTTTTCGACATGGCAGAGAGTGACAAGCATAAGCTAGAGATAATTGAGAGGCAAGTAGGAAGGTGGGCTATAGGGGGCGAAAAAGGGACAGGTTATGAGGCAATTTATGGCGATTTAGGTTGGGTTAGTTTCGAAAATAGAGTAATGGAGAAGAAACTGGTGTTTGCAGGCAGGGTAGCATCGCTGGAGCGGGAGAGGTGGGCTAGGCAAGCATGGAACATGGCAGAAGAAAAGGGATTACCATGGATGGGCATAATAAATGTAATGACCGAGGAGGTGGGGCTGGAGGGAGAAAGTTTAAGATTAGGCCGAAATACATGGAAAATGGAAGTGAAGTCAGCAGTAACAGAAAGGGATAAGCGGAAGTGGCAAGAGGGGATGAGAAATAAGAGCACGTTAGAAAAATACAGAAGTAAGGAAGAAAAGAAATTTGAGGAGTGGTTAGACAGAGAAGAAGGCAGAACGGTCTTCAACATCAGAGCAGGATCACTAGGTCTGAGGAATAGGACAGGGAGGACAGTTCAAGATAAAACTTGCCAGAAATGCACAGAAGGGGAGGTCGAAAACGAACAACATGTAGTGCTTAAATGTCAAGCATACAGAGTAGAGAGAAACAGAATGTTGGGGAAGGTAAGGCGAATATGGGGGGAAGAAAGATGGGAAGTTTGGGGGGGCAAAGAAGAAGGAGAACAACTGAAGGAGATAGTGGGTTTAGTCGGGGAGCCATCAGAAGTACTAGCAAGGACAGTGGGAGATGGGGTGAGGAAGATGATGAAAAAGAGAGAAGAGGAGAAGCGATAGGGGTGTGCCTGTAAACATATATGTTATGTTCCTTTTATCTAACACAGTTGTTGATTCAGACTAAACGGTAAAGGGGAAGAGAGTCGATGGTGTAAGGGAGAGGCACCGAAACAGGTAGGCACGGAGGACACAGGAGGAGAGACGAAGTGGAGCTTTACTGTTTATTGTTCGGTTATTGATATAATAAATTAACACAGTTTGTGTGTGGGGTTTGAGGTTTGTTGAGGGGTTCTCCTTTTTGTGGGGTTGAATATATGTGTAAGACAAGAAGACAAGGAAGAAACGGACCAAAGACTTGGTAGGTTATATGTACAGGACGGGAGTACAGGGGGGGTACTGACCGGATGCAGGATGCACGACAATAGTACGGGGGGAGAGGGAACAGAGAGGTATAAAAGGCCCGGGGGTGACGAGTGGCCTGGGTGGTAGGGGAGACCTCCGTAGGTCCTCCTTCGGGAGTCGACCCCGTGGGAACAATGCGGTTACGGATCTCTAACAACAACAACAACAACAACAACAACAACAACAACAAATTTGATAACATTTTATTAAACCACAGGCATATGTGCCCTACACTTGCAAGTTGTATTGATTGGTTACTTCTCAGATGAACATGGACTCCCAGCCAGCAGATCTCCCATGTGACCTGGTCCAGGTGGTCAACTGATATACCCTGCTTGCATCCAGTAGGCGCTGGAGATATGTGAGGGACTGGCTGTTGATTACATGAGTGCAGCACTGATTACACTGCAGACATGTTACAGTTAGTGGCGCTTAGCAACACACATGCGTCGTCCACTGTGCGGTTGGCCTATTGCGATTATATGATGCCTTAGATGACCAAACACAAGTGGATTCGAAACCAGCCGGTCAACCTGAACATGCTAGCCTCAACCAGTGTCAACTAATAGCCGCTAATTAGGCCAAAATTGGTGCTCTGGGCACCCCCAGCTGGTGGTGGAGATCAGGTTTCTCTGTATAATGTAATAGATGCGAGAGCCCTGATTGGTCCTTGTTCCCACGTGACCTCGCGCTGCTGCCTTATCTAGTACTCCTGGCATGAGTCCAGCATGTAACTATAGGGCATATAGTAATTGGTCTCTCGCTACATATCCATTCTTTTCTTAATCCAAGATGATGCTCAACTCTTTGCTGCATCTCTTTTGTATCTACCTCTCTGGTCATATTCAGAGCATGCCTTATGATTTCAGGTTGGTTGGGAGTTTTCACTTGTATCATCTAAAAGAGCCCCATCTTCCCTACCCTTGCAGACAGTAGAAACTAACATGTGGATACCTTGATGTCCTAGAAATGGATGCGATTGGTGAACTGGTAACCTGCTGTAAAGCAGCTGACACAGACAAAGTTACAGAGCGAAAGGTAGTGTATACTTGACTCTTCCAGTGCTGAGGCTACTTTTGTCCAAAACACAAGTGCGCAACAATTTTTAAAAATGGTCAAAACCCTGTCATGCTGGTATTCTTTAGATAGCTCTCGCTGAGTACTCTCAGATAAGTACCCATATGCCAGGGTTTCAGTCATTTTTTAAAAAGTTTTTTTGCCACCAGCAGCAATAGGGTTAAGTTTAGATAGCATTTGCACTCTGTCATTAATACAAGTGGAAAGCATATCATGATCTATGGGTTTACTTGTTATGAATTTGTTGTAGCAGTATTACATATATTTGATGGCCATAGATCTATTCCATTACTAATGTCTATCACAACCATGCATACAAGTTTAAGAATGCATTTTCTATTTGTTTTATGTACAGCAAGTAACTGATAGATCCTGCTCCAATAAAGTAGTAAAAATGGTGTACACAATCTTTAGTAACATTATGAAATCCTTCCACTTGTAATATTTTTACCTTTCGTTTTGAAAGACATCAACATATAAGACATTACTGTTTTGTCAAATTAATTTGAAAATATGTAGGGAAAAGCAAAACAAAATGACATTAAAAGGACATGCCCCATGCCTCAAAATATAGGTATTTCCAATTCTTCAAACTTTGAATGCTATGAAAATAAAACAATATCCCTACTCACCTAATTTTATCTATTATATCTATACATCAAACTTTATTTTAAACCTTTTATGAGAAGTGGATGGGCTCTGCACCTTGATTACTTAGTACATCATAGGTTTACACTGTTGAAAATGCATTCCATTCTCGCTTCAGAAACAAATTGATACTTTGAAGAAGTTACTGTATCGGCAGCCAGTGGTCGATGCTCTAGATATCAACTCTCAAGCAAAAACAGGTGATAGGAGGGGCTTAGGAAAGTTCACCTGGCAGGATGTATTTAAGGTAAGTGAAAGAGAAAGCTTAGCTGTCATACTTAGTTTTAATATCACTTAACATGTATGGCTTATATCAGATACAGTAATTACTTTCTTATTTTCTTAACAATTCTTTTTTCAGTTTCTTAACATGCTTTATTAAAAAATTATGCTCTTTTGTTTAGTCAAAAATCTGAAATCTAATTAGTAATAACAGGACATCTATAAGCTGCCACAATATAATGTGTCTATATACCTTCTACAGGTTTCTCTGTATATACATTATGTTATATGTTTGCGTTGTAGGCTGTAAGGAATATAGTACTGAAGGAAGCAGAATGTTTGAGGAAAGCTAAGATTCCACAATCTCAGACATCTAAGTCCAACAGGGAGAAGAAAAAGCAGGATGTCAGCTCTCTCTTCAAAGTGGCAGTGCGACAGGCCAATTCAAGTAAGTGCACATTGAATATTAGACATTCTATTAACACCCATCAAGAGGAATTGAGGTGTGTGAATTAGTATATGAATATGACACGTTTTCCTACATCACTCTTTAAATTGTCTTTTTATTTATCCATTCATGTCTGAGCCTTCCTATTGAAACATGTCTGGTTCTATGGTACGTTTTGAAAATATCTTAGGAATGATATATGAATTACCAACATATTTAAAGAAGAGTTGTAGGTTGAGTTATGATGAACATTTATCCTTTAAATATACTCCAAAATATGTTCATTTCATAGCGTAATCACCACATTTGTCGGGTCATTTTTGGGTGCTATAACATGAATGGGTTGGAACGAAGTTGCTGCATAGTATTTGCTATTAATTGTCACATATATCAACACACTGGATAAACAAAACTGCTGCATAGTATTTGCCATTAAAATATACAGTGTTCGACGTTAACAGTGAACCTATGGCCCCAGGCCAGTAGAAATTCCCCAAAATAGCTTCAGGCCAGTTAAGAAAGACCTCAACTGGTCCTACAGGGCCAGTGAACCTTTAGGGACATTCTTGTTAGCAAGTTTCCGCTCAAGAATATCCCCAAATATTTTTGAAATCAATGAAGATGAAATAAATAAATATAAATGTTGTCGGTGAATTTTATGCAATGTTTTTTTCCTATTATGTTAAGAATACATAGGACCAGCAAAACATTTGCAGGAGCAGTAAAGTCCTAGGTGTTACTGGTCCTACGGGGCCAGTAACATTTTGAGTTAGCATTGAGGCCTGATGTGCCAATTTCAGGTATTTTATTTACATGTTGGGTGTGTGTTTCGTTTAGATGGGCATCATCTACGTATCCAGCCTGTGCTGGATCATATCATCGCTGTCATGGAGGACAGCTTCACCAGGGCTGCGTTTGGCGTGGACTACAGCAGTGTGCTCCTTAAGGACGTGCTGGCTGTGAGGAAATACTGGTGTGAGGTCAGCAGCGAACAGTGGCACAGTGAGTACAGGGACAGCTCGTCCAAAACGTGCTCATACTGTGAAAGATGGATACATTTGTCACAAATAGTATGAATGTATTTACACTGGCATTGGTGCATTCAGTTCAGGCAAAAGTATGAATAACAACAATAATAATAATGATGATAACAGGGTCTGACACGTTATTTTCATGCTAGAGGCCCGAAAAGATCTTTTGATAAAAATAAGTGGTCAACAGGATTTCTGGTTATTATACATACAATTTTGGGCCCCTGTTAGACAACTTTTTATTGACATTCAACTATTGTTTTATCTATTTAATTAAAACTCTCACTGTTATATATTCCTCATCAGAAACTGTTACGTAAGTTAAGAATCTTTTTTTTTTTCATCATGTTATTTTTAGTTTCAAGCTTCTCATATTTCATTTCTTTTCTAGGCTTGCTGGCCATATTTTGCCAGACATTTAAAGACCCTTCTTCAAACCTTGACCGAGCAGGACTGGCTAGAACTATTCACATTCTACTAGAGGGCGCTTCTCAACAGCAGGATATCCGAGCCAAACGATTCACAGAATTCTTTCTAGATACGCTGAAAAACGTCAAGTAAGACTACTAGGGCTAGGAGTCGTTCCGAAATTTTAGCTCGATTAATCGGCAAATAAATGATTATTTTAAAGAGTGCTATATCCTTCAAAACATGCTAGTACCTAACCCCGAAGTATAGAAATATATAGCGTGGTCACGGCAACGGCGCCATTTTGAAAATAGACTTGTCAATGCAAGTATAATACGCAATGTAACATGGATGCGGCTGCAAGAATAGACAAGAAAAAAACAGATAAGGTAGGCAAATTTCTTGATTTGTAACTGTTGCAGTGGAATGAGTAGTCAAGTAAGTGATCAATAAAGGTTTTGTGGAGAAAATTATGTTCTTGTGTACAAAGATAGCGATGTGGGCGATAATCGGAAATAATCGATTTTCCAAAACTTGACTCGAGCCGCTCGGATTTCTTGCCTATCCGATCGATTGATCGAGTTTTCGATTGATCGTCCTAGCCCTAAGGACTACCATCATATATCATAATCCATGTGGCATTTAACTAGGAGGCCCATTATTCAAAATATATACATAGCGTAAATTCCCAGGGAAATCTGGGCCATCTTGATCTATCACTGGTCATCATTAAGGGAAATCTGTGCCACTATTATTCTGCTTTGTCTGTATTTTCATAAAACATCCTCTACCCATAAAAGTTGTAATTATTTAAAAGTGACCTGAATTACCGAGAATTTACGGTATACATGTATGTCTATATATATATATATATATATATATATATATATATATATATATATATATATATATATATATATATGTATGTATGTATGTATGTATGTATGTATGTATGTATGTATATATATATATATATATATATATATATATGTATATATATATATATATATATATATATATATATATATATATATATATATATATAGACTGTTGTACTTGTAACTTAACTCTTTGTTTTAGACAGGAGAAGAACATGTCTGTTGTAGAGCACTTACTGTGTGGTATGAATGCCCTATGTCGTGCTGTAGCCATAGACTGTCGTACTCAAGTTTGCCGTCTTGGTGAGGGAATTGCCAAAGGACTATTCTTCATATGGCACTCTCGGCCTTCAGAGCCTCTTAAGGTAAGCTCCAATATCTGGTCACGGTTGCAGGGTACAACAAAATAAATAAACACCAATTTAACCCTGTCAGTGCTCGGGAGTTTCTATATAAATTGTTGTCCGGATCTAGATTATGTTTGACCATAATTTTAAAAACAAAAAAATAATTTGGGAATGGAGAATCATTTTTTTCTAAATATTTAGTTATTAGTTCTGAAAAAAAGTTAATTATATTGATGAGTTTGCTTTGTGTTTTTGGTGATTATAAAGGATGTTACTCATTGGATAGCTCTATAATTCTACTCCTATAACTGCATTTAGTAGATGATAAAAGTACAAAAATTATTTATTTATTTTCTTATTGGCTCTCTTGAGACTCATGCATGTTGAATAAACGGCTCAATAATTCCTTGAAATATGGGGGAGATACATGCTGTCAAGTGTACTTTCAGGAGGAGCTGGTTGAGTTTTTCCGCCTGCAGATGGCAGTCCATCACCCAGAGGGGGCCAGCACTGAGGAGCAGGGGGCCTTCAGTCTTGACTGGGACTTGTGGAAGGTATGTGGATACTTCAGTAGGTTTCAGTATACTTCACAATTAACAACCCCAGGTTCAGTGTTGGGTAACTTGTACCTTGCACTCTGAACAAGAATTTTGCTGATTTCCTTGAGGTTGTTAATTTGAGACTTTTTTGTCAATCCAAATACATTGTACTATGTATTCTCTCATGGCATGTATTTTATTCTTGTAAATACAGAGCTGTTTGTTGATGGTCTGTTTCAGAGCCATATGAGGAAGCTCTATGAGGCCATGTATCACGATCTTCAACAAATAGGAGGCAGAAACAAGTTTGTATCCGGGTAAGTTTAACACGGGGGAAAGGTTTGGTGCTTGTTGACTTTCTGTCGAGATAAAGCCATCTGTTTTCCTTACACAAGATAGTTCAGTCTATGTATTAGGCATTACAATCTCACTAGCTGCATTGCCTTTTTTGCAATTTTAAGATTTAATGATCATGCTACTAAATACAAATTAAGGAACTTTTTTAGATATTTGTATGCCACAGAGGACCTATATTTGTACGTCTTGTCACTCTTTGATAAAGAAATGGTCCCATTTTCTCTGCAGAAGCAAAGACGTGGTGCTGAAGCCTGCATATGTGGATTTGGCTGCAGATGTTTGTCATCAGGTAAGTCCAAAAATCTTTGTCCCACTTAATAGGAATCTTGGTGCTCAGTGTACACTGTACTCATAGACAGTACTAGTATGTGTTATTTCAAAAATGAGGTGTATATAAATATTCATATGAAGCACATTATGTATTATGTATTTGCCCAAAACATTACTGGAATAGATTACCAAAAGTAGGGTTAGTATATTTTTAGGACTACTACCATGCCTGGCCACAGGTACAGGGACTGTCTTTTTGGACAGGCAACAATTCTATGAAGATTTTAGAATTTTAACTTTTTAGAGTTAATAACCAAATATTTTCCTAACAAACCATGTTCGACACGGATAAAGTGTAAATTGCCATTTTTGTCACAATAGGCTATTAAATGTAGTTGGTATAAGGATTCGAACGGGCAGGAATTTTGGAATTGCTGCTTGGACAGACATTTTAAAAATCCTGGCTAACCCTGCCAGGTCACTCTATCTTTGTTATTTGTCAGGTACTGCAATTAATGTAACTATTTTCAGATATTTCTGGAGAAGTTGCCGTCGATAGATGTGACACAGATGTCTTTTTATGAGCAGCCTGGTGGTATGGCTAAGAGGCGCAAGGTGGAGTCAGGTTGGGGAGTCCTGAGGGATTTCATAACTACGCTAGGCCAGACTAGTCAGGCCATTCCTTGGTAAGCTAGCTAGATCTGTCACAAATACAAAAGACATACGTAAACTTAGAATTAATGTCCAACTAGGAAAATAATGAGATGTCCTATTTTGCAAGAGATGCAAACAATTCATTCAAATAACAAATATAAAAGGTATATTCACTTATTGGGAGAATGCATATTGTCTATTAAGTTATCCTAATATCTGAATAGAAGAAAATTTTCAAATTATCATTATGATATTTGTTTTGAAATTTTAATTTGTAGGAACTCTTGAATGAAATCATTGGTGTCCTTATGTGTAATTTTCAAAATGTTTGGGTCGCCAAATGATGCTGAGACAATGTACCTGTTAACCAAGGTCCAAATTCTTCTATGTTCCCTTCCAGGTTACAGCTACTGAGTGTCATGCTGAGGAAGTACCCTCACAGTTTGCCAGAAGAAGAGCTGCTTCCAATGCTGTCCTCTCTCCAGCAACTACAGGCAGAGTGTAAAAGGTAAAAAAATAAAAGATGAAACATTTTTTTATTAAGTTTGTGCAATATACTACTTGTTGGAATATGATCTAACTAGTAACTATGAAGCCTAAGAAAAATAAGGAATATCCTAGCATTTGATGAACAAATAAATCATTTGCATGTATTTGATTTATTTTAAAGGCTATTATATCTTAATATGACTACATTTTTGCTTCTACTTCTTATTTTGCTCTTGCCCTTACAAAAAAACATTCTATTAACCACAGGTCTATCATTATACCTGTGACAGAAACAGGTTGAGGTTTCAATTTCCACGGTCGGGCCATGGGTTATTGGTATGCCTGTGATTGACCATAACCACCATTCTATCACAGGTCTGCCATTTGTCTACTGTGACATGTGGTTAGAATGGGTAGATATGTGGCATTTCCTATATTATATGGTTAGAATGTGTTAATTACATGGTAGACCCCAAATATGGATATTTGGATGGCCTTTTTACTTTAATTCTTTCATTTATAACCTGTACACGTGAGAAGTTGACTTTAATGATGTTATTGCTGTTCGTGCTGCAGGGGTGAGGTGACTGGCTGGGTGCTGACCGCCCTGGTGTCACTGGCCAATGCCCAGGGGGAGAGCAAGGACTCCCCATCCCAGCAGGCGACCAATGAGAGTGCGAGAAGCCACTGGTCGCAGGTGTGGCGCTCGGCCCTCAGACTCATCAGCTTACACCACGCTGTGGAGGAGGGCTTCCAGCTACTAACCGTTCTACTACAGAGGGGACTCACCCAGCCGGGCAAGGACATCTGGACCCTCTTCATACCAAATATGTACTCCTGCACTACAAGCGCTGTGGAGTTCTTAGCCGCATATCTCATCAACCATGACCTCCCAGAGAACTTCCAGCCTAACGTTCTAAATGTTAGCAGCATTCCTATAACAGAAATTGACAGGTTTCCTCTTAGGCAGCAACTCTTAAATTGGATGCTGCCCAATTATGACGAGCTGGGGGAAAACAATGCTGTGCCTGTAATAGGGAGTATAGATTTAGAACTATTGAGCCATGTCCTAGTGGCATTATCCCTGAGGAATTATGGTGGTGCCACCTACAGGAACGTTGAGACACCGGCTCAGCAATATTTGACCAGAAAGGAAAAGATCACTTCAAGATTACATTCCATTCAGAGTAGCTACTTACATTCATCATTTGATATACAAGCACAGCATTCCAGGAGTAGTTCATCAGAGTTGCCCAAGGCGGCTACGACGTCTTTAAGGCCCATTCACCAGAAACTCCTGCAGCTGCTCATTAGGGACAGCAAACAGCTCATAGAAGCAGGTGAAGCGGAGGTGAGAACAGTTAATCTCACAATCATGTTTCAAGCTGCACCAGAGACCTACAAATGAGAACCTCATATATTCCAAACACATTTTAACAGTCTTTTTAAGTCTGACAATAATAGAGTAATAGGGTGGGACCAACTGAACAGTTGGTCCCAGAGTTTATAACTTAACCACCAAGGAGAAAAATCCTTACATATGCTTCCACAGGCATTTCTCATATGAAATCCTTGCTTTATTCATAACTTGTTCTCTTTAAGTATTGGAGCATTCAGAATACATTCTAAGAAAACTCAAACCACAAATGCATTAACAGAACTAATAGAAATACTTCTTAAGCAGATATGTTGCCCATGAATCTCATACTAGAGAATTGAAGAATGTCATACTATAAAGGCATAGCTTGAGATGTTTTTTGTTTTTACCCCAGTGGCCCAGTCTTATACCATAATGTTGATAACATGTGTGATCATGCAATGTTTTGTGTCGTCAGGCCAAGAGTGTGGAGAGGATGGCAAGTCAGCTGGGTCTGATTGCTCTGGTTCTAGAGAAGATGTTACTGGCTGGCACCCTAACAATAGCTCAGCTAAAGGATGCGGAGCTGCTTAATATATGGAAGGTAGGTGAACAAATACTTCCTTAAGAGGTTGGTTATACTAGGTGCTTACATAATTACTTGGTGGATTCAATTATGGTGAAACATTGACCATCTCTTTTTCCCTATATTTGAAACACCTTTTGACTGTGTCGACCCATCGTGCACTGGGAGACACTTTGTGGTTATGCTATATGTTATTGTGTGTTGTTTTCCTATTGTCATTATATATAGATATAGATATATAGATATTATTATTGTTTTTATGTCTACATTCAATTAGTTCTCATTGAAATCAACCATGTTTCATATTTCAGCTTGTGTGTGACCCTCTCCAATTCTCTCTAATGTATTGCTTTCTAAAAGCTACAACTAAACCATTCACACATGGAGTGCAAACATGCTATGTCAACTGTAAATGCTACTCGTCAATTGGTGTATTATATGTAAAATTTTTAGATTGGGATTGTTAAATTATGTAGAAACATTGACTTCCAGTCAAGTATTTCTCAAAATTAATTTTCTTTTAAATGTCAGAATATTTTCATATGTGTCAGACCATTGGTCAAAAAGCTTTGGAGAAAGTGTGGACCTTTTTGGTTAGTCCTTTCAAAACCTAGCCGGTTATATTACTATAATCCTTTCTGTTTATAATTATAGGACATGATGAAGAAGTTTGCCTCAGATTTCTGTGAAACTGTGAAGAAAGATGGCGCCACCAGTACTGCATGTGTGCTGCCAAGACTGCTGAATCTATATAGCCATAGTGGTAGAAGGAACAATGAGAGCACACAGGTCATAGGAGAACTGTTCAGGGCTCTCTCACCTGCTAACTTAATGGAGCAGTTGATGGTTGTAGCCAGACAAAAGGTATGATATGAACATTAGCATTTTACATCAAGGATTGCAGACTTCTCAGTAACTCACTTTAAGTGATTTTGATTTTTTCAAGTTATTGTTGGTTAGCAAAAGAACAGTATCTAATGGAAGCCTAGTCTGTGTTATGTTGCTGCCTTTCTGTATATATTTTAGTTTGAGAGAAAAAAAACTACTGCATATTGTGTTAATATTGCAGCAGTTTAATTTATGCATACTCTGCGATCACCTGGAGTCCGCATTTATTAAACCTCACACCATTATTAAGATATCCAATCCCTAGCGAGAGCTATCCAATGAATACCAAAATGACAGCTGGTTTTCAAAAATCTTTACATCCTTGTGCTTTGCACGAAAGTAGCCTCAGCATTGGAACCTGGGTTAACATGATATACGGTACTGTTTATCTTATTGTTAGGTGAGCAAGTCTCGGTCCGCCAGCAGACATGAGCCACAAGCCAGCAGCAGTAGAGGCCACAGGCGGAACAGCTCTCCTGTCTTTGATGAGTTTGATATGGAATTTGATGACAGAAACAGCAGGAGCAGTTTCGAAGAAAGCGAACTAGCAGAATCTCAAGGAACTGAAGATGTAGAACAGTCAAAAGGTATTCAGTATTTAGCATTTGGAATCAAATTAAAAGGAAAACTATCTATCAAACGGTATCACCAGCATTGGTCAATAGGTGTTGTGCACATGCAGCCATATCACACACTTTTTACCATATCACACACTATAGAATTGACTCCACAATGGTGCGCGCCCCGGCCAATGTTGCAGGATGTGGTGCCAGATCCTATGGGGAACGTAGGGTTCATGTCACTAATTTGGGTGACTGGGCAACAGCTTGGACGACAGCCCTTCCCATGTGAGTTTCAATGAAATCATAGAAATGCTCAGACATTGGCAAGTGAACTATAACTGCATAGTTGGTATTTAAAGAATTAATTTTTTGTTTATTCAATTGCATGTAAATGGTTGTACCATAGTTACATGGAGATGCACTGCACAGCAGTTGTAATGAGACATTTTATATACATTTATAAATGTGTTACATTACTGTTACCAGTGTTTTGCATAATGTAAGAACAGATAACATGGACCACCCTCAACCCATAAAAATCATAATTATCAAACAGTGTCCCAATTTACCAAGAAATTATGGTAATAGAAAGTGAAACAGAGTCAGATATCCACTTTCAGTCATAGGTATCCAACTTGGCTTTGTCCAAGTTTGCTTTCATCACTGTCTCTCAGTGATGCCCAGAGGGTTCGCCTGCAAAGTGTGGAGATTCTTTGTTTTTGGTGTTCCTGTCGAAGTAATAGTCATTTCTGAATGATGTCCTGTGTATTGTCCTAGAGCATGATTTTTGTATTTTCAGCGTGCGAGAGTTTGCTCTCACCACTGTCTCTGAGTGATGCTCAAAAGGTTCGCCTGCAGAGCGTGGAGGTTCTCTGTTGCTGGTGTGCCTGTGACAGTCTGGAGGCAGCGCACACCATAGGTGTCCCATCAGAAGTGCAGGCCTCAACCATCAAGTCTAAACTACTGGAACTACTTAATACCGACAATATTGACCTTTCAAGACCTGTAGATGTGCAACTGGTAAGTAAAGACTACTCTATTACAAACTTGGTTCTTTCTTCCAAAATTATTTTCACTTATCAGCTTTTGATATATTTGGTATTGGTTCTATGCACTTGGTCAATAGGCAGCACAAACATGTTTTCATTGAATGTTTATTACTTTAAATATGGTTATGGCAAATAGTTAAAGACTTCCACCTTTATTGTTGTGGGACAAATGTTATGTTAGATTTTGAAAAAGATGCTTATTTTTGTAATACCACTTACTTATGTAATAACAAAGCAACCATATTTGAAATACCCACCCACCTCCAAGTGGTTCTTTTTTAGATACTAAATTTGTTTGTTGATGTATCAATATTTTATTGTGTTTTCACAGGCGAAAGTCATAATTGAACACTTCATTGCTGAAGGGCAGGAGTTGGATGAAGATGATTTGGGTACTGTTGTGGATACATTTAGGTAACATGTGCTACATTAGTTACACTTGTTAATTATATTGTCAACAAGTACAGAGGAATCTGTCTAATTCAACTCCTCTTTAAGTTGAATACCTCATTAAGTTGAACTTTCTCGTGAGTCAAAACAAAACCAATAATGTAGTATTTAGATGACCAGACAATCTCTGTAAGTTCAGAAAACCGTCTAGACTGCAGGTATTAAGCCTTAAAGCATATTTCACTGAATAGAAGACATCATATAGGTTTATGTTTTATTTCTACATTTCTCACATGAAATCAAATGTTCTTTAATGTTTTCTTAAATCCAGGTAAGACTACTCTGTCTGCCTTACAGAGTTAGGAACACAATGACATAGATCTGACGTGGGATTAGATATCATCTAACATTTAAATTTCTAAAAGAATATTTGCCTCCATTATCTTTGCTATTACTTTCATGTGTTCAAGACACTGCGCATATTAGACCAGGATGTCAAATTGAATTTTATCTCATACCTAGTGATTTATTGGCCATGTTGCCGTTTCAGCCATGTGTTCAAGACTTTGCCCTGAGACCAGGATTGTCAAATTGATTTTTTTCTTGTACGCATTACCTAGTAGTCAGGGACCCAGCACCTCAAAAATCAGAAAAGCTTTGACCAAAAGATATACTTTTTGGACATACGTTATAAGTTAGTAAATATTCTACACTTCATGAAATTGCTTGTTGGACTTTCAGCATTCATCGCGAAAGTGCTTTTTGGGGCATTTCACTGCATTTTTGAGCAAAAATGTGCATTTTTAGGGATTTGCTCATAGAAAATAAGATTTTTATAGTAGGAACTTGAAACTTGCCACAGATAATCACTTTGGGATGCTCCTTGTCACTGTTATATAATAATTTAAAATATTGGAAGCAGAGGTTCAAATTTGGCTATTTTTTAACAAGAAATGTTGAAAAACGCACATTTTCTATGAATTCTGACATGTAAAAAGTGTTTTACAATTCCAAAAAAAGATTTATTTCGTGTTTACGCAACATAGAAATTAACTACAATACTCACTGTATATATAACACCCAATTAATATTTTGTATAATAATCCCTTGTTACTTTTGGGTTGATTTTAAGTGAAAATGTGCAAAAACCTGCAAATTATGTGACTTATTTGTGAATTATTGTATTCAGGAAAAAAACATGATTTTTTTTAAATAATACTTACCAATAAGTAATGGGTGTATTCTAAATTGAAAAAAAATATTATAGGGCGACCACGTGTGCTTCTTTATCAAAGGGGGGGGGGGGGTATTGGAATATGTTTTGGTGAAAACGGATAGATTAGATTTTTGGAGAATCATACTGAAAAGTGCCCATTTCATAATCAAAATATAATAACTTTATTACAATAACATTTGCAATTTTCTACAGGGAGCAATCATTATCTAGTAACATCAACTCATAGTAGTAGCAAATCTTGTAGGAACAAACTACTACAAATTACTGAAACACTGAAGGTGTCCAAGCACTGGAGGTGGTAGTTCTGGCCTCCTCTCAAGCTCGGGCACCTTGTCTGCTTGCCGGGTGCCGGGTCAATTTTCCCTCCAGTTTGGAGAGATCTTCCTCGGAAGGAGATTCCCAGCCATCTAGGCGCCACATGCCTAAGGAGGGCTTGAGGGAGCTAGGGTGGAGTGCCAAGCATTACTCCTCCCGATCATCATCTCATTCCCATTCAAAGACCACTTCCTCAAGCTCACATGGTTGGGAGAGTTCAAGAGATAGTGGCAAGGGTGACCGCCACACTAAGAAGTAGGGGTTCACCCCATCTCGTGGCTTTTGTAAGAGGTTGGAGAGTCGGCCTCTGGTCACAGGGCATCCATGGTTCCAGCTCAGGCTTTGGTTCAGGCCACTCTGGCGCCAGGCTCAGTCCTCAACCCCAGGTCCTTTGCAGGTGCTGATATCATGTTACTGGCAGCTGTAGCAAATACTACTTCAAGCTCTCCAGGCTGCTATGGGCAACATGCAGTACAAGTTCCCCGGCAAGCATCCCTTTCAGCCTCCCGGTTAGGTTGGTCCAGGGTCCTGCCCAAACCCCTCAGCCTACAGCCTTCGCATAGTGAGGACCTCGGTCCAGTTGGGCTGCTCCTCCTCCAAGCCTCTCATCTGATGAGTGGGAGGTCACCCAGCAGATGACAACAGGCAATGAGGGGGAGGTGCCCACTCCACGGCCAGTTCATAGTCTAATGACATGCTCTCTGAGCATGAAGACTAGTTGGGAGCTCCGTGCCATCCCAGGTGGAGCTGGATAGAGAGCCTTCGGGCCCACGGCTCGTCCTGCCCCGCCGTTGGATGCTTCTCGTTGATTGGCTTCTGTCTCAAGCTCATCTTTGTCCTTCACTGAGGACTTTGATGACCTCAGAGGTGAGAAATCCCTCTGTAGGAGGAACTATCTGTCAGATAAATTCTGCTTACCTACCCACTTCCACGAGACCCTGACTACCAAAAAGAGGGCCCATTGGTTTTACTTGGCCCCACAGAAGGAGTCGGCCCTGGCTGCTCCACCTGCCCAGGCTAGGTCATTCTTTGAGGGAGTTCCTCATCACGCCCCTTCTCTGTATGTGATGGTGCCATAAGATGCTATGTGTCATCTCATTACAAAGGGAGATGTATGTGTTCGATTTGACAGGTCTGGCAAGACATTTCCTGTGACTGAATCCGATTAGTCAGCTTTTTCTGAGCCCCCAGCCAATAGATAAGAAGGCAGAAAAAGACATTTCTGTGTGTAGGTGAAGAAAGACTTCCTGTCCAGGAAGCCGTTCGACACCGATAAGTCATCTCCCCTGGCATTGGCAGATTGGTTATCCATGTGCCTGGACGAACATCTGGTGTGCGCTAACTGGTTATCCGCATTGCTGATTTAGACTGAGGCGCACATCTAGCATGCCAGACCAAACAGGCCAAGATCTTAGAGCGATTGCGTGAGGGCCGTGCCACACCAATCCTGGGTCTGAACGAGGATTTCTCCTCAGCCATGGTTATGGATGTGATGGAGTGGTGGGACCAGACCAGCTTGACCGGTTGGTCAATCATCTCTGACCTAACTATAGCCAGGGAGGAGGCTCCTTTACCAAAAGGAGGCCCCTCCGCAAGTTGCCCCTAGACCGGGGTCTGACACTTAGATTTTAGGCTAGGGGCCCGAAAAGGTCTTTTGATGACAAAAGTTGCAAAAACAGAATTTCTGGTTAATATACATGTACTATTTTGGGCCCCTAGTCCGAAAAATCTAGGGGCCCACCACAAAATCTAGGGGCATATGCGCCTGGGAATGTCGAACCCTGCCCTAGACTCAAACCTAATGTTTGTGTGGCAATTCAAGCAAGTTCAGAAGGAAACTACTGGTCCAGACAGCCCATTCTGCCCAAATTGCCCTGTACTGGGGTTCTCCTCCACTGGACTGGATCCCTAAGAGGCTGGCCACCGCGTCTAAAGGACTGGGCCACCGAGGGAGAAACCGAACAAGGGTAAATCTGCCTCCGTGACTCTGAAGCTGCAAGTGAAAACCTCGGCTAAGGAGCAACCTCAGAGATCTTTTGGCGATATTAGCTGGTTGCAGGGGCACAGTAGGGTCCGACAGGCTTCCAACTGCAATGAGATGGGGTCTGGTCTGGTTTGGGGGATATTAACCCTTATGCTGGTGGTGGTTAATTTGGCCAATACAAACTTATGCAAAAGCCCTGAAAAAAATGCCTGAAACCCTGGCACATTGGTACTCATCTGAGAGTACTCAGCGAAAGCTATCCTATGAATACCAACCTGACAGGGCATAGATAGTTTTCAAAAGAAATTCTGTCCTTGTCCTTTTTGATGAAAGTAGCCTCAGCAATGTAAGGATTAAACTCTAGCCATGCCAGATTTCCAGGATCACTGTACTGTAAGACCAGGCCTGCCTGGTCACGGCACTACCAGGGCTGCGAGAGTTTGCCGGAGCCTAGGAGGAGTTGACCTCCGACATTTTTGTCCTCCTGACCTACCTGATAGAGGCTACCAGATAGAGTTCACGGGGAGCATGAGTCTGACCAAAGCTCCCTTGTGGACTCAAATCCTGAAGGAGCAATCCTATTATCTGGCTCTGGAAGAGGGCCTAATCTAAATGCTATGGAAAAATGCAATTCTTCCTATTGATCTTGGAATGTCATGGATAGTCGACAAGTCAATCAATCAACATTTTCACTTTGTCAATTAAATCGATTCGAAAGGTTGGGTATAGAATCAAAATAATCGATATCCTCTTCCCCAACTCTGGCGTATGATTATTAATAGAAAATATACTTGACGAGACACGGGTTTCGAATCGAATCAGATCGATATATCAGAAAGAGTATAGCATTTAATTGAATCGAGAAAAAAAGGGATATCAATGACATCCGGAGGATGATCCTTCTTCTCTCAGACCAGGGTTCTACTCTGTTTACCTAGTGGAGAAGTGCTCAGATGTATGGCGTCCCACCCTCAACCTATGTCGAAGTGAAGGAGGTGGTGACTCGGCCAAATTCAAAATGGACATCCTCCAAAGCATGACAAGCATGCTTGGATTCCTGGGTTTGATTCTCGATCTCTGTCTGATGCTGACATACCCATCAAAAGACAGAATAGATCGGTTGAGACGCCTGGATGTTTAAGTCCCTGGTAAGCCCAGTAAGACTGTGGCATCTTTTTTCATGCACTTGGCCAGCATGATCTATCTGGTTTTCTGTGCTAGATGCAATGTACGGTGTATCATAGGTTGTAAAGGCTGGAAGGTCCTTCCAAATGTGGAAGGATACAAGAGTGGGAAAGTGATGAAGAACGATGTGCTAAGTAGTTGCTCAGAAATAAAGGTACTTCATAATGGTAAATTGAACTACAATTATGAACTGCTATTATGTATGCTATAATATTTTGATTATGAAATGGTCACCTTTTCAGTACAATTCTCCAAAAATCTTCTTTTATCCATTTTCAGCAAAACATATTCTAATACCCCCCCCCCCCCCCCCCTTTTGATAAAGAAGTACATGTCACCCTATAACATGTTTTTTCAATTAAGAATACACCCATTACTGATTGGGAAGTACTTTTTCCAAAAAATCTTGTTTTTTCCCCGTGAACAATACTTCACAAATAAGTCGCAAAATTTGCAGGTTTTTGCACATTATTACTTAAAATCAACCCAAAAGTAACAAGCGATCATTATACAATTTTTTAATTGGATGTTATATCTACAGTGAGTATTGCAGTTAATTTCTATGTTGAGTAAACACAAAATAAATCTAATTTTGGAATTGTAAAACACATTTTACAAGTCAGAATTCATAAAAAATATGCGTTTTTCTACATTTTTCACTGAAAAATGGCCAAATTCGAGCCTCTGCTTAAATTTTTGAAAATATTATGATACAGTGACAAGGAGCATCCCATAGTGATTATTTGTGGCAAGTTCCAAGTTCCTATTCCAATAAATGTATTTTTTATGAGCAAATCCCTAAAAATGCACATTTTTGCTCAAAAATGCAATAAAATGCCCCAAAAAGCACTTTCGCAATGAATGCTGAAAGTCCAACAAGCAGTTCCTTTTAGGGCAAAGTTAAAGAAACCTAAAAATAAAAGGTAGAATTTTATATCTGATGGTCAAAGGTCAAACCCTTTTTTAAGCACTTTTCAAGGGTTGGGTCCCTGACTATAGTGATTTATTAGCCACTCTTGTTGCTGTTTCAGCCATGTGTTCAAAACATTGCGGCGAGACCAGGATGTGAGTGTTGCGTTTTTGGGTCTGCTTAGCCGGCTGGTACCCCACTTGTTAGTTGATTCTGCTATGGTGGATGCTTCGAAGGCTGAGTGTAGAGATATTGTGCTACATCTACTGGGTGCTTTTTGGTGAGTCTATGTTTAACTCTATTCATGTCCATAGCACTTGAAAATTGTACAACAATTTCAGAATTATCTTCCAATTTTCAAAGAAAGTTGTCTTTTATGTTTTACTGAAATGAGCCTTATTCCTTTTTTTCTTTCACAAAATTGTTTGTATATATATATATATATATATATATATATATATATATATATATATATATATATATATATATATATATATATATATATATATATATGGGTGAGCATATTGGGACTCTAAAGATGTATTTATGTCATTTATCTATAAACTATTGATGTTGTAAAATTAGCAACCAGTTCAAGGTTGGAAACCGACTCAAGGTGCGTTATGTGTTTTGTGAAATTATAAGATTGGTTCCTCATTCCTTCATTTTTGTTTGAACTAACTTTTAATTTTTTTGTAGGAGGCTTCAAAAGGATTTTTCTTCAGCAGTCAGAATGGCAATCTTAGAGTGTATGACTTCATTTATTAAGGTAGGACTATAGAACCATGCCATAGAGCATTCAGAATGTTCAAATGTTCACTTTAATCAAACCAATTAGTTATCCTTAGGTACATACAAATAGTTAAAGCAATTACAAATGGTATTTGGCATATATAATGAAACTTCATGATTTTCCAGCTCTCTATAAAATACCCTGCGGAGGCAACTGTAGTTAATCTGGACTACTACACTTCATACTTCAGGCTCTCAGGATATATTGATACATAGCCTGGTAGATTCATATTTATAGTATTTCTATTACATATAATTCCAATTATTTTCTTTCCTTTTTAAAGTTTGTAAGAACGTAGTTCTTATAAACTTTATTACTATCCGATGAAAATTTTTGACGTCTAAGCTTTCAGTTTTGAGTTTTGTGTTGTCATGATCTCGTTATTTGTTCGGCGATTTTTCTATTTTTTTCGTATTATTGATAGTTTGTGTGGTGAATTTATTAGATTTTTCGTTATATTTGTGTTTTTCCGTTTTTAAAGTGTTATTTTCTGTGTTTGTTTCTGTGGAATCTTTTTTCATGGTGTACTCGGTAGGCGCTCCAGCGGGTTTGACCCGGATGTTGTTCTCGTTGTTTATTTCTTTGCGCATGCGTGGGTCAAATTTACTGCGCATGGGCAGTTAGATATGCATAAATTATATTGTTGTATGCGTGCGCATTTGCGGTTGTTGTGTGTTTTCCTCTCTGTTTTTTCGTTTTTGTGCGCTTTTTGCGTGTTTTCAATGTTCTTGTTTGTTTTGCTTGCCTGTTTATGTAATAGTTTGTTGTTGTTGTTTGTTTCGGTGGCGCTTTTTAGCAGTTTTGTTGCGTTACTTTTTGCGTCGTATGTGTTGAGCATGTTCGTCCCGCCCGTATGACGTAGTTCGCCATGTGCTGCATGTATAATTAATGAAGCTCTGTGGCGTGGTGATTTGTTTGTATTGGTTGGCGCTGCGTTCGTAGGTTTATTTGGTGTTTATTTATGTTTTCACTACGAATGTGTGTGTGTTTGTTTGTTTGTGTCTTTTAGTCTGTGGTTATTGTTGTTGTGTGGGATATGATTGTGTAATGCGTGTTGTTATTTGGCTCTTTTTTCTGTCGGATGGTGATTTGGTGGCGCTGCGTATCTATGACGTAGTGGGGGTTTCCCTTGATGTTTGACCCGTTTTTCTTTTGGGGTTTCCCTGTCTGTCTTGTTTTGTTTAGTGTTGTATTTCTATTACGTGTGTTGCTTACTGTTGTTTTCGCAGTTGTCTCGCGTATGTTTGTTGGTGCGATCGTGGTGTCTCTTCATTTTGTGTCACGTGTGTGTGTTGCTGTTTTCGGGGATTCCCTCGAATCAATGGGGTTTCCTCACGTGTGTGTGTTGTCGGTTTCGGAGTTTCCCTCGAATCATTGTGATTTGTATCATCATTGGGGACGGCGTGTGTGTGGTGTTGGAAGCGCTATTATTACGATATTTCGAAGATTTGACCTCGTTCTAAATGATTGCAGTTGTGGGTTTTTAACCTGCAGACGGTGTCAAACATACGAATTCAAAATGGCGGCCGCTGTAAGCTGCTGCGCCGAATACCGATAGTTTCAATTCCTTCACTGACAACAGATATCCCAAAGGCGGGATATCTATAAAATAAACATTTTTGGAAAGCTGAGAAGCAGCTTGTTTGGATAATATATATCGGTGATTTTCATACAGTAAAGCTTCATTTCATGTGTGAACTTCAGATAAATTATAACCAGTTCAAAATTAGTACGGATTATACAAATCGTTACTGCCTGGGATTATTTATAGGTATAAGGCTAAGGATTAAACAGAGCAAGGAAGCTATGACAAGTAAGAAGAAACAAATACAATTACAGAAACTTCAAGTAGGGAGAGATATGTGAAAAGGAGAACTAAAACTTCCCTGCACTCAGTACTTCAGAAGGAAGCCATACAAGTATAAGCCATCTCCTCAAGTACACAGTGCATAGGTGAGAAAGGATGCGCAAAGTGAGTGTTTAAGATTTCAAAGTAAAGTTATACACAACTGATTCCAGTACATGTTAATTTCTTCAACATTAACACAAAAATAGCCACTATTAGTGGTCTCTTCATTCAATCTAGGTTTTGTTTGTACAATGTACTTCATTCGTTACAAAACAAAACAATCAGGAGTTTGTATAACAACTAAGTCTCATTTACAACATCAACTCATTATGAATTGATTGAATACAATAGATTAAAGGAATATATGCAAGTGCACAAGCCCAAAATAAGCCCTTCACTATAGAGAGAGTAAACTATACTCATAAGTATGCATCATCCTCTCTCAAAAAGCCCACTGATTCTGAAATCTGCACTTTAAATACTATGTCAACTGCACTGATATTCATGTTCTAACTATGCTTATATGTAAACAGACAGGTATACTATGAGCAGCCTAGGGATCTCCTCAGTCTGGAAATTCCTCCCCTGAGCCTAGATTACTAGGCTGGCATGTGTATTTTTTGTCTTCAACCCTTCAGCTGGTGGTGGCTAATTTGATCAATACAAAATGATGCAAAAAACTTTTAAAATGGCTGAAAGCCAAGCATGTGGGTATTCATTTGAGAGTACTCAGTAGGAGCTATCCTTTGAATACCTACATGACAGGGTTTAGATGATTTTCAAATTTTTTTGCCTATGTGCATTGGACGAAAGTAGCCTTAGCATTGGAATGGTTAAATGGATGGAAGGCCATTCCAAGATATGGTCACACCCTCAAATTCCTAAAGCAACATTCATTGGGTAGAAGGTACAAAGCATGAAATGATCCAAGATGGAGGAGAATCTCTGGCTGCACTTGTTCTGATAACAAGTTTAAGGCGAACCTAGCCACCTATTCTACGGCATACGACATAAGATGCATAGTCAGTGCAATCATATGCAAGACATAGAAAGAGATTTCTAATTTTCTATACATTTAGCATAAGAGTTTATAATATGAGAGGTATATAATTTAGAAAGTGAAGTAACACCTAACATTTAAGCTATGAATATTCACAATTATAAAACATTAAGCTAGTCCTAAACAAATTTGATTTGATGATGCTTCTGTTCCAGGCAAATTGGGTTAAGAATTTCTGGTAAGACAAAATACAAACTATCTGGTCCATTATACTGTATAATAGTTTTTCAATCTTAAGTAGGCTTCCTCATATATGCCAATTTATCCCCAAAAATATATGCACTATACATTCATCAAATGGTCCGCTTTTTCTTGGCCCACAACAGTGTAATAATTGGGCGAAGACAACAGATTTCTCAAAACAAAGTACTCTCTGGCAAGTTCTGACCTAAATTTCCACTCAATCCTAAATGCAAACCACTTAAGGGATAAGTATGAATTTGGATGATTTAGTTGATTTAGCTCCACTGGTCAGTTGAGTCTGCAGCAGCTGATGTTCTCCACTCCTCACTCTGACCACTGCTATAGAAGGGAACAGTGTGGTCCAAGTCCCTGCAGCACCTCAAGCCTTATTTCATATACATGTATTTATATATATATATATATATTTATATATATATATATATATATACTGTAAAACTGGTAATGATTGCGTGATTTTAATTATTGCGTTTTAATGCGAGTGCATGAGGACGCAATAATTAAAACACGCATAAATCTGTCCCTTCTGTTTCCCTTCTGTTTATTGGTGGAGATTCGCATTAATTAAAACACGCATAAAAGAGAAAATGAAAAAAACGCAATATTTACTACACGCAAACATTACCAGTTTTACAGTATACACACATTCTTGGTGGGATAGAAAGCTTGCACATAGTGGATCCCTCAACACTTCTAACCAGTAAACATGAATAGAAACATCACCAGAAGGAACAGATACCGAAATAACCCACAAGCTAGTGATATCTTGTAGTTAGCATGATTTTCCCCAGCGGTCAACTGAACATGCACTTTTTGATGGGGGTTGAAGAGATGGATGGACCTCAGAGTCAAGATCTAGAGCTACCACAGAAAAGCTACTTGTTGATAAAAGTTGTTATACAAACATTTTCTATTTTAATTATACGATAGTCTGAAATCAAGCTCTAGCCTCATGCTAACTATGGCTTAAGCTGCATTTTTCACAAGAATCTAGCTATATAGAATACACAGCTTAAACCTTCAAGATACCTTACACAGTATGTCTTTCACTCTATTGCATCCCTGCCAGCAGCATCCATAAGCTGGCCATTTACATATATAATAGGTACAAAATGATCTCATGTGTGATGGTCCCCCGGCCTGTTAACATCCATATGTATGTTAAATTAGGTTCACAATCGGATGCAATATCTGAAAGAAATTCCTGACCTTCAAACTTCTTATTACGCAAACATTTGGCAGATTCTAGCAGGAAATACCCCTCCAAGAGCGATGGGATGAAACCAGGAGAAAAGCTCTGTTGAAACAAGTTTACACAGAAGCAGAATATTACTAAGGATCAAAAAGTTCTCAAAAAATATTCCAGCATGACAAATACTTAGGGAGTTGGTGAGCATGTTCTAGTGAATAGCCCGTGGGCCTATTGCCTTGAACATAGACTACCCATCTTACTCCCTATCATACTAGGGCTCCAAGACTATACTACTACATACTAATCAGACCATTCAGAACTGCTAGTCATCTGAACTAGTTCAACAATTATGCTGGATGTGATGATATCAAAAGTCTATGTACACGATCATGGGTGTTGTGGCAGTGGTTGCCGCTTCCATACAGAGATGCGCAGGAACTATGAACCTGGGAAACAGAACAACGCTAGTTAGGGTGACTTTCAGAGATGATTTCCATTAACCTTTTTTTCTTTTCTTTTTTTTTTTTTTTGGTCTTAATTTTCGCCGAAATGTTCCCATCCCTGGATGTGGATTGGTTACCAGAAAAGCTAACCGACCTCGCAGGTACCCGTCTTGATTCCATGATTGTTGCCTGACTCGGTTGGGGGAGTTTGGGGTGGGTCTTAGGGCTAGTGATCATGATACATATAACACACCCTCCTTGTTCGAGAAACTACTTTGACGCTTACTGAAACAATAACCTTGATCTTCAGCGATGTGACTTAATTCATGATGATCTGTTAGATTTTTTGGGTTGATATTTCACTGTGCAATGAAATCAGTGGCGCCCCCTGGATTAGGTAGGACAGAGCCTCCGAGTCCGAGAGCTGGATATAGTACAAGTGATTGGTGTACTATAACAACTACGTGACAGAACTAAGCAGCACAGACAGGGGCAGGTGGGGACGTGGGTTGGGGGACTGAAAACTGCCAGAGATGTCCATAGTAGCTATTGCTTGATCACACACAACTCTCCATCAGTGATCCCTGTCAGTTGGGAGAGCTCTGCCTTCTGGCACTGTAGCTGCTGTCTAAGACTCTAACACTCGATGCTACAACTGCCTATGACAAGGCAAGAAAGGTACAACTAGTTTGTGTTTACCGATATCCGACATCATCAGTTCCTCAATTTATTACAGACCTATTAAACGGAAATTCAAGCCACCCAAACCGATGAGAAAAAAGTTATCATGGGTGACTTCAACATAAACATTCTGAAAAAAGCCCATCAAACAATAAACGAAAAATCACCAGACAATCACCAGACAATAAGTAACTTGTGTAATGACCTAAATACAAAGCAATTGATTAACACAGCAACAACCAAACAAAACACAATAATTGATCACATTTACACAAACATTACTAATACAAAAAAGTCCGGGGTAATAAAAACATATTATTCTGACCATGACCAAATTTTCATTCAATTCTGACACCATAGAATTGCAATCGGTGGTGAAACAATCACTGCTGCACAAACTCAAAAAATTGAGTAAAAGCATAAAAATTTACCAAGGGCAAAAGTTTAAAAAGCAGAAAATTTAAGCACGAAACAATTAAAAAAAAACATAACAACAAAGCTACTAACAATTGCGAAAGCAATCAATTAAAAAAATTAAAATACAAGACAAACTTTTGACGCCACTGGCGTCTCTCTTGTTGGAAATTAGCAACTTGTCAATATTCACATGAATACATTCTAAGAAAACTCAGACCACTAATGCATTAACAGAACTAATGGAAATACCTCTGAAGCAGATATGTTACTCCCTTTATTTCTCCTCTAAGCACTGTGTGTTTGTATCTGTTTGCAGTATGACCCTGAAGGGGAATGGGCGGTCTTCAAGCAGAGAGCTCGACATAACAGTGGTGATGATGACCCTGCAGAGCAGCCATTGGTCGAGGAGTTCCCTGACTTGCTTAAGGACAAGAGCCATGCTATCAGACTCCAGGCTGCTAGAGATGTTAGATAGTAAGCTTAGTTCTTACTTGGGATTTCCTCTTTAGCAGTTTTATTTAATTTTGAGGAACCCTGAATTTTCCAATTACAGGCTTTACACTCGTTTATTCCTGCAGCCGTTGAAAATGACCGTACAATTTTATAAGGTAATTTTATTTTTGAAAAAATTGTCAGACATGGTAATCAGAATTCGACCTGCAACTCCTTTAGATACTAAGCGATGTTATGCTTTAAGACAAATACCCAAAGGTAAACACTATTAGTGCAACCATGAAGGGTTGTCAAGTGTAATCTTTGGGACTGAATAGTGAAGTGTTACTTATGAAAAATCTCAACGTCTTAATTCGATGAAGTAGAAGCACTCCATTTAGATTCACACAAAAATGTGCCATAAATTTTTTTTAGTAATGTTATACACCTTTTACATATTTACGCTCTGGTTTTGTAGTTGACCTTTTAAATTAACACATACAACAAAAGCATAGGTGATGAACAGGAAGTATTTGCAATGTAGTTTAATAACGAGTTGAACTGTTTTCTCCCAAAATATGCATTTGCACATTTGGCCAATCAAGCCACCGTGATTATGTATTTTGTCATGCTATTTGCTATCCTATTTCCAATGCCTTTCTGACTTGCAGTTTGTTTGAGAGAAGCTCTGGGTCCTGTGCCACGCCTCTCCACAGGATCAGACAGGACAGCAACTTTGACAAGATCTACAACACCTTGCTCGAGGTCATGGTGGTGGAGGTAACCCTTATCAGCACCCTCAATTCAACGCTTATGCTGCTGGTGGCTAATGACGCAAAGAAGCTGAAAAATTACTGAAATCCTGGCCCACGGGTACTCATCTGATAGTACTCAGCGAGAGCTATCAAATGAATACCAACATGACAGGGTTTAGATAGTTTTCAAAAATCTTTGCAACATTGTGCTTTCGACAAAAGTAGCCTCGGCATTGGAAGGTCTAAACTTAGAGAATATTTATTAACACATGCTTCTCTTTAGCCACAATAAGGACACTATGTAAAAAGAAATTCAGAGTTGTAATTTAAGTGAGAAGACATCCCTTAGCCACTAGATGAGAGAAGCAACAGTAGATGTGAAGTCCAATTCAAGTAAACAAAAGTCATTAATGTGAATATTCAAGGTTATGATTAGGTACAGATTACAAAATATCTTGTCAGACAAAACTTTACTTTCATGCAGTGTAAATAAAAAGTTTGAAATGAAGAAAGTTACAAGTGGACTTCAATGTTAAGTCATTATCATATCAATACTCTCCTTGTTGAGATTTCTGCGGGAATTATTTTAATCCCAGCCACCTGGTATGGAAAGTTTGGAGTGGCTTAATTAAAGCATTCAGATATGCACCATCTCTACGTTCATTACAGACTCAGTACCTAAAAGCACTGTACTACTTTATAATCCTGGGGCCCTTGGACTAGGGCTGTGCTCATCAGCCATTTTTTTGCGATCCGATTAATTGCCTAATTTTTCTCGATGTCAATTTTCTCGATTCGGTTCTGTCGCGCGCGGTAGTGCTTGGAAAAGTGTGGTGGGGGCCGGACCAGCACCATGTAAAATACATTGCGTGGCCCTCTCCACACTTTTCCAAGTACTACCGCGCGCGATAGTATCTATTGTAGTGCAGTTTCAATGGCGGCCGTCTGTGGCCGGCTCAGCGCCGCGGTCTTTTTAAAGAATAGGGTAGGCTCTTTTGTATTTTGGGGGTAGGGAAAACAATGGAGGTAGGGGGGGGCCGTATTGAGTTCGGCAATCGATGTCCTCTCATGTTGAACATCGATCTTACGACTTTGCCGATCCATCGATGTCATGCCTATCGAGCCCAGCCCTACCTTGGACTACTTAAATACATGCCAGAGGGCCTCAGGGAAGATCCTTACCATTGGACTGAGTTACCCTCTCTTAATGAATATCATTATTATTATTATTATTATTATCATTTATTATCATTATTATAATTATTATTTTTATTATTATTATTATTATTATTATTATTATTGTTATTGTTATTATTATGATGATTATGTCTCCCCTCTGTCGGAGACATTGTTTTGGGTACAGTTCTGTCGGTGTCCTCGTCTCGTCTCGTCGTCAAAAACTGCTCAATAAAATCTTTTCAAATTTGTAGGGACTATTTCTTATGGCTGCGAGGAGACATTTGTACTTGCAGGCAAATACTGACATTCTATTCATTATTATTATTATCATTATTATTATTATTATTATTATTATTATTATCATTATCAACATCAACATCATCATCATTATTATTGCTTGTTAACCTACCCCGCACTGTTTGTGTGTCGTCCTCAGGGCCGGCTTTCCCTGGACGAGCAGCGGGATGAGGCCGTGAACAGGACGTCCATCGTCCTGCACACGCTGCGCAGCATCGCCAGCAGCAGCGCCGTCTGTGAGAAGAAGGCCATCTGCAGCTTCTGCCTCATGATCAAAGAGAGCAACATCGAGGTGACGCTGGTGAAGAAAGTCCTCCTCCAGCTGAGCCACGCCCTCAACTACTCCTCCCTGCTACAGCTCATGGCCAGCCACCTGCCCTACCTGGTCAAACAGTGGCTCGACCTACACTACTCCATAGCTGAGATACCCTACCAGCTCTGGCAGAGCTCGTCACAGGTAGAGTTCTACAGGTAAGACTATCTAGCCACCTGCCCTACCTGGTCAAACAGTGGCTGGACCTACACTACTCCATAGCTGAGATACCCTACCAGCTCTGGCAGTGCTCATCACAGGTAGAGTTCTACAGGTAAGACTATCTAGCCACCTTCCCTACCTGGTCAAACAGTGGCTGGACCTACACTACTCCATAGCTGAGATACCCTACCAGCTCTGGCAGTGCTCGTCACAGGTAGAGTTCTACAGGTAAGACTATCTAGCCACCTGCCCTACCTGGTCAAACAGTGGCTGGACCTACACTACTCCATAGCTGAGATACCCTACCAGCTCTGGCAGTGCTCATCGCAGGTAGAGTTCTACAGGTAAGACTATCTAGCCACCTGCCCTACCTTGTCAAACAGTGGCTGGACCTACACTACTCCATAGCTGAGATACCCTACCAGCTCTGGCAGTGCTCATCACAGGTAGAGTTCTACAGGTAAGACTATCTAGCCACCTGCCCTACCTGGTCAAACAGTGGCTGGACCTACACTACTCCATAGCTGAGATACCCTACCAGCTCTGGCAGTGCTCATCACAGGTAGAGTTCTACAGGTAAGACTATCTAGCCACCTGCCCTACCTGGTCAAACAGTGGCTGGACCTACACTACTCCATAGCTGAGATACCCTACCA
Organism: Maea johnstoni; assembly: GCA_963942565.1. Taxonomy (NCBI): domain Eukaryota; kingdom Metazoa; phylum Annelida; class Polychaeta; order Spionida; family Magelonidae; genus Maea; species Maea johnstoni. Next base: position 90,567,932 of record OZ012684.1, on the reverse strand, counting down.
GCTCTGGCAGTGCTCATCACAGGTAGAGTTCTACAGGTAAGACTATCTAGCCACCTGCCCTACCTGGTCAAACAGTGGCTGGACCTACACTACTCCATAGCTGAGATACCCTACCAGCTCTGGCAGTGCTCATCACAGGTAGAGTTCTACAGGTAAGACTATCTAGCCACCTGCCCTACCTGGTCAAACAGTGGCTGGACCTACACTACTCCATAGCTGAGATACCCTACCAGCTCTGGCAGTGCTCATCACAGGTAGAGTTCTACAGGTAAGACTATCTAGCCACCTGCCCTACCTGGTCAAACAGTGGCTGGACCTACACTACTCCATAGCTGAGATACCCTACCAGCTCTGGCAGTGCTCATCACAGGTAGAGTTCTACAGGTAAGACTATCTAGCCACCTGCCCTACCTGGTCAAACAGTGGCTGGACCTACACTACTCCATAGCTGAGATACCCTACCAGCTCTGGCAGTGCTCATCACAGGTAGAGTTCTACAGGTAAGACTATCTAGCCACCTGCCCTACCTGGTCAAACAGTGGCTGGACCTACACTACTCCATAGCTGAGATACCCTACCAGCTCTGGCAGTGCTCCTCACAGGTAGAGTTCTACAGGTAAGACTATCTAGCCACCTGCCCTACCTGGTCAAACAGTGGCTGGACCTACACTACTCCATAGCTGAGATACCCTACCAGCTCTGGCAGTGCTCATCACAGGTAGAGTTCTACAGGTAAGACTATCTAGCCACCTGCCCTACCTGGTCAAACAGTGGCTGGACCTACACTACTCCATAGCTGAGATACCCTACCAGCTCTGGCAGTGCTCATCACAGGTAGAGTTCTACAGGTAAGACTATCTAGCCACCTGCCCTACCTGGTCAAACAGTGGCTGGACCTACACTACTCCATAGCTGAGATACCCTACCAGCTCTGGCAGTGCTCATTACAGGTAGAGTTCTACAGGTAAGACTATCTAGCCACCTGCCCTACCTGGTCAAACAGTGGCTGGACCTACACTACTCCATAGCCGAGATACCCTACCAGCTCTGGCAGTGCTCATTACAGGTAGAGTTCTACAGGTAAGACTATCTAGCCACCTGCCCTACCTGGTCAAACAGTGGCTGGACCTGCACTACTCCATAGCTGAGATACCCTACCAGCTCTGGCAGTGCTCATCACAGGTAGAGTTCTACAGGTAAGACTATCTAGCCACCTGCCCTACCTGGTCAAACAGTGGCTGGACCTACACTACTCCATAGCCGAGATACCCTACCAGCTCTGGCAGTGCTCATCACAGGTAGAGTTCTACAGGTAAGACTATCTAGCCACCTGCCCTACCTGGTCAAACAGTGGCTGGACCTACACTACTCCATAGCCGAGATACCCTACCAGCTCTGGCAGTGCTCATCACAGGTAGAGTTCTACAGGTAAGACTATCTAGCCACCTGCCCTACCTGGTCAAACAGTGGCTGGACCTACACTACTCCATAGCTGAGATACCCTACCAGCTCTGGCAGTGCTCATCACAGGTAGAGTTCTACAGGTAAGACTATCTAGCCACCTGCCCTACCTGGTCAAACAGTGGCTGGACCTACACTACTCCATAGCTGAGATACCCTACCAGCTCTGGCAGTGCTCATCACAGGTAGAGTTCTACAGGTAAGACTATCTAGCCACCTGCCCTACCTGGTCAAACAGTGGCTGGACCTGCACTACTCCATAGCTGAGATACCCTACCAGCTCTGGCAGTGCTCATCACAGGTAGAGTTCTACAGGTAAGACTATCTAGCCACCTGCCCTACCTGGTCAAACAGTGGCTGGACCTGCACTACTCCATAGCTGAGATACCCTACCAGCTCTGGCAGTGCTCATCACAGGTAGAGTTCTACAGGTAAGACTATCTAGCCACCTGCCCTACCTGGTCAAACAGTGGCTGGACCTGCACTACTCCATAGCTGAGATACCCTACAAGCTCTGGCAGTGCTCATCACAGGTAGAGTTCTACAGGTAAGACTATCTAGCCACCTGCCCTACCTGGTCAAACAGTGGCTGGACCTGCACTACTCCATAGCTGAGATACCCTACCAGCTCTGGCAGTGCTCATCACAGGTAGAGTTCTACAGGTAAGACTATCTAGCCACCTGCCCTACCTGGTCAAACAGTGGCTGGACCTACACTACTCCATAGCCGAGATACCCTACCAGCTCTGGCAGTGCTCATCACAGGTAGAGTTCTACAGGTAAGACTATCTAGCCACCTGCCCTACCTGGTCAAACAGTGGCTGGACCTGCACTACTCCATAGCTGAGATACCCTACCAGCTCTGGCAGTGCTCATCACAGGTAGAGTTCTACAGGTAAGACTATCTAGCCACCTGCCCTACCTGGTCAAACAGTGGCTGGACCTGCACTACTCCATAGCTGAGATACCCTACCAGCTATGGCAGTGCTCATTACAGGTAGAGTTCTACAGGTAAGACTATCTAGCCACCTGCCCTACCTGGTCAAACAGTGGCTGGACCTGCACTACTCCATAGCTGAGATACCCTACCAGCTATGGCAGTGCTCATTACAGGTAGAGTTCTACAGGTAAGACTATCTAGCCACCTGCCCTACCTGGTCAAACAGTGGCTGGACCTACACTACTCCATAGCCGAGATACCCTACCAGCTATGGCAGTGCTCATCACAGGTAGAGTTCTACAGGTAAGACTATCTAGCCACCTGCCCTACCTGGTCAAACAGTGGCTGGACCTACACTACTCCATAGCCGAGATACCCTACCAGCTATGGCAGTGCTCGTCACAGGTAGAGTTCTACAGGTAAGACTATCTAGCCACCTGCCCTACCTGGTCAAACAGTGGCTGGACCTACACTACTCCATAGCTGAGATACCCTACCAGCTCTGGCAGTGCTCGTCACAGGTAGAGTTCTACAGGTAAGACTATCTAGCCACCTGCCCTACCTGGTCAAACAGTGGCTGGACCTGCACTACTCCATAGCTGAGATACCCTACCAGCTCTGGCAGTGCTCATCACAGGTAGAGTTCTACAGGTAAGACTATCTAGCCACCTGCCCTACCTGGTCAAACAGTGGCTGGACCTGCACTACTCCATAGCTGAGATACCCTACCAGCTCTGGCAGTGCTCATCACAGGTAGAGTTCTACAGGTAAGACTATCTAGCCACCTGCCCTACCTGGTCAAACAGTGGCTGGACCTACACTACTCCATAGCCGAGATACCCTACCAGCTCTGGCAGTGCTCATCACAGGTAGAGTTCTACAGGTAAGACTATCTAGCCACCTGCCCTACCTGGTCAAACAGTGGCTGGACCTGCACTACTCCATAGCTGAGATACCCTACCAGCTCTGGCAGTGCTCATCACAGGTAGAGTTCTACAGGTAAGACTATCTAGCCACCTGCCCTACCTGGTCAAACAGTGGCTGGACCTGCACTACTCCATAGCTGAGATACCCTACCAGCTATGGCAGTGCTCATTACAGGTAGAGTTCTACAGGTAAGACTATCTAGCCACCTGCCCTACCTGGTCAAACAGTGGCTGGACCTGCACTACTCCATAGCTGAGATACCCTACCAGCTATGGCAGTGCTCATTACAGGTAGAGTTCTACAGGTAAGACTATCTAGCCACCTGCCCTACCTGGTCAAACAGTGGCTGGACCTACACTACTCCATAGCCGAGATACCCTACCAGCTATGGCAGTGCTCATCACAGGTAGAGTTCTACAGGTAAGACTATCTAGCCACCTGCCCTACCTGGTCAAACAGTGGCTGGACCTACACTACTCCATAGCCGAGATACCCTACCAGCTATGGCAGTGCTCGTCACAGGTAGAGTTCTACAGGTAAGACTATCTAGCCACCTGCCCTACCTGGTCAAACAGTGGCTGGACCTACACTACTCCATAGCTGAGATACCCTACCAGCTCTGGCAGTGCTCGTCACAGGTAGAGTTCTACAGGTAAGACTATCTAGCCACCTGCCCTACCTGGTCAAACAGTGGCTGGACCTACACTACTCCATAGCTGAGATACCCTACCAGCTCTGGCAGTGCTCATCACAGGTAGAGTTCTACAGGTAAGACTATCTAGCCACCTGCCCTACCTGGTCAAACAGTGGCTGGACCTACACTACTCCATAGCTGAGATACCCTACCAGCTCTGGCAGTGCTCGTCACAGGTAGAGTTCTACAGGTAAGACTATCTAGCCACCTGCCCTACCTGGTCAAACAGTGGCTGGACCTGCACTACTCCATAGCTGAGATACCCTACCAGCTATGGCAGTGCTCATTACAGGTAGAGTTCTACAGGTAAGACTATCTAGCCACCTGCCCTACCTGGTCAAACAGTGGCTGGACCTGCACTACTCCATAGCTGAGATACCCTACCAGCTATGGCAGTGCTCATTACAGGTAGAGTTCTACAGGTAAGACTATCTAGCCACCTGCCCTACCTGGTCAAACAGTGGCTGGACCTACACTACTCCATAGCCGAGATACCCTACCAGCTATGGCAGTGCTCATCACAGGTAGAGTTCTACAGGTAAGACTATCTAGCCACCTGCCCTACCTGGTCAAACAGTGGCTGGACCTACACTACTCCATAGCCGAGATACCCTACCAGCTATGGCAGTGCTCGTCACAGGTAGAGTTCTACAGGTAAGACTATCTAGCCACCTGCCCTACCTGGTCAAACAGTGGCTGGACCTACACTACTCCATAGCTGAGATACCCTACCAGCTCTGGCAGTGCTCGTCACAGGTAGAGTTCTACAGGTAAGACTATCTAGCCACCTGCCCTACCTGGTCAAACAGTGGCTGGACCTGCACTACTCCATAGCTGAGATACCCTACCAGCTCTGGCAGTGCTCATCACAGGTAGAGTTCTACAGGTAAGACTATCTAGCCACCTGCCCTACCTGGTCAAACAGTGGCTGGACCTGCACTACTCCATAGCTGAGATACCCTACCAGCTCTGGCAGTGCTCATCACAGGTAGAGTTCTACAGGTAAGACTATCTAGCCACCTGCCCTACCTGGTCAAACAGTGGCTGGACCTACACTACTCCATAGCCGAGATACCCTACCAGCTCTGGCAGTGCTCATCACAGGTAGAGTTCTACAGGTAAGACTATCTAGCCACCTGCCCTACCTGGTCAAACAGTGGCTGGACCTGCACTACTCCATAGCTGAGATACCCTACCAGCTCTGGCAGTGCTCATCACAGGTAGAGTTCTACAGGTAAGACTATCTAGCCACCTGCCCTACCTGGTCAAACAGTGGCTGGACCTGCACTACTCCATAGCTGAGATACCCTACCAGCTATGGCAGTGCTCATTACAGGTAGAGTTCTACAGGTAAGACTATCTAGCCACCTGCCCTACCTGGTCAAACAGTGGCTGGACCTGCACTACTCCATAGCTGAGATACCCTACCAGCTATGGCAGTGCTCATTACAGGTAGAGTTCTACAGGTAAGACTATCTAGCCACCTGCCCTACCTGGTCAAACAGTGGCTGGACCTACACTACTCCATAGCCGAGATACCCTACCAGCTATGGCAGTGCTCATCACAGGTAGAGTTCTACAGGTAAGACTATCTAGCCACCTGCCCTACCTGGTCAAACAGTGGCTGGACCTACACTACTCCATAGCCGAGATACCCTACCAGCTATGGCAGTGCTCGTCACAGGTAGAGTTCTACAGGTAAGACTATCTAGCCACCTGCCCTACCTGGTCAAACAGTGGCTGGACCTACACTACTCCATAGCTGAGATACCCTACCAGCTCTGGCAGTGCTCGTCACAGGTAGAGTTCTACAGGTAAGACTATCTAGCCACCTGCCCTACCTGGTCAAACAGTGGCTGGACCTACACTACTCCATAGCCGAGATACCCTACCAGCTATGGCAGTGCTCGTCACAGGTAGAGTTCTACAGGTAAGACTATCTAGCCACCTGCCCTACCTGGTCAAACAGTGGCTGGACCTACACTACTCCATAGCTGAGATACCCTACCAGCTCTGGCAGTGCTCGTCACAGGTAGAGTTCTACAGGTAAGACTATCTAGCCACCTGCCCTACCTGGTCAAACAGTGGCTGGACCTACACTACTCCATAGCTGAGATACCCTACCAGCTCTGGCAGTGCTCATCACAGGTAGAGTTCTACAGGTAAGACTATCTAGCCACCTGCCCTACCTGGTCAAACAGTGGCTGGACCTACACTACTCCATAGCTGAGATACCCTACCAGCTCTGGCAGTGCTCGTCACAGGTAGAGTTCTACAGGTAAGACTATCTAGCCACCTGCCCTACCTGGTCAAACAGTGGCTCGATCTTTAATGCTACACTTACCCTGTTATTGCTATTTGTGTAAAATATTCTTCTATGATATAAAATCATCCTTGATTTTTGTTTGGGAAGCTGAAAGGGTTGCTTGACATTTGCGTTTTCTTGTAGAGAACACTATGAGACCATAGTGCCCAGTGTGGTGATGCACAAGGACCAGGCCTCGCTGGAGCTGATGTCTAGGGAGCTGAGGATTGACTGGAAGGACTTGCTGGTGGAGTGCATCCCTAAGATCATCATCCACATCATCCCGCTGTTTGCCACCAGCAAGATGACCGGCGGTCAGGCAGGCAGTGATGAGGTCAAGAGCCAGATACGATATGCCAACTCTTGCTATAGCTTCCTCACCAACAAAGTGAACCAAGAGGTTAGTGCCATTTCAAGCTTTGGACACAGCAAATTCTCTTAAATATATTTAACTTTATACTGCTGCTGGCTACTACGGCCAAATCAAAATGATGCAATATGGCAAATGGGTACTCATCTGAGTACTCAGTGCGAGTTTTCCAATGAATACCAACATGACAGGGTTTAGATGTTTTCAAAAATCTTTTCATCCTTGTGCTTTGGACGAAAGACGCCTCAGCGTTGGAAGGGTTAAATTTTACACGTTTCAAAATTGCTCACATATATCTGCTCCTCTGTAGTACAGAGAAGCGTAAAATTTATGTTATCAAGCTCCATCAAGTACTTTTACCCCATGGGTTTTTAATTTACTGCTAGATTACTTCCTTTCACTCATGTGGCTGGAATGGATTTATTCAGATTTTCGGGTATACAAGGTCATGGTTTATCTGTCCAGATTTTGTTAACTAATGTTAATATACTTGAGAGATGAATCACATCTTGAGTTCTCTATACCAGTCTTTGCTCTGTCTTTGTTATTAGCCCCAATGTGTTTGTCTGTGTGTAACAGTGAAGTGTCCTGCTATGGTATATAATTAGTCACTATTTCATCATTATAACTACAGTTTGGTAGCTAGATACAGTCAATGATATATACTCAATAGAATGATGTCTGTCTGGGAGAATTTGGTTCAGGTGTTGTTATGTTTCAGTTGATAGACCAGTCCATTGCGGCCCACATTGAGGAAATAGTGGTGGACGTTCTGATGACCCTGTATGACCCCTACACTGAGGAGGGACAGCTCACAGACACGGCCAGGTAGAACATGAAATTCTTAACAATTAAGTGCACTGACCCCTAAATGATTAGTAGTCATAATCAAAACTTTTAATTTATTATTGATAAGTGTATTGACTGCTAAGTGATAAGAAGTCTTATAATCACCAGAGTGAAGTATGTGGCAGTTGAAGTAACAAAATAAAGTAAACCTCACCTACCTCGTACAAAAGCACTGGGACAAAGTGCCAAATCACTCTTATCTCCTTAAATGTTAATAAAGCAACTCGCATTTTGGTTACCTGAGTCCCTATTTGTCTGAGGTATGTGAGGTTTTCTGTAGATTCATTTTGGTTATGGCAATAATTCATCTTTTTCTCCACACATCTTATGGTCTGGTAGGAGTACAAGGATTAACATTTTTCTAGCCCAATAGAATTCTATTTGTGATTGTATAGTAGTCTGTGTTAATAGTGCTGCTATTGTAGTTGAATCCTGTTTGTATCCACTGATAAAGATAGAATACACACCAATTATGATAGATTATCTTTTTAAACTTGATATATCAAAGACTGTGCATTCAATAGGGGGGTTCCTTTAACTTATCAAGTGGAAAACACTGTTGTATTGTTTGATTTGCAAGATCAGACATGACTCTGTGACAATATGCAACATTTATGGAGTAAACATCCGCAAAGGGAATGTCCTAAGTATTTGCCTAAAGCATGATACCAACAGAATATTTTTAGCTCTTGGGCCAATCTAGCATCTTGAAAAGAGAGCCCTATCCCTTATCTACATATCCCTGTCAGGGGTGTTCAACTGTCGCATTGTCGCACCAGCTTCAAAACGTGCGACAGGCCAAATTCATGAAGAACTGTTAAACTCTACAAATTTTTGGACTGCATGGCCAGTAGAACCTTTTATATATTCTCAAATATACCATTTTATGCAGATTTCGTTAATCATGTGAACCCTATTTAAGTAGTGGTCTCTATTGATCAATAGTAGTTTCCATATTGATTTATGGCTAATTGAGTAGTTTCAATTGATGAAAATTTTGTGAATCATTTGTCGCTCTAAAGATGCTGTGCTCCAGGACTGATGGTCAGTGCTCCAGGACGTATATACTTGGACACCCCTGCCCGTATTGTGTGCTATAGTGCACGTTTCCGTTATCTGTATGCTGATTGGTACATTTCAGAGAGAGTGATCCTGAACCAAACCCTCCGTTCTTCAATACTGAGACGGTGACAGCTACTCTGGACTACCTTACCAAGTGCCACGCTGCCAACGCCAAGTCTCTTGTGGCACTGCTAGCTAAGTCTATGGTAAAAACAGTTTGCTTTTGGACCAAAATACCTGAAATCAAGTGTCATAGACACAAATTTGAAGAAATATATAATCAAGTGTATGTGAATGTGTGTGGAACAACCTCTTGTTGAATATTTGCAGAATTTTTACTTCATTTTTAAGGTACTTTAATTCCTTTCAGATAAGCTGCACACAAATCTATCTATCTATCTATCTATCTATCTATCTATCTGCCTATCTATCTGTCTATATACCTATATCTATATATATATAATTTTATATCTCTCTCTCACACACTCTACCCCCCCCCTCTCTCTCTCTCTCTCTCTCTCTCTCTCTCTCTCTCTCTCTCTCTCTCTCTCTCTCTCTCTCTCTCTCTCTCTCTCTCTCTCTCTCTCTCTCTCTCTCTCTCTCTCTCTCTCTCTCTCTCTCTCTCTCTCTCTCACACACACTCTCTCACACTCTCTCTCTCTCTCTCACACTCTCTCTCTCTCTCTCTCTCTCTCTCTCTCTCTCTCTCTCTCTCTCTCTCTCTCTCTCTCTCTCTCTCTCTCTCTCTCTCTCTCTCTCTCTCTCTCTCTCTCTCTCTCTCTCTCTCTCTCTCTCTCTCTCTCATATATATATATGTAATTTACCCTATGGTTTTTATTTGCCTTTATGTAATAAATCAAATATAGATGATTGAGAAGGGCTATTTAAACTTTCCAGGATGGCATTCAGAAGGTGCTGCTTGCGTTGTCAGTTCGCCTGTCTGGCGCACCCCACAGCCACGGCAAGCGGCGGGTGCTGCTAATGTACAGCCTGTTTGTCAAGCTGCTGCTGCGGGAGTTCCACGAGAAGCTGGGCGGCAGCTGGGCCTTCGTGCTGAGAGACATCGTGCACACGCTGACCAATCACATCCACAACGCTCTCAGGCAATACAGGTACTGGCCGCTCACAGGGGTGTCCAACTGTAGCATTGTAGCACCAGTGTGCGACGGAGGCCTCAGAACGTGCAACAAGACAAAATCTTTAATCTCTGTTTAACGCAGGAAGCATAACTGGAAGCATAACCAAATAAGTCTATGAAATGTTTCACTTGCATTTTTAAATACAGAATTGCACTTAAAAAACAAATAAACTCTATGTAAGATAACTGATCTAGGTCTATTATTTGATGGCGGATATGGTAGTGTCATCTGGTGACAATTATCAAAGTGACTGTCGCACAGAGTCCACCAAAAATTACGACAGGTCCAACTGTTTGTGCTCCAGAACACCCCTGGCTTACCCACGCTCAAACAAGTGTTAACGTGACTAGCCTGGACTAGTGCAATTGCTGAAAAGGGCCTCTCAGGCTAGTAACATGTAGTCCCTTCTAGCCTTAATAAACTTTATTTATTTTAGAAAATGCAATTTAAAACCAAAACAACACTGAAATAAGTATAGATGGCCCCGAATTATTAAGTGGCATATTGAAACATATTGAAACATACATTAATCCGTGGTCCAATTTAAGATTTTTTGTTTGAAAAAAACAATGTTGAAGGTTAGTATTCTAATGACAGGAATTATACATCCGACTTTCATTATACTGAACTGACTCCACTTGGAAAGTTTGACAGATTAAACCACTCAAAGTAATTTCCTATTCTACAGTATTCCATTACCTTACACTTCCATTTTTCCCAGGTTAGTGAGCAGCTTTGCAGGAGAGGACATAGTGTGTATGTGTTGTGATATTCTCTATGCTGTCTGCCTCCTAACACCTCCCTATTTTCCCAGGTTAGTAAGCAGCTTTGCAGGAGAAGACATAGTGTGTATGTGTTGTGATATTCTCTATGCTGTCTGCCAAGTCACTGTGGAGGTCTGTGCAGAGGTGAGTCATAGTTTTTTTGTTCCAGATTCATAAGTCAGTGGCATTTTCGAAGTCCAAAATATAAATAAATATGTATAATATATAAAATATAAATAAAATATGTATAATATATAAAACAGGTATACTTTGACAATAAGACAATCACATAATATTCTGACTAAATGCGATGATCATATGTGTGTTACTGTGTGTTTTTCAGGAACTGGGAAAGTATCTCCCTCTGATCATAAGCAGCTTGATACCCTTGGTTGACATTGGAGGTTCTATTGGCACACAGGTAAGACACACACTTCAGGAGAGGTAGCCCCAATAGTCAAGTAGTCTAAGCTCACCTGTATCTCACCTCTTCCAGGTGTCTCGATTTAGAATTCAATCAAAGGAACTTTGAATTCAACTGGAGGAGGGCCTGCTCTGATGGCAGTGTGGCCTAAAGAATTGCTGAATGCTAGCTGTCTCTCACTACTGCCTGGGTTCAAATCCGGGCTAGGGCAAGTGAGAAAGTTGCCAGTGACTTGCGGTTCGATGGTGATTTTCACCGGGTATTCCGGTTTCATCCACCAGTTACAACTGGCTAGTTGCGACCTAGCTGCAATATGGCAGAAAAAGTGATGAAAATCTAAATTCAAATATATTTCAACTGGAGGGAAGTGAGAAGGTTGCCAGTGACATTGAGTCAGTCCTTAGTTTCCCATTTATACTCTTGTTGTTTTTTCTTCTCAACAAACAGAACAATTGGCTGGTTGTGATGAAGATTAGTAAAATTCCTAATTCCACACCTCCCGCATATTAGCAACATTGGTATCTAGCAAGGTATCAGCTCATGAACCGACTATATTTTTATGTATTACTTCCTATGATCAGATAAAAAAAGGTCATTCCTATTACCTTTCGTGATGTAACAAATTTAAGAAATTGTCTCTGCTCTGTTTCATTCTGATATTGAGTTAGTGTTATTCCCATTTATAAGTAAATTCCAAAAAATTAGAAGAATAAATTGATTTTCCTTAATTTCTTTTAGAGTCAGAGACTTCTCAAGTTTCTGATCCTTGACAACAGTGTCTCCCTTGGAAGCAGTATAGCCCTGCTGGACCCATTTCCAGACACGGAGACCTTTCCTGCATACAGGACAGTGCACCAAGAGTACAAATACAGGACCGGACAGTTCTCTTTAAAGCAGGTAGGTTGTATGCTGACACCTTTCCCGCATACAGGGCAGTGCACCAAGAGTACAAATACAGGACGGGACAGTTCTCTTTAAAGCAGGTAGGTTGTATACTGACACCTTTCCCGCATACAGGGCAGTGCACCAAGAGTACAAATACAGGACCGGACAGTTCTCTTTAAAGCAGGTAGGTTGTATACTGACACCTTTCCCGCATACAGGGCAGTGCACCAAGAGTACAAATACAGGACCGGACAGTTCTCTTTAAAGCAGGTAGGTTGTATACTGACACCTTTCCCGCATACAGGGCAGTGCACCAAGAGTACAAATACAGGACGGGACAGTTCTCTTTAAAGCAGGTAGGTTGTATACTGACACCTTTCCCGCATACAGGACAGTGCACCAAGAGTACAAATACAGGACCGGACAGTTCTCTTTAAAGCAGGTAAGTTGTATACTGACACCTTTCCCGCATACAGGGCAGTGCACCAAGAGTACAAATACAGGACCGGACAGTTCTCTTTAAAGCAGGTAGGTTGTATACTGACATCTTTCCCGCATACAGGGCAGTGCACCAAGAGTACAAATACAGGACGGGACAGTTCTCTTTAAAGCAGGTAGGTTGTATACTGACACCTTTCCTGCATACAGGGCAGTGCACCAAGAGTACAAATACAGGACCGGACAGTTCTCTTTAAAGCAGGTAGGTTGTATACTGACACCTTTCCTGCATACAGGGCAGTGCACCAAGAGTACAAATACAGGACTGGACAGTTCTCTTTAAAGTAGGTAGGTTGTATGCTGACACCTTTCCCGCATACAGGACAGTGCACCAAGAGTACAAATACAGGACCGGACAGTTCTCTTTAAAGCAGGTAGGTGGTTCGCAGGATTTCCCTCAAATCTATTGCAGCTGCTGTGAGAATCATTTTGATCCTCTTCTGTGAAATCAATCACTGATAAAATTTATAAATGTATATAAAACATGTCAAGGAGATCTCCAAGCATGAATGAATTAAGAAATATAAATCCCCAGTCAGTGACTGCAATTTTACAAGTTAACTGAAGTCTTTATTTGTAAGTATATATGGGTTTGTGAGCTTGTACCATGTACCAGATGATGTTAGTGCACTGAATAGCGCCTCTCATGATATATATGATGTGCTTAATCCTTTCTTCATCCAAAGATTCTGATACTGACTTCAGGAAGGATATCATTATCTTGCTGTCTGATTTTAGGAAGTTGCTCATTTTCTGAGTGTGCGCAAGCACTGTATGTCCAGTGCCACCACAGGACTGGAAGGCTTGAGGTTCCTGAAGGATCAGCTTTCCCAGAGGAAGGACCAGCTGGCTGCTCTCGTTGCTGAGTGTGAGGGTAAGCTACTTTTAGTTTTGTTGATTTCTTTTTACTAAAGCAGTTTAAGGAAACGTCAGGAGAAATTTTGATTAGCTCCCAACCCACAACTCTCTTACAAAATATTGTTCGTAACCCTTTATGCTGCTGGTGGCTAATTTGGCCAATACAAACTGATTCAAAAAAACTTTTTAAATGACTGAAACCCTGGCACACAGGTACTCATCTGAGAGTACTCAATGAGAGCTATTCCATGAATACCAACATGGCAGGGTTTAGATGATTTTCAAAAGCTTTTGCGTTTTTGTGCTTTGGACGAAAATAGCCTCAGCATGGGAAGGGTTAATCCTGTTATCTGCTATCATGGATCCTTATGACGCTTGTCTAGAACATCTCCCTACATGAGTAGGTTTAACGGGTATTCATCTGGAGTATCCACACCATGTGATAACTTGGACCATAACTTATAATTTAGAGTCAGATTTGAAAATCATTTGGGCTGGTATTGTTTAATGACAGTTTCAGTATAATATTTCTTATAATTTTGTTTTGCTCAATCAAGATATTTTCTGATATGACAGACCATAAGTACAATCAGGATTTGGATGGTAAAAATTGATGTTGTGACATATTGTTGCACCTAGAGTTGGTGCCAGTGTGGTGACGTGGTTATAATGGTAGTATGTTTTCTCCTGACAGAGTTTCAAGGCGAGAGCTTGCTGGTCAGGCTTATGCAGGAGCTGGTTCACCTGTGCCAGTGTGGTCAAGGGGATGTTGTCCAGGCCGCAGCAGGGTGTCTGGGAGAGATCGGGCCCGTGGACCTGTCTGTAGTGGCCCTCAGCAGCAGCAGCAGCAGGGAGGAAACACCAGCGCTCCAGGAGGCCTGCAGAGTCTACAAGGACAACAGCAAGATGCAGCAGTACTGCTACATATTCCATCTACTAAGCCACTACCTGGTCGACCCATGGTAAGATAAACTCTCTAGGTAGTCACAGGACCACTTTTAAACTCTTTTGACTTAAGGTTGTAACTGCTGGATTTGACAATCTCTCTTCATATCTTTTCTAATATTACTGCATTTGATATCATGTGTTAAACCTATTCGTCAGGCCATGTGTGCAATCCAGCTGTAAATAGTTTAAGGGGAATTCAGGCAATTAGGGATCATCTCTTTGAAGGTTTTACTGTGTGTATATGAAATGTTTTTACTTATTTAAGACATTTTCTTTTTTGCAGTAACTGTAGTCTTTGATAAAAAAAATGATAATGGTTGATAACTGCACCTTAATTCTTGAAGAACGACTATTTCCAATTCTACTTGGTGAATAAACATCTGGCTATGAAATCTTGTATCTATATCATATTCCATTGTGCACTCATTGATATCATGTCACCATTTAACTCAATGTTTGTATATTGATTTCTAGTGTGGACACAGTAGTGGCTGCCAGTGATGTCCTGAAAAAGCTGCTGGCCACAAAGACTGGCATCACCTTTTATAAAGGCTACAAAGAGCAGGTGCAAGATTACCTCTTTCACTACCTTCACCCATTCAAAGCTGGAAAGAGCAAGGTAAAGATACCGCCATTTATTTACCAGGTGGCATGGTATCAGTAGGATTTGTTGTAATAGTAGTAGTAGAAGTAGTAGTAGTAGTAGTGGTGGTGGTAGTAGAAGTAGTAGCAGTAGTAGTGGCGGTGGTAGTAGAAGTAGTAGTGGTGGTGGTGGTGGTGGTGGTGGTAGTAGTAGTAGTAGTAGTGGTGGCGGTGGTAGTAGAAGTAGTAGTAGTGGTGGTGGTAGTAAAAGTAGTAGCAGTAATAGTGCTGGTCGTAGTAGAAGTAGTAGCAGTAGTAGTGGTGGTCGTAGTAGAAGTGGTAACAGTAGTGAGGAAGGAAATAAGGAAGGAATGGGTTTTCACGTCGCTTTCAACAGCTAAGGTCATATCACAACGAGATAGAAACATGGAACTGAAAATAAATTTCCTTCCTCTTCACGAATGGTTACAAGGAGTCTTTCAGTTGCAGGACCATTAGACCGCCCTCTGCAACATGGTTGTATTTGTTATCGTTGCTGTTATAGTAGTGGTATCATTAGTATAACTGGTATTGTAATTATTATAAGTGATAGGTGATATTATTATAATAAATTATTATTATTATTATCATCATCATTATTATTATTATCATTATCTTCATTATTATTGATAGTAGTAGCAGTAGTAGTAGTAGTAGTAGTAGTAGTAGAAGTAGTAGTAGTAGTAGTAGTAGTAGTAGTAGTAGTAGTAGTAGTAGTAATTATTATCATTATTATCATTATTATTATTATTATTATTATTATTATTATCATTTCAGGCTGGTGGTCAGGGAGGAGGTAGCAGCAGCTCTGACCAGTTCATGAGTACAGTGAACAGCCAGCTGCTGTGGTGTCCGCGCCATAATGACCACACCGCGTGGCTGAAGGAGCTGGTCTGTGCTCTCATAGACAGTGGAGCTGTCAAGGACCAGCTACTACAGCTACTCACCCCCATCTGTCAAGTCAAGGTAGGGGGCAGCACCCATATTATCTCGGCTGGTTTTCATTTGAGTATTTCTGGCAGTGAACATTATATTATCCCTTCTAATGCTGAGGCTACTTTCGTCAAAAGCACATAGACGCAAATTTTTTTGAAAAACATGTAAACCCTGTCATGTTGATATTCATTGGATAGCTCTCACTGAGTACTTTCAGATGAGTGTCCAAGTGCCAAGGGTTCTGTCAGGTGGTTTTCATTGAAATATTATGTAGTGAAAGCTCTTATTCTGGCAGCAGTAAATATTTAGCACCTCCATATTTTTTGAAATCAGAATTATAAGACAGTAAAGTTCAATGTTAGAATTTAGAATGGGATATATTTGTTCTTTTGATTGATAAACTTGTTTCTGACAATCCTTTGATAAGAGTTGAATGTCATATTTTAGTACTTTTTGCAATAACTTAACCAAATATCTGCCAATAGTGGAAAGATCATTTTGTCAATCCATGTATACGATTTAATGGAAATCAGAGTTGCGAGTTTAATTTTATATTTTATTTTTGAGCTATATTTGTTTGCTTTTTATTGAGAAACTTGTTTCCATCAATTTGTTTTTATAAGTGGAATATCATATTTTTGTAATTTTCTGAGTGAATCTTTGTGTCTGTGAAGGTGAAATTCTGTGAGGTTATCGTGCCATTCTTGATCCACGACATCCTGGAAGGAGGAGAGCCGGCCTACCATCAGGTGCTATCCCAGCAGATTAGTGACTTCTTCAGTTCTCACTGTGGCATAGTGGACAGGGCCAGTAGCAGGACCACTACACCTCTACCCTTCCAAGGTGAGTAGAAGCTAGCTCCTGCCGGCGGCCCGCGCTCTAGCGTGGCTGGATACAGGAGTTCAGTATGTAGGCTCTTAGTCAGCATTAAGAAACAAATATAAATTTTGCGTGTGAGTTTTTTGCCCAAATCTGAGAAAACAATTTTATGATGCTCATAGGTAATTTGTTATGCAATGTTTTATGTGATGTGGGGGCGCTGAGGCCGTCAAACATCCCTTTCCTATGAGCAGCTGAATATGCTATATACATGTATGTGCGTCTAGTGTTTGACTGGATACCCAAGAGGGTTTTGTGTTGATAGTCTTATGTAGCAAAATAGGGGGGTCCGTGGGACCATCATGCTAATTATTAGAGACATAGTGGGTCCTACCCAATTTTTGGATGAGTAATTCTCCAATTTGTTTTCAACCTTTCTGAATTCCAAGCCTCACTGTTCTCAATCTTTAGGTATACCCAGATATAGATATAATTAAACCTTCGAAAGTAGTCGCTCCTCTTGCTTGGCCACCAGCGCCAGAGTGGACATAGTGTGGTCAGACAAAATGCTTTCATTTCTCTACCCAATAACTTAGCCTCTCCTTCATGAGCATACTGCTGGCAGTCCTCTGTTTTATGATAACTTTAAATTGAGACGCCTCTTTGGATTGTTGTTGTGTTTTCATTATTATTTATTTCTTATTATCTTTATTTTCATTATGTTCAGATGCTGAGGACATCTCTGTGTGTAGCAACCAGGAGTCAGTGAGAGTCATGCTGAGTGTGGTGCAATACCTGCGCCTCCAGGAGAGACCCAAACAAGGGTGAGTTCATTTATCAATATTCATTTAGTGTAAACTGTAGTCAATATGTATATATATATATATACATATATATATATATATATATATATATATATATATATATATATATATATATATATATATATATATATATATATATATATATATATATATATATATATATATATATATGTATATATATATATATATATATATATATATATATATTTACATATTTATGTATTTACACACACACATATATATATATATATATATATATATATATATATATATATATATATATATATATATATATATATATATATATATATATATATATATATTTATATATATATCACAATTTATTTTCCATATTAAGGCTTAACCATAACTTGCCAGTTTCCCGTGGTGAATAGAAACGGTGTGCCCAGGAACAACACAGTTCAGCCTAATTCAGTTCTTTCACATTAGACTACATGGTCGATTTAGATTTGCATACGGTGGCAACACCTCAGTCTGCTTGGCTATCAGGACTACCCCAATAAAGGGTTAGTGACCACTACATGCCCACATGATTTCTAATGATTAATGCCCTGCTTGAAGAAAGAGCCTATAGTAATACCTTCTGAAAAGTTGATGAACAGTCTCTCAACCTTCATGAAAACTACATGGAAAACTCATGGTCTTTTGCAAATGTTTTGAAGACTGATGAAAATGAATGTTTTACTCAGAATCATACATTTACTATGATCTGTATACTAGATGTGTATCCAGCTATCCTCATTTATAAAGCAAAGGATTGCAGTTTTGAATTAGAGAGAAAGAATTACAGCAATGTTGAATATATAATTTCTGCATATTGTTTTTCAGGAGAAAGGTCATGACTGCTTGGGAGAATAATTTCTGGCTTGATGTGGATTACCTGCAAGTGGCTAAAGCTGCACAGAACTGTGGTGCTTACTTCACAACTCTCTCATACACAGAAATATGGTCAGACACACACAAGTAAGTACCATAAAGTTCTTCTGAGTCGCCCTTTTGTCCTCAAAACATTTATTTACCCATCAATGCTCACAGTAGCCTAAAGCAGTCTTACATTTTTGATGAAATATTGCAGGCAAAAGCATAGTTTGGAAAATATTTGATGGATAAAATATTAATCAGAATATTACTGACAACTTGCCTTCAAATAGTTTTTAAAACCATCCTTCCATTTGAAGTTATTATAATTGTAGATCCAGATGACAATTTCTCGAGCAACTCTCAAGCATTAATTGGTTAAGGTCCCTTAGAGCTTGTCACTAAGACCTGCCCAATTGACCAGAGCTGTCAAGAAAATCATTCTAGGCCAGGTATATAATGAGGAGGAGGAGGATTTAGAAAAAAACTAAGGCTGACCATGTGCAACAACTCATGTACATTCGTCCACTTCTTTTATATTGCATTTCTTAAGTCAGGGAGACAAATATAAAACTCATATACCTAACTTTCGTACTAGGAATGAATTTCTTTTTTTTTGAAAAAGACTTAATGACCATGGTTATGGTTGTATGATGTATTATTCTTTTTCTTGGCCTTCTCCTTGCTGGATTTCCTGCCATGACAATATGTTTCTTACTGCTTACTTTGTAACTCAGACAAGCATTTTTCAACAAAAGTACTGTATGATTTGTGTTTCGCACTTCATATTTTCATTATCATGCATCTCCTGCACTTTCGGACTGTGCAAAAAAGCATGGTATACAGTAGTGCTTTATCAGGAACTTCATTTTGGTAGTATCATCTATTAGATTCTCTTCTCTCTCCAGGGTATTGAGCAGCAGTAGCGGACGCAGCAGTAGTAGGAGGGAAAGTCAAGGATCTCGCAGTAGTTCTCAGAGCCAGGGTAGTAGTCATAGCCAGAGCAATCAGCTGGATGTTCTGAGCATCCTCTCGGCAAACTCTGACATTAACGTCCAGAACCTGCTACTGGAGGCCTACAGGTGTATCGGTGACCCTGACGGCGTCTACGGCTGCGGGGCCGGCAGGTTATCCGACTCCGCCGCCAGGTCAGTTTCATATGGGTGGTCTGAGTCATGAGTTGATTCCAGCATTAGACCTAGGTTATGGTTGGTCAAAATGTATTAGCCACTTTTTGTTAACACATTTGTGTCTGTAGCTGTAACTTATTCCTAATAGATATCCTGTGAATGATGAATTAATATTATTATTATTATAATTATTATTATTATTATCATTATTATTATCAATATTATTATTATTATTATTATTATAATTATTATTATTATTATTATTATTATTATTATTATTATTATTATTATTATTATTATTATTAATATTATCATTATCATTATTATTATTATTAGCAGTAGTAGTAGTAGTAGTAGAAGTAGTAGTAGTAGTAGAGGTGGTGGTGGTGGTGGTGGTGATAGTAGTAGTAGTAGTAGTAGTAGTAGTAGTAGTAGTAGTAGTAGTAGTAGTAGTTATAGTATTAGTATAGGTAGTATTAGTATCATTATCATTATTATAAGTATTATTACTATTATTATTAGTAGTAGTAGTATTGGTAGTAGCATTATATTTACCACCAGTTCGCTCATATCCGGATGTTTCATAATAGTGTTCTTTTTGAAAATGATCCATGGAAAAAATGCTTTTTCATCTGTTCTTATTTTCTTGTATTGCCTCAGAATCAGAACATATGAACATGAAGATCAGTGGGATAAAGCTGTGGGCTCTTATGACCTAGAGATGGCACAGCCCATCGCTGCAACACAAGTAGGCTTACTTCAGGTAAATATGTCAATTCTCCACTGAGATTAATTACATTTTAGTCGCAACTAGTACTATGTTATATATATATATATATATATATATATATTATATATATATATATATATATATATATATATATATATATATATATATATATATATATATATATATATATATATATATATATACACATATATATATATATATATGTGTGTGTGTGTGTGTAGAGAAAGACAGACAGACAGAGAAAGTGACAGACAGATTAGGTTCGTGTGTCAAATTTTAGGAATTAGTATATTTCCCTCAACTAGTTTTCAAAGGTTATATTGTAGTAACCCCTCATTATGCAAATTTTATAAAGGAAGTTAACCATTCAACAACAGTTATACCTTTAACTTCTTGGTTGATTATACAGGTAGCTAGAATCCCCTACAAACAAACAAGACTTGTGGATTTCAGCTGTTTCTCTTGATATCTGCAGGCGTTGCAGAACTTTGGAGCGTGTCATGTTTTGAGCGTGTACCTGCAGGGTATCAGCAGCCAGGGGCTGGAGCAGGCCAGGGACGTCCAGGAGTTCCAGTATTTCAGCTGTTTCTCTTGCTTTCTGCAGGCGTTGCAGAACTTTGGAGCGGGTCATGTTTTGAGCGTGTACCTGCAGGGTATCAGCAGTCAGGGGCTGGAGCAGGCCAGGGACGTCCAGGAGTTCCAGTATTTCAGCTGTTTCTCTTGATATCTGCAGGCGTTGCAGAACTTCGGAGCGGGTCATGTTTTGAGCGTGTACCTGCAGGGTATCAGCAGCCAGGGGCTGGAGCAGGCCAGGGACGTCCAGGAGTTCCAGTATTTCAGCTGTTTCTCTTGATTTCTGCAGGCGTTGCAGAACTTTGGAGCGGGTCATGTTTTGAGCGTGTACCTGCAGGGTATCAGCAGCCAGGGGCTGGAGCAGGCCAGGGACGTCCAGGAGTTCCAGTACTTAAGCTGTTTCTCTTGATTTCTGCAGGCGTTGCAGAACTTTGGAGCGGGTCATGTTTTGAGCGTGTACCTGCAGGGTATCAGCAGCCAGGGGCTGGAGCAGGCCAGGGACGTCCAGGAGTTCCAGTACTTAAGCTGTTTCTCTTGATTTCTGCAGGCGTTGCAGAACTTTGGAGCGGGTCATGTTTTGAGCGTGTACCTGCAGGGTATCAGCAGTCAGGGTCTAGAGCAGGCCAGGGAGGTCCAGGAGTTCCAGTACGAAGCGGCCTGGAGATCTGCCAACTGGAACCTCGATATGCCAACTAGGTAATCTCAATACACACTACTACTTCTTAAGTTCAAACTGTTTGTTGGTATGTTGGTGTGGGAGAATAAATAAATATTTGTAATGTTCAATTTAGGATTTTTAATGTTAATATTATTATCATTTTTTACACCTTCAGGATAGGGAAGTAAAATACAGGATATCACTTTATATTCATAAATTTGGGAAATTTAAGGCTCGGGAAATCCAACTATTTTACAGAAATTAGTTCCGGATGTTTCATTAATGATTTAAAAGAAATATATCTTCCAACAGACATGCAAATACTATTTTACCCAATGAAGAGGACAGCAGCATAAAGAGAGTATAAAGGTGAGGTAATGGTGTTATATTATGTTATATTATATGACAAAATATTTTAATTTGTGTTTTTGTTTTGGGTTTAATCAATATTTCTCCTTCAAATATAAGATTGTTGAAAGGTATTGAATGTTTTCTGTACCTGTTAGCATTTCCTATTGTTGTAGACTGTCTGAGGACCTAGGCTACCAGCAGTCCCTCTACAGCACTCTGCGGGCCCTCAGGGACCAGGATGACATTCTCTCGGCCACCATGCTCGATGCAACCAGGTAAGCAGTTATACTGAAAATACTCCAATTTGATAATAATTATAATAATAATAATAATAATAATAACAATAATAATAATAATAATAATAATAATTGATGATATTTGATAAATGATATAGCACCCTTTCCACCTATAATATTCAAAAGCACTTTAAATTTACCCATCATTACTAGGGGCTCTCCTCTATGTGTGTCATCTGGAACTAGAACATTTTGATAATAATTTTTTAATTAATCCTAAATTCACAAACATTTGAATGAGAGTTTTTGTTTTGGGTTTTAATCGATATTTCTCCTTCAAATATTTTCTGAGACTGCTGCGGTCCCTGATTTTATAACAAAATCTTCAACTCTTGATTTATCTATAAATATGATTTGTTTTTTTTCTGAGTTCCCCATCACGTACTATTATTATCTTACTAAAACAGGTGTGCAGCCCTGAGATGTGTTGACACGTCCACAGTGGAGAGTGCCAGGAGTATCTACCCTGCCCTGGCACAGCTACATGCAGTCATTCAGCTGGAAGACACCAGGAACCTTCTACTCAGGTAATTACATACTGCTACCTCTTATACTACATACAGCTTTAATTTTGAGTGCTAAGAATTTTGCTTTATAGCCCTGCTGGAGGGTATTTGTGCTACTTTAGATTTGCACATTCAAGCACTCAAACAAAGCAGATACAGAGCCAGATATTTATCTGAAGGATATTATTTTGGCGCTATTATGGGTAGCGTGAACATAGCGATAATTAAATGACTGTGAAAATACCAGTTGTACAGAATAGTGGAGACTGAGAACTGGAATGAATAGCTGGGATGTTGACAGCATGCTGGAGAAGTGGGAGGGGCAGGATAAGGTGGTGGAGAATGAGTATCCTGTGGTACACAGTTGTTATCATGTTGATATTGTAGGAGTAGCTGTGATGTTGACAGCATGCTGGAGAAGTGGGAGGGGCAGGATAAGGTGGTGGAGAATGAGTATACTATGGTACACAGTTGTTATCATGTTGATATTGTAGGAGTAGCTGGGATGTTGACAGCATGCTGGAGAAGTGGGAGGGGCAGGATAAGGTGGTGGAGAATGAGTATACTATGGTACACAGTTGTTATCATGTTGACATTGTAGGAGTAGCTGTGATGTTGACAGCATGCTGGAGAAGTGGGAGGGGCAGGATAAGGTGGTGGAGAATGACTATGAGTTCACTGAGGCCTTCATGCAGCAGCGTTGCACCCTGCTGCAGCTAGTTCTACCAAGCAGGAGGAGAGAGGAGAGTGAAATACATGCTGGATTGCTCTCTCAGCTAGAGGCAGTCTCAAGGATGGCCAGGCAGGCACAGAGACATGTGGTAAGTATTTCAATTATTTGAAACCATTTTATAAAGTTTTATAAAAAGGTGGAGATGGGTTGCTAAACATCTCTTTCTTTATCGAAGCAACCTATCAGGTGTGTTTTCTAAATTTTTGCCATTTCATACTCCCATCAAAAGCATTTATGAAAAACTAGTTTTATTTAGCTTTACATGTTTTGTGTGTGTATGTATGTGTACACACACACTGTGTGTATGTATGTATATATGTGTATGTGTATGTGTGTGTGTGTGAGTCTGTGCAAGTGTGCGTACAGATATAGATATGTTTTTGTTTGTGTATACATGTATGTATTTATGTAAATTATTTCAGATTGCTGAAAGAGCACTGTTTCAGCTGAAGCAGTTGGATGGGAGCAGCTGTGGATCGTGGCGTATAGAGGAGGCGCGTCTGTTCTGGGCGCGTAAGGAGCACAACACGGCCCAGCACCTGCTCAAGCTGCTATTGGATAAGCTGGAGACCCAGCAGGAGGGCAGCATGGAGGCTGCAAGACTCTACCCCCGCGCACTCGGCATCTACGGAGACTGGCTCGCCGAAACCAAATCAGAGGATCCCAGTGTTATCATGGAGAAATACCTGAACAAGGTATATTCAGCTGCTACTTATGAAGTATACAAGAGAAGAAAGATAGACTTACATATATAAATGCTTAATTATATATGGTTGTATAGCATTATCCCTATAAATTCAGGGGAAAATGTTTCTGCATTTGTTAGGCGAAGTTGCCTGTCCTGTAATTATGATCGATTTTTTGTTGACTACAAAACGGAATTTATTTTACCTCAATATTGATGCCATGGCATTGTTTATGTGCTTTGGAAGAAGTTTTTTTTAAAGGATGACGTTGTTTGTTTTCCAGGCTGTGGTGTTATTAGAGAACCTTGAACAGCAGGACACTGTGGCACTAGATGCTTATCTCTCACTGGCCAGGTTTGCTGACAGCCAATATAAGACCAAAGTCAACTACATGAACTCTACTGCCTATGAATCTAAACAGAACCTCATCGAGAAAGCCAAACAGGACCTAACCAAACTTCAGTCCATGAAAGAACAGACAACTGATATGAAGTGAGTGCTAGTTTTTCAGGTTTTTGTCTCAAAGCTTAGAGAATGACTTTGGCTAAACGCATCAATGATATTGGTAGGTACTGATCATCATTTCTTTTTGAAAACTTTCCTTTAAAATTGTCTTGATAAGATTTTGTCATAATGTAAAAGATGGTCCCTTTTGTATCAGTCAACATTGATCTACATGTTATATCAAATATACAGTTTATAGGCTTAGGCAGCATCAGCATTAATTTCAACTCTAATAGTGCAATCTTTTATATGACATTTGTATATTATGATATGATTGTAGGCGCTACAAGCGTATGTTGGAGCAGCAGCGTTTGATAGATGAGAAGGAGTTGGCTAATGTCATGGTGGATAGAAAGAAGTTTCTGCTCCAGGCGGTACACAACTACATCAAGTGTCTGCAGTACGGTGACAAGCACGACCTCAGAGTCTTCAGACTCACTGCGCTCTGGTTCGACAATGCTGCATCAGTTGAGGTTAATCAATTGATCGAGGTAAATACTTAGTTCTAGAGTAAAATACTGATCTGGCTAGTATACATAAAGTGCAAAGTCTCCAACACATTGTTACGTCTAGGTCATATTTTCTTCAAATATGTTTGTATTTTCCTCTGTATTTGGAAACCATTTGAGAATTTATTTCAGATACAGATCACTAGTGGGTTATTGGGGGTGTTTTTTATTTACTGTTGAAAAATTGCTATCACTTGAATATTAGTTACCTACCAGGGGACATCACACTATGTTATATACTCTTACGAAGGAGGTACACAAGAGGTGCATATATATATATATATATATATATATATATATATATATATATATATATATATATATATATATATATATATATATATATATATATATATATATTTATATATGATATTATAAGTTCATGTTTTTATTTTACAGTCTGGTCTTGCGAGCATCAAGCTTTACAAGTTCCTCCCACTCATGTACCAGTTGGCGGCCAGGATGAGTACTCGGCCCCAGCACTGTAAACTCTTCCAGCCTACACTCGACAAGGTAAGAAAGAGGCCTCCCCTTTTCTCCAGCATAAGCCTAATAGGAGATTGCGATATGGAATTTTGTTTTTTGTCACTTTTTCTGCCATGAATTCATGATTTGTTTCTTTAAGTTATTTGCATAAGTATCATAAATCTGGACAATACAGGTGAACTTGGATATGACGGACCACTGTACGACAGACTTTTGCCTATGACGGACGATATGCTTGGTCCCAGTCCGATCTATATCAAGTATGTTTCATATGTATATGACAGATTTTGCATATGACGGACCAATTTTCCTGGTCCCATTGAGTCTGTCATATCCAAGTTCACCTGTACTTGTCATGGAGAATTTAAGGCGTGAATGGGCTGTTTCTGTCCACCATCTTAACCAATATGCTGCTGGTGTTTAATTTGGCCAATGCAAAATGATGGAAAAAAAAGAAGAAAAAAAATGACTGAGACCCTGGCATATGGGTGCTCATCTGAGAATACTCAGTGAGAGCTATCCGATGAATACCAACATGAGAGGGTTTAGATGGTTTTCAAATATCGTTGTCTCCTTGTGATTTGGGCGTAAGAAGCCTCAGCATTGGAAGGGTTGATGATTAGTCAGCAGAAAAGAGTCAAGTGAAGAACTTGAAATTAACTTTAACTCTAGACATGCTGGGCCCAGACAGGGCTTGGATAGACCTTTCTGTCCTTAATATGGGTGATGCCATGGATACACCAACATGGTATGATGGATTTTGAATAGTTTCTAACAAATTAGGTAAGACACATAACATTTCAAGATATAGAGGAATAAGTTGAAGGGTTTTCTGTTGTGTTCTCATTTACTTTTCTCCTACGAATAACTTACAAAAGTACTATTTTCTAAAGGATACCAAAGAGCATGGGATAATTTTGGATGCTGCAGGCATAATGATTATTGGGTTAGGATATCCAGGTTGGTTCTTTGAAATATTGAAATATTGCCCCCTCCCCCTCATTTACTGATCTCCTACGAATAACCAAATAATACCGCCAAATTTGTCCTTCTATTTGGGACATCACTTTTAAATTTGGCAATTTTGTTTCAGCTCATAGCACAGGCGTGTGTGGCGCACCCCCACCATACTCTGTTCATCGTCCTGGCCCTCGCCCATGCCAACAAGGACAAGGACTGCGTGCCCAACAAGAGCCGCAAGGCCGCGGGACGACTGTCGCGGGGAGGAGCCAACCAGGAGGCGGAGGGATCAGAAGAGGTAACACAATTACTACAAAAACAATTCTGAAAATACTGACAAGCAGATTAAAAGTGGCTCCAATTTCCCTTATATTTCTTTTAACAGCAATCAGTGATAGATCGAGGGTGGCCAGGAATTCCCAATGATTATATTGCACAATAATTGTAGTGGCCCAAATTTCTGAGAATTTACGGTACTCAAACGGGCACATGCTTTAAACAATATTTCAAGTAGGCGCTGCATTATAACCTATATCAAATCTGAATATTTTAGATAGTTGCTGTCAGAAGTTTTGTTAGACTTATTTCTCTAGATAATAGTTCAGCCAATCTTATCCCTTCAATGTTTTATGACCATTGTAATTTCTTGAAAACATAAACACCATTGAATATTCACTATAATTTGACCTTTTGTTTGCTTTCCATTTATCTTACTATGGCTGAATATGCTATTGTTATTTGGTATTGCTGCATGTCCCGATTTGCTGTATTCTTGAATTACATTTAGTTGTATCTCATTTACTGTATACAGCTTTACTTTGGAGTGCTGAAGATTTCTCTTTACAGCCCTGCTGGAGGTTATTTGTGCTACTTTAAATTTCCTCATTCAAACACTCAAACTACAAATACACATAGCAGGATATTTATTTGAAGGATGCTTTTTTGGCGCTGTCATGGGGAGCGCAAAAATAGCGAAAATTAAATACCTGTAAAAAATCCCAGTTATACAGTAATGCAATGATTCATGTCATCAGTTGAAAATAGTTTCCTTATTCTCTTCTTTCTCATGCAGCGAGTGGTGAACATGGTATTGTATCCTATTTGTATCATTTGCTGATTAAAATCTTTGGGGAAATTATTTGTTTAAACCATTTTAGCATGTATTGTTTATGAATGGTGGGCTGATTACTGTATACATTTTTTAATTTGGAATGCTAAATATTTTGCTTTACAGCCCTGCTCATATTTGTGTTACTTCAAATTCGCTCATTCAAGCACTTTAACTAAACCATAAATTTATTTGATGTAAATTTGAAGGATGTTATTTTGGCGCTATCATGGGGATCGCGAAAATGAAATGCCTGTAAAAAATACCATCTATAGGGTATTTGAAAACTTGGTTAAGATTTGGGTTTTACATTTCCTACACAGCAACATCTAGATTTAATCAACTCAATTGTCTTTCCTATTATGAATAATTCACCACAAAACCTGAAAGAATCATTAGAGTATGTAAGTGGAGCATTCCTCTATTCTCCTTGGTATAAGGCACTTGGGTGGAATTCCTGCTAGAGGGAACCTTAAAATTTGAAAGATGATAATCAATTCCAAACTTTTCCATCTATATTGCGTTATCTTGGATGCATTTTATCAGTTTATCAACAGTGCATTACCAGCATGAACATATGTCATGGCTTGAAACTGCTTAACAGAATACTGCTATGCTTCTTGTGAATTAGGTGCTCAGTGAACTTTTATGAAATGGAGCAAAGTGCACATGCAACCTCTTGCATGTAAGACTCCTCAGACAAAGAGCTGGAACTGTCAGGCATATGATTCTTTGTATTGGCCAACTTGCTTTCTAGCTTGTTTGATAATTTTCTATTCTTTAGAAGCTGCCCCCGAGAGCTGAGTGTTTTAAGTCTTATGGTTCAAATATTTTCTAGGGTTCCGAAGTTACCTGTAACTTCGGATTAGATGTTTGCTTTCCCTGATTCCTCCACCTTTATCAAATATCAATTTACAATCTAGCCTAACCCTTATACTGCTGGTGGCTAATTTTGCCAAAAAAAATGATGTAAAAACCCTAAAAAAATGATTTAAACCCTGGCACATAGGTACTCATCTGAGAGTACCCAGCGAGAGCCATCCAATAAATACCGACACAACAGGGTTTAAATGGTTTTCAAAAATCTTTGCGTCCTTGTGCTTTGGATGAAAGTAGCCTCAGCATTGAAAGGGCTAAAAATAGCAGAAAAAGTGGGGATCAAGCATGCTCTACCATTACGTCTACAATATTATGATGCAAAAGTCATTTTTCTTTGGTCGTGGTTTAAAACGTATTTCCTACTATGAAAGCCTGCACCAATTCCACTCCACTTTAGAATATAACAAGCCAACTAAGATTTTTGTCTTGAACAAGGTGCCTGATGTTATGTTGTAGGACCGGGTGTCAGCAGCTAAGAAGATGGTGCAGCTTCTGAGGAAGACTGAGCGCCGTGAGCTCATCCAGGAGATGGAGAGACTGTGCATGGCGTACATACAGCTGGCCAACTGGGACGTCACGCAGTACAAGAAAGAAACCAGTAAGTCTAATGAGCAGAATGGATTGAAACGATGGTGGAAACTAAAATACAAGCTGTTTATGTGGATAAAGAGTTAGGTGCAAAGTTTATTTGACTCCAACAACCATAATATTTTTTTCATCATTTATGAATATGTGAATGAAAATATGTGAATGAAATTTGGATCACTACATACTTTGTAAGAGTCCAAATGTCTTTATTTATCAGTTTTGTCATTTGTGTAACATTTTCAAAATTTCATAGAGAGGCTTTTCGAAATGTGTTTGAGGTCTTATCTCTTTGATCTATGAAATATCATTAATTTTTTGTCGATGAACTCATATTATTTGTTGTCCTTTTATATGAATGGTATAGTCAGATGCCTTTTGAAATGGAAGCTTACTTCATAATGTGTTTGAAGCCCTATCTATTCATCCTAAGTAATATTTCACCCTGTGAAAATCAAAAAATGAAAATCATCTCTTCCAGAACCTATTACTTTGCCCGGTGGCCTTCTGCTGACTCAGCTGAAGGAGCTGCATAATATTGCTGTGCCCACCTTGGAGCAGAAAGTGGACCCCAGTGAACAATACACCAACCTGGTCACCATAAGCAGCTTCAAACCACAATTCAGCCTTGCAGGAGGCGTCAACCTTCCCAAGATTATAGGGTGTCTGGGCTCTGATGGCAAGGCTAGGAGACAGTTAGTTAAGGTAAGCTTCTCCAGTTCAGCTTGGCAGCGGTTGTGAATCTTCCCAAGATTATAGGATTTTATATTGATCAGTATAAGGATGATCTGTATGGCCAAACTATTGTAGTAAATAAATGTAATTTCCCATTGTGTATCATTTCTCCTGATTTTATAACAATGTGAGGATGATTCGCATCAGAATGTCTAAATTATTGTTTTGTTGTATGATCATTGTGTAGTATATATCCAACACTATTTTACTATTTCAACAGGGGAAGGATGATCTGAGACAGGATGCTGTTATGCAGCAGGTCTTTAGCATGGTCAATAACCTGCTACACAAAGATGCACCTACAAGAAAACGTAAACTGAAAGTACGGACCTACAAGGTAATGCCATTACATGGAATTACTCAGTTGCTTTAATGCTGTGTGTCGATTATGTTCTTAGCAATTAGCTATTTATAATGTCCATAAGATATTTTTCAGAAATACTGTGATTTTATCATTTTCATAGGTTTGCAAATGGTTTATTGCAAACATCCAGGATTTAGTCCACCCATTTGTCAGAAGATTTAAAGAGTATTCTAAGATTTGCCTGAGCATCATATCATAGCTGTGCATAAAGAGAATTAAGACATATTTTTCTCATCAATATATTGTGAAAATAACATAATTGTTATAGTCATGGTTTTTGTTGGACAATGAACAATGAGCAAACAAGCCACTACAGAGATCTGTAAAATGTTGCCGTCACTCTTAAAATGAGTGCTCACTTTATGACAGCCAAAGGAGATCGACTATATGCTCTACCTAGGTAACAAGAGGTGTCATTTATACCATACAAGTCAAATTATATTGGCATTTGTTTCAATTTGATTATTGTATTAAAAATTCTAGTATGTTCACTAGCATCACCTAACACACACATTGTAAACTAAAATGTCCATGGTTATGAAGGTTTGCATTACATTTTTTACAAATTTGCTGCAATATTACTGTAGAATAGGAAATTAATCTGAGGTGCAAATTAACCGAATTTGTGATTTTGGATTTTTCCGAGATTTTAAATCTGAAAAGCCAATAATGAAGGCTAATATTCTAATGACAAGAATAAAACTATAAACGTATGGTGCAATATTTCCGACTTTCTTTATACCGAACTGACTCGACTCTTACTTTTGGCAGTTTGCAGATATTAAAAAACTGCATTAAGCATGTACAGATTTGCATAGCCAGCTGGCATTCATTTCATTAGCCTCTGCTTTAAGGAAACCTGCTTGTATAATAACGTTTGTGTTATTTCAGTTTGTATGTGTTTTTGTGTATTTACCAGGTTGTTCCCCTGTCTCAGCGTAGTGGCTTACTGGAGTGGTGTGAAGGCACTATGCCTCTGGGGCAGTACCTCATCTTTGCCAATGGCGCTCATGGACGATACAGGCCCAACGACTACAGTGCAATGCAGTGTAGAGCCAAACTCACAGTGAGTAGACCTTTCTCTACCTACTCTTTGAATGTTATATCTATAATCACCAATGGAATTTTGTTTTTTATCACATTTATGCTATGTTGTGGCTAATTCGTGACTAGCCTGTTGTAGGTAGTGGAGAAAACCGTAATACCTGGCCAAAACCAGAGCCTAACCCCAAGTCACTGGCAACTTTCTCACATGCCCAGGCCAGGATTCGAACCTGGGCAGTGGTGAGAGATGGTGTGCAGTCAGTGGCAGCCAATGGAAGGATAGAAAGGTTGTTCAAAATGCTAGGAAAAAGCAACATCATGAGATTACCTCCCTATCGTGCGCAAACGCAAGTTAACTCTTCCAATGCTGAGGCTACTTTCGTCCAAAGCTCAAGGACGCAAAGATTTTTGAAAACCATCTAAACCCTGTCATGTTGGTATTCATTGGATAGCTTTTGCTGAGTACTCTCAGATGAGTACCATGTGCCAGGGTTCCAGTCATTTCTTTAAGGTTTTTTGCATCATTTTGTATTAGCCAAATTAGCCACCAGCAGCAGAAGGGGTAAGAGCATCATATGCCCTGCTATCCAACCAGATGGTCTGCAATCCACATTGCGTATCTTTCTATCAAGCTGTCCAATCCATGGTAGTATGACACCTATGATCCTATCTTCAGGGTAGTCCATCTCAAAACATGAATTGCACAATCTTGTATTTCATTCGCACAACGCCTTGGTGGTTATTCGCAAATCATGTCAAATTTTTTGGTTTTATTAATCTCCAGCTGAGTGTGGTACTTGTTTGATATACTAGAATAAAAACCAGCATGTTATGATGTGTTCAGAGTCTATCTCTTGATGTTGTGTGATTAATGTTTAAAACGTGAAAATATAGCAAAGGTGTATTGAATCGTTTCTCTAGACTTGTGTACACCCCAAAATAGGTCCCCAAAGATGGGGGATGCCACCATGTAATTAGCAACTACACCTTAAGGCCAAATCCTGAGGCCAGAAAAATGCCCTGACCTTAAACTTAAAGACTGGCAAATCTTCAAGCATTGTGATGACAAGTGGCAATATTTAACTAGACGTGTCAGTAAGTCAAGTCAAACAGACTCTCTTCTAGTCCATGTACTGATGCTTTGTATGAATATTTTAATGCAGGAAGCACCTGCTACTGATGTTCAAAAGAGATATAAGGCATATATGGATGTTTGCAAGAATTTCCAACCTGTCTTCCGTCACTTCTTCATGGAGAAATTCCCTCACCCTGCAAGATGGTACGAAAAACGTTTGGCTTACACAAGGAGTGTCGCCACTAATTCCATAGGTAATATTTTTAATTCTATTGGTGATATTCAAATTCCATTGGTAATTTAATAGTATTCTTAGGACCTAAGTGCTCCCATATATGAACATATCTTTATTGACTACAACTCTCGTCACAAAAATAATATATAATATAATAGGTACTCATTTACCTTATTCAGGTACTTAGTACAAAGAATCAGCCAGTCAACCTATTGCATGTGTACTTAAAAAGAGAATTTTTGATTTTCAGGCTTTCAAATGATATATTTGATACATAATTTACATTTATTAAGTAAGAAATGATATAGGGAAGGGCAGGTTACAGCATGTGAATTTGATATTTGATGATGGGCAAGAGGAATAACCACCAATTATCCCTGATTACTCCCAAAACCATCCCACCAACATTCTCCTTATTCTGTTTTATATGTTTCACTGTCTGTGTTTTGTAGTTGGTTACATCCTAGGCCTTGGTGACAGACATGTACAGAACATTCTGGTGGACTGTAACACAGCAGAGCTCGTTCATATAGACCTTGGTAAGACACCTGCATAGTTAGAACTGCTATAGTGGAGTATTGTTGAAAAAATGTTGTTGGGATTTACTTTCGGTTAGATAGCCCAATCGTGCCCAGACCTCCCCTGATTGAATGTCTGGACCTGTAAAAATAAGTAAAAGTATTATATCTCAAGATATTTAAGGGAAAGTTATTGATTGTGTTTGCAATTTACATATCTTATTTGTAAGTGAGTTAGACTGCCACTGGTCCATTGGCATTAGTTGTGTTGATTGTTAGACGTGTTGCTTTTAACCTCAGATTTTAATTTTTGGAATTTTATTTATCAATTCTTTTTTGTCTATATGAGTCTTAATTGTGACTAAACCTTTACTAATATAGGAGTACCCAGTACCGGGGTACCCAGGAAATTTACAGTCTATCTCTGAGTAACATGAAAATTCTCACATTCTTTGATGTTGGGCTCGTACCTGGGCAATGGTGAAAGACAGTGAGCATTCAATGGCCATACCTAAGACCACTAGACAATCGGCCGCACCCCAAAGACATTAGCAAAAAAGTTACCCTTTGATATATTTTGAATACCCTTCTCTTGTATTACGACTATTTGTCATTACGCTACTCTTTCTTTCCAGGGGTCGCCTTTGAACAAGGAAAGGTATTACCTACTCCTGAAACAGTTCCGTTCCGCCTGACCAGGGATATCGTGGATGGAATGGGGGTGGCAGGTGTGGAAGGGGTATTCAGAAGGTGAGTTGGAATTGCATTGATTGACATTACCTGACCAGGGATATCGTGGATGGAATGGGGGTGGCAGGTGTGGAAGGGGTATTCAGAAGGTGAGTTGGAATTGCATTGATTGGCATTACCTGACCAGGGATATCGTGGATGGAATGGGGGTGGCAGGTGTGGAAGGGGTATTCAGAAGGTGAGTTGTAATTGCATTGATTGGCATTACCTGACCAGGGATATCGTGGATGGAATGGGGGTGGCAGGTGTGGAAGGGGTATTCAGAAGGTGAGTTGTAATTGCATTGATTGGCATTACCTGACCAGGGATATCGTGGATGGAATGGGGGTGGCAGGTGTGGAAGGGGTATTCAGAAGGTGAGTTGTAATTGCATTGATTGGCATTACCTGACCAGGGATATCGTGGATGGAATGGGGGTGGCAGGTGTGGAAGGGGTATTCAGAAGGTGAGTTGTAATTGCATTGATTGGCATTACCTGACCAGGGATATCGTGGATGGAATGGGGGTGGCAGGTGTGGAAGGGGTATTCAGAAGGTGAGTTGGAATTGCATTGATTGACATTACCCATTGTCATGCCCATAGCAACTAAAAACAGTTGTGGTCAAGCACATCCATCCTCGGAAAGTGCAATTTCTTTTTATATGCATTAATTGATTATCTGACCTACATCTGTCTGGTATTGTTTCAGGTGTTGCTCTATGACCCTCTCTATGTCTGGTATTGTTTCAGGTGTTGTGAGAAGATGATGGAGGTGATGCATGGGAACCAGGAGGCCCTACTGACCATACTCCAGGTGTTGCTCTATGACCCTCTCTATGCGTGGACGCTGTCTCCTCTGAAGGCGTATAACCTGCAGCACAAGGCTGATCCAGACATCTCTCAGCTCAACGCCACTACAGGGAAAGTCATACTGGACGATGAGGAGGAGGACAGTGATGAGGAGGATGGCAGCAGGCAGAAAGGTCAGTTATGATATCATTATTGCCAACCTTTGGTCCCCTAATCGTTTACCCCTTATGCTGGTGGTGGCTAATTTTGCCAATACAAAATGATGCAAAAAAACTGAAAAATGACTGAAGTCATAGCGCATGGGCTCTCATCTGAGAGTACTCAGCGAGAGCTTTCTAATGAATACCAACATGACAGGGTTTAGATGGGTTACAAAAATCTTTGCATCCTTGTGCTTTTGACTTAAGTAGCATTAGCATTGGAAGCTTCAGGCCTGCCCTGGTGGTAAAGGTGTCAAGGGCGTTGTGACAGATTACTCGCTGTCTCCCAACACTGCCTGGGTTCCATTGCCAGCTGGACAAGTAAGAGAGTTGCCAGTGACTTTAGACTACAAGAGGTTTTATCAGAGTACTCCAGTTTCTCTGGAAGAGATGCAGTTGTTGAATTATTTGGTTACATTTAATGTGTACATGTACTTTTCAAAATGCTTGATATTTGTGTCTCTTTTTCCAATTGCCTCAAAACCATCACCTTCAGCTGTGAAGGCATCTGGCAATAGCTAAATAGCTCTTCTTGCCAAGTACGACTAATCCCGCCTGACATTTACTAGTCCGACTCATACATATCATAGTCAGTATTCAAATTATAAAATAATACAATATAACACAGTCAATCAATGATTTAGAAAATATTATTATTATGTATTTTATCCTAAATAATGTTTTGATATTTATGTACCTTAATCTATCAGTATTTTTCATAACTTGGTCTGGCTACATGTCTTGATATGCAACTAGAAATACTTATACAATGTCTGTGTACTGAAAGGCCCCAGTTCACTGTAGCCTTGTCTGGCTTCAGGAATAGATGTGCCAGACATCTCTTTATAATAACAACCTGAGCCAGTAGTGCTGTTACTTCTTGGTAATTGTTATCAGCTTTGTGTAATTAAAGATTTATAGACACGAGAGACGTTGCTATGATGTGAATTTAGCAGGATTTCCTATTAACGTAAACTTGCTAACGAGCAGATAATAGCACACAAGCCCCACAGGCTGGGGAGCCATCAACCTCAACCACATATCCCGCTCAAGGGCTCAGCAATACCCCCCTTCATGAATTTGATTTTCTTGGTAAGAACTGTCACTTTTCTACTCCTACTTTTTTACTGAACGCTTGTGCTGCTGCTGGCTAAACCGTGGCACATGGGTACTCATCTGAGAGTACTCAACGAGAGCTATCCAATGAATACCATCATGACAGGGGTTAGATTTTTTCAAAAATCTTTGTGTCCTTGTGCTTTAGAGGAAAGTAGCCTTATAGCATTGGAAGTGTTAAAACCAGTGAGGTACATCCAACACTATTAAAATGAACCCCCCTCCTAATGCATAACAAACCCACGAAACAGAACCTCTGGATCTGCCCCTGAAGGCATTATTGTTGACTCATTCTGGTGCATTGTTTTTCAGGTGATGATGAGAATGTGAACAAGATGGCGGCGCGTGTGTTATTGCGTCTAGAACAAAAGCTGCAGGGCATTGAGGATGGTGTGCAGCTGAGCGTCAGTGGGCAAGTCAACCATCTCATACAGGAGGCCAAGGACCCCAAAAATCTCTGCAGACTTTTCCCAGGCTGGCAGCCATATATATAGTCCACATGTGATATGTGGGGGTTCATCGACCAAGTCAGGACCCCATTCATGAGCACAAAACTCCAAAAATCTATGTAGACTATTTCCAGGCTGGCAGCCATATATACAGTCTACATGTGATCTGTGGGGGTTCATCGACCAAGTCACTATCTCACACAGGAGGCCAAGGACCCAAAAATCTATGCAGGCTTTTTCGAGGCTGGCAGCCATATATATTGTCTACACGTAATCTGTTGAGCATCAATGACCAAGTCAACATCTCATACAGAATATGATAGAATTCTAAGCCATTTGTGTCAGCAGGAATCCAATTCATCTTGCCAAATCGCCCTTTATGACTACTGAAGCAGTATTTTAGCACATGGTTGGTTGTCTCAAGCGCAAACTCAATTGTGAGTTTTCTGATTGAAATACCTTGTTTGAGTAGAATCTAGACAACCT
Organism: Maea johnstoni; assembly: GCA_963942565.1. Taxonomy (NCBI): domain Eukaryota; kingdom Metazoa; phylum Annelida; class Polychaeta; order Spionida; family Magelonidae; genus Maea; species Maea johnstoni. The sequence continues at coordinate 90,531,253 of OZ012684.1, read as the reverse complement.
TGCGAATACTAGCATACTGTAATTTGTGATTTTATATTGAAATGATTGAGATATATGCAGTCATAATTCTGTTTAGTCATAACTTATGAGAGAGATCATAAAGAAAAGATAGAATATCTGCTATACAATGTATTGATTAAACATGAAGTATGCAAGTCTTGATGAGCTGTTTGTTAACTTTAATAGTAAGGAACTGCAATGATATTTAATTATATCATTTTATTTTGAGATCAATATTTACAGTTATGTTTTGCTGGGGATAAACTTTGCTATGCGTAGTTAAGGGATAATTCAACTTGAAAACCAAGACAGGCTCAGAAGTGTGATATGATTTTCCTTTGAGACAGTCTTAGTATCATTGTCGCACAATATAAATCTTTATGGACAGGATTGCGAATACTCCACTGCCGCCATCCCTTTTGTTAAGTTCTGACATTGTTCTTTCAAGAACAAGTGGGGCCTCAGTCAGACCCCTTATTTGGTGCTAATTAGCCACAGCGAATAGATGAGACAAGACATAGCCATTTGCAATAAAATTCTTCAGTCAAAAACTTACTCAACCCATTAATTCTCGCAGCGGCTAAAGCAGCTTGATAATTTTGATAATAACTTAAAACGTAAGTTTTATCGTTTGTTGAAGAAAAACACCTAGCTATGATTTGACTTAAGTATTTTCTTGCAAATGGCCCTTGGTATTTTTTAAACCAGGTATTGTATCATCTGTTCCAGGCATGCTATGTAGTAAACAATATATTCTATGGATGATGCGTCTCTGTCTTGACAATGGAATTAAGTAAATCACCTAATCCAGAGAATTTCTTAATTCTGGTATTGTATTCTATATGTTCAGTTCTAAGCATGCTTGAACGCAATACAGTTCTATATCAATGATGCTTGTATAGTCTCCCACAATGGAGTATTATACAATAGTGGAATAAAGTAAATCATTTTATGTTCATAATGTTCTTCTATTTTTGTTGACCTGCCCTCGGGAATCCCCATGGGAATATGTGTCAAACGTGAGGGGATCTGAGAGGTGGGGAATATCCTAGCGCTGTAGTTCATGTTGCAAATTAATTGAAAAAGATATTTATATTGTAACATTAAAAATCTGGTCAAGTACAAGGAGTCAGTACAGGTGGGAAGATGCAGTATTAAAATGTCAATATTTCGTCCAAAACATTGATCCCCATTCTGAACAGTTTATTCTTTTGCATAAAAATACATGTATTTTTCCCATTCATAGTGAAGAGTTCTCCTTAACACCATAATATATGCAGTAAAATCTCTATAAGTAGACACCTCTTAACGTGAAAATGGACCCCAGGTTCAACTTTGATTTTTCTACTACAGTGGAAAACTTCCTGAGTTTGAAAATTTTCCAATGTGAACACAAGTCAAGATTTCACCAAGGTGTTCTCATCTCAGAGGGTTCCGAATACAATCAATAACACAGGAAATAGTAGGATGTATTTATTTATTTGCATTTTAGCACATAATATGATATTAATTTCACATGAAGGACATGATTAACATCAGTTATGCTAGAACAACTCAAGATCCCAGGTTCATTACAGGAAGTATCTCTTGGTTACCCATTACCTATAACCTTAGTATCAAGTAATACTGTTTTATTCATATTATCTAAAAATTCCATACTCCAAGAAACCATGACTCAGTATTTATTCCAGATTGGTTATCATTTCCATGTACAATTTACAGACTATATACACATTCATAAACAACTCAATAACACCAAAACCTAGCATTTCTATTAAAACCTGTTTGTCTGTTAGAATGCAACTGCAAAGTATCCACCTTATGTATGGTGTACAAGATTAAAGCTTTATAAATATTTCCTTTATACAAATGTTAAATATCACAGCAGATTTACCCATCACCTTTAACAATCCTTATAAGGTTACGCAAACTCAAAATGAGAAACTAAAGCCATTATTATTGAGTGGATTGAAAGGGATACAGTGCTTCAATATCTCAGGTCCATGATGGCAACCTGGTTTCTTTAACATGTGCAGGGATGTAATTACAAAGTCTTCGAAAATAATGATTCATAAATGTAACAGTAGTAATTATTGAGCACAACATCTATGCCCTCAACTCTAAGTATACCCTAGATGTTATGTATATACCATAAATTTCTAGAGGACATTCATTTTAAGGTATTGGGTAATTTGGTTGCGAACTGGCAGTTTGTTTGATCCACAAAGATATTTGGATACAAGTGCATGTCCCCTTTTTTTGAAATATGTTGGAGGGCTGTCATTGGTGCTTCTCTAACTGAAAGACCCCTTGGAACCATTTGTAAAGAGAATGGAATTCATTCCCTGTTCCCAGTTTCTATCTTGTTGCGATGTGTTACGACCTAAGCTGTTGAAAGCAACATATCAACTAATACCGTCCTTCCATCTGGTTAGACCACATAGGGTCTTTGTGCATGAATGGGTAAAATCTGTATTCATATCACGTCTCTCCATAAATAGCATTGTAACAAACCTTAATACACTGAAACATCAAGATAAACACCTTAACCGTAACTGAAGGGCCATTTCATCACTTGCCCATCATCTGGAGTGTGTACATTGTCAACGTTCACCACAAATAATCAAATAGACTAATACTTGAAACTTTTTGAAGAGGGATTGTTAAATTGAAAGGAAACAATATATTTCCAAATGTTTCAAACAATGTGTACACTTAAGAAGTAAAATAAGGGCCATTCAATCACTGATATATGTTCCTTTGACAAACACATTTAATATTTTCTCAACACTCGGCCTCATCTCCCCCTTTCTACACAGCACGCCACAAGCATGAAAGGTGACTTTATGGCTGATTGATAAGATATACAGGCTAGCCATTAAGCCATTGACCAGGTTAGCTGTCTCTGACTTAATCCCTACAACAAAGACTTGGCGGGTGCATGTAGGAACAAGAAGAGGGTTAATATATACTGCAGGTTGACCATCAGGCCATGGAATGCGAAAAACAATGGAAAACAAGCTATATATCTAATAGTAAAGCTACATATCTACGGAAAGACTTGTTATTAATTATAAATAAAGGGCCTCAGTGACTGAGGTGAGTATAAACTGCCCCAGATGGTCTGAGCAGTTACATGCTTTTCCACTTCTGATTTTTGTAAGATTGGCATGCTTATAAATCACATTTAATAGCTATAAATAATTACATAAAAAATACATGTTCTTTAAATATTGGTAGCTGATTTGAACACACATAGATACCAAACACCTCAGTAACATGAACATACAAGTTAACTATTAGTTCACCTAATTTTACAGACAATTCAAACAAAAAATCAAGACATTTTGTCTTTTCTGGTAAATGAGTTGATTCATTCGTCATGTTCCAATATAAGAGAACACAAAAAGAGAGACCTAGACTGCCATCTTTCATACATATTTAAATGAATTCAACACTTAGCCTGGAATATTAACGATCATATCAAGGATGTCAGTCACTCTGATTACCCTGAATAAGAGCTACAACAAACAAACCACCACATACTTATTAAAGCAATAATGTGAATGGTTATATATTTGAAGTTTATCTGACATGAAGTGAAATGCAAACAGTGATTTCTGTGTGGTTCGTATTGAATTTATAATTAGAAATAGAATTATATGTTTAGGAACGAGTCCAACATATCCGAGATGCCTGTAATATACTAAGTCGACATCGCTGGTAGTCTTTGAGCAAAGCTTACATTTGACATTGCTTTTGAGCAAATTATGCACCTGCATTGCTTTTGAGCATTTAAAATTGCTTAACCTAAAGGAGGAATATATTGATAACCCATACCCCCAAAAAGAAAAAAGATTATTTATCTGTATTCTAAACTTTCAGAAATGTTTGGGTGTACTGACAGCACTTTGAGCAATATAGGTAGTACATTATTAGTTGAAGTGGCAAATATCTTAGAGAACATGATTGATTTGGTAAGGCCACTAAGCAAATTATCAAACAGGTAGTTCGAAAGTATGACATAGTACAGAATGTCATAAGAAACTGAGATAAGAAATATGACCATAAAAGGATAATCCATATTTCAAGAAAATAATAAACAACAGTAACCATGGATAGTACTCATGTAATTCATGCCTTTCATTTTGTAAATTTTTCAATTTTTGATCTTTATATTCCAGAGCTAATTCCTTTACTAAACATTTAGAAATATAAGCCTCATATTTGGTTAATTAATAGAAAGTGAGAAATAAAATTTCTGACTACCTATATTAATTCTTATTAAGACATTAACACCCAGAGCAGCCAAAAGAGGCCTGACGATTTTGGAAATATTTAACTTACAAACACATTTTCTTGAAAATATTTGAAGGAGAAATGTTGATCACAAGTCAAACAAGAACTCTCCTTCAAATATTTTGTGAATTTTTGCTTTATTCAAAAGATATTATCAAAGGTATGAGAGTAGCAGACGACACTTTCTAGAGAAACTCTAAGTGTGAATGGGTTAAGAACACCAGGATTTAACCACACTAGTGTTAAAAGTCAAACAATGGAAAAAGTTTTAAGAATACATAATTCCATAACAAAGATATTATTTGAAAAGTTCATACATATTTAAAGAACTATATAATAATCCTGCTTCAATTCATAAGCTCTGTTTAAGAACAAGAATGAAAGTCATCCCATGTTCAATGTCTTTATTTTGAACCTGTAGACTCTGTACAGTTTTAGAATTATCCAAATACTTGTCATCTTAAAAGTGCAACCGTGCTGAATGTTATGAATTTACACTCTATCAATGGAATTCATACGTAAGTTAAATCATTCTATGTAATCACAGACAATAGTTTTGATGACGACACCATCAAAATGAAATGAATTTCTCACATGATTCTTTTGTCATTATATGACTAAATCCTACTCTCAATCAAGCTGTAACAAGCAATGAATATGTCGGCTATTCTTAAAGTCTTTGCCTTCCTCTGCTTTCCAATATTCATATTGTACTATTCCCTTAACAATGTTTACCAGCCAGCTAGCAACACACATATTCAATACCACATGATGTATTCCTTCATTCTACCACTTCCCAAATAGAAACAAGTATACCATTCAAAAGTTAATGAAGGCCATTATAACCATTGCAATGCTGAGGCTTCTTTCGTCCAAAGCATAGGGACGCAAAGATTTTTGAAAACCATGTAAACCCTGTCATGTTGGTATTCATTGGAAAGCTCTTGCTGAGCACTCTCAGATGAGTACCCATGTGCCAGGGTTTCAGCCATTTTTCAGGTTTTTTGCATCATTTTGTAATGGCCAAATTAGCCACCAGCAGCATAACGGTTCATTATCCAGGCTCAATTTGGTTTCCACTGATTGATTTCAAGTTCAATAAGTTGAAGTGAAATTCTTTCATAACACATACTTTATAAAATCAGCACATATTGATTTACACACCAACATTCATACCTACTTTATCACAAGAATTGTTTATTCCATACATTCATTACCTTTCTAAAACATATTCAATATTGTCTAGAAATGTCTTACTCCATTAACAGATGCACATGAGACCTTTAGATTCTTTCCATTCATACCCAGAGCATCTAAAAGACCATACTAAAATGCACTAATCTAGAAATATCTGAAGGTGCAGTGGTTAAAATAAATACAAACACAACCTTCCTTCAAATAGTTTTGTTAGTTTTGACTTTGAATGGTCTACTAATGGGACACTCTAGGATGTAAGGTAATAGCTTCATGATCTGGACATTGTAACTTTGACAGTTCCACATATTGTTGACTGGTCTTGCACCTTCCTGTTGAGCCTTTCAATGCTGAGGCGAATTTCGTCCAAAGCTCAAGAATGCAAAAATTTTTGAAAACCATCTAAACCATGTTATGTTGCTACTCAATGGGTGGCTCTCGTGGAGTACTCTCAGATGAGTACCCATATGGCAGGGTTGTCTGTGATCTTTCAGGATTGTTGCATTATTTTGTATTGGCCAACTTAGCTACCAGCAGCATAAGGGTTAAGCTCCATGATTATGTTCTGGGCATTGTCTCCATGAAGTCTCTCTCTATGATCTGTTCCACATACTGTTTACTGGTCTTGCACCTCCTTGTTAAGCTCCATGATTATGTTCTTGGCATTGTCTCCATGAAGTCTCTCTCTATGATCTGTTCCACATACTGTTTACTGGTCTTACATCTGACGTCCAGCAAGGCCTGATGGTTGGAATTCACCTCTGTGAACTCTGGTGCCGACTGTGATTTTGACATGAGTGATTTTGACGGTGAGAGGCTTGCCGATGCCGCGCTGTGTGCTGATTGGTCGGGCTGGCTGAGCGTGTTGAAGAAGGGGAGGAGGTCCTCCAGGAGCCTGATTGTGGGAGCTGTCAATAGAGGGCGCCCAGCAGTGGAGGGAAGGATTTTGGCATCAGGCCCATCTTGACAATACTGAAATATTGCATGAAAATCATCAAAAATCGTTTCAAAAAATATATGGAATATTATACACAATTGATATTCTGAAATCCTATAAACATCAAGTGAGGCAGATTTTGCACAGAAAATAACTTTGCATTAGTAATTGATTAATTCCATGGAATACCAAATCTTCCCATTATCTATTATATATTATTAACAATACCACATTACTTGTAAAATGCCTAGAAAAACTACTTGAATCCTTTCAAATGCACACATGCATGCTTTTTGTTGAAAGGAACCCGTGTAAACTTTTCGGGTTGAAAATAGGCTCAGAAAGAGTAGAAAACTTACCTTATGTTTCATATGGCGTGCCAATCGTATAATGTGAGGGGTGAAGTTAGGTCTGTCGGGTCTTTTCCTTTGCTGCTCCTCACTGATTGGTTCCCCTATGAAGGCCCATCTGTACCTGAAACACACAACAGTTGGCACAGTGTACTCCACAGCTTCTCATACCTTACAGGCATTTAATTCCTACACCAGTCAATTGGACGTCTGCCAGTGCCTGGCTGTACAAACACCCATGGATAATATGTCAAAAAAATGATGCAAGCACATTAATGACCTATGTAGTTTGCGAATCAAAGCTACATTAAGTTTTGAGGTCATCCATGCATCCATGCCCAGGAAACTAGGTGGCAATCAGGGATGCAGTCGTGTATTATGCACAGGCTGCCAAGCCATTTAGTGCAGGAATTAAATGTCGACACTGCAATTGTCCCTAAAACATGCGATTGTGTGACCAGATGTGAAATTATTCTAGGAGCCACCATGTTTGCAAACGGACATAATATGTAACCTGTTTTATACTGGATGAGTGAGTGTGAGTAGTGTGAATGTCTGCCAGCAGGTGGCGTGTACTTACAGCTGGAACTGTGGTGCGGAGTCTGCAGGCTGCACGAGGACCATGTCCAGGAGCTTGCAGGCTGAGAGGTACTGAGTGTGAGTAGTGTGAATGTCTGCCAGCAGGTGGCGTGTACTTACAGCTGGAACTGTGGTGCAGAGTCCGCAGGCAGCACGAGGACCATGTCCAGGAGCTTGCAGGCTGAGAGGTACTGAGTGTGAGTAGTGTGAATGTCTGCCAGCAGGTGGCGTGTACTTACAGCTGGAACTGTGGTGCGGAGTCCGCAGGCAGCACGAGGACCATGTCCAGGAGCTTGCAGGCTGAGAGGTACTGAGTGTGAGTAGTGTGAATGTCTGCCAGCAGGTGGCGTGTACTTACAGCTGGAACTGTGGTGCGGAGTCTGCAGGCAGCACGAGGACCATGTCCAGGAGCTTGCAGGCTGAGAGGTACTGAGTGTGAGTAGTGTGAATGTCTGCCAGCAGGTGGCGTGTACTTACAGCTGGAACTGTGGTGCGGAGTCCGCAGGCAGCACGAGGACCATGTCCAGGAGCTTGCAGGCTGAGAGGTACTGAGTGTGAGTAGTGTGAATGTCTGCCAGCAGGTGGCGTGTACTTACAGCTGGAACTGTGGTGCGGAGTCCGCAGGCAGCACGAGGACCATGTCCAGGAGCTTGCAGGCTGAGAGGTACTGAGTGTGAGTAGTGTGAATGTCTGCCAGCAGGTGGCGTGTACTTACAGCTGGAACTGTGGTGCAGAGTCCGCAGGCAGCACGAGGACCATGTCCAGGAGCTTGCAGGCTGAGAGGTACTGAGTGTGAGTAGTGTGAATGTCTGCCAGCAGGTGGCGTGTACTTACAGCTGGAACTGTGGTGCGGAGTCTGCAGGCAGCACGAGGACCATGTCCAGGAGCTTGCAGGCTGAGAGGTACTGAGTGTGAGTAGTGTGAATGTCTGCCAGCAGGTGGCGTGTACTTACAGCTGGAACTGTGGTGCGGAGTCCGCAGGCAGCACGAGGACCATGTCCAGGAGCTTGCAGGCTGAGAGGTACTGAGTGTGAGTAGTGTGAATGTCTGCCAGCAGGTGGCGTGTACTTACAGCTGGAACTGTGGTGCGGAGTCCGCAGGCAGCAAGAGGACCATGTCCAGGAGCTTGCAGGCTGAGAGGTACTGAGTGTGAGTAGTGTGAATGTCTGCCAGCAGGTGGCGTGTACTTACAGCTGGAACTGTGGTGCGGAGTCTGCAGGCAGCACGAGGACCATGTCCAGGAGCTTGCAGGCTGAGAGGTACTGAGTGTGAGTAGTGTGAATGTCTGCCAGCAGGTGGCGTGTACTTACAGCTGGAACTGTGGTGCAGAGTCCGCAGGCAGCACGAGGACCATGTCCAGGAGCTTGCAGGCTGAGAGGTACTGAGTGTGAGTAGTGTGAATGTCTGCCAGCAGGTGGCGTGTACTTACAGCTGGAACTGTGGTGCGGAGTCTGCAGGCAGCACGAGGACCATGTCCAGGAGCTTGCAGGCTGAGAGGTACTGAGTGTGAGTAGTGTGAATGTCTGCCAGCAGGTGGCGTGTACTTACAGCTGGAACTGTGGTGCGGAGTCCGCAGGCAGCACGAGGACCATGTCCAGGAGCTTGCAGGCTGAGAGGTACTGAGTGTGAGTAGTGTGAATGTCTGCCAGCAGGTGGCGTGTACTTACAGCTGGAACTGTGGTGCGGAGTCTGCAGGCAGCACGAGGACCATGTCCAGGAGCTTGCAGGCTGAGAGGTACTGAGTGTGAGTAGTGTGAATGTCTGCCAGCAGGTGGCGTGTACTTACAGCTGGAACTGTGGTGCGGAGTCTGCAGGCTGCACGAGGACCATGTCCAGGAGCTTGCAGGCTGAGAGGTACTGAGTGTGAGTAGTGTGAATGTCTGCCAGCAGGTGGCGTGTACTTACAGCTGGAACTGTGGTGCGGAGTCTGCAGGCAGCACGAGGACCATGTCCAGGAGCTTGCAGGCTGAGAGGTACTGAGTGTAAGTAGTGTGAATGTCTGCCAGCAGGTGGTGTGTACTTACAGCTGGAACTGTGGTGCGGAGTCCGCAGGCAGCACGAGGACCATGTCCAGGAGCTTGCAGGCTGAGAGGTACTGAGTGTGAGTAGTGTGAATGTCTGCCAGCAGGTGGCGTGTACTTACAGCTGGAACTGTGGTGCGGAGTCCGCAGGCAGCACGAGGACCATGTCCAGGAGCTTGCAGGCTGAGAGGTACTGAGTGTGAGTAGTGTGAATGTCTGCCAGCAGGTGGCGTGTACTTACAGCTGGAACTGTGGTGCGGAGTCCGCAGGCAGCACGAGGACCATGTCCAGGAGCTTGCAGGCTGAGAGGTACTGAGTGTAAGTAGTGTGAATGTCTGCCAGCAGGTGGCGTGTACTTACAGCTGGAACTGTGGTGCAGAGTCTGCAGGCAGCACGAGGACCATGTCCAGGAGCTTGCAGGCTGAGAGGTACTGAGTGTGAGTAGTGTGAATGTCTGCCAGCAGGTGGCGTGTACTTACAGCTGGAACTGTGGTGCGGAGTCCGCAGGCAGCACGAGGACCATGTCCAGGAGCTTGCAGGCTGAGAGGTACTGAGTGTGAGTAGTGTGAATGTCTGCCAGCAGGTGGCGTGTACTTACAGCTGGAACTGTGGTGCGGAGTCTGCAGGCAGCACGAGGACCATGTCCAGGAGCTTGCAGGCTGAGAGGTACTGAGTGTGAGTAGTGTGAATGTCTGCCAGCAGGTGGCGTGTACTTACAGCTGGAACTGTGGTGCAGAGTCCGCAGGCAGCACGAGGACCATGTCCAGGAGCTTGCAGGCTGAGAGGTACTGAGTGTGAGTAGTGTGAATGTCTGCCAGCAGGTGGCGTGTACTTACAGCTGGAACTGTGGTGCGGAGTCCGCAGGCAGCACGAGGACCATGTCCAGGAGCTTGCAGGCTGAGAGGTACTGAGTGTGAGTAGTGTGAATGTCTGCCAGCAGGTGGCGTGTACTTACAGCTGGAACTGTGGTGCGGAGTCTGCAGGCAGCACGAGGACCATGTCCAGGAGCTTGCAGGCTGAGAGGTACTGAGTGTGAGTAGTGTGAATGTCTGCCAGCAGGTGGCGTGTACTTACAGCTGGAACTGTGGTGCGGAGTCCGCAGGCAGCACGAGGACCATGTCCAGGAGCTTGCAGGCTGAGAGGTACTGAGTGTGAGTAGTTTGAATGTCTGCCAGCAGGTGGCGTGTACTTACAGCTGGAACTGTGGTGCAGAGTCCGCAGGCAGCACAAGGACCATGTCCAGGAGCTTGCAGGCTGAGAGGTACTGAGTGTGAGTAGTTTGAATGTCTGCCAGCAGGTGGCGTGTACTTACAGCTGGAACTGTGGTGCGGAGTCCGCAGGCAGCACGAGGACCATGTCCAGGAGCTTGCAGGCTGAGAGGTAGAGGTGCAGCCAGGCGGGGTTATTGTGGGCATTCAGGCCGTTGCTGAACGCCCAGCTGGAGTCCAGGTTAGCCAGCCTCGCCAGCTGCGTCCTGAAAATACAACAACACACACCTTGATCAAACAATAATAGCATTAGAGTCAGGCTCATCACGCTCAGTACATACCAGATGAGAAAAGATATAGATATGCATGTGTTAAGTTAGCTTCTAATATTGTCGACCCATCGTCCACTGCCACCTCTGGAACACATAAAACCACTAAAAAACCATCCCATGACAAAGCTGGTAAGCTACGGATGCAGAGAGAGAATTCAGCTACCCTATTTCAGGAAAAAAAACTTAAAGATTTGCATTAGAATAATAGAAATGCAAAATTTTTTTAATTAAAAATGATAAAAAGAAACCTCCTCATTGACAACAAATCTCTACTCTGAAATTTTTCATCCACTCATGTGGTATAAGATTTCATTGAATAGTATTCATTCTACAGAGGAGATTTAGTTTTCAGTGCAATTCAAAAAATAAAATAAAATGTTTACTAAGGGCCAAGCCAATGTTACACTTATGCACTGGGAGGCATATTTAAGAGTTTACAATAGAAACATCAATAAGTAAAATTAAGATTTTCTCCACAAAGCAATAGCTCTCCTCCCTCTGTATCCACAACTGAATGAGCCTCAGCATATTAACAGTATGCACAAAGATTTTAGCTCGTTTCTCACCCTTAATTTCTTGAAATTTCACCCCTATACATCACAAGGTAAATTTAATTAAGATATCCTTCAGCCATGTCTATAGGGGCATGGCTAAAGCAAATATAGGTCATAACTTTCAGTTAAATCTTTCAATGAAATTTTTTTCTTGGTCTTAGCAGAAAAATCTAGTACCCACTCCATCATAAAAAAATCCCCACCAAGATGGTATAATACCTTTGAAATACACACAGAATAAAATCAATATAGAAATAGACCACACTTTGATTAAGAATAATAATTGAAAGTTGCATTCACAAGATAAAACTGGGAAGAATTGGTGATGAGAATAGGTTTAAAATTACAGAGACAATAGTATATGTTATATATTATATATATAAAAGATAGTGATACTGTTATGAGTTGTACACAGTAAAATTAGCAGAAATACCCAGTTTCTGTTTCTACAAAGAGAGACCATACAACAATAGGGAACAAGCAGTACCAATATATCAAGGGGCCACAGTGTCAGTTCAATTTATGATATTAATTTAATCATATAATACAAAAAAAAAGCTTTTTTCTGTAAAGTAGTTGTTTTTGGTTCTTTAACAATTCTAATTTCTAAATACATATATTTTGTTAAAATAATGTTTATTTTTCGCCAATCACTATTTTTAATTCACTATGTGCATTCCTTGTATTCAACCATAGCAACCTGTCCATTGTTTCCTAGTACTTTTGCATGTTCCCCATTCATGTAGGATTCTGAAAATTACCTCAATAAGTTTTCATTATGAGTTCTTTTTACATTGTATCAGTTACTACAGTAAGTTTGAATGATTTTGAGGAACCACAAGTAATTATCCATTTATCAAACAATAAATGCTATCTAAATATATGATACCCAGTCAAAATTACTATCTAGGACTCTCATCAGGAGGTACAATCAAAAAAGGACTTATTGTAATACTATATAACGCTATTTACTTAAGGTGAAAACAACTTATGCTTGATGTGACTTACTGGGATGGCATATTAGTACTAGGATAAGGTAGTGCAGGTGGCTTCCTAGCAGAGGCACTAGCTACCTGCTGGGGAGGTTAATGCTGTGGTGCTACAACTGGAGGGTCAACTCCTAGCAATTACAGTGAATCCTCGGAGATATGAACACCTTGGGAGGAGCAGGGCAAGTGTTCACAGTAGGAGGTGTTCACATCTGTGAGGTGTTCACAATGAGAGGTTTCACTGCACTATTGAGTACATTAGTGAGCATAGGGCGGCATACAGCATGCAGTGAACAAAGGTGCATCTCTAGCAATCTTAACACATGTTAGGCCCTCCTACAACAGCAAACTAATGCAAGGATACTGCTCAAAATAGATAGGTTTCTCTGACATACGAGGTTATCGGTGCGCACATTAAGTACTTGATAAGTAGCACCAGTCATATATAATTGAGGAATGAGAGGATAGAAATTTGGCTGGGTTAGTATAGGTTTACGTCTCATTTATCTGCATCACATATTTGAATAGATGGATAAAGGAGAGCAAGATGTAGCTAGCCCAACCCATTGGCTTACGTGAGACGCTGGTCATACATACAGGCTTTGGTATGACATATAATGAGTATGCGCATATTATTAAAGTGATCTAGTCTCTAAGTGTGGATGAGTTGGACCACAAGTAAGTAAACATTTGGAAAGAGATTCAGGGATAATTGTTAGTACTATGGTCAAAATATATTCAATTAAGAAAGAGTATATTTTTTAAAAAGAATATGAAATTAAGTTTTAGCATATTATGTTATTTTCTATTTTGAATAGCACCTTTGAGCATCCTGTTAGTACAGTATACTGGGACATCTCCTAACAACACATCTTGTCATTCAACATGCTAAAATGGCAGTGTACTGGTACAGATTGATACAAGGTCATAAGTTGATATGTTTCAACACCACAAAAATGAAAGGCTGCGGGCTATTATTTCTGTAATAGTTTCACTGTCTGACCTGTGAGCAAATAGGAATTTACCAACTTTATCTAGAGTTATGATTGGTATGCCAGTAGACTTGTTTCTAGACCAGTAATGGATATTCATTCATATTCTAACTCGAGGGAATCATGTGTGCAGATTCTGACAGGAGATTAAAAAAATAAAAAAATTATGAAAAAATTAGCAATTAAACTCAAAGTTCAGTTTGTCGTCAGTTTGAACAATAATAAGTGACTTCACAATTAGTGTTGAAGTGAGGGGATTATTCCTTATCCAAGATGCCTTCTACAAGTATGCCTTTTACAACACTAATCCTAGGCCAAAGAAATGATTCTCAGACACTCATATGAATTTCTTCCTTATCTAAATAATCACCAGAAAATAAACATGATTAAACAAAAAGAGCAATAAACTGCACAAATCCCTTCTAGATATGGTATGGGTTTGAATGAGGAAATGGATGGCGTAAACTAGACTAGGTATTGGGTAGGATTCATCTGAACTGCATGATTTTCAATTACTTACAAAAACAAAATGAAATGGAAGCCCACAATCATAAATCATGAACTGATACCCACATAAGTAGACACACAAACATATCACATCATGATAAATACATATATATATACATATATAATATATATATATATATATATATATATATATATATATATATATATATATATATATATATATATATATATATATATATATATATATATATATATATATTTATATATATATATATATATATACATATATATATGTATATTTAGGTACATAAATATTCTGCAGCGCTAAATAGGTTGACCTTACTAAGTAAGTGCATGAGCGCAGCAGACACATGCCATGCTTACCTGGATGAGGTACTGCTACCCCTGGTGAAAATAAACACACAAAGTCAATGCTATCTACCTAGACATGCACACACTTGGAAGGGTGCAACCTGGGTACCACAAACTCATCATGTCAAACAGACAATGAGTTCATCTAAGTGGCTAAATGTGTAGTAGCTTAATTATATAGGGGCAATTACTGGAATATCCACACATACTGAAACTGTAATTTCTTAGTGGTTATGTAGTTGAAGTTTTGCACAGAACATCTTCATAGTGATTTACTTGATTTTCAACTACTTCTTCTGATACCCATACATATCGCAGGATAACCTAAGGGGGACATGAGATGATCCTGAATCTTATCAAAGATAATAATTGGAACCAAGGTATAACAAACCATATAGCTACTACATGGTTTGAGATCACAAAAAAATGTTTTCAAACCCAAGTTGCACCCATGTGACTGTTTTTTTTACTAATTGGCTGAGATGAGGAAGTGGCCACACTTAGAGACTAGATCACTGTAGATAACCTGCTGGGAAATTGCAAAAGTCAATACCCCATTTCAGAGTAATTGTCAATATCTACAAAAGATGGCCTAGATATCATGATTACCATTTCACCACGAGACGACCATGTGGTGACTTGGGAGGTCTCATTAAAAAACTGTTAATTATTTTCTTCATGTAGGATTCACCTGTTGGAAAATTTTAAAAGTCAATACCCCATTTCAGAGTAATTGTCAATATCTACAAATGATGGCCTAGATATCATGATTAGCATTTCATCGCGAGACGACCATGTGGTGACTTGGGAGGTCTCATTAAGAAACTGTTAATTAATTGGTTTATGTAGGATTCACCTGCTGGGAATTTCAGAGCAAATTACAAATGATATCATAATTAGTGCTTCCTCTGGTGATGATCACGTGTTGTCTTGGGAGGTCTCATTAAAAAACTGTTAATTATGTTGTGTATGTTTGATTTCATGCCTTGAAGAGGTGATAAATCTAGTACTTAATAGACCTTTTGGTCTTTCCAAGAACACATGGTGAATAACCCATAACTACAAACCAAAATTTGGTTTTATTTTTTTGACTACTTTTTTTGAGTACTTTTTTGAATTTTTTGTAGGAGAAATGCTGATCATAATCTGACTCACAACTACCGTTCATATATAAAATACTTGGGGAATTTATGCGTAATAGCTTAGTTATTTTCAGAAGTACCACAGTCCAGGTGATACTTGTAAAGCTCTCCTAGCATGAATGTGTCAATATTAATCCTATCACAACTTGAATTTAAGGGAGAAGTGTCATCAGGGTCTGATATATTTCAAAATACATGTACATTGAAATTGAGGCAGAAACTTTGAAATTACTCGAAATATAGATAAATGTTTACTAATATTCTAGATAAATACTAAAAGAATATCAAATACACATAAAAGGGACTTTCAAAAAGAATCACCACAAAAATGCTAGGCTCTTTTTCAACATCAAAGGCACGAATGGGTTAACTATAAACTTGTAGTTAATCATGTTTTGGTAGACAGATTACTTTTAGCATATTGTGGATTCGCAATGTATGAATATACTAGAGGAGGGAGGGTCTCTGTAATGATCTAGCTCATCATGCAGCCACTTTCATTTGTATAAGATGCTTGGACTCTGTATGATGTGACTCTCTTGGGGTGAAGTATTGTGGAAGTTCGAGGCCTCACAGTGCCAGCAGTGAACAAACAGTGGAACAAACAGATGCAATGCTTGATTATACTGTATAAATAATCAAGTATTGATCTACTTATGATTTTATATTTCAAGTGTCCAATGCAAAGCTGGAGAGAGTTTAGCTGTAAAATGAGTCCTTCCCATTAATTCCTATTCAGCCTGTTCAATAATACAATGGGATGGTGAAGAACAGAGGGGGGGGGGGGGGGGGGAATGAAAGGTGGGTTTCTATTCTGGTGGGGGGGGGGGGAGGGAATAATAACCACCAAAAGTATAATAAAAATGATTGAATGGTGACATAAGCATAACTGATAATGAATATCTGTAAAGATATCTTTTCTCAAATTTTCTAAAATAAGTGTGACACAAAGGATCTTCTCATGCACTTGGTCCTTGAAGAATCTGTATGCTATTTGGAACTACGGAGGACAAAAGTGAGAATAGTGAGGTTTGATGTTCAGCTGGTTTACTGCTGTGCACAAGTACTCACAGGTTATGCTCCTTTCTGCAATTTGAGGGACTTAAAAAAGGATTTTGGTATCATGATAGAGACACAGAATGAAGAATACAGGTCCTGAGAGTGGGAGAGACCATCTAAAGAAGTGCTTTATTAAAACTTACCATTTAACATCCGATTCTCTATACACTATCAAACTTTATGCTAGGATACTTTATGAGTAGACAGAAGAATTTTTAGAGATATTTTTAATCAGCATTTAGAATTAAAGTAAGCCCTGCATATCATTAAACAATATGTTTGGGAGATTTAGGGAATGTTAGAACACATTGAAATATAGCAGACTAAATCTATTTACCAAGCTTTCTACTTCTTTTATTCCATTACTCTGGCCCACTCTATCTACTTGTCATTTAACAACCCTGGTAATTGCTAAATTGAACCTTATTAGGCATGCTAAATGAAGGCCTACTTTTCAAAAATTACTGGTTTAAACCATTGGGGGTTTAATGCCACCTGTTGGGGGTTCTGGGAACTAGGGGGTATCAACAACCAAAAGTGCTACAATACAAAGTCCACATCTTAAAAGAGTGCAAACATTCCCAGGGTTTGGGGCTACACAAGAATACCAGCCGCAATCCGATACCTTTGTCTCTTTCCCTTGGAAGAGCTTCAAACAAATTAGGCACATCACAAATATATTACAAAAATCTGATTTATGTGAAGCATTAATAATAAAGATTCCTACTTCAGCAGTACATACATTGAATGATCAGTGAGAATGAATAATGATATTACTAGGAAATAAAAATGTATAGAGACTTTATCATTTGCATAAAAAATAAGACATCTAGACATAAGCTATAGGTGTTTAATCATTAATACTAACAACTGAGTAAAAGGTATGTGTATGAATTTACAAATAATATTTTATGAGGGATATGCACAGAATAGAAGAGATCTAGGGGTATCAATATGTGTCAAGTTACTCATCAAAAAACATACAAAATTGCATAAAATTGCCTTACAGTTTCTTGTCCTTACACATGGCTTAGAAGTTACATGGTTAGAGAAGTACTACTCCATATATTGATAAAAGATGGACTGGTGAAAATTGAGTACATCATGCCGGCCTCATGGCAGGGAAATGAATTAACCCTTATGTCTGGAGTGCACACATGGTCTGATACAACTCTTATCAAAGCTCTAAATGTTCCACTGAAAGAATATTTGAAGAGGAAATGTTAAATACTTTCAGTCAGGAATTTCTACCAATATTGCTTTGTCATCAAGATATCACCATTACCTCACAGCATGTATGTACTCTAGGTGCTAATGAATGGTTTGACTATATAAATATCATTGGATCAGCAACTGAACTGAATGAATGATAACAGGACAAGAAACCTTTAGACAGGAGCACTAGATGACTAGTATTAACGGCTAACAAGGACGATTGGCTGATGTACTTACTTGCACTCATCCACCTCTGGAGAGAGCTCCTGCTCTATCTGCAGAAAAAACATGCACCTGGAGCACAAGATAAGAAATAATATGTTACAACCTTTATATCCACAACAGATGGTGCACAGTTCTTAGCAGCATCAGTAGTCAGTAGCTATACTATATTTGAAAGATAAATACTATTAATAAAGTTAGGAAAGAATGCATAATAACTTCACTTCCTCTTGTTTAATCTCAAGTTATCAAAACATTCATCCTGCAGCAGGAAATAATGCTTTAAGAAGTAGACCAAATTTATCCTATATCACGTTTGACAATACAGTGAAACCTCAAAGTCTCATGTCCCTTTAATGTGAACATTCTCTTAATCCAGAGTCTGGGTGTCCAAATATAAGTTTTCACTGTAGAATAGCAATGTTGCTTACCAGTTCTGTGATGATGGTGGGCCAGAGTGATGTCAGGTGCTGAGGGGACATCCTGAGGATCAACACGCGGAAACACAGAAACACCTGCGCCTGGACATTGGGCACCTGTGGCAGCCGCAGACTCTCAGACAAACGCTCTGCAAGCAAATTACACATGAGAGGAAACACAGAAACAGATTCCAAACACTGTAATATAAATAAATGCCACATTTATCTTCCAAGTATTCAATTCTGCCTATTTAAGCTTGAATAAGATGATCTTCTGTATTTTATAATCTGACTTTATAATCTGATATTTGTCATAAACATGACCAGATTCCCAACACTCGCATATGAATAAAAACCACATTAATCTTCTAAGTATTCAAATCTGCCTGTCATCTCACCTTGTATATCGGGCATGAATTTCTGGTACTGGTCGGTCTCGCTGCAGAAGATGGTGAAGCTGAGTCTCTTCAGCAGCTGCGCCCTCTGCTCAAACTCCTGCTCTCGACTGCTGAACAGATTCAGCGAGCCCGACTGCGTCATGGCCACGCGCGCTGAAAACAGACAAAATATAGCGCAACGATTGAAATGGATATCTAACGCTTCTGTAGGAGCAGTTCTCAAATATGACCTTACTACACTACTTTTCTACTATACTACTTACTATATCTTTGAGACAAGAAGCATTTTATGATTACTGTAAATTCTCAGAAATTTAGAACACCCTAAGAATTTGGGCCACTATAATTGTTGTGCAAAATAATTTAAGGAAAATCTTGGCCACCCTTGGTCTATTGCTGGTTGTCATTAAGGGAAACCTAGGCCACTATTACATATTATATTTTCAGAAAACATGAGCTACCCTCAAAAATTGACACTGTGAAAAAGTGTCCCACATGACTAAGAAAAGTATCATTTACCCATAAGATCCCTGAAGGTTGTCTTATCATGGGTCATGAGATTATCTATGACCGTCCTCCAAAAGCCAATACATAAGGCGTCCATCTGGAAGAAGCTTGTGTCGAGTAAGAGCTCAAAGGCTTCTTTCTTCCAGGCCTTGCGTGTATACTGGTAGCCCGAGAGGCTGGACAGGATCTGCGAGCAGGCGCGGAAACTGGGCAGGTTATGGGTGCTGTGGTTACGAATGTACGGGAAGACGTTGTGCATGATGGAAGTGAGAAAGGGCACCACTTTGTCCTTCTCGTCACTACTGTACACCACATCAAGTAGAGGTGCAATCAGCTACAAGTAAGCAAGAATTAGGATAAAATTTAGTATGATAAGTT